>CM060609.1:14912795-16112795 GCA_030578255.1 Tiaroga cobitis
GTGGATGCCACACTGGGTGCTTTCTCTTCCTCAATTTCATCTTCATCATCCAGTTCCTCCTCATCCTGAGAGGTGCCGAAGTAGGCCACGTTACTGGGTAATGCCAGTGAGCCTAGGAGAGGCGGGAAAAAGAGAAAGCGTTAAAGGAAGCCACAGGGCCCAGCAGATTTACAGAGAAGTGGCCGGAGAAAATGGGATAAACCTAACCGAAAAACTCTGTAATCTCAGTTTCTATTGCAGCTGTAATCCTCTGAAAATCAGCGGCTGCTCTGGATGAGAGTAGTCGAGACGTAGGAACGCTCCTCAGAAGCCTGAGTACATTACACTCTGTTTCTGTCTGTGCTGAGAGGAGATTTGCAGCCACAAGTGACTGTCTGACTGACGTTTCTACTTTCCAAGAGAAACTACGCTTCAAATAACACCAGCTGATAACCAGCAGCACACTGAAAGATTGCAGCCCTGTGTGAAGAGCCACATAATACACCACTGCTCCTGGATCAGACAAAGCTTGACAGATAAAAAGTTAGGCACGGTATACAAACTACACGCGGCATGCAAAAACCAAGGAATGACATGAAACCTTCGGAGCAAAACAAAAACAAAACAAAACAAAAAGGAATGATATGAAACCTTCAGAACAAAACACAAAACAAAACAAAACACAAAACAAAACAAAACAAAACAAAACAAAACAAAAAAACAAAAAACACAAAGTTAGCACGGTATACAAAATTCACAGTATACAAAACCAAGGAATAAAATAAAAAACTAAACAAAAACAGATGTAGACAGTAATAATTCCAATGCATTTATTTGATTTGATTTCTTTTATAAAGTTATTATTAACATCTGAACCATGGTAAACTCACTAGAAAGTTGTTGTTGTTTTTTTTACTCAGAAATTGCTAGTAAATTTCACGAATAATTACGGAAGCAGCAAGTAACACTGAACTCAACAAAATTTGAAAGTAGAAAGACTGAAATAATATTTTCTTGTAAAACGTACTGTAATAATCCTTGTTTTATGTACAGCTTCGGAATAGTCTGGATTTTATTTACAGTGTGGACACACACCACATTACACAGAAGGTCCAGCAATAGCCAAACATGCATTGGCAACATCAATATTTCTCGTACAAACAGTGCAAGTGATGCATGTCAAATGCCTGTTGCCCATTAGCTGCCAATATGCCCTCTCCAGCACTATCAGGGCACAAACCTGCACTACTGCACGTCTGCGATTCGTCTGCACTACACCGGGCAACAATTATCATTATCTAGTGCTGTGCTCCGCCAGCCTCATGAATGAAACATGAGTGTGTCAGCCACGGCCCTGCAAATGTGCTCTCATTAGTTCTCTATTAACGTGAAGCTGCAGCCGGCGTGGCTGCGGTGATGATGTCACTGCATGCATGTAGCATTTGACATGCCACATTAATGGTTATGGTCCATGTGACAACATTTATAATAGCAATTGAGACATGTTGACTGTTCGGGGGAACAAATAAAATGACTGAATGTAGAAATCTTAACAAGATACTATTAAATTAATTCTACGTCACTAGTGTTCACTTCAAAGTGGTAAAAAGGTTTCTTGTTATTGGTCAACTAAAAACAAAACTTTAAAAAATCATTTTCAGAATTTGCAATAAAGCTGAAATAAAATAAATCAAATATTACAAAAAAACTTCAACTTAACATTGAAAATAAAAATAGAAATTTAGCTTTGGTATCTAATTGAAATAAGTTTTAGCTGAAGTACTAAAATTACTAAACTTAAAACGTAAACTGAAATAAAAATGAAAGGAAAAATAATAATAAACAAAAAAATCTAGCAAATAAAATAACGAAAACTTAAAATTAAATTAAAATGAAAACTAATAATAATAAAAGCTCATTCGGAATATTAATAAATACTACAATAATATAAAAAATAATACTAAAATAAATAGTTTCAGACCTTACGCGTTTTTGGGTTATTACCATGTTAATGCCAGTGTTAGGTCTGGTGGAATACTGATAAATTTATACAATTTTGAGGTAAAATATTACAATATCTATCCATTCAAGGTGTCCCCCACCTGTGGCCCGAGATGGTGGGATAGACTCCAGCATTTCTGTGACCCTACAGAGGATAAAGCGGTTTGGAGAATGGATGGATATTATAATACTTTGAAACATTGGCTCTAACCACCTCACATACACAAATCACATTCTCCACTTCAAGGATTATCATCAGTCATATAATATGCATGATGACCTTTGTGATATTCGTGAGTTACAGAAAGAAACTCCTCACAAACACATGTATAATGTAACTTCTATATGCTAATGTACAAAACAGGACTAGCTTGCTTTGAAACAAAGCACCTATGATGGTTACTCCATATGGAACTAGCCAAATTCCTAAAATCACAAGCAGAGATTGAACAAAGGTGCCAACAAACAAACAAACCGGGTCACTTAATGTCAGCTCAACTAATTAAGAAAATGACTGCCATTATCATTATCTTGCGCTCCCATGCTGTGGGAGGAAAAGGTCAAAACGGCAATAGCTCACAGACTCGAGGGTCAGCCTGGGTCATGAATGGGGGAGGGAGACCGCTGGCATTGGAAGGCAGCCATTTTTTCCTAGTTTTAGATGCTCTGCAAAAATTATGTTATTGTGATGTAATCGGTTTCAGACCCCACCCCCCACCCCCACCCCCAGAATGAGTCTCAGGCTCATAAGGTTTAGCGAGTGCCCCAGGGAATGCTGGGTAGGGAGTAGCCCAACTATAGCTCCCGGTCACTGGCGTCAGGGGTGCACAAACCAGATTTTTGATCGCAATCATGCGCCGTCTGTCACGGCTTCTCCCCTCAGCTTCTTTCTCTGGAGCCAAATCTAAAACCGTCATCTCCCAGAGAGAAAGAAAATAAAAAACAGACCTTCCTCAATCCCCAATTATATGTGCTCTCATTTTCACAGGCTGACACAAATCATAATTAAAGATGAAGGCATCCATTACAATTGTCAGATTTAATTCAAGCACAGCCATAATTACAAGCGAAGTGTTCTACTTCAGATGCTCTGCTTTTGTGCCATTTTATAAAGCAAAAGAGGTTCAAATTGAAGCTCAAGGAGAACCGAATCAAATCTGCCTGAGCAGATGTCCTCGCTCTGATTGGATGTTTGGTTGCCGTGCGGACTGTTTTGATCAGAAACATGGTTAGAGGGAGTGAGGAACTATTCCTAAAAGGAGAGTTCACCCAAACTGAAAATTCTGCCCTCACTTACTCACCCTCGTGTCGTTACAAACCTGTATGACTTCCTTTCTTCCGTTTTACACAAAAGATTAGAGCTTTGAAGTACTTTCCGATCTTTTTCTTTCCATACAACTAAAGCACACCCTTGTGAAAACGTATATTTAAAAAAAAAACTGTACTTGCAGATAACATAATATTAATTAAATTGTTTTGATGTACTAAAGTAAACATACATGTAAAGTGCTTGATTATAATTTTAACTCTAGTGTGCTCGATATTATTCGATATTACACATAAAGTAGTTAATGTATTTGAAAATGTACTGAATTGGAAAAACATCATTACAAATTTATGATTATTTTGTTATATGACATGCAAGTTTCAATAGAAATTACATTAAAGTATATTTTAGTTTACTATAAATGTTTGTCAGTTCATTTGGCAGTAACTTTAACCATATCTCAAAAGACAATAGAAGTAATTTTGAAATTCCATGTAAAGATGTACTTAAAGGAATAGTGAAAATACTGTCATCATTTACTCACCCTCAAGTTGTTTCAAACCTGTATGAATTTCTTTCTTCTGCTGAACACAATGGAAGATACTTAACCAGATACAGTAACCAGACAGTTGATGGACCCCACTGACTTCCATAGTATTTTTCTTCCTAATCACTGAAAAAGGTTCCCTACGTCATATTTACAAGGTCACCCATTATCCTTATTAAAATTTGGCATGTGAGGTCACTGACGTCAAACTGACTTTCCGTGATCAACTTTACTCCACGGGGGAAAAAAAGCCATACCGGTTTGAAACAGCTTGAGGGTGAATAAATGATGAGAGAACAAATTTTTAGCTATCCTTTTACAGCTTGATTTGTACGGGTCGCCCATCTTAACCCAATGTTGTCAGGGCTCCTGTCAGGTTAACAGGTTTTCAAACAGGTCGAGGTGCATGGCAGTTGAGTGGAGAGATGTTAGACAGTTAGCAGCCCCCCTGCCTGGCACTATATCCCCTCTATGTGACAGCATATGGCACTATGGAGTGCACTAGAGAGCGGTGAATGAGGGGAATAAGAGCGGACATTAAAAACATTGTCTCTGGGCTATGGCGACAGCAAGAATGCGAGGGGATTATGGATTATATCTCCACTAATTTACATTCCTGAATGTCTGCAAATCCATTAACCCAGTTTGCCCTATGCTTGAGGAGTCGGCGGGTGAATTTAATCAGCCTGCTGCCCCCACCACCAAACCACACACGTCAGCGCACTTAATTGAATTGAAATCAGCTATCTTTGTTCTTTCGTAGCGCATCGCCAGTGCAACAGCTTCACGCCGACACACACGGTTGTGGCTTGAATGCGGCTGCTGTGGCCCTGAGAGACATAAATAAGGACTTTAAGGCAGTCAACGATATCCAAGAGACACTGGAATTGAACTAAATGCTCATGGGGACATTCAAATCCACATTAAAATACAGGTTACAACAGCCTGTTATGTAACACGGGCAATGGAGCACATTATTCATTTACCCATATCTCCTTCCCAAGTTCATATTATGAGAAGTGTGTATGGCAGAGGTTCTGAACAAAATTTAATATCACTTTAATAAAATGTTTTATTTTTGAATGCATTTTTTAATCTAAATATATTTTTTAAGAATTTAGTATATATATATATATATATATATATATATATATATATTATATATATATATATATATATATATATATATACACACTCACCTAAAGGATTCTTAGGAGCACCATACTAATACTATGTTTGACCCCCTTTCGCCTTCAGAACTGCCTTAATTCTACGTGGCATTGATTCAACAAGGTGCTGAAAGCATTCTTTAGAAATGTTGGTCCATATTGATAGGATAGCATCTTGCAGTTGATGGAGATTTGTGGGATGCACATCCAGGGCACGAAGCTCCCGTTCCACCACATCCCAAAGATGCTCTATTGGGTTGAGATCTGGGGACTGTGGGGGCCATTTTAGTACAGTGAACTCATTGTCATGTTCAAGAAACCAATTTGAAATGATTCGAGCTTTGTGACATGGTGCATTATCCTGCTGGAAGTAGCCATCAGAGGATGGGTACATGGTGGCCATAAAGGGATGGACATGGTCACAAACAATGCTCAGGTAGGCCGTGGCATTTAAACGATGCCCAATTGGCACTAAAGGCCTAAAGTGTGCCAAGAAAACATCGCCCACACCATTACACCACCACCACCAGCCTGCACAGTGGTAACAAGGCATGATGGATCCATTTTCTCATTCGGTTTTACGCCAAATTCTGACGCTACCATCTGAATGTCTCAACAGAAATCGAGACTCATCAGACCAGGCAACATTTTTCCAGTCTTCAACTGTCCAATTTTGGTGAGCTCTTGCAAATTGTAGCCTCTTTTTCCTATTTGTAGTGCAGATGAGTGGTACCCGGTGGGGTCTTCTGCTGTTGTAGCCCATCCGCCTCAAGGTTGTGCGTGTTGTGGCTTCACAAATGCTTTGCTGCATACTTTGGTTGTAACGAGGTGGTTATTTCAGTCAAAGTTGCTCTTCTATCAGCTTGAATCCGTCGGCCCATTCTCCTCTGACCTCAAGCATCAACAAGGCATTTTCGCCCACACGACTGCCGCATACTGGATGTTTTTCCCTTTTCACACCATTCTTTGTAAACTCTAGAAATGGTTGTGCATGAAAATCCCAGTAACTGAGCAGATTGTGAAATAAACCGACCCGTCTGGCACCAACAACCATGCCACGCTCAAAATTGCTTAAATCACCTTTCTTTCCCATTTTGACATTCAGTTTGGAGTTCAGGAGATTGTCTTGACCAGGACCACACCCCTAAATGCATTGAAGCAACTGCCATGTGATTGGTTGATTAGACAATTGCATTAATGAGAAATTGAACAGGTGTTCCTAATAATCCTTTAGGTGAGTGTATAAAAAAAGAATTAAGACATATTTTTGCATTTTTTCTTAACGTAAGCGAATCACTTGAACAGTTCATTGAGGTACACTATGAAAAACACTGAGTCTCAAAAATGATTGAACTGTTTTCTTCATGCAATGAAACACTCATCAAGATTTAAAGTGGCATGTAGTGTGAAAACAGAAACCGCTTACGTCAGAACATAATTCCTGCATTGTGTTTCCAGCGCATTACTTTACATTGCATCAGAACACGTATATAACGCAATACTGATGTTAGAAAAATCCATTTTAAAAAACAAAACCATGCTTATGTTGTTGTCTCAAAAGGCAGAACCCTATAGATTACGTCTTTTCAAGACTTAAACTTTCTTTTGAGAAGACCATCAGACACATCACAACATCACCTTTATCACAGCCTGCACTCTACTCATCGGTCCGGTTAAATACTTTTTCTATGACAGATAAGAGCGGCGTTTCACTGGCAGTCAGCCATAACTGAGCTATTGTAGGACTGCCCATTTGACCCTGGCTATATTTACCCAGAATCCATTGATCTGTATTTACCCATCCTCTCTATCTCCACCCCTGTGAAAGATCAACACCGCCTGCTTACATCCGCCTCTCCTGATGGCTGGAACAGACATGCCAAAGTAAAGAGAACTCTGGAAGATATTGAAAGTCAGGGATTCTTTGAAGGATAAAACGACACATGGCGTTATGACAACTCTTTACTTCTCATAACTCCACTGTATTGTGATGCCATTTGGACAACATTACGCTCCACACACGCAAATATACACACTTCAGCAGGGAAGTATCATCTATAAATAATGTCGAGGCTGGTGTACAGTTATTGAGGTGCGGCCCATCATCTAATTGCCACTGTGGAAAAAACTGCTAAGAGAGTCACTGAGAGTTGAGGCTGATACGCAACACCCTCAACACGTGGATTTGGCCTCTCCATGAACTCCAACACCAGACCAAGTCAAGTTACGGCCAATTCTGAGGAGACCTGAGCTGACCAAACCGCACACACGGGGCATAACGCATCTGATACAACTAGCTAACATTTCATACGGTAACAAAAAACGTGCCCAAGTGATTAAAAGACTACTTTTACAGAAGCAGTGAATGTTCATAACCATATATTTTGGCTAATGAATGTCTTGTTTTCGGAAAACATGATACAGGATAGTTCTGGCTGCTATTCTGAAATTCTGATCTTCCCGGTGAGGAAGTAGAGTTTATACTGAAATGAGGCAGTCTAAACCATCTCCCGCAAGGTTTAAGTTATTATTATGTTGTAAAAACTCCAGCCAGAGAATAAATTCAAAGTCCAGCAAGTCTTTGCTCTCAATGTTTTGGGCGGTACAAACGGAACTTTCTGCTTCCACTTTTCCTACATTTTACACATCTCAGGACATGCATGAAACGGGAGAGAATTTTTTCTTTTTTGGTCGTTAAGGTCTGATACTAGTAAATTAATTTAAAGTTAAATAAATATTAATGTAAAATAAAAAGGGCCACACAAAGTCTACAGACAGAGCTAAGGGCAGACACAGTCGACATCTATTTTGCAGTTTCTGCACAGATTTGGGGGGAAACCCCACAGAATGGACTGGAATGGTAAAACGTTTAAAACAAAGCAAGAATTGTTAGCTGAAAATATGAAATATAATTTAAATGAATTAACTTTCTCTAAACTCAGATTCAACATGAATTGGCTATGAGGCTCTATTCTACCCTGGAGCCTTTAGTTTTACCTGTTTCTGTGGTAAAACTAATATTTGAGATTTACTCTATAGAAACACTGTGTACCGACCTTGAAAGCGAGAGGTACCCATAATCCCTTGTGAAAGGCATAGCCTGGTTCACAGAGGTGGGTGTGTTTGTAAAAGTGTGTGTTAATGACACTTCAGGCTGATAACACCATTTTCAACATGAAACAGTTGGTGTTGATACCTCCTAGCTTTGAGAGTCAACATTTGTGCAGCATTGGAGTTCAGATGCCACCCCTGCCATGACACCAGTGCTACGGTTCCTGGGCACCAGGTGAGCATGCCAGAGGTGTTGGGCGAAGGCTGTAGGAAAGTTTATCAAGAACAAAAGACAAAAAACTAGCAATAAAATAACTAAAAACTGAAGTACCCAAAAGGAGAAAACAAGAATTTAAGAAAAAAAACGATTTCATCTTTCATCAATGCTGAGTGGTTTGATTTAACAAATTTTCCATGCCTGAATTCTGACTGTTGCTGTATTGCACGTGATGCTCAGGGGCAGGTAAATCTGACATTGTCAAAACCACAATAAGTAACTGTGAAAAGCAAATGCCTCATACAGCATACAATGGCTCAGCTCACTTCGTGAAACATTACAAAACTAACACAAAACACATTAGTCGTCTTTAGTTAATCTGAACTGCCACAAAACATAAAGGGTCTAAACAGCCTCAATAATAACTCCTTAATATTTTCCAAAATGGCATGCCGTAACATGGCAAATTCAGCAACTAGTTGTTCCTCTGACAGGATACAGTCCATGCGGCTGGATGCCGTATAATGATGGTAGTTACAATTTAACTTGTTGCTAGTAACTAGTTGCTAAATGTAGCAGCAATGACACATGTATTGCACATTAAATCTTTACCTTTGATTGCATTATTGTGGTGCAGTTTCTAATAAAGTGTTGTTCGTCATCATAGTTAGCTGTTACTAGAGAGGAAAACTAATCCTGAAACTATTTTTAACTAAAAAAATCATGCACCTTTACAACTAAAGACTAAATTAAAAACCAAAATACAAAGAAATTAAAAATAAATAACTTTGTCAAAACTATTTTAACTCTGTGAGGAAGGGAAATTAAAAATGAGGCAATACCTCGAAGGCATATGAAGGTGAGGAAGTCTTCTGTCTTGGGTTTGCGTTTGGAGAGGAATGTGATATGTGTGAGCGGCGTGGGCAGAGAGGGGTCGGCCATCTTCACCGGCGTGGTGCTGGGGGAGTTGGGTTGAGACTGTGCAAACTTCCTCTGTGCATGCAGTCTGGGCCTGAGAGAGAGAGAGAGAGAGAGAGAGAGAGAGAGAGAGAGAGAGAGAGAGAGAGAGAGAGAGAGAGAGAGAGAGAGAGAGAGAGAGAGAGAGAGAGAGAGAGAGAGAGAGAGAGAGAGAGAGAGAGTCAGAGAGAGAGAGAGAGAGAACGAGAGTCAGAGAGAGAGAAAATAGAAACAATAGATTTTAAATACACTTGCATTCTATCATTTAACAGAGACTTTATGGATACATTATAAAAAACTTTTCTTCTGCAAATCCCCACTTGGCACTGGGACTTGGACAACGTTGCCCAGAGCAATACATTTCTCTTAACGCATTTGCTCTCGTGATGGTAAAACTCCACTCTGGGTCTTGCTGTTGCCATGACTAATTCAGTCGCTCTGGAACCCTTTCAAACACGTTTTTTGTCTGATTAGCACACAAGATCTGCTATTTCTGATGGTTATCCAAATGCTGATAACTGGGATAAGTACTGGAACAATAAAAGCTACAAAACTGGGAAAAAAATATGTATTTCACCCATATTTGACCTTGTTGATGAACTGATAGCAGGTGAAATATGAAAAGGTGCCCTTAAAGGTGCTGTAACTTTTCTTCTAAAATGAATCCTTTTTTTATTGCCTGTGTGTGAAGGGGTTGTAATCACACATTACAATGATGCACTTGTCGGGTTTTGCTATTACCTCTGACGGCCAGTATTCCTATTTCTATGAAGTCTCCGGGTCGGATTTTCTGCGAAATCCATCGGATGTGACGTGCATGCGCGCTCCCGAGCATCTCTCCTTTTTATATAAAGTCTATGCGACGACACTGCAGCTAACGACATGAGTCTGATAACACCAAAAACGACCTGCCTCCAGCACAAAACAGACTCCAACACAAACTCCACATAAATATAAAAAACAAAACAAAACAAAAATTTATCTGCTGAAGCTCGTCAGGCCAAACGTGAATCGGATCGACTTAGGACGAAAACACGGATCAACATCGGCAGAGCGTTTGGATTATGGAGAGACCTCCGCTATTTTTATTGTGATAAATTACAAGTTTTCAGATATGCTGAAATAATGGTAAACTGTGATGAAATAGCAAGGTAAACTACAACATATATGAGACATGAAATGAATACAAAAGACTGTTCCAGGATAACAAAAAGTAGGTGCTTTAGGATGTAGTTTTTATTTTATTTACTAGATCTACTGTCTAACGTCACTCATCCCACTACTATCATATTGTTTATAATACACATTTCCAGACACGTTCAGTACAGTAATGTTACTTCCTACGATCTTACTGTTACACTGAAATTCCTCAGTCTAGTTCACTAACCGTTTTCGTTATCATTGTACATTCACCTATGTTGACATTGCTGATTGTGAAAGATACACAAACAGTTAGTGAAATGCCTTATGCTAGATAACACCACAACGTTATCATGGTACGAGCATGGAGCATTAGTTCAACGTCAAGCTGATAAAAGAAGCCTATTATTGTAACATTGCAGTGGGAGTTTACATGAGTTTCCAGCATGTTGTGTGATGCTTTCTCCGGTGTGTTGAAAGTCTCAGTGTGGCCGTGTACCATCATGAGTGCTCGCTCTTGTGTTCGAGCACACGCAAGAGCACGAGCGCTCTTATAAAAATTGGTTGCAATCTGAAACATCACCGATAGAGGCCGCTAAAAAATACATATAGCACCTTTAAGGACAAGGATTGACTTTCAAATCTTTTACTAAAAACTGACAGTTTTCAAAAAGTATGGAAAAAGCTGTTCATTTTTTATAATGAACCTTTTCTCTGTCAGCACACAGTAGTAATAATAAAAAAAGATTAATAAACTTATGCATAAGTGTTCTTAGGGACGTTAGTGATCAAGTCATAATTAAAAAAATTAGCAAAAATTTAACCAAATTAAATGGTTAATGTGTAATGAACAGTATTGTGGACAATCTCGGATTCATTTTTAAATTGGAAAAAACTGCTATTTTGGTCACATATCTCCAGAATCAGAGTAGACATTCTCTATGAGTGAGTGACTTGAGACAACTCTAGCAGACACTTGTGCTTCCTTCTTTAGCACTTGCAAGATGTTGTCTAACTCGACCTCTGATTGTTAATTCATGTCAAGGCTTCCAAATGTAATTAAGGTCTCCATTACGTGCCGTGAAGACTTCAGCAGCAGCTGATGACTGATAAATAGCACTAAGAATAAATCAAACTGACAACATTCAAGGCCTCACAGTCACTCATTACAGCTTCTCCTTTTGGAGACATCCAACTCACTGACTCTACATTTCAGTTCAACTCTCCACGGGAAACAGCATGGAATACTAAAAACAGTGGAAAGTCGTATGTCTCAATTCCTCCTCCACCCTCCGTGCGCTGCCAGAGGAGGCACGTGTGTACGCACTTTCCATTTCAGCTGCATTTCATCATTTTACCCACATGTACTCCCCTCGGTCCACGCCTGATGTTTGCTGACAAATATGTTCTCCCCTCATAGAATTAAAGAAAATAATAGGGGATGGGTAAAAGACAAACATCATTCACTCCTGTGCAAATTAATCTCATTCAATCAGAGGACCGTGCCTGAGATGGTTTGCCAACCGCCAGCAGCTTTGACGAAGCTGCAACGGCATCGCAAATCAATTTTCACCAGCGCTATGTTTTGCAGACAGATTGTTCCTTCTTTTTTTTTCTTATCCAGTCTCTCATGACTGTGACTGATGGCATGGGCACCTCCGTTATGCCACAAAATAGGAGAAATGCCGCATCTACTGTTCAAGTCGATTTTGAACAAGGTGCAAACGCACTTTCTGACTAATTTGTAATCTTAATTTTGTGGTTGCAAAACCATTATTGAAGCACTTATGAAGAATTGTTCGGTAAGCTGTTCATTAAGTCTGTACTTTTTAAAGACACCTCTTTTGTAATAGCAAACGCAGGCTCCACATATGAAATAGAGCAAGGACCAAACTGTGATAATGTGAGTCCATGAGAGTCGAGCAATTAAATTTGCTTAAGTCTGAAAGAAGACAGGAAGGAGGAGGAAATAATGAGACTGAAAGCCTCAAAGACATGGATATAAACAAGAAATTACAGTGAACTATAGTTTATTTACAGAACAAAAAAAGTCGAAGTGGACAAAATTAAAATACAACATGTGTTTTGTTTCAAAAAGACACATAATCGCCCTCTAAAACCACATCATCTGTTCAAAAGGGAACTGCAGCTCCACACCCAAACACTGACATTAATTAATGGAGATTACACAGGCAAAAAGTTCATAGAAACAATTGAGATAGCTGGGGGACTAAATTACAGCTGAGTGAGATTTCAGCCAACAAACACAAGTGTAAAAAAAACCTTGGCTTTAAAACATTGCTGCTAGATATTCAACAAAACACTTACAAGCCGGCCAACTTCCCCATTATTTATTGATTGCTAAAGTGTTTCAGGCAGAGGTTTAACCTCATTTAGACTGGTCCAGGGGAGGATTGTTACTTCGCAGGAGAAATAAAGAAAACAATCTCCTTTTCTTGCCATGGTTTTCATAAGAAACCTAAATATTTTTAGGAGCTGAAAACTGCTGCTTTAGAAGTATTAACGCAACCA
The DNA here is from genome assembly GCA_030578255.1 of Tiaroga cobitis. Taxonomy (NCBI): domain Eukaryota; kingdom Metazoa; phylum Chordata; class Actinopteri; order Cypriniformes; family Leuciscidae; genus Tiaroga; species Tiaroga cobitis. The sequence continues at coordinate 14,925,656 of CM060609.1, forward strand.
AGTACCAGAGTAGTTCTGATGCAAAAAAAGGACCCATTAAAACAAAGAAGGATGTCACAGTTCATTGAGTCAGTCTAGACTGCTCTCAATTTCAGAGACGGCCTGCTTTTATTGGACTATTTATCCTATCTGTTCCTCATTAAAGGGTATAATGGCCAACTGTTTGGCATGGAAGTATCCAGTGACATGCTGGGATAGGCGACATGATGTAGTGTAATCCCTACACATGATGTAGAAAGCGATTTTACAACTTAATGCATGTTTCTCACCACATCTATACAGTCTAAATACAGACCTCATTTGATATACAGTAAATTTAAACAGATGAGAGAGAAACAATACAGTGAGTCCAAACAGAAATGGGGAAAGTCCTAGGAAGATGCTATGGAACCACAATTTTCCTGGAATGTTGTTGGCTTCATGCAAATGTATGAGCTCTCTGAAAATATAATGGCTATGAAAACATTTGTTTACTCTGATGTTCTTAAGACTCCAACTCTAAACATTAATAGCTTAATTAAATGATAGTTCTGTTTAAAAACCTAGTGAATTCCCTGCCTGGCTTTTAAAAGCATTGAAGGCACACAAAATGCAAAAACTCTTTCCAAAAGATAGGACACAACATTATTCAGCCTTAAGAATCAAATCTATCTTTCCAAAAGGTAGGACACAACATTATTCAGCCTTAAGAATCACATCTATCTTTTGGAGGGAAGACAAACCCAGAATGCATTGCATCAAACTCAGCGAAAATATATTTCATTGAATACTGAAGATTCTCCATACAAATAGTGACATCTGATTAAATATTTGTGCACAATGCATATTTGGGCTGTTAGAGTATCTCGTTGTTTGCCTCCATGCTAATGTCAAACTGTATTGGAATCGTACGTGTTAAATTCCATTTGTGTGGCATAAGGGATTGTTGCATATGTACAGTGTTCCAGTTCAGCAACTTGTGAAGGTTCATGACATTTAAGATGTTGTCCTAGAAGGTAATTGCCTAAGAAGGCAGGAGACAGCACATAAACTTGTTAGGTTCTAGAGTTCCAGTGTTTTGAAGCTCTGCATATTTTCCCAGGAATAATTGCAGGAGTTGTGGCCGCCCCCAATTATAGCATGTCTATACAAATTAACGACGCATTCCAAAAAAAGCCAGGCTCGAAAGGAACTTAGTTCCAACTTCAAGACACTCCTGTCAACCAGGGAACAATTATATACACACACACACACACACACACACACACACACACACACACATAGTCTCAATCTTCAAATCCACCTCAAATGTATCTGTCTCCAAATTTGCCTCCAATTTCAATGTAATTACCTTCAAATCAGTCTAAAGATTTCAAAGTTTCAGTCTACAACGTATCCGTAACGTATCTGTATTCAAATTTGCTTCAAATATATCTATCTCAGAAAAAGAGACTGCAAACTGCAACATTAGGGGTGGAGAGTGGAGATAGGATCCAACCACATCCTCCAGACAGGATGGGTAAAGACGGGCCATGGGATTGACTGATCTGGGCATTCCGGTTCCGCTGGTATTTCCCTTCCTCAATGAGCAAGAGACAATGCAACACAATAGCCCCATGGAGCTTCGCAGCCTGTGCACTCCTTAATGGGACAGATATGGGTTCACTTACAATGCCAGTCTTTTAACAAGAGGCTCATGCATAATTTACAGCTGATAAAAACCACAGCAGGGTAAGGTCACTCCAGGAACTAGGACTATGATCCAATTACCATTTAGCTCATGGAGGCCAAAAACCTATGATGAAGAGCTGTGACTGAGGTCAAGTTTAAAGGGTATTTAGTGCATGTATGTGAATCTAAAAAGGGAGCAGACTGGTATAAACAGAGATCCCTAGAAGGCATCCAGAAGTTTCAATATATCTGCCTCTAGTGTCCAAGTCTCTACCTCCAAAACAACCTCCAGGTTAAAATTTATCTGCCTTCAAATTCTGTCTCTGTCTCCAAATTCGCCTCCAGTTTAAAAGTATTTGCTTTCAAATCAGTCTAACATTTCAGTCTACAGCTGACAACATATCTATATTCAAATTTGCTTCAGGTTTCTAATGTATCTGTATACAAAAGATGCCACTATTGTCAAAGTATCTGCCTCCAGGTCTAATGCACGGTATGCTGTCAAATCTTCTTGCAGTTTCAAGGCATCTGCCTCCTAATCAATCTACAGATTTCAAGTTACTACCTGAATATCAAACTGGTCTACAGTTTTGGTCAAAGTACCTGCATCAGATTCAATGCATCAGGCTCTAGTTCTCTCCCTCTCCTCCACCTGTGTGTGAAAGGGTGTGCTTAAGATAGAGGGACAACAAAGAGGTCAGAGCAAATTAGGCCTCCTGGAGATCAGCCCAGCTGGCCAAGATGTGGAGAGAGCCAGACAGAGGCGGAGTGGAGGAGAGAAAAAGTGAAACAACCAAAAGGAAAGAAAAAAGCGAGGGGTGAACACCTGCTGGGAGGCGAGGAGGGAGGGATTATGGCAGGATGTCCAGATTCATCCTCTTCTAATCCCTGTGCCTCGCCCTTCAAAGAATGCCCCACTCTGATGTTACATGTGGAGCTCTTCTGTGTCACTGACTAGCTTTTAGGACAGCAACAAGAGAGGAGCTGGGTTTGCCCCATCAGAGAGGAAAGGAAAAAGGGATCGGATCCCTGGGGCTTAATGGAGGTTAGGAGAGGAGGTAAAGGAGAGTGACAAAATGCTTTGGTAACCTTTATGTTACCTTGCTTTACAAGCAACAGCTGTTGCGAGCTGGAGTGAACAATCAGAGGACACAGAGTGGTGTATACCACTGAAATATATGCATGGAGTCTAATGTGATGGTGGCATGTGGGAAGGGAACACGCACATGCACAATGAGATTAACTTAAGCTGCTTTTACTGGTTTACATTAATCATGTTAATGCTTAATCATTTGCATGTTGAGAAGTTGTCTCTAGTTTCCCCCACTTTCAATGTATCTGCCTCCAATCATAGGATGCAGTTACAATCTCCAACATTAAACAAATGAAGCTGTCCCATCTGCATGAACAGTAGAGGACATGGATATTAAACAAACATCTTTCTGGCTGGGTGGCTAGTCACATTCTGTGATCTCTTCTGGCGTTATGTGTAATCTTTTGTAACATGATCTCTCTCCTCAATCATAAGCGTGCAGAATGACAATATAGTAACACAGGTACTGCAAGCACTCTGGGAATCTACTGAATGCTTGAGCACTCTGTATTGTGCGATTGTTTTGAAGGACGGCGCTCCTCTAAAAGAGCACCAAATCGTGCCGAACAGGAGGAAGAGTTGGAGGGCTTCCACAAACAAAAGCACATTGGCGGCGCCAGGGGTAAAAGGGACAACCCCTCTGGTGTCAGCACCTCCCTCCCTCCCCCCAAGATCACGAAGCATCAAAGCATTCCACAGCGGCTGGAGTCACTCCTAATCTCAGCAGCAGGCTCTGGCTCTCTCCGGATAAGATGAGTGGAGCAGGGGAGAAGCTCACAGGGAGGGAGAAAGAGATGAATGATTGCAGGAGGGAGATGGATGGAGCCATGAAGAGAGGGCAGGCACTGATAGACCCCGGGGGCAGAGATGTTTGAGTTTTAAGAGGGAAGAAAGGGGAGGAGGGGTGTATAAAAACCCTTTGTGTGCAACACTGATTCATTCAGCTTTTCCGTCATGTGCATGTATTAACATGGAGGAAACTTTAGGATAACAGGATTGCTATCAGACGAGAAGCACAGCCCTCGTGGATCCAACATAATGATCTGTAGAAAAAGAATGAACTGGAAGACACAGTAAACAAAGCTATCTTTTTGATGTGTTGGTATGGATCACATCTAAAACCTACGCTAGGGAAAATATTTTCATTATTATTATTATTGATAAATCTATTTGTAAAAACTCAACCTAATTAAATAAAACACATAGCCCACAAATAAAAAAGGCAGAACAGCCAAGTACTCTGTGTCCATAGAGGTGCATTTTGGTTTAATTTTAAAAATATAAATTAAATATTAATATTAATTAATTAATATTTGTCTATGGTGAAAACTGTAATTTACAGTAGGCCTAATCTTAAGCCTTACTTAACAGACAAATCCTATAATCTTTTGATATTCTGATAATGACCATACCATGATGTCACACTATGATGTGACTGCAGAACAGACACTCATAATTCTCAGCATAGAGCATGTGCATGTGTAACGTGCCATCTATTTGATTTGTATTGTTAGAGATAAACAAGCACTGTAGATTGACTGTGATCTCTAACATAGTTTACTTTGAATCTACTCATTCAAATCTGCTCAGTACATATCCCGTCATTGTTAAATCCCATCTTCTGTCATGCCCAGCTGCTCTATGGCTTCACTAAAACTGCTTGGACACACACACAAACACCTGTCAATCAAAAAAATTAAACAGCATACAAAGTATAAAGATAATAAAATACCCTTAGCTATGGAGTCATGTGTCAGCATTTTAGTGTAGACTTGAAAAAGAATGTTGCCTTGATGGTAAGTAAATTCCTTATTGTGGTGGTATGATTAACACTTTTAATCACTTTATTTTATTTATAATTAATCACATTAAATAAACATATAGTGTTAAAATAACAGCTGTAATTTAAACTATTCTTACTGCTATGTTACCAGACAGAGAAGGGAGAAAGTAATGAATGATAAAGAGGAATGGCCAGTTTTTCCGAAGTGTCAAACATCTTTCATTTTCTCGCTGGCTTCTAATACACATGCTAACTCTCTCTCTCTCTCTTTCTCGCTCTCTGCTAAAACTAAACAGCTCCAGATGGGCCACATGGTCCTGATAAAGTCTCTCAGCAGCCTCTGCCAGTGCGGAGCAGCTGGCTCTGAGAGCACGGTGAGGAGCCAGCGGCACATGTGCCGGGCAGCCAAGAGAGCGCAGGGGGATCCCTGATTCGGGGTCATTCATGAGCCCGCTCCAATAAACAATGCTGAAATGATAATTGCTACAAAATGGTGACAAAGCAGAAAAACAGAGCATGGGTTGGGTTAGATGGTCAATAAAAAAAAATAGGGTAAATATTTATAAAACAAATTTTTCTTTCAAATTAGTACTTTGTAATTATTGAGCCGAGTCGTTTTGCAAAACATTTCTAAATCACTCAACTGTAAGTTTTATTTGAGGAGTAAAACGGTGAAGTGGAAAATTACATGGATTCTGTAAAAGAATGTGTTAATACATTTTATATTAGCTTAAGTGAAAATGAGCTGCAAGATCATTTTTTTAAACAAAATGTTTATTTTATTTGTGACGATTTAAATTAATCATTTTTAACCTGTTCAATAAAATGAGCCACCTGAATGAACTGATTCACTAAAATTAATCTAAAGTATTGTGTGGAGTTTTTAAAGGACTTTAGGCTAATGGTGTAAAAAAAAAAAAAAAAAAACTAACTAACGTTCAAAAGTTTGGGGTCAGTAAGATTTTTTTAAAATGTGCTCACAATTTGCAATGATTTGAGACATTAATATTGTGAAATATTATTATAACTTGAAATATAAAAATAAATGTCTATTTGGATATATTTTAAAATGCAATGTATTCCTGTGAAGGCAAAGCTGAATATTCAGCATCATTACTCCAGTCTTCAGTGTCAAATGATCCTTCAGAAATCATTCTAATAATTATGCTATTTGCTGCTCAAGAAACACTCATTATTATCAATGTTAAAAACAGCTGTGCTGCTTAATAGTTTTCAGGAAACCATGATACATCAGCATTTATTTGAAATCGAAATATTTCTAACATCACTTTTGATCAATTTAATGCGTCCTTGCTGAATAACAGCATTCATTTCATTACTGACCCCAAATTTTTGAACGGTAAAGAAAATATTAATTGAATCTCAAATATTCTTTGCGTTAGCCCTCTGAGAGAATACAGAGAGCTGAGACAGTAAAAAGACTAGTGAAAGATGCTCTCTGACCTTGGGCTGGAGAATAAATGAATGTGATTTTGATGACCCTCCCTGTGGAGCGCTCTACATCAGAATAAACTGTAGACCTGCAAATACACCCCAGCTAATTTCGTATTGCTTTTCTGCCTACCCGAGTCAAGTTCTCTGCTCAGAACCATAAAAGATGGTTTGGTATTGGATTGACCTTTCACCTTGCACCCTACTGCTCTGCCTTCATACATCACCACATTAGTCAGGTAAGCCCAAAGACGTGGGGTCACAGAGGTCACGAGGAGAAAAATACAAACCTGACTCCTCAAGGGTAACCTACAAATGCCACCGTTCATCACAAAAAATACAGCCATGACATTAGCATACATCTCAGGAGAATAAAAATATGGATTTGTGCAACAAAAAGCCCTTAGCATCTAAACACAAGAGATTTAGGGTGTACTCACACTAGCCAGTTTGAACCGTGCCCGAGTGCGTTTGACCACCAAAGCGCGGTTCGTTTGACTAGTGTGAGTGCTCCGAAACGTGCCCGGGCGCGGCTCGATTAGCCGGCCCTGGCCCGCTTGGAAGAGGTGGGCCAGAGCACGGTTCAGTTGGACTCGGGCGCGGTTCGCATGCAGTGTGAGCGCTAACCGTGCTGGAGCACGGAACAGGACGTGTGACGTCATGGTTCTGCACTTCAGCTGGTACCTTGCAAACCTCCTCATACGAGCACGAGCAGCACGATTACGTGAAAATTTTCACGCCACTAAGGCGACACATCTGTTTAACAACAGGCTGTGAGAGGGCTGTGGACCACCGTGGACCAAACGACACAAAATTATCCACAAAGAAAACAGAGCGATGGCTCTCCTTCAGAGAGCGCCGCTCTTCTTGTTTATCCCGAAACCGTTGCACCATAATGACGTAAGCGTGCTCCGGCACGAATGCTGAAACCCTATGTGAGTGCAGGCCAGAGGGGGAGTGGGGAGGGGGGGACAATCGTACTCGGGCCCGGTTCATGGCAACCGTGCCTAGTGTGAGTACACCCTAAATTATAAAGGTAGATATTTCTAAGCCATCATGTTTTAGCTTAAGAGCACTGCATCACCATTAAACATGCAACCACTAAAAGCCTCATATAAGCTCTTCGCTCAGCACCACAATTATTTTACATCAGCTTCTAAGAATGTCAGCCTGACAGTAAGAAACTTACAGCAGCTGTACGCCTTTCTAACTTATTCACATAAACACTTGAAAACATGTAAACTTGAATGTGTAAACTGGGAGGACAAAACATGCACAAATGATAAACTTGAACTCTTTGACGGTTAAACTTAGCAGTTAATCTGTGAATCACATGAGTGCCGAACCGTGGTGCCTGGTCCGTACAGATCATGGATCAACTGCGATCCGTTGCGCCCCTTCACATTACAGAAATAAAATGGGCTGTGAACACCGTTTCACGTGGACTTGTCAGGAAACATGCAGAGGCCAAACCAAATTTGATTCAACATCAGATTTCAGACTTAAAAAAAAAAGAGAGCAGGACTTGACCGATAACAGTAATGAATTCTGTCATTTAAACCAGCTAAGTGTAAAAACAGGAACTGCTGAATTTACACTTCAGCCATAAACTGTCTTTTCTATTTACAGGCCTATTTTAGCACTCTGTTGCTTTAAAAGCGGTCACGAGTGTGTTTATATGACTTGTGGGCTTCAGGAGGCATTTTCAACTGAAGCGGTGCTCACATTTACTCTGAGAGGTGTTACTATAAAGTTCCTGAACGATAACGGCTGCCCAGAGCCGCTGCTGGACAGGTGCCGAAATGATACCAGTCTACATAATTAAATTGCTTGTGATTTCACTAAAGGCAACTGAAGGCTGTTTGTTACGTAACAGAAAGCGTAAGCTGCTGAGGCTGCGGAGTGAGGAGAGAAAGAGACAGACAGATACCAGTACTCCTATAAAATCCCTGTCTAAATCCCGTGTCCCCACTTAAGATGTCTGTCACTCTTTATATAGGGCTGCAACTTAACCCAGCCGGTGTGGTTTAACAAAAGAGCAGACGTCCTGCGCTCAGACAGGTGGTCTCGACTGGCACCGAGCCAGATGCTAAGGGCCCACGCCAGCCTCCCCTCCGTTTGAACACATCCGTCTGCTGCTCATGCGTGATGTCACACTGATGCACCCGAACGCTGTCAATCACTGCTGGGCATCATTAATATTGTGCGCAGCTAGAACGCTTCGAGACAAAAAGATGACGGGAGACCGAGAGAACAAGGTCACGGGGAGCTTTTCATGCATAAAATCAGAAAGAGATTTTTGCTGGATCATCTCTAGTGTTTTGACTGTTGTTATAAAGGCCACATAAAAGACCACAGCTTTTTTATGAGCCTGAACTGCCATCTTAAACAGAAAGAGGCCAATTGACAAAGAAACCACAGTGCCGTTTAAGGGATAGTTCACTCAAATGAATATGAAAAATCTGTCATCATTTACTCACTCTTATGTCGTTCTAAACCTGTATGACTATTTCCTCTAAGGGACAAAACATATTTTGAGAATGGAAGTCAATGGTCATCAAAACTGGTTGGTTTCCAACATTCTTCAAAATAACTTGTTTTGTGATTGACAGAAGACAGAAATTCATACAGGTTTGGAACGACTGGAGAGCGAGTACGTAAACAATAACAGAATTTTCATTTTTGAGTGAACTATCCCTTTAAGAGCAGGTAAATCTACTGTAAAATTAATTACACCATAGTAGACCGACATGCGACAAATTGGTAGAAATGGTAGCTCGTTTAAATAATAGTGCATTCATTTAAATAATTAAAATCTTTTTGAACTTTATGAACCACAGTGCAGGTAATAATTAAAGAACAATTGTAGAAAATATGTATACTCATAGTTTCCATTAGTCCAGACGTAATGTATTTCATAGACAGCAAAGTATAACATCCAGTTCTGTTCGCTGATATCCTGTTTATGCTACATAGTGTCTCAAACAAAAATCAGACTCTCTTTAACAGATTCAATGCTATGACCCTCGTAAACCTGGGCAAAATATGTAGACTAGGCTAGTTGTTCTTAGCTCATCATAACAGACTGGCACCTTGTGAACATGATTTGTTTCACGGTGGACTGACAAAAACCTGTGCAACATGAATCCTCGGAACAGAGTAAAGCCAGACAATCAGATGGAACTTTTGGTCCTTGCTGTGTTTGTTGTCAATATGCATCATATGGTCCGTGAAGAGTGAGACTATGTGCCTGTTTACACCTGGTGACTTCATGTGTTTTTACTGATCATATAGCTATCTGATTTGTTAAAACGGTTCCATTTACACCTGGCCACATAAATGTGTCTCCGCAAAACAAATGCTAGAGTGTTCTGTGTGTTTGCTAGACAGTTGCAAGAGTGTTGCTAGGGTGTTTCTAGGCAATTGCTAGGGTGTTCTGGGTGATTGAGCAGACTTTCAAAAACATTGTTTTTTAACTCACCCACCTCACACTTTTTTGAACGATAATGTACACATACACTGGTGGAGAAAATATAGATGCTGTGTGGAAGTGAAGTGGAAATGTTAAAATAATACACATTAAATGTATTGGCTTTATCAAACAGATACAAACAAACACATCGATATAAACGGTTAAATTGATAGGCCCTTGTGTCTTTTGCAACCTGTAAGACAACAACTTGGAAGACAAAAGGAGATATTTAGCAGAATATCCAAGCTGCTAAACATAAAACGAAAGTGAATGGGAACTGGGACAGTCGAGCAAGAATTTCAGTGAATAAAGACTTATATTTCAGTCATTTCCTCATACAAAGCCATCATATGACTTTAAATATAGTGCACCAGTGGCGATTTCTTTAAGACTGCAAGGGAAGCTCAGCTTCCCATATGTCAAAAAATGAATGGTCAAATGTGTACTATTGTGTTAACATTTAATAGACTAAAAATGCGTTAAAACACGGTCATCTCGAAGACGAGTTCGTTCAGAATCAGCTACATATTATATAGCAGGTCGGCTGACTCGAACTCCTTCTCATACATTCCCGTAGCGTCACAGTGCATTTCCCCGTTGAAGCTCAGCGTCCATTGACTTCAATGGGGCTGCTTTGAACAGTTTTTTTTCAGTGCTTCGAAACTAGACGGTCATTGGATAAATGCTGCGATTATGTCCCCCCCACGGACGCCTCGCGTCTCTGGGGTGAATAGGGAAGAGGGCTGGCCTGGAGTCCGGGCGTCTGCGTGATGATTGGAGGACTGCATCTCCTTTTGATTGACAGCGATATCGCACAATGACGCAGAAGCTATTCAAGATTGAGCTCAGTCCCATCGCGGATTTTGGAAGTGTAGGCCTCATAGATATCCATAATAAAGGCTAGATGTCTTACGGCAGAGTCTCTATCGTCATCACCGGCGGCCATCTTGTCACAGGCTAGCTTTCTGGCGGGCTATGTGGTACTGATGTATGGTGAGAACACAAATACTCTTATCTTGCTGAAATCTTGATGGATTTTCAAACGGTTTGGTTTCTTACAAACATTATTAAACATGGCTGAATAATTCTGGTTGATTATTTATTTATATACTTATTTTTCATAAGTGTGCAGTGTCATACCTACATCTCTGACGTTTATAACAAACCAAACCGTTTGAAAATCGGTAGAAAATTTAGCAAGTTATGGTTATACAATGCTACGAGTGAGTGAGCTGCCTGTGACAAGATGGCCGCCAGATGCTGACGTCGCCCTCCATTGGCCAGCAGCGTGGACGAGACATCTAGCCTTTATTATGGATATCTATGGCAGGCCTACTCAAAAGACGAACTGCTGTAACATATTTCTTGGTATTTGCAATTTTCATCATACATTTCACAGTTTAACCTAATTCCCACATTTCCTCCTTCGATGTCAGGTGCCACTGCCTTGTTACATGTGCGGGCGTGGTGTTTGAATCACGGCACATCTGTCTAGTTTGGCTTCGGTTTTGTGTGGGGATTCGGTCGTGCATGCTCTGCGTGTTTGTTTTCTGTTGTGAGTGCACAGGATGAGCTTATGGTTGTTCTCGTGCATAACGTTCGGTCTTGTCGTGTTCGCGTGCGGTTTCGTGTTCGCTCTGTTCAGTGTGTTGTTTTTTGTGTAGCACGCGGTTCGTGTTTACATCGGCGGTGCTTTCATGTCATGTTTTGTCTTGTGCCGTGTAGCACAGCTTGTGTTTTATACTAGCTGTGTGCTTTCATGTTGTCATGTTCTGTGGGAACACGTGGCTTATGAGTGTTCTCATTGTTCTTCATGTCTCATTTTGTGTGAGCACAATTGCTTGTAATTTGTTTTACTGGCCATGTGTTTGTGTTTTTGTCATGTTTGGTGAGAACACATGGCTTGTCATGTGTTTTCCTTGTGCCATGTGCTCTCCTGTTGATTGTGTCGACTCCCATCTTGTTTCCTGATTATTAGTTATTTTGCCCCACCTGTTCTCCATCGTTACCTGCCTTTTTTGCTCCCTATTTATTCTCCTTGTCCTGTGCTGGTTCGTAGTTTTTGTTTGTATTTTTTATTTTATTATTAAAATAAAGCCCATCAACTCTGCACCTGAGTCCTCGCTCTTTTCACCATCCCCACACCTGACAGTCAAGCTAAAAAAAAAAAAAAAAAAAAAAAAGAAGAGCTTCCCCTCTTTGAAAGACCACCAGCCGCCACTGTAGTGCACAAGTCATTTGGACTATTTTCATGATGCTTTTTTCGTACTCTGTGGCGCTCTACAGCCCCAGTCTCCATTCACTTTCATTGCATGGAAAAGAGAAGTAAAGACATTCTGCTAAATATATTTTTTAAATATCTTCTTTTGTGTTCTGGGGTAGAAGAAAAAAAAGTCATACTGGTTTGGAACAGAATGAAGTTGATGAATAAGTTCAATGAATTCAAATTACTAGATTTGAATTTTTGGGTGAACTATCCCATTAAGAGCAGTTTTCATAACTCGGAGGCATTGCCAAAACCCTAACCCTAACCCAAACCCACAGCTAATGGAGAATGGCTGCCATTCAACACTGCTCTCAACATGGCAAAATGTTTTAGAGCAAATCAAAAGACAGGAATCAGAAAGACCGCAAAAGCACATCTAGAAAAACATAAGTGCCGATGTGTATTCAACTCAAATCAAACCATTGAGCATTATCAGTTACATTAAAATGACATGCCCTAACACATCTGGCCACAGCAGCTGAGATTATGGCCCATTGCTCCCACTTATCCAGCCCCAACCAATCGGCAGCCACAATTGTCTGCTGTGCAAATACCTCAGCCTGAGACCTCAAACACAGGACATTCCTGCCCTGTGAATCAACCGGAGTTTGGAGCCAAACTGCCTACCTGAGAGTCTTCTTCTCACGCTATACCTCTCAATTCATCGCTGTGTGCGGCTCCGAAAACATGCGTCACACTCCAATCATTTTTAATCGCCCGCTTATCGCAGACATTGATCTGCTGTACCATTAGAGTGGATTGGAGTATGTAGCGCAACCAGCAGATTTTGAGGAAAATCAATGTGGCTATTATAGAGCCATATGTACTGAAGGCATGATGTGTGCATGAATATGACATTTTTAAAGTGAAAGTAATAAAAGTAATACATTTGAAAAGTAATATAGTATGAAATGTGTATACTGTGCCAAGAGTGCATGGAAAACTCCACAACAAATCACCAACATAGTATACAACCCAAAAGCACTGCTCAGAATACTGTATTCCATAATGCAATGCTCTCACCTATACTGTAGAGGTATCAAGAGTGATTTTATACTATATTTTAATACTTTATTCAATATAGACTACCTTTTAAAAGTTTGAGGTTGGAAAGACGTTTACATTTTTTTAAAATAAGTCTCTTATGCTCAACAAAGAAGCATTTATTTGATCAAAAACAGTAATATTATGAAATAATATTACCATTTAAAATGTTTTAAACTTGAATACATTTTAAAATGTTATTTATTCGTGGGATAGGGATCATCAGAACTTTTCACCAGCCATTAATCCAGCTTTTAAAGAGACGCTTCTTAAAATTACGTTAAACGTTGAAAATTTATTTATTTATTTTTTTTTTTTGTGGAAACTGTGATGCACTTTTTTCATGATTCTTTGACGAATAGAAAATTTAAAAGAACAGCATTTATTTGAAATATATAAATATATTTAACATTATAAAAATGTTTTTACTGTCACATTTGATCAACGTGAATGCATCGTTACTGAAAACTATTTCTAATTTCTTTCTAAAAAAAACAATGATCTTACTGACCACTTATCACTTATAGATATATAACTTGACTTTTCAACACATTTAAACATTGAGTGTTGTTATAACACTTGACCTAGGAGCAATGTGCTGCCTGTAGAGTTGCATCGGTGAACACTGACACGAATAGTGTGAAAGGACCTTAAGAAATACGCTAGTATTTTATTCTCAACACAGCAAAGACATGTTTGTAAAGGCGGCATTGGCCCAACACAAAAGAGTAATTTGGCAGCAACTGAGCAGCCACTACACAAACAATTCAAACGATTCTCTCTTTAAGATGGGTTCTCAAACAAGTAAACACAAATACACACTAAAAAGGACAGGCCTCTTCAACGCCTGCCACATTTGGTGCCCCCTTGTCTCCTCTAACTGGGGTTTTGTGTGTATTCAGCGCGTCTAGGCGACTGAGATTTTAAACGAAGGATGGGAAGTTGTTGCTTTGATACTTGGCAGAGCTTGGAGGCCTCTCTATTTCCCAATCCTGGGAATGCAAACAGCAGTCTTCTCCCAAACGTCTTTCCACGTCCCTCCCCTTGCAACCTGGCCAGCCCCTGCACCTGTGCCTCTGTCTGTCTCTCCTCCCTTTCGTTCTCTCTCTCTCTCTCACACTTTCTTTTTTGGGTTTATTGTGGGCCAGGTGTGACAGACGTTGGCACTCCCTCAATCAGACTCCTTGTTGTCGTCTTATGTGGGCACCAGATGCCTAATAAGTTGCCCAGCATGCAGACACACACAAGTACACAGACTTCCAACACATTCAAATGTCCAGTATAGGACGCCAAATGTCAGACCAGGAGTGATTCATTAAAGGAAAAGCTCTCCAAAAAATTACCATTCTGACAATTTAATCAACCTCATGTAGTTTTAAACCTGTATACAGACTCTCTTATGTGGAACAAAAAAGGTATTTTGAATAATGTGCTGGTTGCTCTTTTCCATGCAGTTACAATGAATAGGGAATTCAGTTTTCAAGCGGATTTGGATGGATGGATGGATGGATGGATGGATGCTCATAAAACTCAAAAGGATGGATGCTCAAAATCTCCATAAAAATGTGTAATTTTGTGAGAGTTCATGGGACAAGTAGTGATTTTCAATCTGAACAAATAATTCTTTTGAGTCAGATCATTTCAATTACTCATTGATCTTGCGTGCAGAACAGACCTGAATGATTCATTCATGAATCACATTGTTTCTTGAATTCAACTCATTGAATCAAGATAAGCAGTTCTAAAGTTAATAACAAGAATAAAAGTGAGAAACAACTTGAAGTTCAGTCTGTTCCTCAAATCTGTCATATGGCTTCAGAAGACTTGGAATATAATGCATAAGTTATATGAACCATGTTTATGATATTATGGTGCTTTTGTGTCAAGCTCTTTTTGAAACTTGAAACTGTACATTCATTACAATTACATGAGAATTTTTTTTAAATGTTGGGGATTTTTCATGTTCTTTAGGAGTCATGCTGGATTGGAATAACATGAGGGGTAGTAAATAATGACAGAATTATTATTTTTGAATGACCTGTCCCTTTAAGACTAGGTTGCAGGCAGAGCTCTTACCGGCCCACAATGCTTTACTGATTACACTGCACATCTGCTGCTCTTTGTCCTTACTTGCATCTCTGCACTGCCCATCTCAAACTGTTTCTGCCCTTTTTTGCCTCCCACTCGATCTGTCTCTCCACAAAAATCTGTTTTAATGATGATGTCTACAGGACAGCGCCCTGATTAACTATTATAACAGGGTATTAAGTGACAGGTAAAGCAGCAGCAGGTGGTGCACGCTGATCTTCGCCCGCACACACGCTATTACTCTCTTGCGTTCTCCCATAGGTGCTTGTGGCTTGATAGACAGAACCCCCGACAGAAGGTCTCTGTGAATGTTTCTTTCAGGAGGGGGTTGAAACGGACATCTGCTGGGGTCTGGCCGCTGCGATGTGGAAGTGCTGCGTTGTGTGGCGTTCGGTGGGCGCTGGGCAGAGTCGTCTTTGAAGCGGCGCCTGCGCTTAGAGCTGTTTTGTTCCCTCGAAGCCGGTGGTGGGATTAATTCAGACTCTCGAGAGGAAGAAAAGCCTCTTCAGCGGGCCTACGCAACTGTTTGTAAGGGGGTTTATGGCACACCATGAAAGTTGTGCCATTAAACAGTGGGCTTGATGAATAGGTCTTCCATAATGCTAATGCCACCCATCTATGTGAATGTGTGATTGAGCTTTGAATGTGGCCATACACTCAGATCAAAGTCAAATCCTGTTTGAAAGGAGATGGGCAATTGAGCTCAAATACTGAGTTATAATGCCAAGTACAACATAAAAATGGGAATTAGAATGAGAAAAACACTTAGGCAGCTGCTTCACAGGTAAAACATTTTTAATATATATATATATATATATATATATATATATAAAATCAATCCTTTTCAGTAGTAAATGAAACATATCTACAGTTGACATTTCTCCATGTCAGCCATCTTGGATGATTTTATTTCACTGAGATTTCAGCAATGCATTCTGGAATTGAATTATCTGAAAACTATAGATCTGATATTGTAGAATATGGCCAAACAAAGGCATATTGTACTCATTAGACTACACAATTGGACAGTCACTTCTCTCATGAACATGCAAAAAAGAAAACTACAGCAGAAATCAAGATTTTCATAGAATAACGATTAAAATGTTGGCCTGTTTCTCCTTCAAAGCAATAAAATGCCTTTGCGTCCTTTTTGAAACTTCATAATTCATTGTAAATTCAGGGAAAATAACGACTAGTAGCCTAAAATATTCTCAATTTCTCTTTTTGTGCTGCAGGTAAGAAAAGATACAGGGTTGAAATGATGATGATTTAAATGATAGAAGTTTCATTTTCTGTGACCAATTCCTTTGAGTCCTCCAATCCACCAATAAATATCACACAAAGACGAGCAGCTTTGTCGGAATCCAAACAGCTAGGTCATTTGATGAAAAATATGAATCAACAGCACTAAAAATGCATTGCAAGCTCAGTGTGGTCGGGAAAATTAGCAGTTTATATTTTTCCGAATTAAAAAGACCCATAACTTGTCTTTCTCACCATTTTCCAGCCAGCGTCTGCCTCAAAGGCACAGCTTAAAAAAATAAAAAAAGCCTGTCTATTATGTTTCTTCACCAAGCTGCTTGCCTCCCCTCCTCTCTCTTCAGAGCTTTTCCAAATCACAGATTACAACATCCTAAAAAATTACACGCTGAATAGTTAATTACCGACTGCACTTGGCCACATTAACTCTCTTGCTTTTTAATTAATAATTAAAATGTTTAAGCATGTCTTAAAGTGACTAATTAAAAACGACCATGACAGCAATTCATTTCAAAGAATTACCACTTGTTATAAGGTCCTCAGACTCCTTTTAATGAAGCGGCTTCATTTTTTTTCTGACTGTCATTTTCTGCTAAATAAAGCCAGAAATAGAAACAAATGGGTAAATTAAAAACAGGAAGTCTGACATCTTGAGTAAGTGAAATATCTCGGTCTGAGAACGACATACTTGGGTCCTAATAATGGCATCTCTTTTAATACTCTCTACAACAGCTGTCTTTAAAATTGTTGCCTCAGCTGGATTTACCCGCCAGGGATCCAACCGACTCTTTAACACTGACCTCTGCGAGAGCGAGAGTGGGTCACTAACCTCTTTTTGGCCGGGCCGCCCTCGCTGCCTCCATCTGTGCGAGAGAGAGACCCGTCCTCTTTATGTCCTCCCTTAGACCCACATCCATTCAGCTGCCCATTTGACAAGGAAGCTGTACAGAGAGAAAGAAAAAGCAAAAAAAAAATCATGAGAAACAGTGACAACCTACAGATGCAATGCATCATGTGTTTTAACTTAAGATGAAATATCACCACAGCATGGTTTTATTTTAATCATGCAATGCATAATTGAAATGGAGCACGAGCAAATGGGAGATGGTTTACTTTAGAGTCCATCTGTAGAAGCAAGAACATTTTATAATGTACCAGTATTTCATCTGACAAAAGTCAACATAAGACTTTGAAATTGTGCTTTTACCAATGAGTTAACTTGTGCAAATTCAAGGTTGTAAAAATGAGACTGTGCATCATTACACAAACAATTAGGGAGAAAGTTGGTGAAGTAAGCAGAATATCAGCAGTAGTATTGGTTATAAATTAGTTCCAATTCAGCAGAGTAGTGTTTTCATTACTATTCTATTTATTTAAAGCAACACCAAGTAACACCGACCTCTGCGGTCGCCCTACAGGTTGGAAGCGGAATTGTCCATTGCCGCTGTCGTAAATAATTTAGCCTACCACAGCCTACTGTCACACGTTGTTTATCCAGCACTGGCTTTGGAATGAACGATGTCTACAAACAAGGTAGAGTATGTTGCATGATTTTATGAAAGTATGATGTGTTGCGACATCAGAAACGAAGAAAAACAAAATAATGACTATTGTAACGCTTGACGTAAAGCAAGTCAAATTTGTAGTTTTCTTATGTCTCATTAGAACTCCAGAAACTCGACCCGATCTGGCAATCGTGCATAGCGTGGTTATAGCAGATATAGGACCGCAAAGCGGAGGCATAAGTGCCTTTCACCCTGTTACGACTTGATGAACCACTGAAACAATTTTGGAAACATTATTTTAAGGTAAAAAATCTTACTTGGTGTTGCTTTAATACAATAATTTATATTTATAGCTGAAAACTAGGTCTCCACCTCTCTGTCTCAATACTCCATCTCATCTCAACGCTACTGGGTTTCAACTGGCAAATAAACACTGATTAATAACATAGGCTTTTGTTTCACGTGTCTGGAACTGATATTGGTCTCAGAAACAATGGAGGTGATTACAATTAAATGAACAAAAAGTAGTAATAAAGAAATAATATTTCACATTAAGGAGTAAGAACAATATTTATTCAGGTCAGTATTCAACACTGGGAAACGGGTAATACAACATCTAAAGAGCTCTGGCCATTAATGCTAGAGAAACCAGGATTACGAAGTTAAACCTTCCTTTATACGGTTCAGCTGATTTAATTTCCGTGTTTAGTAACATTCGTTAAGCGAATATCCAGAATCACCAAACCTTCCCAGAGCTGGACATAAAATCTCCAACAAGCCGGAAAAATAGCTGGAGAAGAAAGAAACTACAATAAAGCTGCAATCCAACACACATACATGAAACGCAATAAGAATGCTTCTCTCCCATATATGGACCAACATGACTGAACTTCAAAGCATTCAAGTGAAGTCTTAAGAGCTCTATTCTCATAAGACCAAACATTGTCTTTGAGAAAATTGGGATGGTTTAAATCCAAATAGAAAAGCAGGAGCAAAAAATAAAAAAATAAAAAAATAAAAAAAGAACCAACTTGTGTCCTATATTTAAAACGACTCCTCAAGTGCAAGAGCAAACAAGCTCGCGAGCCTCTGCCTTCATCACGACACGGGAAGCCAAAACCCGAGAGAGCCGGCCAAGCCAAGCCAACGTGGGTGGAGAGGGATCAGATGTAAACAGCTTAACGCAGGCTGCTCGCTTCCCGCGCCGTGTTTTACATATGTTGGTCTCACTTGAGTGGCTGTGTGAAAGACAGTCGGAGTCTTGCAGAGCCAAACGTCCTCTCCCTCTCTCTCTTTATAGGCCGGGAGAGCGTGTGACGGTTTATCAACCGTCTTTCCTTCAGGGCCTCTAATCTTTATGCGTGTTTAAGCCCGTAGCGTCTACATTCACCTCCTGGTTTCCACAGAGAGCGGGATGTTGCGTGATGATGGTGTTATGATGTGCAACCCATTAGTTCATTTAGAAGACGAAAGAATGTAGAAATGTGGTATAGAAGTGCACCGTCTCAGATCTGATGCTCAAAATGTAATCACAACACAAAGCACATCTAGACTGAATTACGACACTAAAGGACACACAAATTGCTTGACCCTGGAAACCTGCCGCATCATTCCTGGTTAGGAGCTATTTCAGAGGCCGGTGACCTTGGCCCAGCCCTAAACTGATCTGAGAATTCAAAAAGACATGTACCATTATTCATTATTACACTTCCCAGTTTCATTAACCCTATCATATTTGATACACAAATTTCTAAGGCCTCTAAATTATCAATGTGATCAAAACTTGAAAAACCTGTTGTACACAATCTACTACATGCCTTCTCTTGTCTGATTGATAGTTCATACTTGTTTAGCAAGTAAAAGGCCTTTAAGTTTAACTCTCAAAATGCCCACCATTTCCTTTTGCTTTGAAACCTTTACTGATGTGTATAAAGTACGCATAAGAATACCTTGTATCATGTTAGAAGTATTTTAAAATGAAAACTTGCCATTTAAACAAAATAAACTACACCAAATTGCATATTTTTGATCAGTCTGAGGTTTTTTTGTCTTTCTCAAGAATGAGCTCCATATTGTCACTTTATAATAATTTATGTATCATAAAAACCTGATGTATCATATATTATTCTCAACAACAACAACAAAAAAATATTGTCTAAAGGTTCAATAAACTGCTCCATTAAAATAAAATAGTTTCCTGATTATTATGTTATTCTAGGAACAACATATGAAGAAAAAAAGGTGTTGTGTTGACTAGTTGGCAGTGTTTACCTCCCATAATTTGACAAATAATTATTGCAGATGTATTGTTACGTAGTCTTACAGACACAAAAGAAAAAAAAATGAAATACTCACATGGTTTAATTTTAAGGGTTGTAGAGAGGTAGGAAAATGATCCTGTAAAACTAAATTACAACTGCTTGACTAATATTGCAAGTGGGTTTTGGTGCAAAAATAATGTTACAAACATGTAAAATACATCCCCTTTAATGAGAGGATGTATGGTCTGTTGTGGCAGCCGCAGTTGTGTTGGCCAAAATAGACTGTTTTTGTCCTCTTAACGTTACCACAAAATGGACGCCAGTGCCACATTGTTTGGAACACAAAAGCTAAAACATGTACCCAGACAGTCCCCTTTTTGTCTGCTTCAGGAGCTGCCATCACATGGAGTTTGGTTCCTTCACATGTGTGAAGACTCTCCAACACTCACGGATCTGGGCCTTGACTAAAATGAGCTTCATTTAAAATGATCTGAGACTGTGAAAACAAAAACAAATAAAACAAAACAAAACAAAAACAAAACAAAGCAGAAACAAATAGAAAACAGAAAATAAAACAGAAACAAAGAACTATGGGATTATTGCTTTTTCCTGAGATAGAGTTGTTAACAAGTTTCATGCTGACACGCTGAAAAACAGTGAAGTGATTCAACAGACAAAAAAGTGTCTATATATACAGACAAGGCAGACAGACAGACATACAGATAGATAGCCAGATAGATAGATAATGCGTTATTGCTAATGTACGGATGGAAGCCAAATCTGATGCTGATCCTTTCATGTCAAAACATGCTGAGCTTTTGCATCTGTGAACAAATACTTTGTGTATCACCCTTCATTAAACACCCTACGTTCAAAGGGATTACTGCTACCCTGAGGTAGCAACGCAACGTTAACGCATTCGACAACAAGAAAACAAGATTAAGGGCTGTTGTGGTACGAGCATATTATCAGTTTAAGAGATTATTCAGAGACTGTATATCTAGCCTCCTGCCATATTCTCAACAGAAACCCCTTCAGCTTGATCTCTCTGCATGTTTACATGGGGGGTGTTTGAAATGCTGTTGTTGGTGCACTGGGATGAGCTTTACCGGTCACCGGCAGACCACCAGATCAGATACAACAAACTTTGCTCCGAGAAGTTGAGCAAATTGTTTGCAAACAAAACAAGGTTGTGAGAGACTACAGGCCATTTGATATGCGGTTTGTCGACATCAATCGTTTAGCAGACGAAGCACTGGTAAACGATTGAATATAAAAAAAAAAATATTTACATTAGACAACCAACTCTGTTGTTAAAACAAGACTTGATCTAGGACCTTAAAAGGAAAATGAAACCGTGTTTGCAACCGTTTTACCTCTGTGATCTCAAATATTAGCAAAACATAATACTTTACTAGAAAGTTAATTGTAATACATTTTGACATACTAAGTAGACTGAACTTCTCACAGCCTTGATTTGTTAACATCAATTCAAATGCGCTGTCTTCTCCAAGTAAAGTCTTTGAGAAGCGTCCTCTCACTTCTGAGGGAAGCCATCAAATGGTGAAAGGGAATAAAGTCTCCCATCGGTTGTATTTCTTTTATTTTTCTTTCTATTTCCCAACTGAGTGATAAAAAGGGTAAGCCCATATCAAGAAAAGGCTTTCCCCCTCGTCTCTGTCTGGCTGTGCAGACTCGTACTTATGAGGCCTGTTCTTTGTTCCCTTTAGAGTCTCAGAGCTCTTTTTAGTGAAAGCTCTGGCTTTCTGAGGCCGTGTGAAGTGAAGTCCCAGCTGCAACGTCAGACACACTGCTATCAGACGACTTCGAAAGCTCTAAAGTAACCTGGATCATATAGCACTTTTACACATACTCACTGGAAACCTCCTTAGGAACTTCCTTCGACCAGACAAAAGTAGATGTTTACACTGTACTGAAAGGTAAAATGCTAAACCAAAGCTAAAATATGTATATTTGCAAACATGTGATGGAAAACATGCTCTAATAATTGAGATTTTAACATCAAGTGATGGTACCAAACTGGTGAAAAACGTAGTTTATTCGGAGTGTTTAGATGCTCAGTGAAGAAAACATTGAAAGCGTGTCTTACCATTAGGTCCCTTTCTCCCATTGCTGAGGCCGTCACAGAGCTGGCGCTTTTGTGAGCTCTTGAACTCCTTCAGTGAGAGATAGAGCACCTTCCGCACCACTCGCTCCTCCGACCACGGCATCCCATCATTATCATCCTGTAAAGAGAGAGATGATCAGCACTATAATAGAGAAAAACATCAATGCAGCTCCTTGAGTACATTAATCAAATCAATCTACAGCACTTTTCCTGTTGTGTCTCGCACAAATCACACTTAAATTTGCACAAACACACACTTCTGCACCAAATATCAAACTGTGTTATTGTGATGGTTCATGATGACATAATTTCCCCTATTCTTTAGAATCAATTATTTGTTTGATCTTGGACCATTTCAAAAAGTGCATCATCTTTTAGAGAGATTTTAAGAATGGAACAAAGACAAGAGCTTCCTCTCCAAAAAATACAATTTCCTTTCCCGACAACAATCCTTGATAACAATTCTGAATCTATCTATAGAATCATTTGCAACAAGACTCACACAGGTCAGTGCCTGAGACAACAATCCTTGATAACAATTCTGAATCTATCTATAGAATCGTTTGCAACATGACTCACACAGGTCAGGTTCTCACAGGCATGCTATAAATAGCAAAAGTGTGCTATAGAAGTTATTCTTTAAATGTGCTTAACTGTAGACCTTCCCCAAACGGTAGTATTATTTAGTATAGAATTAAAACTGTAGTGCGCTCGCCAAATTTAGTGCCAGGAATCATCACGATTCTTCTCTTAAAGGTCTTAAAAGGTCCAGAAAGCTGTGAATACCTGTGTTATAAAAGCTGTACAAAATCCTGCACAAAAGGGGATGGGAACAACTAAAATTACACTATCATTAATAGATTAAATATTTAGAGCTTTGACAGCAACTGTAATACATTAGCTACAGAATGACTTGGTCATAAAATTGATGTACAAAAATTAGGATTTGACAAAACAGCGTGAAAAAGGTGAATTTATATGGACGGACTTGAATAAATGACTAAGTTGTGTATATTTTAGTAATGATTATTAATGTAATACACTATCGAGACAAGGTAACCAAAACAGACTCAATCATTCACTTTCAATCTGCTAG
Organism: Tiaroga cobitis; assembly: GCA_030578255.1. Lineage (NCBI taxonomy): Eukaryota > Metazoa > Chordata > Actinopteri > Cypriniformes > Leuciscidae > Tiaroga > Tiaroga cobitis. The sequence continues at coordinate 14,948,754 of CM060609.1, forward strand.
ATTTGCAAGGAAGGACACTGTAGCAAATTATTAAGTTATTATATAAGTTTCAGTGGAATTCATTGTAGATGAGATGAAAGACACAAGAGGTTGCACATATATGCACTTGTTAACATTCGGAGAGCCAGTTAAATATTACAGATTAGTTCCCACACAGACAATAACTGCTTCCTCTCTCTCTCAGAGCGCTCATCTCGAGAGGGGAACTACAGACATTCCCGTGCCGTTGTGTTATTCACAGTCACTGTACTAAAAGAGAAGCATGTCAGTTAGACACACACAAAAAACAAAACATTTTGACCTTGGTTAACTGTTACTTAATTAAATCCTGGAAAGAGATCTTTTTGTGCGATGCTTTGATGTCCGACAAAAAAAACAAAAACACCAAACAAGACTATAATTTTCTGGAAATGTAAGTGGTGACTGCACGTGCAAGACTTGCCTCCACAATGCTAGGGTGTAGGTGCAGGTGGATGTCAAGGAGATGCTATGCCATTGCCATGGTGTTCAGAAGGATTTTTAGCACATTGCTATGTGTTTGCTAGGGCGTTCTTTCTGAAGGATTTCTGAAGGATCATGTGACACAGAAGAATGGAGTAATGGCTGCTGAAAATTCTTTAGCAACCCGGTGAGTAATGGAATTAGCATTAAGCTAGTATAACCATTGTTTGTTTACGCTCTTGTTTCCGGAAGTCAGTCACTCACTAGTTCAGTCTCCTCGATGACATCACTGACTGCACACACATCGTTAAAGACGGCAAGCGGTGATTGGTCGGGAAGCAACATAGTCTGACATGTTTCTTGTCCACGACATGACAAGAATTTAGGAGTCAAAACCGCATAATCTGACACAGTGACAGACAAAAATATTGCGTAGTCTGAACCCAGGATTAGGTAAAACAATTATTGAGATAAACTTAGACTTTATGAATAAGTTATTATACAAGACATAAAACATTCAGCAAGCACCGATAACTCTAACTGAAAGCTACCGTGCTTTTTTTTTTTTTTTTTGCCAATTTAATTATTTCTAATCTAAACATAAACCTTGCCAAATCTTGAGGAAATGCCCAATTAGAAATGTAAGGTTTGCACTGTGGCATTGTTTCCTGTGGGGTTAAGCAGAAGGCGGGGCTTAGTGAAACAAAAGACATGGGAGTGTGTGCATGTGCATGGGTTCCTGTGCGGGGGCTGACACTGACAGGTGAACATCAGATCTCCCAGCAGACATGTCAACAAACACACACACACACCTCGAGACGACTCTACGCACTGATGCGCTGCAAAAGCCTGACAGCAGCTGATTGGGCGTGTGGTGTGTGAAACCACCAGAGCACCTCGTTAGAGACACACACAAACCTGCACACAGACAGAGCGCGACACACACACACACACACACACACACACCTGCACACAGACAAGAGCGCGGCTCAAAATAGCCTGAATGCAAAGCCGCAGCTCAACCACAGCACAGTTCTCACAGACACAAGATTTAGCAAATGATTCTAAGAGTCAGTTTAAAGAATCAACTACATATTATTGCTCTAATGCGCTGTGGCCAGGGTCCTATGCCAAGAGACGGCAATAATAACAGCGTGCGAGTGTGCGTACAGCGCTCCGTGCAGACGGCGAGGTGGGCTGAAGCGCTCAGAGGCGTGATGCTGTCACTGGATCCCAAGAGCACAATCCAGCAGGCTGCTGGGTAGGCAGCAATTACCCCGCGCTCACTATCACCTCGCGGTCTGGCGTCGAGCCAGCGCTACTCTCTGAATAGAGTATTACTGCTCAGAGCACGCACACACCTCTCCGTCGGAAAAACTCCTCTCTCAACTCTGGGAGCCGACCACGAACGCTTTGCCTTCAAGTTTGTTTTCTTTTCTCCGTTCCACCCTCCTCTCCATAGCCCCCCCTTTTCTCAAAGCCTGGCAAACCGCCACAGTTATTTCCTTCTTGCGCTACATATAGCATTCCAGCTCAGAAAGAAAATGCTGAGCTGGATACTGGCGTTAACAGAGCTGTAGGAGCGCAGTCCGACTCACTAGTCTGCAATAAAAACAACGATCAGAAGAATGGAGCAATCATATTTCAGCCTTCAATGTTAAAACAAATGACAAGTCTCTGCACAGCTAGCTTATTCAGTGTTAGATTGCGTTTTGTAGCGTCCATTGATGTGCAAACTGACAAGGCTTCTGGGAGTCAGAGTAGAAGCTAATTGCAAAGTTTTGATATGAACAAATGGCAATTCACCTTTCTCATGAGCGTCACGTTATAAACATGCTGATCTCAGAACAGACCCCTCTCAGATCTCTTAGGAACATATAGCATACAACTAGCCTATATACAATTTGCATTTAATGCTAATTTTACACTCCTTTACAAGTGACAGTTTGGCATTCAAGAATTAAAAAAACTAGGATGAATTGAAATGCCCACATTTACTATGGATCCTGTCATGATTGTAATTTTAATTGTGAATCCAAATAAACTTTTTTTCATACAGTATGAGATTACATAGTAAGTAGTATGTAAACTGCATCTACAATCTGAAATGTCATGAAATTCAAGTATTACGTATTAACAAAAGTATGTGCATGATGTTAATGTAAAACACAAGTATGTGTCACATTGTTAGTCTAGTCGCAGTGGCCTTTATAGAGGGTATCAGCATAAAATGTTCAACTTGTTTTCATCAACTTAACTAGTCATCTTTTGCACTGACAGAACAACAGGGAGGTCAAAGAGAAATTTACTGAGCAAGTAATCCAAACTTTAATTAAACTGTCAACATGTGCTAGCTAGCTAACTGAACACAAAATTAAATTCAACAGCATTTGAAGGTCACTATCGCCCCTCCTTGCGTACACTGGTTTGTTACAGACAGCGATGCATGAATCCAATGTGTTGACCAAGCATTTGCATACTAGTATGTAGTATGTTTTCTGGCCCAAAGTATACTGTTTTTGTATACTGTTATACAGTTTGTTGTTACATGTACAGTAGAGGATGTGTACAGTGCCTGTGCTATAAACTTCATTATCAGCATAGTACACGTGTACTGTAAGTGTGCAAGAGATACCCACAATTCTAATTAACTGGTACAATGATATTTTGAAATCGGTCATAACTTCTAGAGAGAAATAGCGCAGAAACTGGACAAAGTCGTGTGCTTTTTTGCACATGCTATCAAATGAAGTACACATTGAAAGGCTATGTGTTCGGCTGTACACTACCGCCCGTTACAAAACTGAAGTAAACTTTGGACTTAAGGATCATATACAGGAAGCTAATCTGCACAAGCACAAACACAAACTTGCTTCTGTCAAATAAAACTTGTAAGAAAGACAAGCATCAGAAAACTGTTCCTGGCAGTTGCCATGATGATGCCAGGCTCATTCATAGACTGGCAGAGTTGGTTGGCAGCACTGGTACTCAGATGTCACGAGACACCGAGAGCTGGTACAAGCTAAGAGACGCCACTTACCCGCTCTGCACGTACGAACACTCACCATGCTTCCCAAAACCCCCTCTGCTCCATCCCGGAGGAGCTCTGAGCCTCGTTAATGAGCACCAGGAGCACATGGGTGTGTGACAGAGCGAGGAGAAGTGTCTCTCATTCACACACACTCATGCATACACAGACCCATCACATAGACGGCCCAAGTGAGACTTGGGGCTCCTAGCATACTTCAAGCATTCCAATGAGGGCATATGCAATGAGGATGCAAGATCTCCACCAGCCAACAAGACACACATCACTTGCTTTAGGTAAACACAAAGTTTCTTTTCGAAAGGTTTAAAGACCCAACAGAGGTTAAATGAACACAGAGCATCTGTCTGTAACCGCCATTGAGCATGCATTTCCTGACCTGTACAGCCGGAGAAACTTCCCTTTTTATTGCAATCTTTTTTTGCAAACATCCCCAAACAGACAGGCTGTTCAGCAGCATTAGCATACCCTGAGAGCGACTGAATCTAGAAGCACGTGCACACACCACAATAGACAAGGCAAAGTTCTGTTAGCCTCAAATGACTAACTAGTTGATTAACAAAGCTAGCTGACTAAATTTAGCTTTAATATTTTTAGCAGTAGTTCTTTAAAGGGAATTAATTTAACATGTGACTTCACAGTTTTACTTTGCTGGATATGCTTTAGTGTGTTAACAGTCACAATCAGCCAACAATCTGCTAAGCATGCTAAAATGTGTTACAACCATCAACACTAAGTTTGTGACAAATCCAAACAAAACAATTTTCAGCAAAAATGTACTGACTCTAAAAATGCCACGGTTCTTGAACCTACATATAAGCGTGTAAGGTAGCTTAAAAAAAAAAACTTTTCAAGCAACTATCCAATGACAAAATCTTTCCTTTAGAAACCTGAACACTGAAGAGTTCTTCTACCAAGTATCAGTCAATCAGATCGTAGAGTGAATGTACATCATATTAACATTGAAGAAAGCATGAATGAACAAAATAAGAATTCCTTTATCTGGATGTAGGAAGTTTATACGTCTTCTTTCCCAGATGAATATGTAATGACAATGGATTCATTAGCAGGCAGGGAGGGGGACTATACTTTCGCAAATGGGCTCTTTTAAAAACGCACTGGAAGCCTGTTCAGATGAAAGACGCTTAATATAGCCACACAGTCGTGGATCTTATCAACAAAGAATGTAGGCCAAGCGCCAACTGAGGTCTTTCTCTTAACATCAAGAAATTTTGTAATAACACGAATTCCTCGAAAAAGACAGAGCAAGAGGGGGGGAGGGGCCGGGGGCAGCAGAAATGGCCTTAAAGAGCAAAAATATTAAAGCGCTTCTTCCTCCCTCTACACGTGTCCTCCAGATGTTGGAAGAATAAAAGAAACAAGCACACATTGCGGTGCCTAAGATTTGGGTCAGCACTGCATAGCGTATGTTTACGCTTGTTTTGTCTGCCGTAAGCAGATTGAGGGTGATTGGTTTGAGAGCGAGGCACAGCTAGAGTCAGCCATGACAAGAAAGTGCTTTTGTTTTGTTTGCTCTGAGCAAAAGCAATGGAGGGGACGACAAAGAGAGGGAGAGAGGTGATCCGGTGCGGGAGGCCAATAGAGGCACCCCATTACACCCTCTACTTCACTGCATTGGAATGTCTGCGCAACACACACTCTACTGCAGAGCCAAGGGAACCTGGAGCGTTAGAGTTGCTCAGCTGGAGCGTGATCCTCCGGAAGCAATTTGAAAACCTTGCAAATTTTTAGAAAAAAATATGGAACATGGACACTGTACAACAGGGCTGGGCAACTCTGGCCCTCGAGATCCACTTTCCTGCAGAGTTTCGCTCCAACCCTGACCAAACTCATTTGCCTGTAGCTTTCAGGTAATCCTGAAGACTTTTAATTGCTTATAGTTGACTCAATTCATCTCAAATTTAAAGATTGGGACCCCTGACTCCTCTACATGTCATTCTGTCCGATGGGTATGCTTGCAGCGACTGTGCAGGATTGCAAAAGCAAGTCTGTGTCGAGACAGGATAACGGTTATTTCAACTCCGCTCCGCTGATCAGCTTGGCGGTGGTGCTGTGCCACGGGCAGACAGCAGATGGGCAGCACAACCAAGCTTAACATGCTTGAGTGACAAATTGCCATTGCCAGTCACTGCCGTCAAGTGCGGAGCCCTGGCCAAAATGTAATAGATTTAAAAGAAAGCCGTCCGTTTCGTTTTTTACAGAAATAAATAAATGCCAGACTGAATTACAGGTTATGGGAGAGAGCTGGCCACCTTCAGTGCTACTGCTGGTCCAATAAAAAGAGGCTTTATCAACAAAACCTCCATAGAGGTCAGACCCGGACTGGGGCCCCACAGTTTTTTCTACAAGCAACCAAGAGACAGAAGCTGACCAGGCTTTTGCTGATGAATTAACTCAACAGATCTGCACCTCAGCAGCCTCCTGAAAAGCAGACAAAGATAAAGAGGGGAAGGAAAACAAGATGGAAAGGTACACAGTCAGAGAGATAAAGCATCTAGAGAGCAGTGCTTGAGATGATGATCAGTCATGTGGCAGTAAATCAAAGATCATAGGCTAGGCCAGGGGTGTCCAGTTCTGCTCCTGGAGGCCCACCTTCCTGTAAAGTTCCAAACCCAATTAAAAACACCTGAACAAGCTAAATAAGGTCTCGTAGGCTGTATTCGAAATTGCCCCTATGCCCTCACTCACTATTCACTACTTTACTCCACAAATATAGTCAACTAAATGAGTGAATGAAAAGCACTGCAAACGGCATCTTTTGGCAATACACAGCAAATCATTTGGCGCAACGCACACAGTACATGGGTATTCTCTTGAGGCTAGCCTTTGAGTGTACATCAAATGTACACATTGTTAAGGGTGTGTTATAGGATTGAATTAGTGTACTCCATAATACCCACTATTGTTTTGGACATAAAGAAGAGGGCTAAATAGATCTAACTCTCAGCTGTGGTTGATGAAATGTCCTAACAGAATATGAGGCTAAATGCAGGGTATTAATACAGAGTAATTCTAACCAAATGCTCTCCTTCAGTGTGAGTCTGAGCAGGCCTGATATCTGTCACAGGCTGCAGGAGACCACACGCCTAAAGAAGCCTCTAGCTGCACTTTAAACATGAAACAAGGACCATGTGTTTAAAAGGATAGCACCATCAGTCACGAGCAATTAGGACTGATCAATATTAAACCATACGACAGAACCAGGAAGGAGAGCTCAGAATCAGCTAGAAGAGCATGTGGTCCTCCTGAACTCTCTCAAATCTAACAGACATGTGACCTCTTGAGCTGGACATGAATGGTTGTTTGCATGTGATGAAGGGAGTTGTGTGTCTGATGTAATGTTGAACTTAGCACAGTGGCCTTGTGACCAAGTTCCTCTGATGTGATGTCATAAATTGACTGAACAGAATTCAAGACCATAAACCTACTCTCCCACACACACCCCAAACACACACAGAGTTTTCCAAGCAGGCGTGCAAATGGCTCCAAAGTCTCCCAAAAGGGTTGAATAACCCAAATCAGGCTAACTTGATTATTAAAAAAGCTCAATATTTGAAGACACCAACCACACTACAGTAAAGCCTGCATTTTGTCTACAATTCCCCCACAAAATTACATAAAAAAGCATAAAATCTCATTGCCACAAAGCAAACAAGACTGACATCAGTCATTTTGTAGGACCAATGTGATATTTTATATAGATCATTTAGACTGCTGACTTTTTTCCCACATTTTGTGGGCAGATTTGGGGGGAAATGTATCGAAATTCATTTACCAATTAATTAAAACAGCACAAATATGTAATTAACACATAATTGGGTTGGGAAAGTGTAGCATTTTGGGGAATTCTGACTGTTCTCCTGATATCTACATGGCTTTCTGTGGATTTCAGCAGGTGCAGATTCACTGTCTAGTCATGTACTCACAAACCACACAGAGTGTCAAATAGCTGATCGTGTGAGTTTAAAGTGTGCAGAATAACACACATGCACATGCACACATACACTAGCAGGAGTGTGAGTGCTCTGGACAGAGGCAGCGATGTGTGACTGAAAGGAAACCCCACACATTAGATGTGTAAAGCATGAGAGATCTCAGAGTTCACAGTCTTACTGGATCAATACACTCAACACCAGCAGAATAAAGGGAGATTATAATGTAGCTTTGACTAACACACACACACAAACACACAATTAAAGCAAAAGATGTATGCACGCATACTGCATGTTTACCTATACATTTATCTAAATGAGGACACATCAGACTTCTATTGTTTTTATAGCATAGCCTAGTTACTAAATCGTAAATCTACCCCTAAAATGTAACCTTTTTTTTTTAGATGACATTTGTGGAGAAAACGCCTTGTGGAGTTGGTTCAGAGATCAGCCTTATGAAACTAAAGAGTTCCTGTCGGCATTATGTGAAGTCTTAATGAAGCTCTGATAAACACGTTTATAGCACCACACTGTAACCAAACACCCTATACCCACATCTCTCCATGCCTTTAACACCCTTTTTCCACAATTTATAAAACCTCTCCTTCACATTCTTTCTTTTGATGACAGATCGTCTAATGGATCTGACAGGTCGCCCTACAGCCTGTGCAAGCCTTTAATAAATAAACACGGAGATTTCTCCACTCCGGCAGCAGTTGGAGAGGAACAAAGCTAAAATCAAAGAGTGTAATCAACATGGAGGGATTTAAGAGGAAATGCAACTCTTGTTTCTCCTGGGTGGCACAGGAAGATGTGTACAAACCCACAACAGCCATGCCACCCACCATAACACAAACACACACAGATGGAAGGAAAACAGATTTTCAAGTGTGTGAACCAGTTTGTGCTGAAGGTTGGGCTTAACTGATAGATAAAAGCATCATGAGGGGACCTTAAAAAACATTTAGCTGAAAGACTTCGGAAAATGCTCCCTAAATATAAATCTGTATTCTGCTGATAAAGAACAAAGAGAAACAATTATCAAATTTTACAAGATCTGATCATATATCCCAATACCTCAATCCAACTATAGCTAACGCAAGGTAGTTGCCATTTTCTGGCAGGTCCAATCCTGTAGATCATTTATGCTCATGGATGATTTAAACTGGTATTGACTACCAGCTGGTGGACCTAGTTTTGACCTGGTATGCCATCTGGGTCACGCTGGTTAAAGCTGCTACGTCACCTTGGACCACAAAAGATTTCAAATCTTCAAATCGTTTTATCTTGCAACATCTCAGCTTCTAGAGCTGTCAACAGTAATTTCCCTTCATGTATCCTAGAATGCCTTGTTCAGTTTGGGCCTCTAAAGAGCACGTGCAGAGTTAGCGGAAGCTCTTAATGCTGAAACACACACGCAGACAAACATGACTTTCTCCGAGTCATATGTAAGAGTTTAAGCTGGCGGTGGAGGGTTTGGGGAATCTATGTAAGGAAACACATGGTTTTGCTTAAATCAGAGTAACTACAGAGAAGACGACAAAACAAGTAAACAGCATGCTTATTACCGCTTAGCAAAAGTCAGCTGTTAAAACACTCCTTCACTTACAAAATGTATTATTTTCAGAAAGAAAGAGACAAAAAGCAAATTAACTTTGCCATTTTAATCAGGAATACATTGAACAAAATGATTCATTGTGGAGTTCAGCTCATGAAAAATGGGGGCAAAAACAAAAGTGTTGCGTTTATAATTTTGTTCAGTGTATAAGACGAGGACTTCAAAAAAATGAACAACAGTCAATTCAGCCACCTGAGGGACTCCGAGAGCTCAAAAAACAATCCATATCATGTACAATCAATACATTTGTGCTGGGCAGTGTATGTTAGGCTAAGTGCGGCCATCAACTGGCACACACGGCAGTGGATGTTCAGCTTAAGTGGATGACGGGGAAATGGACTGCTACCGGTTAAATGAATACTTAAAGTTGTTTATGAGATTTTTGTACACATACAAGACGCTGATATCTCAAAACTACAACCTAATCTGGAACATCTAAAAATGTTCCTCTAAAGAACATGGGATAGTTTTACTACAGAAGATACAGACTACTAGTACAGTGACATCACGTTTAGGTTTATTATTCAATTATCTAACACTTATTATCTAAGCTGACAAAAAATGTGAGATGTGTCATGCTCCGTTATAAATGCACACACCTTTTTTCATTTTCCTCCAAATTACTTTTTCGCCCCCCCTGGATAAGTGAGCAAGAAGCCAGTGTCCTGCTCACAGCAATATGTCTTACATGCACTTCTCTGTGGCCCTGACCTCTCCTCCTCTCAGTATCTCCATACTCCCATTGTGTGTGTGTGTGTGTGTGTGTGTGTGTGTGTGTGTGTGTGTGTGTGTGTGTGTGTGTGTGTGTGTGTGTGTGTGTGTGTGTGTGTGTGTGTGTGTGTGTGTGTGGAACGTGAGGGGACTGTCAAGCAGGTTTCTACTGATACTGGCCAAAGCTGTCTCAGGCAGTCAGAACTCGAAAGAAATGTCTCTGCTAAAACATCTCAGTTCCTAATAGAAGAACTGGACCATTATTACAGTCTATAGACTAGAGTCATAAAATGTAGGAAATATGCTCATAAACTCGTAACCACTGCAAATCGTCAGGATTATCAGTCGATTCTGACAGTTTAGCGCTAAACATACTGGGGGATTCGCATTTAAACACTTGGGACAATTGTAAAAATAAAAATCTCTCTTTGTCAACTAGCATCAGCAAAATACAAGAATATGCCACTGCAAGCCAACAACATAGTGTATATGCCTGGAAACTATGAACGAAAATTTGAAAAGTTGCCTTGCCAACTAAATGAAATAAAATAAGTTGAAAGTTGAAATTAAAGCTAAACAGAAATATTAAAATATGACACGAGCACCTAAAAAAAAGTTACTAAAACTTTAGAACTAAAATAAAAAATGCCAATTCAAATTAAGAAATAAATACAATAACAAGATTTAAATAATACTAAAATAACACTGGTGTCAGCATCATATGTGAGATCAGCTCTTCATCTCTCAATGAAACTGGAATTTTCACAAAAATAAAGACGCATAGTGACTTAATGTTTTAACTTTGATCAGACTTAATGCTGAATGTTTTTTTTTCTGATAATGTCTGCTGTGGAAATGAAAGAGCAAGTAGTTTTAATATACCATTTCTTTCTCTTCTGATCTCATTCTTATATTTGCGGTGTCTTTAAATTTAAAGGTGCAGTATTGTAAGAAAAACAACTAGTGATCGAAATAGGTACTGCAGTCGATTTCAAAATATCAGAGATAGTTGTTTCTCCCACCACCTGCTCCTAAGACTAGACGGCGTACACACAGGTTGCCAGTTTGAGCACATGCAATAGGAATGTGCACAATGGACAATGAAAATTGGCAACGTGCAGTATCACAGACCAAAACAAAAACAAACATTCCAGCCTGGAAACGCACATTTCAAAGTAAAATAACTGGCTGTAGAAACAGCTTATCTGCCAACGAAGGCTGCGCCGTTAGGTAGTAGGCCTCAGCAGGCCTCCTTGTGAGTGGTTTCCTAGCGGTGCTGGGTTCAGGAAGCTAGTGCCCTCTTGCTATCACTTCAGCTGGCCTTAGCAGGCAGCTGCTGTAGGCGAGCTTGCGCCCTGACTCGACTAGTGTTCATTCTCTGCTACTGGTTCCCTCCCGGAACCTCTTTCTGCCTACAGCCTGGTTTGCCTACCAGGCGGACCATGTGCTCCCCTCACCGAGGGTCACTATGAGCACGCGGACTCCTGAGTCTGGTCAGACGGTCGTAGGCCTCTCGTGAGGCCTCCCAGTTAGATCAGCCCTTAGGCCTTCACAGGCCTCCTCGGTATTTTGAAACACAAACACTAGGTAGATCCGGGGATCGAGTAGAGAAACTCCCCTCGCTGGCAAGGGTTGGAAAGCACTTGCTGAGTCATACTCTCCGGGATATCCCGTCTCTGAGATCCGGGCCGAGTGGTTCACTGCCAGCTTCGCAGTCCCTCGGGTTGGATGCCTTACCTAAAGGCAAGTGTCCAGAGGCTCTGTCCTCGGATAGACAGGAAGTGGCCAGACTAAGTGTCTATGTAACTGATTCCAGGTCAGGCCGTCCTGGTGGCATTTCGGGGTGAGTACGTTCCCCTGAATAGTGATTGGCTGGGGTTCCTTCGGGTTCCCTAGCCACATTCCCAAGAAGGGACCCCTTCTAATTGAAGTTGTGGTCCTAGGCCTTTGAGCAGGCCCAGGTAGGCCTTTCATTTAACCATGTTTATGAAGGTTTTCCTGCGAGGCTAATAGCTTGGGCAATGACCGTAGGGAATGCTGTCACTGACAGCCCAGTGTGACCTGAGGGTGAGTGGTTCTAGCAAGTGTTTTTAGAGAAACAATTATGTGAACTTAGCATGTTTCCTAAATATCTGCAAACATATTATGGTATTTTTATGCTTTTAGTAGAGTGAAAAAGTTACATACAGTGAAGTTAAATTTCACTGCATGTATGCATGTATGATGTGTCATGTGTATAACTATGTTGCCATTTAAGCATCTAGTCAGTGTTTCAGATATTATTTCATTACTTGTTAGACTGATGCAAACGTGTTTTCATTTATAGTCTCTCTCATTGCACTTAATCCAGACTGCAAACACAACAAAACTTTAGTAAAGCGATTTCCTTTGCCGTGCTGCTGACATCAGCCCCTGAAGGTCACAGCGTGCCAGCAGGCATATCTAAAGTCATAACTTACACTTCATGGACAGAATTGGAAACCATTTTAAACAAAGTCATCAGACAAAGAAAATGCTAAGAGTTAATGGAGGCAAAACTGAGTTCTACTGTTTTTTTCTATCTCCCCTTTAAAAGTGTTTTTAAGAAAACTACTGATTGAACTTTGAGAAAAACATTTTGCAACAGGAAAAGAGAAAGACGAAGAGCAGCAAACAGACAGGGCAAGGACAATGCGTGGCCTGTATGGGGCTGAGAGGCATGAGAGCGCAGCACGGCGTGCGAGGATTAGCTTCTCTGCTCACAGCTGCTGTAAATATTTTCCAAACCATTGGCAAGAAAGGAGCAAATACAGCGCAGAGAGCGCTAGCTAACACCATGATGTTGCTCAGCGAGGGTTTTATGGCAGCGGGGCAAACAAAGCGCCACGTCCTGGGATGCCCTCCTGAGGTTGGCACGATCTCATCAGATTTCAGAGGTGTTTATGCCAGGCCACACTCCTGACTCATGCACTGGGAGACAAATTGCACAGCTGGGGGCTGAACAGTGAGAGACTGCACAATATTAACTCTCGAGACTGCACTTCTACAGACTGACACAAACCATCTGACTTCAGAGATCCTGAACTTGTGCTGTAACTTAAACGAGAATACTCCCTGTGGAAAACCAGCTAAAATTAGTGCAACATAAGATGGTTTCTAGCTGGTCCAAACTGGTTATTTATGATCATTGATTGGCCTATATAGATGATTGGATTTTCAGTCGGTTTACCGGGTTACGCCAGTATGAACTGCTAGACCTCCCTGCACTAGGACAAATTCAGCTAATATGCTCTAAAATCTATCAACTAACCCAGTTTTTTTTGCTTTAGGGATGCAATCATTTTTGAAGATACTGCCATTTACAATGCATACAGCATTGTGACATATTTTGAAGTTAAACTGAATATTCAGTTTAAAATAATATAGGACATAACTTGATCTTATTAGTCAGGACTTGAGTAGATCATGACAAATTAGGCAGGGCTATTACAGGTTTGTTATGCTATGCTATGCTATGCTATGTTATGTTGTTATGCTATGCTATGCTATGCTATGTTATGCTATGCTATGTTATGTTGTTATGCTATGTTGTATACATAGGGGAGGAAAATGGTGGTACCCTTTGATTCAATTGAGAGCCTATTGTGACAGAATCTTCAAAAATAAACAGCTTGAGGTTATATTTCCACACAAGAATAAAAATGATCAAATAGGGTCGCAAACAGCACCAGCTCAACCATAAACATTAAAGATGCACTAAGAAGTCCAACCCAATCCTAGGGAAACATTATGACAATCTTCCAGCCCTCTCTCTGAACAGACACTTCCGCTCTCTCACCTCCATTTTCTCGCTCACTCCACCTTTAACAAGCTTCATAAATATACATCAGCTCTGTTATTTGGACACCTTGGCAGAGCGAGTGGTTCTTTAACTGTCAGGGAGTAACAAGCGATCACTTCAGGAGCGTTTCCCCGCTTCATTACCTACATGCCTGGCACGGCGCATCACACCGGGCCACATGTCAATCACAAGACAAAGAAGAGGGCAACTCGGCTCGGCGTCGAGGCACCTAAAACACCCTTCTCTTTACAGAGGAAACATTGCACCTTAAAGACACACAGCAAGCATACAGGAGACGAGGATAAATGTGAGAGATATTTCAGTTAGGGTGACTTAGAGCAGTGCGGTATGACGAACATACAACAACGGTAAAAATGTGTCAGTCCTAAGAAAATCAGCTATACAGTTTATAAAGCATTACATTCATGTAAATAATTTTGCAATGATCCTAGTCTTTTCATTCATTTGTGATTCAAAAATAATGGTTTGTCCATGGAAAAAGTATTATAATATTAGGGACCACAATATACATAAAAATTGAAATGCAAAAAACAAAACCAGATAATAAATCTAAAATAAATGCATGCATAAATAAATGAGATGAAGTCTCATTTCTTTATAAAGTATCTATGTAACTAGAAAATAAAAAGACATTACTATACTGTTATGTAATATACAACACTTAAGGGTTACATTTTCAGTTTCACTGATATAAAATTACTCGTTGTGATATAAAGGTATAATGGTCATAGCGTCTACTGGCATTAGCCCATTATCGACAAATATATCAAAACTTTTAGCAGATTTACTTATTTTTGATTGCATGAGTAAATACAAAATGTAGATTAAATATCAAATTCATTTCAGAAATAAATTAAAATGTTGAACTCTTACAATTAGTAACTTATATTATAGGCCTATATAATACTGTAAACAAAATGCACAAGATATATGGCCATTATATCAGCCATCAGCCATCACCCATCCTGCTCTGCACCGGCATCAGCCATTGAAAAATTCATATTGGTGTAACAGCAACGGTGACATTGTTGTCAGTGCGCCAGGCAAAGAACGGTTATTATCCACCAATAAATAAACAATGGACACCTTTGCCATACCTTACACAAATATTACCTCACTGACATGCTAATTGCTTGATTAGCCTTACCAATAATTAGCAGGGAATCATCTACACTCCATGACCTCTATTTTTAAATGCAAATGAGTCTACTTTATGTGATAGTTACAGCTGCCACAGAAGTGTTTTACAGCGCAGGACTATAGTGTCGTTGAATAACCCGCACAGCATGTGGTAGGTTAAACGGGTATGATCTTAGTCATAGATGTCTGAGATCAACCTTTCCCGTTCCCTTTAGTTAACCTGTGAGTGCTGTAATTGGATCCACCATGTATGCACACACTCCATAACCACATCTAGGTCCTCCATTCTGTCCTTTACGAGTGATGTAATTAAATTCTCTCTTGCCCCATCAACCCAGCGCAGGTCAAACAGCAGAAGCGCCAGCCAGATCCTGTAGAGTTCATGTGTGCTGTGCACACACACACAGATATATGAAGCATTTCCTGACTATCACAACACACATGCTATTATTCACCCTGGATGCATATGGGCAAGCATTAATTGAGACCAACAGGAGTCAAGGTAAACATATGTCAGCCACACACACAAAAATGGACAACAATCTTTCTTAATAAAAACAATCTGTGGAAAGACTGAACACACAAGTCAGATCGAATACAGCTAGAAATAATTTTCAAATCCTGTCCTCCCTCTTTTCTCATACTTTCCTGTTCTCTCTCTCGTCAATACTCAATGAAAAATAATCTACATTAAAAAAAAAATTCAATAAATAAAAAACTAACAAAGCAAAAACACAAAAACAGAAACAAACTACAAAACAAACAAAAACAAAAACTAAAACACAAAACTAAAACAAAAACGAACAAAAACACAATACACAATGAAACAAAAACAAAATACACAAAACAAAAATATACTTAACAAAATACTACTTTCTTTTATTTAATCAAATACAAAGCTATGCAGCTAAGGGTAACTTTACAATACTTGCAACTAGTGATTTCACAACTATTAATAAAGTTGACATCAAGCATCCCAGACAGCAACGAAACCAAAAACATTATTGACCTGAACATAAAAAAGGACCAATACCGCTGAATGGAGCAAATGAATACATTTACGAGAGAAACACCAACATAAAAAGGCTTGTACTGGGTGAGAGGGAGAAAATAGCAGCAGCTGTGTGCTTTATATCACCGCTGTGGCCATTTTATTATCACAAACCAAAGAGATGACTTTATTCTCTCTGACATAACAACCCAATTTCAGTCCAATAGAAAATAAAATCTGCCTCTCTCAAGTAGTGTGGCTTTTTCGTTCATCTATTAAATTGTCAAAGAAAGCGGGTAGTTACAAGACATGACAAAACAAATTCACAGCATGCCAAGGGCTGCAAGATATAGCGCTATGTGCAGAAGCACACGGGGAGAAGGATTTGAAGAACGAGTCAGGAAAGGAAAAGTCCCCGCTGGGTGTGAAGTCTGACACACGTCTTGTAGTTACAGTAAGGCTAGTTTAACTGTTTAAACTCGACTAACTTGGCAAAAATGCCATACTACACATACACAAGTTCAATACAACTTAGACTTAGAAAACTTTAATGTCCCCGAAAGGCAATTTGTTGTACAATACAGGCATATTGACACATAATCCACAACACAAACATAACAACAACATCATAATGGGCATCATATTTTTATTAGATAATGAATATTTTGCTAGTTAATATTTCGTTTCCACGCCATGGAGCCATTACCACCTTAATACTACTACTAAAATTATTTGTATGTATATTGACAAATTGTGTACCACAAAAACAGACATTTAATGCAAGATACAACAGGCAGGCACTTTTTTCATGCACTGGTCAATTGTGAGATTTGGGTCTATTTGACTTTTCATAATGTGTTTTACTAGTGGAAAGAAAAATCACTTTAAAAGGCAGTTTTCCCTAAATGTTTTTTTTTCTTCTTCCCCAATGCACTAAGCCAGAAATCTCCACTTCGGTAGCACTTGCATATACCAAACTTTTACAGTTTTGAACCTGGCTTTATCCAGTGTTCAGATTCCTGCTCTGAAAATGAAAGCAAATTAGAGCATTAGATGACGCCTCATTTGCTTATTTAAACATAACATTTCAGAAAACTTGCAATAGGCTACAAAAAAAGTTTGCGATTCTTAATGTAATCAATCAACTGGGGTAGTAGGGATATCTGTTCACCTGAGGTGTCTTGCTTTTAGAAAATGAATTTTCAATTTGAATAAATTTTCATTTCATGCTGACTTTTACTGCGCAAGAATTTTAGCACTGGGTGTTTCTTGTTTATTCATTCACTGGAAACCTATCAAATGGATCTGCAAATATGTTTGTGAACAAACAAAGCATGATTAAGCAGGGAGGAAGTAGCAGTCACGCTCGTGTTGGGGTGTCCATGTGTGGGTGTGTGGGGTCAGGGCAGCCAGGTGGTCCTGGTGTTAGAGGTCACGCCCACCAGACAGCTTGCGGCGAATGGCTAAGCTCCAGTGCTCAAAGAGCCTGTCAATCAAGATTGATTATGAGGAGAGGGTGAATCTGCCCCTCCACTCCGGGCTGATCTCGCCCCCCGCGGCCCTCTCTTCATCCCCCGCTAAAGAAAAGAGCCTTTGCATGACAAAGTGGTGTGGATTTCATGAAGAAAGAAAGAAAAGAAAGAGAAAATGAAATAAAGAATCCCTTTGGGGTCCCACAAACCCCCATACATCCCAAAAGGATGGACTTTGGGAATAAAAGAAAGGTTACCCCTACCCATCCTTTAATCTATAGAGTTCCCCCCACAACATTTATCCAATATATTACGTGGTCGCATTCAGCCTTCAAATGTCAGAAAAAGTCACCGCACTGCTTTCTAATAAACACAACGGCATTTGTTGATTTTTAGAAGCTAAACGAGGAGGACCCGACAGTCTCAGCGGAGGGTGCGATCACCAGCGCTGCAGGTGTTAACTTCAACTAAGTATTCAGTGAGAGGGTAATCAGCACCTTTAGAAAAACAACTACAGTGAAAAAATGTGGTGCAAATGTGTGATTAGCATATGACACGCGCGCACACACACGTTACTTGGCTCTCTCTCACTCTACTACTGAACCAATTACAATAACACTGAGTTTGAATTGTGTCGAAGCCCCCCTGACAAGAGCGATTACGCTCACCTTGTTTAAACAACGGTGCTTAATTAATACCAGTGTGTGAGGGCAAGCCAGACCCGATTCAGATTCCGTTAGCCACTTCCCTGCTATCAAGAGAAATAGTCGTGCTGAGAGGATTTCCTGGGAGCAGCAATTCAGATTTCACTGAAGAACAAATGGCCATGTTACTGACGATATGCTGCCAAACTGTGTTTTTGTTTAATATACATACATCAACTACAATTTTACATTTTCTTTGCTATGCAAATTATATGTTCTTAAGAAACTGGGTCATGTAAGTGTATTCACTTTAAGTACACTTAAGTGGTGTTTTATTTCATTAACAGTTTATTTTTTATTTTTTATGTACTTTTAAGATTTGAAGTACACTACAAGTACACATTCAATACAATTAAAGTCCGGATGAAACGGAAGCTGTGCTAATCTTTTTTTCCCTACTGTGACATAACCGAGTGAAGCGGCTTCTCGAACAAGAAAAAAAATGTAGGGCAGGACTTGATTTTGTTTATCTGAATTGATTGGATCGTTGAATCGTGGTTTGCCATGGCTGTGATCTCAGTGTGAGTGACAGTTAACATCATCAGAGAAGAGAAGAGATCTTGCTGCAAGTGAAAGGGGAAGATATTTTGGTTAAAGATTACAAGGGCACATTAATTAAAAGAATGATGTGCACAGATTTATTACTTATAATAAATTCTGCAATATTGCATAAAAAAGTCAATTTTGATTCCATGGTGACTTTAAGCACACCTCTCTTCAGTGAGTTGTATGATTTGAGTTATCACTTGGTTATATCTGCTCAAGTTTAGTACGAGTAATAGTATTAATAAGTTGACTTATTTTGGATAGAGCTCTCATTCAGTGCATTAATAAATTAAAAAGGACACTGATGCCAGGTTCTGATGGTTATGAATGACTGGCGGTGAAGAACTTTACTTCCTCTGTCTGAGGTTCTTCTGGAAAAAAGCCCTACCAAACAACATCCTTTCCAACATGTGGCGGAAAGAGCCAGTGAATACAAAAATGATAGTCGACTATGACCCGAATGTGCTAGACTTCATAATTCATCTCTCTCTCTCTCTCTCTCTCTCTCTCTCTCTCTCTCTCTCTCTCTCTCTCTCTCTCTCTCTCTCTATGATAAATATGATTCTCTCTCTCTCTCTCTGTGTGTAAAAGGAGACGCCTTCTGTGTCACCCTAGCTCGCATGACCTCTGACCTCTCTTATCTGGAGCGGAGCATTGAGTGATGATCTGTGTCAGAGCTTAAATATTCCACATTTAAACAAGAGCTTGTGAGCAAATAAACCACTTGCTTAACTACCGTTGGAAGTGAGATATCCTGGCTTTTTCCATAAACCCCGCAACACCCTGGTAACCACCCACAATACCCCAAAAATGTACAAACTAACTATAGATTCCAGCAAACAAGCTTTAAATTTGAAAGTCTTCTTCTCTCCCTTTCTCTCAATTTCACACTGGCATTATTCCACAGCAGCGGCTGCTGGCAGCAGGGCCGAGCCAGTAGCAGGATAAGCAGGCCACAGCCGTACCAGCATGCTTTCCACTCGCTCGCAGGTGTCGCGCATGGCTGCCATCTTTTTCAGAACGGGGAAGGCTGAAAGCCTGCAGTGTTCAAGAGGAAAATGAGGCTGTCAATATCTGGTCACCGAGAGTCACCTCTTTTCAGGGTCTTGTGTCTCTTAAGCAAGTGAGAATGTTTATTTTAATGGCTGGGCTGATACACAAAGCATTTGTAAATCACATAAAGTGTAAGGAATAATGCTGGACCTAAACAAAGCATTTGTAAATCACAAAGTGTAAGGAATAATGCTGGACCTAAACAATAACATTTTTTAAAGTGCAAAAGTAATAACTGTAAATTAATGCAAGCAACTAACCCCCTAAACCAATTGAATCTGATTTCTCAATGCATTCCTTCGACCTTAAAGCCAAACATTATGGACGAGGCCAGAACCGGTCAGCTGAAATCATACAGGGTCTGCTCCCTGCATGCTGGGTACACACCGGCCTCCGCAACCCTCTCAGTC
Source organism: Tiaroga cobitis (assembly GCA_030578255.1). Taxonomy (NCBI): domain Eukaryota; kingdom Metazoa; phylum Chordata; class Actinopteri; order Cypriniformes; family Leuciscidae; genus Tiaroga; species Tiaroga cobitis. The sequence goes on from CM060609.1 coordinate 14,968,683, forward strand.
ATGGAGAGGTGTCTACTTCAGAAACAAACAGATCAGCAAAGTTGGCCTGAAATGAACAGATGAGGTGAATGTGTGTTAAGTTTGTGTGTGAAGGCTGGTTGGAATTGCACCCAAGTTCTTACACATCTTCGGCAAATCAACCAACAAATGCTTTACATCTCTGTGTTTTAAGATAGCTTTGGAGAAAATTTCAACTTCAACTGAAGGTCAAGCTAAAAACTAATGTTTAGCTAAATGAATATTTAAATAATCATTGACATATGTACCTTACACACATTATTATGGTACTATGAGCAAGTTACTATAGGCTTAAAATGCAGGTGGACTTGCTCCATTACTACAGGGGTTAAAAAAGGTGCAATATACTTGTTCTAGATTAAACCCAATGTTCATTAACAATTAATGATGTTTAGTACTCTAGTACATCTAGTATATCATAGCCAGCAGTGTTCATGAGTTGGAGGCGTATTTGTACTCTACGAGTCTTTAATTCAAATCCAGTCTTTTAAAATGTGTTCGACATGATTTATTGTTCACTGTCCATAAATCAATTTTAGTTCCTTTGTATTGTTTTTTTTCTGTAACCAAACTTTGCAATAACTTCCCTTTGTTTGCTAACTGAGCTCACAGTAGTTACAAGCACATATTTTTAGTTCAGCATATAAGAAGAAAAGTCTTTGGGGAAAATTGTATACCAGGCTATATATAATCCAGCTTTGCTCGTGCAGATAAAAAAAATGGCAGAAATATGACAAGCATTCAATAACGGCATAGCAGAGGCATGCTGGTAGCTTGTCAATTTCCATTACAGAAAGATTAGCTGTTAAGACAGCTGGTGCCACTGCTCAAGAAAAAGAAAAAACAAAAAAAGAGCCTCTGTTTACTCATGAAGAGAAAATGAAAAAGTCCACACTCACACAGATGCTATTCATGGAGGATCCGTGTAAGCAACCTTTTAGCACTGATGCCATTTTTTACGATTTGTAGGAACTAGCAGAGTTGTTTTTGAAAAAAAATTATCCATTGGTAGCAAGATATCAATGAGGTGAAAATTACACAAATATTAACAAACGCCATGTAGAAGTGAAATATATTTGAAAATCCTGATAAAATAAATAAATATAATTTTCCAAATAAACAACAAACCACCACTAGTTTTGAATGGGTCAGTCACACTCCCGGTTAAACCACGGCCTAGCCATAAACCAGCACTCAAGAACCTAGAAACACTTTTTATACTGATGGTTTTGTACAAGTCAAAGCTCCTCCCCTTTCCCACAATGCTCTACTGTGCCAGACATCATCCCAGAGGGGTCACATGGGATACTCGACTCCCAGATTTCCTGTCCACAATTAAGCCAGCCAATAATGTAGCCGGCGCCTGCCAGGACTGTAGGCGGTCCCACTCTCTCGGTCCTGCCAGTCTTTTACAGAGTGCTGTTCTGCTGATGGTGCACTGGGGTGAGAGGAGGGTACTTTAGAAAAACAGCCATCCATTCAACACAGCCAGGAGACAAGGTCTAATGAGTTTACAGAGGCCAGGAGAAAACACACATAACTCAGCGTACATATCTGGACAGGCGGGCAGTGATGGGATGGAAGGATTGGGCTGTTTTAAGAATGAAAGCGGTCCACTGCCTCTTTTTTGACATGGCACAGCTATTCAGTGTTATAAATGATTGAGACACTGTTAAAACTGAAAGAGATGGACAGGCAAAAGGGGAAAGATAGCCGCCTTGTCACTGAAACAGCGAAACTTGGCTTCTGAGAAGGCCTGGTGAACGCTTGAATCAGACTGAGGTCATCAAGCCACATCCTCTCAAGCACATATCAGTTTGTGCCAATATATCCTTAATACCCAGAATGCTCTACTTTCCACTTCCACCATGCAAATCACGTGCAGACAAATTCTATTTAATTTAGTTAAACTGCCTTTGAAGGGACAATGAATGAAGCTCGAAAGAAAAGCTGCCACATGATGCTCCGTATAGAAGGGATGAAAAAAATAAAAGAAATCCCGTGTTTTGCACAATCATTTAAAAATTTAAAGTGCTTTATCCGATTGATGGAACTGACTTAAAACAACCGCTTGATGACAAATAATCTTACATAAAGTAGATTTTGAAAAAGAACATAGGAACCTTAACTTGCATATATGACGTTTGAGGTAAGTAAGGAATTAAAACTTTTATTCAGCAAGGATGCATTATATTGATCAGTAAGATTACAATAAAGTAACATTTATAATGAATGTTACAAAAGATTTTTTTCTCAAATAAATGCTGTTCTTTTAAACTTTTATTAATCAAAGAATCCTGAAAAAAAGTATCACGGTTTCCACAAAAAAAATATTAAGCAGCACAACGGTTTTCAACATTGAACATAAAAAAAAAAAAAGTGTTTATTGCACATCGAATCATTGTATTAGAATGATTTCTAAAGGATCGTGTGCAGGGCCGTATCTAGAGGATTCGGGGCCCCCTGAAAAAATATTGATGTGGGCCCCCACCACCCTCCACCAATATCATATACTGTACAATAGATGAACATGGAGGCCCACATAACAGAATATGGTGATGTTGTTGTAAAACCTTTATTTTAAAAGTTAAATGTTTATATAAAAATTACACCTAATAAAAACTAACAAAAAGCAAGAAATTGTTAAATAATAATAAAACCAATTTTTAAAAAGTAATCTTTTTTTTTCCCCCATCAGTCTGTTATAATTCATAAATCAAAAAGTAAACATTTAGAAATTGACAAGAATGCAGTCTAATTAAAAAAATAAAACCATTCATTGTCTTATTTTTTAATTAAGATAATATGGAACTGGTAATATTATTAAATAAAGCGAATACATTTATTCATCCAAGTGCAGTGTGTTGTATTCGTGTTTTCTCGATGTTTTAAATATCATCAGCCGGCAGGTCAGATGCATAATGCAATGCGTCGTGACTCGTGTATTTTTTTAAAAACTCTATTTACAATAGTGTAAAAAGACAGGAATTTAGACCACGTAATCATTCGCTCGATTGTGGCGCGCACCGATAATAAAAAATGACTGTACATGGCATACTGTAGACGGAAGTTTTCTAATTCCCAGCGAAATAACAATATATAACCGGTCTTTAAGAACGTCTTGGTCGACTGGGATACAACCACTCTCCTTGCCTCCCTCTCCGTCTTTTCCTGGCATTTCTGGTTCCCTGATTTATGTTTTCTTTTCCCCGACATTTTTCAGTCAGTCAGTCTCCTGCTCTTCCACCAAGTTCATCGTTAACTGCAGGCTGCCGCAACTCTGATTGGTTCTGAATACTTTAGGTCGGACTAAACCATTTTTATGGAGGTAAGAGAAGCAGATATTTGGAAAAATATTTACCCAAATTGCACGTTTTTGTGGTTTTCATTTAAATCTCAGGCATACAACTAATGTAAATATTAGAATTATTCATACAACTGGGGCCTAAATAGTATAACTGCTGGATTTTGTGGGGCCCCCTGGGCAGCGGGGGCCCCTAATAATTATCACCACCTTTCACCCCACTAGCGACGGCCCTGATCGTGTGACACTGAAGACTGGAGTTATGATGCTGAAAATTCAGCTGTGCCATCATTAAAAATATGTATATTAAAATAGAAAACAGTTATTTGAAATTGTAATATTTCAAAATATTACTTTTGTTACTGTATTTTTGATCAAATAAATGCAGTCTTGGTGACCATAAGAGACTTCATTCAAAAACATTTAAACATTTTACAGAAACCCCAAACTTTAAAACAGAAGTGAACATTAAAGCTACAATAATTTAATTATGAACATATTGCATGTTACAATTATCAATAACTAAATTATGAATCATTCAACATAAAAGTATAATTTCACACCGTCTGCCTGGTCCAAACCGAAACGAGCCCTTGTGGATGTAAATCAAGTATTGACAGACAAGACCCTGAGCATGAAATGGAGAGTTAACAGAGAGCAGGTACAGAGAGTGAAGTAGTCCTTGCAGCCACTTTCTCTCTCTTACACACACACCTAATTTAGCCCAAGGATGACAGCACATCAGTCTGCAAGAGAGGAAAGAGGGGCTGAAGGAAAGACGGAGAGAGAGAGAGAGAGAGAGAGAGAGAGAGAGAGAGAGAGAGAGAGAGAGAGAGAGAGAGAGATATGCAGGTCATAAGACAGGCACACCAGTCTTGTTAATGAAGGACAAGGAGGAAAAGGATGGTTCACCCAAATATGAGAATAAGATCATTATTTACTCTTTTACACCAAGGTTATTATAGTTTTGCTTTTTAAATTAGTTTAGTTTAAATATCGTTTTCAATTTTGCTTAATTTCAGTTTAGTTTTAGTTAGTTTCATTAATGGTTTTGTTCGTTTTAGTTTAGTTTTTATTTTGCAAACACATTTCTATTTAGTTTTTATTTTATTTAGTTTCAGTTTTAGTTTTAGTAATTATAGTTTAGCAGAGCAAGCAGTACACTTCCAGTGTAGACCAAAGCAAGACGTTTAATTTAAGTTTAATGTTTGCACAGATTACAGTTAACTCTTGTGCAGACATCTTAATAATAAAAATAAAATAAATATTTGAGATTGAACAAAGCACCAAATGGAACTTAAAAGTATACAAGAAAATGTTATTTCTTGACCAGAGTGAGGGAGTGTGTGTGTGTGTGTGTGTGTGTGTGTGTGTGTGTGTGTGTGTGTGTTGTGTGACATGTCCTGGTATTTCATAGCCTACATTGCAGGGAAATGTCTCCACAAGGATAATGATATTATTAGCAGTAAATGTTTTGTACAAATAATAACAGCACCTTTCAGCCTTCCAACCTTCATGAAAACATGACATCTCAAACATACATTAGCCTAGAACATTACGTTTTTTTGTGCTTGACGAACTTGTTTTAGTGTTGCACACGCGTCTCGAAAATGAAATAGCATTCTAAAAATGCTGCGCTCAAGTTAAAAGTCCAACTTGCGTCTTATTACCTCGTGTTATTTCCCATTCCACCGCAAAAGATGAATCCTTTATGAACAGCCGCTTAGGACTAGCGATGTGTTCTACGTTACGGTCCTTCATTGAGCGCGTCACAGGACAGCGGTTAATCGCCTCAGCAACTTCACGCGTATGAAGCGTCAAATCAGCCATTTCCCTAAACAGCCACAGGTCAGATTTTTCGAGTAGGGGGAGGCCTGCAGCCTCCCCATATAGGATTTTTCCGCTGAAGTAAAGAGTTTATTAATCACGAAAACGATTATTTATTTTTGCTAATTATTATTTTTTTATTCAGTTAGTTTTTCAGTAACTGTTGTTAGTTTCGTTTAGTTTTTATTTCATTTCAGTTTACGAAAATTATTTTTGACCAATAGTTTTAGTCTTAGTTTCAGTTTTCGTTTACGAAAATAACCTTGCTTCACACCATTTTAAATCTGTGAATACAATTTTTTTTTTTTTTTAAGCTGATTAATTTGGTGATCTGGTTCTCACTTTGACTCACTACCTAAATGATTCAGTAATAGCAATTGGAGATAATTATCGTCTTTTCCTCACAAAAACCTATGGCGTCAGATGACTGAATAAAGAGCACAAGATTTAAAGAGTTATTTATTTGAAGATTAAATAAAATTTATATAACATTTACAACCTAATTTATAAAAGAGCTGCATAAAGATTATTCAGAACTCTTTAGAGATCCACGGAAAAAAAAAAGACAGCATAAGATTTTGGATCGATGAGAGCGTGAGAGAGAGAAGGCCTGGAAGAGAAAGAGCGAGAGAAAGAGCGAGAAGCACAGAGAGGTGGCCTTTAACTCAATACTTTATTTAGGTGAGCGTGCAGAAAATCTAGAGAGAAAACCATGAGACGCAGTGAAGAAAAAGCTGAGGTGAGAAAATAAATGCTTAGAAGTTAGGACGAAGAACTAAGAGTCAAAAACAAAACATTAAAACACTACAGTGGAGACGATCGTTTGAAAATAAGACACGAAGAGGGCGGTCAGGCTAGAACAACATCTTCTCCAGTACACACAGTCACTGTGGCCTAATCAAAGCCTCTTAAAATAGCTGTTATTTTTCAGAGCGTCTGGCAACCTTTTCCCTCACAAAATCACTTCTCTTACAGCATGCTGGCCTGCGCCGCACACTAACTGAGAAACACCTCTATGGTCAGTGCTCGCTGTGCAGAGCTGATCGATGACGCCGATACGCGAACAGGATTAAAGTCTGTCCCTTAAGCCCAGAAGGTCACCGCAAATAATCTGCCATCGATTATTCTTTATATCCCGGCTGAGCTGGCAGGAACAGTAGTGCTAATATCAGCTGATTAAGGTGCACGGACACGTCCCATCCTGTCCCGTGCTACTCAATACTCAATAGGCTTGAATCAACAGGCACCGACACCAGCATCTCACACAGACCTCTACACACGGCCTGAGGTGCAAGACAGTGAAAGAGCACATGAAACAGATGATCAGATGTTCTGCTAATGCTAATGTAACAGTTTATGCAATGGCTTCATGGAAGGCTTTGGTTATTTACACACACAAAAAAACAGTTTGTCAGAGAATGCTGTTAATCTACAGATTTCAAAGTGAGTGGTGCATTGCAACCAACAGTCAGTTTGCATTTCTCTTTTCACACTTTCCTGAAAAATAACTTAAAAGATAATAATTTCATGGAAAGCTTCAACATGTTCTGATATCACTTAAAAGGACACACAAAAAAAAACGTATTACAGAACTATGAGAGTTTTTCTTTCGCTCGCTGTCAGTGTCTCACAAGACAGGCGTCTGAAAATCTTCAGAACACAAACAGCATCACATAAACCTGCTAAACTGACAGGAATCTGGTAGAAGCAAAAAGGCTTCTAAAAGTACAGCCGCAATTCCATTAGGATGAAAGAAAACATGTAATTATATTCTATGCTTCTGTTTGGAAAGTCTGCTTTGATTACGCACTCAAAGATATGGGCAGGGTGTGTCCTCAGTGACTGACTGACACACACACACGTCTGCTAGGATGTGTACATACAGTCATGTGCATATGAGAGTGTGTGTACAGACAAGCCAATACAGGCAGCAGTATTAATGATGTGCAGAGAGGTAAAATGAAGTTACATCAAAATAAAAGCAGCATTGTGAATTATGGAAGCATCCGATAGCTCTACACTTATATGATATGAGCTGGTATGGACCACTAACACTCTTACTGACCGACATTACACAAAAACACTCTTTCAGTGTCTTTTGCACAAACAAACACCTAAAGAGATCCAAAAGTTTCCTATGCGTCACCCAGTAAAAACCCACCTCAACTAATTTTGCTCATGAATGGCTAAGAAATAGGCCATGCCACTTGGTTAAGATTATGGCTCAGGCTGATCTGAGAACAATGACATAATAAACTAAACAAACCCTTAAATTTTTTCTCCTTCAATAAAACAGACACTCTAAAAGCCTCAATCCAGTGAATATCTAATGGAGGGAAATATGTCCTCCAAAGAGTGAGCAGTGGCCCAATGCATTAGATCAACTCGCCCTCAACACACAGTAACACTGGCTTAATAAAAAGATAGAGTTTCTGTGCTTACACTCTTGAAAGGATTTCTAGTGCGGTGAAGGGAGGTGACTGTGGGCATTAATGTGTTCATACAACTGGATAACTCCCAATACAGCAAAAACAAAAAAGGTCACTATACTGAAGGTTGGAGGGTTTTCCTCTCTTTCAAAGTTTTTTTTTTTTATGTCTAAACAGTTCAAAAAGGGATGCAGGGCAACATTAAACATGGTGTGAGTTGTTCTATACATGAAGACCTCAAATGGGCCTTTCGTCAAAATCCCCCTCATCTGCAGACATTCAGAATAAGGAGAGGTTTGAGTGAATGGTTAACCACACACAAAAATAATGAGGGGAACTGTTAAAACATCTCAGTTCTCACCACTCTCTCACGTTACGCAGCCCTTTGTGGTCTTCGGCTGGACCTGACAAAAGGGCCATGGAAGAAATAAGACATGAAAGAAAAATAAAGGAGAACAAGAAAGAATAATGGAGAACTAAAAGACAGAGGAGAATGAGAAAAAACAGGACAGTATAGAAAGGAGGACAATAGGAGAATGATGGAGACTAAAGAACAGAACATAATCTGGAATAAGGTAGATCAGAGATGAATAAAGGAGAAGTGGGTTGATAGGGAAAGAATGAGGGAGAGTAAGAATAAGGTATTATGAAGGAGAATGGCAAGTAGAGCTTGTCCATAACCTCATACTTGCTCTTCACTATCAAGTGCCAGTCTAAACATATCTAGCTTGCCCATTTCAAGAAACATCTGAAGCTGCTTTTCTCACGGAGGAGGTATCTTGGAAACGCTCCTGTCAACAGTCATGTTGGCTGAAGATGCACAGGATGCACTTTCTAAAATACATCCGAGCTCAAACATCCTCTGTTCACTTTTCACTGAACCTAAGCCCACGGCTCTGCCTTAGTGCACCGCTACTGTATGGAGCTGTCATGGCGAAACCACTGTGTGGGCTTAAATATACATTCACTCATCACAGGGGGCTTTTTCCAGTGGGGTGGGTAAATAAATGACTGTGATTAAATGGAACGCTGTCTCCAGGTGGCCATGGGTGGATTCACTCGGCTCACTCAGTCATTAAAGGTGTACATGACCAGTATGGTGTTTGGCGTGACATTTTATCATTCAGGATTTGCCAGGCTTTGTCCAATTGGCACCACCATCTGACTCGTCTCCTCAACCCTATATAATTCTGCCCAGCCAGACGTCTTTCTCCCAGTCACCCTACTCAAGCTCAACCACAACCTGGGACCAAGCCACCCAGGGACAGCGTACGGGAGGTCTACCCAGTTGCTTCGTGCAGACTTCCCCTCATAAACAAGTGGAGACACTAGCAGTGATGAAGTCATAGCCTCAAACACTGAACCACATCACACAAGTCATTTCTATGCAACTAATGAGTCATATCACTGTAGCGGACATGAAAGAAACATTTTTTGTGATGAGTCAAAGAACAGGAGCGAGAGTTTGTCTGAATGCACAGAAAAACATCATCCAGTTGATGATGTCATGGAGCAGTAAATGACAATAGAAGGCTCAACATCTGGAAACAAATCTTCCCACTTTTGCTAACAAACTGACAAGAATTTAACTAAGCACCGATTTTGTTAAGATAAACATCTGATCATTTTAATAAATTTCAAGCAAATCAGAAATAATTCAAAATTAAGCAAAAATGCACATGACTCATAAACATTTATTTTCATTATCAAACACAATCACACAAAAAAACTGAAGAACTGAGCCCTGGATTATAAGGACATTTTCCCTTATAAGGGGAATTTAAGGAGAATTTAATGGAGTTAAAATATTTAACCTTTATGATTAAGAAGGGTGCTCATGAAGGCCCCATGTAGCTGCTATGATGCCTTGATCCACCATTACGCTGAGCGTGCACTGGTGTGGACTTCACAATGGACAACTGCCTGACAGGTAATGCAACATGACATCACCAGTAAGTGAGAACTCAAACGAGGATTGCAAGGGCTGAGGGGTGACCATTTAGGATAAGATTATGATTATCAGCTCGATTGTATTTTGTTGGGGAGACGGCTCACAAGTGAAGAACTGTCTGAAAATAAACATCATAGTTCTACATTACTATACATTTCGCAACCAGATATGCATCATTTGAAAGGCAACCTCAAAGAAATGATAACATTTACAACCTCAGTACAGTGCTCAAACAAGTCCTTGGAAAAGTCTTTTTTCATTAGTTAGATAAGTACATTAAACTAAATATCATATGTGCTTCCTTTCTATTTCCGACCATTGTCCACTTGAGAGGAACACTTCAGTGCTTTCAGACAGTCTTTACCGCTGGCTTGTATCCACACCATGCACTGTTCCCAAAGGGTGGAGTTTGGCCACTCATCCAACTCTTACTTCCCTAAATTACACACGGGCTTATCTCAACAAACATCCCTCCCCTCCGTCCCCACCGGACCTCTAAGTCCCTGTTTTTATTCTTGTTCTGTCCTGGCAATATGTTGATTGGGACGACTCATGTTTCAAGGTCCTGATAGGTCGCTAACCAGGTCTGAGCAGAACCATAACTGGAACATTCACACAACTGTTTGGAGTTGGAATTGGACTCCAAACATTAGCCTTATCTCCAAGCAACCTGAAAAGCAGCAGTAAAGGTACTGATCGGAATCTGTTAACAGGGAATGCCAATTAAGAATCAGTTTACAGAGATGTATTCCTCTAGGTTTAAAGACTCCATGCCTACAGAAAGGTGGCAGCTTGGTGGTCAAAGCAGCACTGATATACTGTAGCCTCAGGTGAGAAAGACACTTAATGAATTATTCCACCACATACACCTTTTAAAACGTTTAGTAAAAATTTAGTTGCACATGACTTGTGCCCTTTCAGACTTAAATATCCAAATTATAACCATTAATACCAAGCATTAACAGGTTAATTATTTAATATCAGGCAAGTTTACTTCTTACTGGGCTAAAAATATGCTGTGTGCCACTAAGGGGGCTTGAGGAAGCTATTTTTAAATCATTCATGAGGTCATGGGTAACATCCCAAGAAATTCTTGAGGTTACGCTGACACACTCCAAACTCTCATTCCAGACATTCCTAAAGCCAGACGTAGCCATTGAACGCTGAGCATTAAATACCAAAAAGTGAAATTTAACGCTGAACAATGTGTGACTAGCACATTTTCTCCCATTCAAACTGGCACAATGACACTAGAGTTGTGATAAAAGTTGGTTGCGGAAATAACACAATCACTGTAGTGTCTTGACTAATTGGATTATTTTCTCACAAGCTCTCCTTTCAACCTCTCCCTCCCCCAGGCACATACATTAAAAAACATCTCACACCATCGGTACCATGCGGTCTTCTGTTTTGAGGTAAACTGAGAACAAGGGCTCTATTACTGACTGAATAAAGTAACAGGAGCAGTGTTTCATGCTTCTGACGATCAGCTCTACCTGCCATATTTCATACTATGCATGAAAGTGTTTATAGATAAGTTGTACATGATTGTTTCTTCTGTGTTGAAGCTGTTGATATGGCATCACCAGACATTCACAAGTACAGCAAATGGTTAAACCATTGTTCCTTCTCTTCCAGTTTCCACAATGTATAGCGGACTGTCTGATTTACAGAGACCAGAAAAGTTAACTATAGCAGTAACAGTGAGACCTGGCCAAACATCTGTTGTCTTGAGAGCATTCATTAATCTCTGCCACTGTCTTACAGGAACCAGAGGACACAGCCTGGATTTCAGATGACCAGATTTGCTGGTCACATGGTTGGCTTGCATTCACAGCTCTCAGAGTTGTGTCTCTCAAAATTGTAATACTCCCTGGCTACTCTACTGATGTACCAAAGTCACAAACCTCAAACACATTTTTCTCACTATAACTCAACAAAGCTTGCTGTGAAATGCAGGATTAGATTAAGACTTAGAAAGATTCAAACAAGTCACAACTTGCAGCTCAATTTTTAAGGCTCTAACATAAGAAGATGCAAGAGTCTTACACTGGTGCAAGATGAGAATAGGTCTGTAATGCACCAAAACGCAAGCCAGACAACTGGAATTGCAAAACAGCCCGGCTTTCTCACCAAAGACACAGCACTATTCAGCAAGCCGAGTCGGGGGAGGAATGGATCACACGTATCAGCCAGCCTTCCCATCCAATCTCTACCTCCTTCAGCGGCAGGAACTACTGAGTTCTCTGCTGGGAACCAAGCCTACAGTGTTACCATTGTAAGGGCCAGTCACCCACACGTGATTGAGGGAGAAACTTGACACAAATGCTCCCATTCTGCAAGGACGTGGAAAGCTAGGGGATGTGGGGGGTAAACGGATGCGCCATCACCACTGGCTGAACCTCTGAACCTTTAGTGGGAGGGAGCTGGCCAAGGTATGAGAGGGATTGTGGAAAAAGAGACTGATGTTAAGGCAGCAAGGGGACAATAACCAACATCCTTCACAACAACTGGATTTGGACAGAACATGTCAATGTTACTTCTGATCAGTCTTGGGTTAGATACTTGTAATGGAAGAACAGAAAACTTCTGGTGTTTGTACAAAATATAGAAATGGAAAATTTTCAAAAGGAACATCCTATTCCAAATATAATGACTCAAATGAAAAGGTTAAAAAAGCCTTAGTATTTAAACACCAAAAGTTTACCCAACCTCGGTCGGAAACTGTATTACGCACACAGAGATCCATTTAGATATTTCCCCAACGTGTGCCTCCAAGAAAATCAATGAAACGGCAGGAAGCCGTGCTGATTAGATTCCGCGATTTAGCTGCGTGCATGAGCCTTTCATCATGTTTACTCCTACTCACTTCCACCTAAACATGTGTAACTGTACTTTTTAATCAGCTAATACACAGCGGCAATGAAAGATTCCATGAGAGGTTTTAAACTTCACAAACCTCCCACAATCATCCATGGTGAATAGTAACAGTGGCAAAAAATGTCATCGTAAAAATGCTACAAACACATCCAGTAGCCTAAGCCCTGTAACTTTACAGTTGGCATGGTGCCTCCATTCTTACATTTTATGCTAAGATATTTATTTTCTGCCATTTTATTTTATAGATTGAACAGAAACTCATGACACGGTTTAATAAGACTGTGATTAATTGAACTAAACATGTTTAGTTTACAATTCAATCTTGGTGTATACGGTAAAATTAGTTTTGCTTTGGTCATCAAAACCAAAATGGAAACTCATGTTTCTAGGCTACAGCCTGCTCAACCCAAAACTCTTCACCTGTGATCTGCATATATTTACAATCCGTACAAGTCAAAATGAAACTGATCTCAGACAGACAACACGGACTTCCTGGTAAGTGTCACAGGCAGGGAAGCACAGAGGGAAACCCCATTTCCTTAGCATAGCTTACAGCAGGCTAACCTTAAACACGAGTGCCCTTCACTCCACATACGCTCACCACTTGAGGTGCGGTACAGTACAAACTTACAGGGAACCACAGATTAATTTTAGCCAAGTAAATCGTAACAGATGTTTAAAAACAACGTCTACAATATCCCATACCCCTTTTTGTATAGGAGGTGCAAATGGGCTAGCATGCATTTCAGTGAAGGTTAGGTTATTAGATTAACATCTGAAATGAGCACAGGATCCCAACATGTTTCAGTGATTCACTATAACATTCTCAATACAACACGGTGGGGGGAGGGTATACTGCAGGAAACACACAATGTTTCTCCCCAATAACAGGCAAATGCTTCTGCTAACGCCACGCTGAATTTAAATATCCAGGTTAAGCAGAGCGGTCATTCAGGTGCAGGTGACTAAGACACTTTCACTGTGAGGAAACAGTGACTGTAATTGAGAAGCAGATTGAAAATAGAGGGAGGGGGAAACACAGATCATCAATGCTCAGAATTTACCATCATTCTCCACTCTCTCCTTTTAACAGTAGTGTTAGGTCATGACACCGAAAAAAAATGAGGAAATCTGAATGAGTTTTTCCCTGACGTATGAACAGCTAAATCCCATGGAAACTACTGAGAAATGACTGAGCACTGGGGTGAAACTAATTTTTTTTTTTTCTGCTGAAAACACGAATGACCCTTCCCTGTGCAAAAGTCCTATCACAATGCTAGGGTGTTCCTTGTATGTGGTTTATGAGGTGTTCTGGGTGGTTTGCTAGAATGTTGTTAATTAGTTGCTAAAATTCTTGGTGGTTGCTACAGTGTTAATAGAAGGTTACTTCAATCAAGCTAAAATACCTTAGCTTCAATTCTCTAGATATGGCTTGCGTTCCTCCTTTAATAGGTAAATAAGTCTTTGGAATGTTCCTGTTTTTATTATGAAAGCGAATTGTAACATCAGGCTTTCGGCATGTTTTAAAGTGTCACTCGCTCACTCCCTCTACACATAGAGAGCCTTTGATTTGGGTGCATTTATAGCTTCTGTCACTACTGTGTGAAGATAAGTGTTTTTTATTGGAGTCAAATGAACTGAATGAACAATGTTTATAGCTGTTTAAAGAAAATTTCAACAATGGCAGATGGTTTGGCATGGGGGGAAAAGTGTTGAGTGTCAAAAAAAGAGAAAGCAAGAAAGCAAAATTGATTTGTATGTCGCTAACAGTGAGGCCAAAAAAAGGCAATTTTGCAAAATGTAAACTGGCAGGAATTTCAAAGTTTGCTGCGGCATTCAGCTCAGCGAAAATAAGATGCTGAAAATGGCACAGCTTCAAAGAATCCCTCAATACTTGTCAAATAAGGAACAGTACATGCAAATAGGGAGATTTATTTTTAATTGTGAAAACTAAGGCCTCTGGGCCAAAAAGCACTGTGTTCTTGGATTGAGCACCTGTGCATTTACCAATTTCTGTTCAAAATGACAGTGCACAGTATACAGAATATGGCGTACTATTTTAACAATGCACATTATTGAATAATAAACATTTCAAACAGCAACACTGGGTTCACTAGAACTCATGTTGTAAAAAGTTTAATTCTGTGAGTGGTGCCCAGTTATTATCTCTAAAATAAATGTCGTTATTTTGCATAATCTAATAATGTATAAACTGACTTTGACCATGTCAAAAATCACAATTGACATTGTTTCTGGTTCATTAGTCACATTGGAAATGGAAGGTCAAGTGCATTTCAATTGTGGGATAAAGTATTTTGAGCAGTATACTTTGGTTCTATACTCCACTATGTATTCAGAAAATTTGCAAGCTTTGCCTAGTATCTGTACGCTGCAGAATGGTAGCATCTCAAACATTGCCCTGTGTGCAATTACCACAGCAATGCTAGGGCCTCTTAGCAGCCAGCTAATGGCGGGACAATGCCACACAGCACCACACAGCCCCCCCCCCCCCCCCCCCCCCCCCCCCAAAGAGCCCCATTAGAATTAGACCCAGGGATGTGCAGCATACCCATCGAAAGTACTTTGTTCTCCAAACGTAGTGCCAGCCAATCAGAGGCCCTCGAGAGACAGCAAGCGACCACAGACTTGGCCAGGCATCTTCATAGCTCCACCTCCCTCTCTCCCCCTCCCACAGCCCGACAACAGCAGAATGCTGCTCGCTTTCACAGCCATTTGCTCGCTCACACACTTTCCTTCACTGCTGCGTGAGTAGTTAACTCTTTCCCTGTGCAGGAGACACAGTGACTCTTCTTCTTAACCTCTCTGAGCTTTATGTTTACTCACAGGAGGTAGCCAGCCATGTGGTGACAGAAATTTACACACGGGAGACTGAGGGACTCAGAATGAATGGCTTCAAATGCACACAGTCAACGAATACACAAATAACACACGCTCGCACAAGCTGCCACCTGGCCGTCTGGCAAATGTGGCAGCAGCCGTGGGAGGTCAGGCTGGTTTATGCAGGAAGTAAAACACGTTGTCTCTTCAACTGACAATTAAACAAGTCCTGCAATTTCTCTCATGATCCTTAAAAACACCCTTAAATGACCTAAAGAAGTGTGTAAATTCGATATGCTAGAAATGATTAGCAATCCAAAACGCAAATAGCTGATTAGAGAGGTCAAATAGTTTATCAAAATTTAGTTCATTTTGATACTTTTAGTGGACTCAATGTAAAACCCTCTTGTAAAGTTGAATCTTTAAATGCATCTCCTTTAAAGAAATGTCCATTTAAAATTAGTCTTCGAGACTCCTGCTCTTCTGTTCCCTGCTGCATGTCTAGATATTTTTTAAACATAAATGGTCCCTAAGAAACGTGTCCATTCAGGGTCAAAAGAAGCCCAAACAAGCCTAATTATATCAGCTGTGGTCAACTAGTTGTTCAGAAAACCCAGTGACTTAACGGTTTTGAAAATGTAATTTTGCACTTCCTTAGTATACAGGTCTGAAAGAGGAAAAAATATTAATGGTGTTGGACATGAGCCGATGTATCATTCTGAAGAAGTGTGGGTTTGGGTGGAGTGATGGGCCTGTCATCATGGCTCTTATCGCTTCAGGCTCTCATTCCACTTTTTCTTTTTCTCTTGGTGAGCTGCAACAAAGAAAGCCCCCCGCGCCCCCTATGAGCAGGGGAGAGGTGTTAACAGCAGCCTGACAGGAAGAGAGCCTTCAGAGGCCATCTTAAATTCAGCTCTGACTAGAGGCAACAACTATCTGTATTCGTGTATGCAAATGATTCCTTTATAATGTGGATCATTGTACTTGAATTCACACCAGCATTTTATTTGAGAAATACACACTCCTCTTCACACATTCTTTTCCTCAGGAAATTATGGCACACTTGTGCATCAGTGCTTCTGATTTTTCAGAGGGACCTTAAATGGGTCTCTCAGAGCATGACCTTACAGTCATGTTAAGAGTAAACACACACTTGCTCATGGCCAAGAACACCAATTCATTTTCCTGTTCAGGGAAATTTAACAAAACTGGTGTCATATTTTCTGGCCTTATACATTATGCATGCTAATGTTTCTATTTAAAATAAAAATGCCATTATGCCATCTAGAGTGGTTAAAGCATGTTCTCCAATACATTGAGCCATGGTGTTCATAAGGTAATGCAACATTTCCTGATCCTGTTCTCTAGAGATGCATCAGTCAACCAGCCAAATAGGAACTGGGCAGTTTTTGCTCCAAACACCCAATTAGCAACCTGACGTTTTTATATTTTTTATATTGACCGATCTCTGTTCCAGACTTTTACACTGGATCAGAATCAGCCCGGTATCAGAATCGGCCCATTTTCTTGTAAAAATCGGAATCTACCATCAAAAATCCTAATCAATGCATCACTACTGTTCTCCTCATCATTTCCTGTCCTATTTTCAATGTTACAATAAGTGTTGTAAGTGTAAAATTCATCAATCTGACACAAATCCTCAATGGCATGTGATAACAAGTTTAGAGAAACTAGCAAATTCAGGCACTTTCCAACCCATGAAAAATGATCTGTCCAGGAATTGATTCCTTGTCATTACCAATGACGCCTGCAAACTGATAGCGTTCAATGTCCATGATGTTAACCACGGTAGTTTCCATCATAACAGGTACCGCTCTATGTTACTAACTGGACGTTAGTGGTTAAAACGATGGCGTGATTGAGGCGCTCACATTACAGGATGTCTCTACACAGTCATGCACGGTTGACCTGACAGTTAAGCTGGCCGCCCCACCTGCGGATACCACCGCATAGACCTACCAGATTGCCTCACAACAGTGAAGAAAGGAGTTGGTTTGAGCATGCTCTCTCTTATTTTAGCATTAATAACATATATGAGCACTTCCTTTGTTGGAGAAGACATTGGGAAACACTAAGAATTAGTGCAATCTGTCCAATCTTTCCCTGACAGACGAAAAACAAGCAGGCCCTGAAAGTGTGCCAGTCATCTCCCAGAAGAGCCCGTCAAGTAAAAACCTCAAAACCTCCGCACTCAATTTTCTTCTGCTATAAGCCTCAATTTAGCCATCAGTAAAAATACACTAAAGGAAGACTTTATGGCTTTTCTTCAAAATAGACCTTCAGTGTGTCATCCTAACTGTATAATGATCTGGTCTCCTGCCAAGAGAAGAGCAAATTAACAGTACATGAGAGAGAATCCACTCAAATTTACAAACCTTGGTCAAACGTCACATCTGAGGTAAATATTAAAAAGAATAATAAGCAGTTTTACATAAAAACACATACCACATTATTGTTACTCATACTTGGGCTCAGTAATTCAGTCCCTTAAACCTATAGCTGTTAAATTTGAGTGCGTAGCCTAACTCATATTGCACCATTTGTGCCACAGACATAATGTTGCCTAAATATTGTTGATGAGAAGTGTGCTATTTTTTTTTTTTTTTTTTTTTTTTTGACCAGATGATATTTTACCTGGTGGGCAATAAAATTTTTTTTAAAAAAAAGTTTACTCACCTACATGCCATTGCAAACCTGTATGACTTACTTTCATCTGTGAAACACTAAAGACGACGCTGAAAATTGTCTCAGCGTGGATTTCCATAAAACAAAAATCAGTTGTTTTGGACACATTTAACTTTGGCTGTATGAAAAAAATTACACATTCTTCAAAACATCTCATTGTGTGTTCTGCAGAAGAAAGAAAGTCTTACAGGTTTAGAATAGCATGAAGGCGAGTACATGATGACAGAATTTTGATTCCTTTAAATTGAAGGAGAGGCCCAAACATCATAGACACAGTGACCAAAACTAGCCAGGGTGTGGAGAACACACAGTTCCCTCTCTACCTCAATTTCCCATAATGCAACATTGTGCCCAGCCAGGCCATATTCTGGCTAGAAAGCCAGTGGAGGCCTTCATCTAAACTCCTTTGTTCCTCCGAGATAAACACCCACTAAAAGGTCAACTAGTTCAAAGGTACAAACCCACCATTTTTTCAGGAACTGCGGTAACATGAACGCTCAGCACAAATTCAATTTGCGCTTTTCAGGCACGTCGTCAAGCATGAAAGATCAAGCCATTGTGACCATTTGTGTCACCACAGTGGCTGGTTGATTTACGGTCTTTCCCCCGTAGGAGGGGCTGATGGTTTGCGCACTGCACACGTTATGCAACATCAAGGGGACAGTTCGTGACAACAGCATTCATATCCCAAAAAGAGGCAGAGAACGTTGACCATTCTCACAGAGACATCATTATTACATTACACCAAATAAAAGTGCATTAGCTAGAGGAAGAGGACAATCTGGTGGGATAATACAGAGCCAAAAAGAGTTAGGCTGAAAACCGATCTCAAGTTTGGAAGGGGCTCTCCTCTACGGGATTCCAATGCCACTGGTCTGTGGCTGACAAACCACTAGCGATTAGCTGGTCTGCTATTAGTTCACCATCTTTATTTTAAGGACTGTAAAAAGTGCCCCTACAATAAAAAAAACAACCACAGCGAGGAAGGTTTTTTTGGATGTTTCTAAAAATACACTCTAAGAGATGTTTTATTTGCATTTTATAAAAAGACCTCATGCTGTGCTAGCATCACGTCAACGAGTTAGCTTGCCAAACTCAAGACAAAAAAGAGAACATCTCTACGTTTATGATCTATAGCTTTGATTGTATGCTAGCATATCATTTAAAAGCCATCCCACGCTCTAAAAAAACAGCTAAAACCAACCAAATCTGGTTTACATGACTTAAAAGGACATCCCTGCTAACAAAACAGCTAAAGCCAGCCTAAGATGGTTAGCTGGTCTTTCCTGCTTTAACCTGGTTTCTTGGAAATGCCCAAAACTCCTCAAAAATCAGTCAGCAGACCAGCTAAGCTTATTTTGGTTTAAGTGGGTCTTTCAGTAGAAATTGCTCAACGTAATAACATTGTTCAGACCACATACATCAAAGTGATTTTGTGTTTTTAAAGAGGCACTGAATAGATTATCCCTACTTTTGTTGTTTTTTTTTGTTGTTTTTTTACATTGTTGGGGGGGGGGGGGGGGGGGGGGGGGGGGGGGGGGGGGGGGGGGGGGGGGGGGGGGGGGGGGGGTTGCAGCCAATGGAACATATTCGGGTCCTGGACTGACTTAATTCAGTGGTGGGACACACTTTTTCCTGACAGAAGCTCTAAAATCCAATTGGATGAGGTGCGTTTCAAAATGTTTTTTACAGTAGCCAGTTATACAGGTTATACAGAAGTTTACTTTAAAAATAATGCATTCTTTCCTTATATTGTAATTGATATAGAGCATTAGTTATTTTACCATGGTTGAGTGCTATGCTTGCCTAATAACTGCTTTGATAATCAATATTAGACCAGTACAAACAGGATTGCGAGTCAGCACAGCAGAGCTGGATTTATTAGTGTAGAAACTGTCAAAGAATAATAAGGTCAAATATGGGAGTTCAACGTGTGTTCATTCTCTCAATCTTTCTTCGTAAAACAGAGGGGAGGTGACAGATTGGCGGCAGCTTGAGGTTCGAGGGGTTAAAGGGGGCTCAGAAGGCAGGCAGAGAGTAAGGCGAACTGACAGTGAGATAAGATTACCAGTTACTCCGGTGCTGAAGGATGCAACCACAGCAGAAAGTGACAGTTGACAGGAGCACAGCGGCCGGGTGGCCACAGACAGGCACTGCGCAAGACCTACTGTCTCTCCACCACACCGAAATAGAGTTGCATGCAAAAAAAAAAAGAAAAAAAAAAAGCTCTCCTACTCTGCACTCACCGGTCTCAAATTTTCCTCTCTTCATATTCTACAAGAACAGCTCACAAAGACTTCAGCAATGCAAAACAGCAGATTAGTAGTTGACATTTTACCTATTTACAGTTCAAATGAATAAATTATTTTTAAATCTCTTTATTATTTTAATCATCTGAGGTTTCACACAAAGCATATAGTCTCTCAATTAATACACTACCATTAAACAAGTTTGGAGACTGTAAGATTGTGTAATGTTTGTAAAAGAAGTCTCTTCAGCAAGGCCTCATTGATCAAAAATAAAGTGTGAAATAGCATTACAATCTACAATAACATTTCGGTTTTAAAATATTTTATAATAATAAATTTAATTTTTTCCTGGGATGGCAAAGCAGAATTTTCAGCATTACTCCACTCGTCACATGATTCTTCAGAAATCATTATAATATGATAATTTGGTGCTCTAGAAACATTTATTATTATTATCAATGTTGAAAACAGTTGTGCAGCTTAATATTTTTGTGGAAAAAGTCATACTTTTTTTGTCAAGATTCTATGTTGAATAGAAAGTTCAAAAGAACAGCATTTATTTGAAGTAGAAATCTTTTGTAACTTTATAAATGTCTTAACTCTCACTTTTTCATGTGTATTTGCTGAAAAAAACTATTAACTTATTTAACAATAAATAATCTTACTAACCCCAAACTTTTGAACGGTACTACAACCACTTAAAAAAGAAAAAGAACAGCAATAAGTGTACCATTGAAACCCAGATGTGCCCAGATGGCAGTTAAAAAAAAAATCTACATATATAAATAAAAGACAAGATGACCACAAAGAGAGGAATAGAAAATCATTTGAAATTGAAATGGTGACTCTGTGAGCCTGTTCTGAACATGTATGTGCCATTGAGGCGAGTTAAATTAATAGAAGAGCACGAGATTATATTCTACACATTAGCCATTAATTATCACACCGCAGAGCAAAAAAATCCATACTGTCTGAGAGGAAAATAGATCATAATGTGCAAGCCGCCCATTTAACACACGCTACAGCCAAACAAAGCATCCGCTGTTTTCCTCCTACCAGACCAGCTTTTTTTTTTGGGCCCGATTAGGCAGTGTGGGCCTCAGACAGGCAGACAGGTGTTAGAAGCTTGCTCAGGGCGTTTTTCAGATCAAACTAAACCCATTCTCACAAGCAGGTCACTGCCTAAATCGCAGCAATTAAGAAATGATTTTCACCTCATGGATTGCCTTTACTTTCTCACAGATGATTCCCTTCCCAGTCTGTCAGCAGGGAGGCGCTGGAAATGCCAGTTAACGTATAAACAGAAAAAGAAAAGAACAATAAAAGGATAAAGAAAAGGTGAGCAGGAAAGTAGGCTAGCAGAGCAATCAGCGTATGTGAAAAGTGATTATGTACAAAATGAAAGAAAGATCCCTGACAGGATGGAAGGGGGAAAAAGCACTAAATAAATCCAGCATTCACTTGTAAAGAAGGCTCATGGTGGAGAGGGGGAGATGTAGATTTTTCCAGTCAAAATGCAAAAACAAATCTACAAAAAGGCATTTACATCCCTCATTTTGAATACAACGCAAATTCAAGACCAAAAACGAGGTGATTTCCCACATCTGTGCATGAATGAGGCTGCATAAAAACAGAAGTCGATTTTTTTCTCCTCGCCTGTCACAGAGACTTTCCACAGGAAGAAGCCAGCAGAGAATCTCTGGCCCTTCACAGACACTAAATACAAGACTAATTTGACGCTTCAGCAAAATATTCACAATAAATTGTGAAACCATTCATTCCTGCTAAATTGCAGCAGTTGAAATAAACAGCTGACTAAATCTGTAAATTCTACCTTGTGTGTTTACATTAAAACATGAAACATTATGCTGTCACTCAATATTATTGCTTAACTGTGACAGGATTGACATCATCATATAATATGCGTTTGCTCATAAATCTGTCAGCGCATACGAGGCAACTTCACCTCGACTCCTGCTAGTCCGTCTGAATTATATTATGGTTTTTATTGGGGCTAACTTTCCTACAGGTAATGTTTTGGATTGACGTTCATGTGATGCAACCAAATTGTCTTTTAGTGCCTCATGCAGAACAAATTTTCACACACAAAAAAAAAAAAACATACATTTTACTAAATATTTTAAACCATACATACTGAAGGCATACAGATTAATGCAAATTAAAATGTTAAATAAAATACTGTACTTTTTGTTTTGATTTTCATTTGGGTGAGGGTTCACTGAAAGTCAGTGGGGTCCAATGTTGTTTCAGACCCAGATGATTTCTATAAGGGATTATCACGCTGATACGTAGTACTTCCGCATTCAGTGATCTTTGTGCACTGCCACTTCCGTTGAATCACCGATCACTCTGGGGAACTGATGACGGACTACACTAAGTTTATTTATACGGCATCCCTGGTAAATTAGTCTGATTCACTAAAGTGCCGGCGAACCGCTTTAATCCACTTCTTCCTTATACTCAATTCAGTCGGGAATCCATGAGAACTTAAGTAGGGTTAGTGTTGTTGGTTAGATTTACAAAGTGGAACAGAGCAGTGACATCTAGCCTTCGTTTCAGCCATTGTTGAACTGCGTCGGAAGTAGACATGCACAAAGTTGACAAATCCCGCCCATGAAACCCGGGAAGCGTGATAATCCCCTATTGCATCAACAAAAAAGGCTGAAGCAAATTTCAAAATATCTCCTGTTTCATAGAAGAAACAAAGTTTGAAACAAAGTAAGGGTGAGTAAATGACATCAGAATTTTCATTTTCCTTTAATTATGGCAGTCAGACCCCCACCACCCACGTAATTCATACCCAGATTGGCAGGGAGCTGTATAAGCCGCTACATGTGACTTCAAACACAAAGTTGCAGAGACCGATAAGTACATGTATATCCAATGAGAGCAACACTGATTCAATTGCTGCTCTCAGTGGCCAGTAGAGCAGCAGTGAGATGATATAAAAACAACAAGAAAGACAGGAAGAGCAGAGGAGCTTGCAGCTCACGTCTGCCGGCAGACAAACAGCTAACAGACGCTGCCATTAACCACAAGTCTGGACTAAAGCACCACTTATCAGCAACAAAATCAATATCAGCCCAGCCTTGCTGTTGAGTACCTGCATAAAAACAGACGACATTATGCACGCATTTAGTGTTAACATACACGTGTGCATTTGTGTGTGAATAGGCCCCATTAAAATAAAACCTCAGTCGTTCTGGTCAGTTGAGTGTTTTTTTTTTTTCTCCTTTCACGTGTTGTAAAAAAGCACATGTGGATTTGTTGAAAATATCTGATTTATGAGTGAGCAGTTAAGAAGCTTGTTCTGTCTCCCCTGAAGCAGCCAGAGCTCATTATGAGCTCTCAGCATCTGCAGAGCACCACTATTTTTAAGACACTCAAGTGGTAATTCAAAAAAAAAAAAAAAAAAAGGGACGCCGTGTTCTGGCACCAGGATGGTTACCATGGAAACATAGTGGCTAGGCCCCTCTGATGGCAAAGTGCATGTGTGATCAATGTTCCTTAATTTCCAAGACACTGTTTTTAGTCACTGCGGAAACGCTAAATTATACTTTCAATTAGGCTATATTTACTTGTAAAGTGATTGTTTGTTCCATGTTAATTAATTTGAAACTTCTGTCTTGAAATAACAGTAAGTAGCTCATTTAGAGAAGCTCATTTGCAACCTGACAATAAATGTGAGAATTGGAAAAGTTGTAAATAAATGCTATAATGTTGTACACGGCCGCGTGTCTAGAGGACTGGAGCCGATGACTTTGATGAGCTTATTGTGGTGTAAAAAGTGATTTAAATTCAGATCACTTTACAGAGCTAACAGCACCATTAGTCACCATGGCTGAAACTCTATCTGGAACTGGATTTAATTATATTATCTGGATCCTGTCAGATTTGTCCTTGATTGTCAAAAGGTTTTGTGCGTTAAACAAGAGACTGTCATTAAATCCATGGACAGGTTTGCCTTTCGGGACCTCAAACAGTGTTAAACAGACACCGGAGATCCTTGCCATAAGGGTTAGCTTATGCTTAAAAGCAATTAGACGCATCTAAAAATATATTATACGCATGTCTGTTTTGTGCATTCAAAAGTAACATGCAATTGTAATATTTAAAAAAAAAAAAGATAGTAGTGTCTAGCAAAGTGCGATATAATGCCTTTTTCCATTGACCTAT
Source organism: Tiaroga cobitis (assembly GCA_030578255.1). Lineage (NCBI taxonomy): Eukaryota > Metazoa > Chordata > Actinopteri > Cypriniformes > Leuciscidae > Tiaroga > Tiaroga cobitis. The sequence continues at coordinate 14,993,082 of CM060609.1, forward strand.
TTATCGCCATTTACAAACAATAAATTGTTTGATAAAGTGGTGCAGTCAGAAAGAATGTCCAAAGGGACAACTTTGTCCACCCATAAAAGTATAGACATACACACCACATAATAGTACCTTAGAGTAGCAATATGTAGCAATATGGGAACTACTATGATCCTACAATGAGTCAATAAGGTACAAAGTTGTTCCTTTAAGGATACTACCTCAGTGACAAGCTGTTGTACCTCTAAATGGTAAAAAAATTTGCACAATTTTTTTCCTAAACATTTCGGAATCATAAAAGGGTAACCCCCCCCCCCCCCCTTGCTAGGGCCCTCAACACTAAACAAAATGACTAACCCCAGTGTCAGGACTATGAGAGGCCCCACTGGCCTCTCCTCAAGCAGCTGAACTTGCACAAAAGCAGCCACATGGCTCCCAGTGGCACGCATCTCGCTGACTAATGAGAGATGCAGCACTGAATTACAAATGTTCTGGCAGGAGGGTTAGCGTACCCAAAGACACTTCCATTACATCGCTCTTAGGGGGAGGTCTTCCATCTAAAAGCGCTCTCTCTCATTCTTTCGCTTACACACACACACACGAAACCACAGAGGCTGATTTTTTAAAAGCCTGAAATGATTACGGTATAAGCCACTTCCTCATTACAGTAAATGTTTTCAATATGGCTGCTTTCACAACGTACTGTCGATTCCAGTCCGCACCTGATCAGCGCATTCGGAACGTATCGCATAATATACTGCAATTCTGAAGACTAATGGCCCGATGATTCATAAAAGAAGAAAGAGGAAAAGACAAAAACACCTCCAGAGAACAGAACGGTCCGTCAGCGTCACAGAGGGTAACACAGTTGTGAAAGGGAAGTACTACTGCCAAGAGTTCTGCCTGTTGCTGCCACGTCTTGGCCACATGTCAGCATTCACGACAACATCAGTGAGGTTATCCTGCCTTGAGCCAAGTGCAAGCAAGACAAAATACAAAGGAACCGAGAGAGCATGTCTGGAAATACAAATTGAAAGGGGAACAAATCATTGTAATTTCTTGATGTGCCAATTCTGGCATTTACTGCATTTGTCTCAGATAGCAAAATGATTCCAAAATTGTATAGTGTGAACCTAGCTTAATTTAAAAAAAAAAAAATCTAGTTCTACCCCTTTGTCCAGATCTAGTTGAAGGCCTAACCCTAAAATCTAGACCCAGCCCAATTTAGAAGTTGATTGCACCATTAAAAAGAATCTTAAATAAAAGCGGCCAAGTAGATGTTGTAATCCTCTGAAATGGCGCTGGTAAATGTAATTCTCACCTTTTTCACAGAACTTTCACATTTTAGCAGATTAAAGTCATTTCAATAGAAATCCACATAATCAGGAACTTCATGTGAGGGCAGAAGATTTACCCACACAGATTTTGCAAAGGGTTCAAGTTCATGGATTTGCCATGTTGACCAACAGAAAACTGCTTGGTTTGAAAGTGACTTCTGTGTGAGCTGTGCTTCATACAATGCTACACTATTGACAATAGACAGACAATGTGACCTCACCTTCAATAAACTGGAAATTGACAGCGACCTTGTAAGAGACCTCAAGCCAAGACCCTGACAAAGACCAATACTTCACTTTTTTGGTCCAAAACAATACATCAAGTAAGGAAACATAGACCAAAGGCAATTTCATGCAGTCATTCTGCCGATACAGTCTTCCATTAAAGCCCTATCCAATGCATGATTTGCATGATCCACCACACCTTACTAACCACTGACTGAAAAAGCCTCCATCTGATATTCTCCCCTGCCCTCTTATCTCATCATAATACAAAGTACAGGACAGAGGAATGAAAGGCAGGGAGGGATAACATTCTTTTTAAGCGCAATACTTAAAAACAGGTGCAGTAGCGGTTTGATAAGTGGTACTGCTTATGTCAGCAGAGCAAATTCCTCACATTACGTGGGCACATCCGTATGCAACCGCCCGTGCATGTTTGCTGATGTGGTGTGTCCTGTTCAAGCAGTCACACATTGACCAAGGAGCCCAACAACACTTGTGAAGGTTAGATCACATATGATTGTAAAGGTCGATAACTAAAAGGTCACATTGCATAAATGTACCAAGCTGGTGACGCAACAGCCATAAAGGAGAACAGCAACACTTATCCATGGCTGCACCTGGCTAGACTCTCATAATAATGTAGCGAAATCGGAAATCGTCACTTTGCAGAGGACTATGGCAACCTGCTTTGAGGAAATTTCCATTTGTAAAATTAAAAGGATTAATATAAAATGAATGACCTGTCACAGGTGCCAGCCTCTTTCTGCCCAAGTGACCTGGCATTTTACATTAAGATATTCACACATACCCTCTGAGTCTGCTGCTATGCAATTTTGTACAGTTGTTTGTAAATTACCCACAGTTGTCAATGTGAAAGACTGTAAAATACCTGCATAAACACATTTACACAAATGGGTGTACATTAATGTGCATTATGATTACAATTCTGAAAAAAAATCCTAAACATCAAGTAATCACACATCTAATTAACTAAACGAGTTTGAGAGTTGTTATTATTAAGAGTTGTTTGTTCAGACTCTTTATCTCTATCCCCTAGAATCAATCAAATATGTTCTTGCTTTCCTTTGAAATTTCTGATTATACCCTTGCAAAAATGGTTTACTTGCAACTAACTTGTAGTTCATTAAATCACTTACAATATCAGAAGTAAATATCAGATATCAGAAGTTAAGGCTTTTTTTATCATATCAGAATTTATATTCTAATCTATTATGAGTCTATGATGAAGTAACGCAAAGTAGGTCCAGATTGTTTCAGGATATTAAAAGTGGTTCATTTAAATACAACCCTCTACTAACAAACTCACAAAATTAACTCTTTTATAACAGCTGGCCTCCTGAGGTATGATCCATGAATTTTGCTAAGTCACATCCTTAGAAAATGAAAGGGGGAAAATACTATTTGCATTAAAACAGAGGGTTTAATGAAGCGCAGTGGTGCTAGTGGCAGGCGCTGAAACACAAACATACAATCTCTCACACGCACACACGCAGAGCCTCGCAATGGACGAGTTGCCCGCATTTACATTGTAAAGCTGGAGGACTCGGAGCGGGGGAAGGGGTCAGAGGGAGGGCTCGGTGAGCCTTGGCCCTGCTCTCTATTTTTGTTTCCAGCTTTTTTTGTGCGCCACACACTGCAGTGGATTTTTCAACTTGGCCCTCATCAGTTGTACGCCTGATGAAACAAACACTGACAGCTTCTTTACATTTGTAAAGGCCCCTACAGCAGCTGTGCCTATCTCACCACACGTCTATGAATCAGGGCCCGACCCCAGCTGGGCCTGCAGAGAGAGAGAGAGAGAGAGAGAGAGGGATAGGGAGAACGAGAGAGGAAGAATAGCCATGGGTAACCCCCCGTTCCCCCCACACCATGTGCCATGTTCACTTCAACAGAACAGGAACACAAACGCGAGTTCTGGCTGCCATTCATTAGCCAAAGTCTGAAATCAAAACCAGCGTAACTCTTCGCTCTAAAAACAGCCCTCAAAAATAATTATACAGAGTTGTTTCAGAGTGTCAGGATGGGCTGAAAGCCATTAAAAGAAGCTCGTCTGAAAGCAGAAGTGCTTACTTGCCCCCTCCCTTCTGCTTTTCACATACGTCTATCAATCAGGGACGGTCTAATTGCATTTTCTTGTTTGATCTTATTAACATCTATTATCATATTTTTTTTCTCCCTCTCTCGTTTTCCACTAAATGAATTTTAATAATATTCACAGCACATGTGAAGGAAAATGGGGTAATGAAAAATTAAAGAAGAAGAAAACTACACAAAAAAAACCTTGCACTCATGTTCCAGGGGATATGGTTAAGCCAAGCATGTATAATTGTCTTACGCTAATTAAGGGGAGGCTGAATCCAAGGGGGCAAGAGTTGTGCAGGCCCGGGGGACAGATCCTTCAGGTTGTTTTTGTTTTTTGCCTGACCAGATTTTAGCACAGCTGCCTGCACTGCACAGATGTGACATGATCAGCCATGTTCTGAATGGTTCAGGTCCATTCCACACATCCTACACAGACCCTGACCATACGTGTGGTCATTATGAGATGAAGCAGATCCCTGTCAGACATGCAACCATACATAAATCAAGTGAACTTTAAATTGCTAAAAATTAATTCTGACTTTGTTGACGACAACAATACAAAAAAAAAACGTACAGTGTTCACACCCTTTTGAACAATACATTTATTTTACATTCTCATTCACTTGATTACATAGGTAAGGTTTTTAAAATAATTTCTCAAAATAGAGAGCTCTAAACTGAAATTCTCAGCCAAATAAATATTTCCAATATTTAAGATGTTATTCACTTCCAAATTATGTCCAGATTTCCATGACAGTGCATGGGATCCCTGTACATATACACTTTGTTTTTAATTTACAATTAATTGAATAATTTACTATTTGTTTTTAAATAAAAATTGGTCATAAACCAGAACTAATATAAAACATGGCTACATAATACAATCCAAAGCTTAAGCTGACAATATGTTGACAATTTATACAAGGAAGGCTTTTAAAATAATAGTAGTACAGTGGGTTGAACTGAATTATTCTTTTCGAGGATAAGTCACCACGTGGTGTAATAGGCTACTTTTGTCATCACTTTCATTTCCCTTGTGCTACCATATTGACATGCTACCATGTCAATATGAGACGTTGCACTACAGCTAGCTACACTGAACAAAAGTACACAAAGTTAGACAATTTCCATCACCTTTATGGAAAGCGATAAGATGTCATGGAACTCGAGCACTGCCGATAATGTGCTTGGAAACTGCCCCCGTGTTGCGTCATCATAACCTATACCTTCCCGATGTTTGTTTCATTCCTGTTAACCTGTTGCTGATGAACTGACATAACAAAAAATATCACTAAAACATAAATTTAAGGCGCAACAAGCTAATTCCCATGTAGCAATTCCGCTCAAAATATGGCACTTTGACAAAAAAAGTTCAATTTGAGGGCACGTGACAAGCCTACTTCAAGCTGCAGACAAAATTGGTTGCACGAGCTAACTCGTTCACGCTCCAGCAGGAAATTATTTCTCGGCGCAGGCTTGGTTGGAGAAGAAACTAAAGTAAGGAAGCGGACAGTGAGAGGTGTAACACACCAGTACCACAAAATCTGATAAAAAGAAACTTATCAACTACAGGTAAAGCGCCTGTAAAACTCGGGTTACGTCAGTCAGTACTTTGAGGGTTAACTAATACTTTTTTGTTATGGTAGCCTTGCTTAATTCCGCTCCTGAGGAGATAAAATTCCCATCCAGAAAAGTTCAAGCCCTATATGTTCTCCAATATATCACGACAAGCTCGCCGGTTCACTAACCCATACTGGTGGAGATAGTAAAATGGTCGGTTTCTTTTGCACGCGAACCTCTGCAATGCGACTGTATATCGTTCACTATAAACGACATTCCATGCGCTTAATCTAATCAGTTGTGTAATATTACGATCCGTTAACATTCAAGGTTTAATCTGCTTAAACAATAAAACGTGCAGAAACTCTCAGAGAAAAGCAGACGAAAAAAAGAGGAGTTTCAGGAACAGTGCATAGGCTACCCACAATACTGGCTGCTGTACAAGCTTGTGTTTACTCGGTATTTGTACTTACATTTTAAAGATTGAGGACAATCCACTATTCTGAATCTTAAATAAAATAACTAACGTTACATCTACCATCAATGTCGAGCTCTCTCTGTTGTCAAGTTCCCTACACAGTTAGCCTACTTTAAATGCATTAAAGAGTCCACTGCTTACACGAAGAACGAGTTAAATCCAATAGAAACAAATCAAATACACCGGGGTAGTTGGCATAGTTGAATTTATGACCGTATTCCTGCAGATTTCAGTTCGGGAAAACAAGTAAGTCTCGGGATAAAAGAAGGCGATGGTTGTCCTCGCGGCTTTGAGACGGAAAGCAATGAAGAGCAAACAAAGCCACAGTCACAATTGTATTTTAACGCTGGAGTTTGTGTACCAACAACAACACCAAACAAAACACATCCAGGTTTATAAACGAGTTCTGTAAGATAACATCTGTCGTGCAAAACATTAGCATTCCAAATGAGGATACCAAAGCAAACGCGAGGAAAATCGACGTCTGAGGGGGAAAAACCCCTTTTAATACATTTAAGTGTTGTAAACCCAGTGGATGTTTTACGCCTTGCTTTGAAGACTAAACACAATAAGAGCCATCCGTGATCAAAGTTTACGCATTTAACATCGACACAAGCGCGAGACAATCAAACAAACTTAAGGTCAACCGCATACAAACGATCAATAGCCTACTTACGTATTTCTTCTGAATGATATTCCTCTTAGGTCTTTCCTTGCTCATTCTGCAATCCAAAATGATTTACTGTTAAGGAGAGAATCGCCACATGAATTTTCTTCCTGCTTCTTTTCTTTTTCCCGGAGCAATGCGATTTAAATCCCCTGTAGTTTGCTTGGCTGTGTAGAATTCCCTCTTCGGTCGGTGATGATTCCTAGTAGAATCGTGGAATTACCGATAATCCCAAAATTAGGGATCCATCGCCAAGGGTAAAGGGCAAAATAAACAATCGCATCTGCATACCATAGTTAAAACCATTCGCCACAATAACTTCCATCAGTGATGTTCATCCCGGCTCTTTAAAACACGTAGGTTTATTCACGTGAGGATGTAAATGTTCGGTGGTGAGTTAACATACATCTTGTTTTTAAAAGGCTTATCCGATGGTAGGATGAAATAAATACAATTTTAAAAAAGGAAAGGGGTTCGTGGTCCGTTTTGGCTGGATCTAGCAGACGGTAAGTGAACTCTCCAGCAGAACCACGGGCTCATCTGAACACAAGGCGAAGCTTCTTTCTTTAAGCAGCCTATCATACACACCCGACAGCACGCTCAGCGGTAACTTTAAAAGGACTGCCGCCTTAGGGAGCGTCGCGAAATGAACCTTCGTGCAGGGGCACGGAAACGAACTCCACTTCAAAGTTACTGAATAAAAGAATGAGCGATTCAATCAACATGGGTTCAGTATGGACAGGGAAGAGAGTTAAAATATTTTCCAGCTCCGAGGGATTCAAGACAGTTGTAGATGTACGTTTTGTTTCGGGGCGTTTTTAAATAGCTAGAATAATTTTCACTGCAGCCCTTGTAAGATACTCATTTGCTCTCTAGAAATGTTTGTGTTCATCGTGGGGGAAAAAGAAGAACGCGGGCCGGGTTTTTCTCCGCGGGAGGCCCGTTTTCATATTTTAACAGTTTTTGCTAATTGTTACAGAATTGATTGCAATATTTACCCACTAGTTAACTCTGCACTGTGCAGTGTAACTGGTAAAACGCCCTAAACTAGTAGCTAGGCCTATTTTGTTTTTCAACTTTACAACTACATAATGCAATTGCCTAACAAAGTCCTGTAAAGTCTTGTAATGATTTTGTAAAATTAAACACTAAACATTTTTCCCAAACAGTTTTAGCATATTAATTGGTTAGTTGACAGTTTCGAATGTATTCTTTAAATACTCTAGATAGATAGATAGATAGATAGATAGATAGATAGAGACAATGAAGCACACATTTTAAAGACTCACTGTTTTCAGCCATTGGTTCATACATTGAACAACTAATACTGGACTTTAAGCAATAACAAAACAAAAAAAAGATTTATCCTGGTCAGTTTTTATGCTGTTTTTCAAAGAAAAAGTATTCATTTCCCTACACAATTTTGGAGTCCTGTATTTGATGTATTAGTTATTTCATTTCATTTAGGCCTACTTTTTATATTTGCTCCCAGTTCCCCTTGCCCTTCTGGTGTTCTTTCATTCTCTCAAAATTTCATTAACTGTTGCTCTTTACACTACTCTTTTGCTAGACAATGTGTGCACCATGATCAGCAAATAAATAAATAAATACGAATTGAAATGCACTTCTGTGACTAGTTGAGGCCTGTGTCACAAGTACACACGTAACTATAAGAACTTGGCTACAATCTTGTGGTCACAAACTGGAAAAAAAAATAAATAAGGCTACACGCTTTTTAGCATGCGTTAAAGCCAAGGTCTGGTTTCACAGACAGGGCTTAGATTAAGACAGAATTAGGCCTTAGTTCAATTCGGACATTTAAGTAGCTTTTATAAACATCCCTTAGAAAAAAAACATTACTGGTGTGAGACAAACAATGGCACTGACATATTTTAAGGTAAGTGCAAGTTACTTTCAGTTAAAACTGCTCAAACATACATTTTAGTCTGGGACTAGACTTAAGCCTCGTCTGTGAAACCAGGCAATAGTGTATTATACTAAAACACTTCTGGTAATTGGACAAAAGTGAAATGAATCTTTAGAAATGAGTCACAATCAGATCTTGAAACAATGACGAATCTGTAAGGACTGCATAAGTGATTCACAAAAACAAGTTTGTCACACCAAACGGAATATTCACATTTTTCGTCATCATGGGTGATGGTGGAATAACCCTTGCATGGGAACAAAAAACATGACAGATTAAGAAAAAACCTCCTGGTCTTCGTTCGTGAGTGCATAATGCAAGATGTTAGCCTACAGCTGCCTTCCTTGATGCCTGAATGTGTATTTATTTATTTATTTTAGAGCATACATTAATTCAGCCCGGTCCGTAGTAATCATGCAGTTTATTGATAATCTTAGATCTAATTTAGAGTTCCTCTTGTAGACGGAGTCAATGTTGTCTTAACTTGCTATGGATAGAATATATCTGTTGGTGTAGCTTTATCGTCCATATAGTAACATGAGAAGCATGATTCATGCTGTAGATTTGTTTTACAAATCCTGCTGATCAAAGCCTCAACTTGCCAATGAATTGCATTAACAGGGATCATGGTGGATCAATACATAGTAATGAATAATGAATGAATTAATCATTTAATTTTAGTCTGGTTTTTCACATATATCACATTTCATCGCCTAGCCTCCCAAATTTAAATGGAGCACTTTTAATAGTGTTGGCAGCACTTCAGCATGTTCAATCAATAATAAATTGTAGGGGGAACATAATTACACAAATAGTTCTGTTAATTTTTTATTCGGAAGCGACATCAGATACAAGGATAAAAGACAGACAGACAAAATGTGAAACACAAGCACTTCCTTGTCATGCAGCTACTGCATTTTTTTTTTTTTTTTTTTGACAGGCTACACTTTGCCTTCAGGAGAGCTTCAGGAACTTTAGCTTCAATGCACTTCAGAAGTTCTTGAACATAGAGTAAGCCCAGAACATAGAAATATCCAACACAACCACAATGAGGACAACTGTCATGTGAAAAAAACCAACAGTTTAGTCTCAAATGCCCTTGAGGTGGTCAACATTACATTTAAATAAAAAGCAAAAAATTCACATAATTATAATTACTCAATCATGATATCTATACACATTTTGGCAAATTTCAGTGTTTTTTTCTAGCTGGTAAAGGAGGCAGTTAATTAAAAGGCATGAAAGATAATGTTAGACTACTAAATTGAGGACTGGCCCAGACAACTGTGATGTCTTCATTTTGATTCTCATGAGAATTTCAGATGTCTTTTAAAGAGAAACGAGTTATGGCTTGGGTAAACCATTAAAACAACTTTGTTTCAAGAAAACACATCACAGCAAAACTTTCTTTTGAAACTCCCTTTAATCCTTAGGGGCATTTGTTAGGAGCAAATGTTACAGTATCATGCCTACTATATAGCACCATATCTAAAAAGACCATTCAAGGATCAAGTGTACTCTGACAATGTAAGCTGTGAAGATAATTCTTTGGTTTTCTGCCCACCGCCTTTGTCACAGTAGAGAGAACAGTTGTTTTCGAGGAACACCGATGTAATTTTCTTCCCCTTTTGTTGCTTGCAGTTTGCTGTGTTCTCTAGGGCTACCCAGACTCCGTTGTGAGTGACATTTAAACCCAACTGAATCAATGAGACAGGCTGCTTTGGGGCTCCCAGGTACCGCCTGCGACAGAGCCAGCTACACACGCACACACACTGTCACACCCAGAGGAGTTTACCAGCATTCTGGTTGCAGCACATTTCACTTTTTTTTCTTTTTCTTTTTTGCCTTATCAAAAGTTGCCACCATGACACTGCACAGACACTACATGTTAATCCAAAGCTTAAGCGTGGTGTTATTGCCTGTATGTGTGTTTACGGCGGCTGTAGCCACAGGGCTCAGTGAAGGACAAGCCAGCCATTGATTAAAGCTTTCACTCTTGATAGAACTAATTGTACGGTGAGGCTGAGCAGACTGGCTAATTCAGGTTGATGTTCGCTGACCGGGAGCAGGGCGAATTACAGAGACTGAATCAAGATTGATTTATGAGCTAAGCATAAAATCTATATTCATGTTAAAAGATTAAATTGAAATAAATTGCGGCATAAATCAGGCTCTCCTTGAAGAACAACTTTTTGTGGGGAAATATGTCATCAGTTTTGGTGGCTGTCTGTAATTAGACAATACATTTTGATTTTGGAAAATGTCATTATGCAAGGCAAACTGTTGCTTTGAGTAACTTGTTCAACATTCATGATAGGGATAAGGCATCCTTTGAGTACTGCTCAACTCCTGTTGACTGCAATTGCAGTGCAAAGCTGAGCTGGGAGTGGGTGTTACTATTTAAAGTCACTTTTCCTCAAAGTTGTAACGATGTAGTGCTGAGACTGCCTCTCTCTACTTCTTTCATTAAAGTGGTGTTAGGCCCTCCCCCCCTTTACCCAGCCCTGTGCACTACCGAGACCAGTCAAGATCACAAACATGCCCCAGCACAGGGGACTCCAGTCCCAGTATGATAATTGGACACCTTGAATAAGAATATCCCCTCCGGAAATATACTCACCTTGGGTAATTGCATCAGGTAAATAAAATGCAAACATTTGTAATCGTGAGCTAAGGCTGCGCTGCAAAACAAAAAAAGGTCTATAGAGTACATTGCACAATATTAAATGCATTCACAAAACCATTGTTACTTTTTATCAGAAAAAAAGGGATTGTTTTGATTGCTGTAATCCTTCAACAGTTAATTTACCAAGTACTGAGATGTAAATCACCATTATCTACATTTATAACTTAAGTGCAGGATAGTTTTGGCATCAGTATAGAGGGAGGCGTGTCAGTCATATCTCTACTTTACAGCTAGATCCTCTGGGAAGGACCTAGCTTGCACAGTTTTCAGTCTCCTACAAACACGCCTTTTATGAAGACAATCACTTGTGACTAGTGACTTGTGTAACTAGTAAAATAATGGAGGGATCAGTTGTCTAAAGACATACACTTTGATGACTGTACACACCGAAAGTGCAGAGTGATGCGGCAATCACAGCCAGTCAGAGCATATTTGATGTTTAGCATGTAATAATGATTTATTATATAACTATGAGGAGGGGCTGCCCTGTACAACACTGCAGTAACAGAAACCAAACAACTGACAGAATAGAGTTGGGTAGTTTAAAAAAAAGTCAAATTAAATTAGGCATGAAATAAAAATTGACCCCATCTATTTGTGTGTATTTATTGATCGTATTGTAGACAATTAATCTTTTTAATATTTATTTTTTATTTTTAACCTTGCAATGTTTCATAAAATTGTGATAACTCCATCTTCCAGGAAAAACGGCAGACTTCACTCTGGTGACATATGCCAGACTTCCATTGACTTTTTTAAGCTCAATAAAAATATATATTTGCTACTAGTTGCTATACTTCCATTTCATTGCGACTTTAACATGGAAGAGGTGCTTTTATCGCTTTATCTGCCAATAGCATGTGAATTGAGTAAAAATTATAATGTTTGGCATAATTATTTAAAAAAAACTGATCATACCTTTATGACATTGGATTATTTTGCTTTTGTATTATTGTGCTTCTTTGATAGGATGTCAAGCCATTTTACTGATTATCCGCTGAAAGTCTGAAATTGATTCTATTCATTTTGTTCTTTTGTGTCATTATCATTAGTTGTAGTGTGGACTCCGCTCTTTTATGGTTTGAGGATTTTTTTTTAACTTAATGGTTATAGTTATCATTCTTGATGTGAACAGGTGAACTTTACTTGGTACCGGAACAGTGTTAATTTTAGGCCCTGTTTATCATGGCATGCCTGGTTAGGATGTGCTGTTAGGAACAAGGATGAAGTTTTAATACTTCAATACCATCTGTGACCTTATAACTTTAGCAATTTAACAGAAGCCTGAAGCCCCGCCGAATTATCTCTGCCAGATTAATGAACGGATTCCACCCACACAAGTAATGGGACCGGCTGTCTGTCAGGAAGCGTTTTGAGCCTGTAAAAGAGTGACTCATCTGGGTCAGATTGTCCTACAGGTGGGTGTTTGGGTGAATGGACCCCTCAGCTTTCCCACTCTGAGCCCGAGTCCTTTCATGGCCCTGGACACCTGCATCAGGCACAAAGGCCAGCTTGAGCTTTTGTTGGAGTTACTAGAGAGAGAGAGAGAGAGTTGGGGAAAGGAGAGAGAAGAAGGGGGTTGGTGTGTTTCTGACCTCAGCCACAAAGAAACAAAGTAACACAAATGGGCCATAGGCAGGCCACAGCTGGAGAGAAGAGTGATGGACACCAGTGTGGGTGGTCTGAGAGAGAGAGAGAGAGAGAGAGAGGTAAAGATACCACTAATGACTAGAACAGCCAAGAAAGCGCTTAAAGGACAGTACCTGATGAAACCTTTTATAGGCTTCAGTGCCAGAGCACTTCAAATCAAAATAAAGTGTGAGACGGTATGGTACATATCACAGCTAAGGACACATACTAAATATTCAGTATGCTATAATTGTTAATTAGGTCAATATAGCACACTTTCCATTGAGCGCAAAGTTGAAGCTGAAGTGTCATTTGTTTTTTGATGTTAGAAGACTTCCTCATAACCCAGCTTAATATGGAGAGACAACATGTAAATCATTTGTAGGTTGATTTCCCTGAAAAGTGTAAACACTGTGGTGCTATCAAAACATTGCCCTGTTTGTTTTAGTGTCCCAACCATCCCAAAAAATCAACATTGACCCAATGTCATGACTTTATGTGGAGACTATCTGTTTTCCCCAACAATGGTAGGAGTATTCAGGAAAGCAGTATGAGAAATCCAGTGTAAGGTGTGTAAACTTTAGAGTGACTGAATCTGCTCGGAAGAACGTCAGAGCCGCCCCGATCTCAAATCGTAAATATTCAACATGTTGAATATTTATGATCAGAAATCCCATAGTGTGGGGGGAACCTCGAGGACAAACACGTCACTCTGGAGATCACGTGAAACGAAACAATACCCAATCAGAAAGTGAGCTAAAAGCGAGCCCCCGCAAAGCAGTCTATACAATATAAGCCCCATTTCTTCTTGCCGGTCGTCAGCCATGTTTATTTACTCTAAAGTCACGTTTAATGCGAGAGATTTTGCGATATTTGCCATGTTCCCAGACGGGACTCTGGTTGTTTGTGAATGGAATCGGTTAGTGGTATGCTTTTCTAGTCACATCGCGGCACAGTTAAATCTATGACTTCCTATCGTCATGTCTGTGTTCTCTCACGTTTTGAAAATCATATAAGATTTTAAAAGTCTTTTAGTGTGGGTCCAGCTGTAGGGACATTTAAATAGACGTTTGAGTTCGACTGTTGTCCTCAAGCATCAAGAGCAGTCATGTTAATTAATCCTCAAGAATTGTTAATGGTGGGTCAGTTGAGTGCGTTCTCTGTGAAGAATAGTTTATAACTCTCCAGCAGAAAAGGGGCATTGACACACAGGCCAGTCCTCACTGTGTTTCTTCTACACAGGGCTTATCTGAGCAGCATGGTCTGCATAAGAAAAAAAGTAATTCTTGTGGGAGGTCCCTCTCATTTGCATATCCTCAGGGCTCTTGTAATTTAGCTACATATGTCCTTTTTCTTATAAGCTGTTCCCCCCACCACCACTCTTTCTTTCATTACAGTAAGAGTTGCTTTTTTTGTACATGCTCTGTTTGTCTCGTCCATGGCTGTACCACCCTGATTTGCAATTGAAAGGGACTGATTGTACTTGAACTAACTGAATAAGCACAGGGTTGGTTTGAAGAGAGGACAGTGGAGAGGAAAGGTGGTTTTTGAATGTCCGCCATGCCGTTGGATTTGGGAATCTCACAACTTATTGTGACTATCATAAGCATTCACTGAGCAACATGGTGGAATTCGTTGGTGTTGGCCATAATTGCCTGCTCCCTGCAAACTTCTCTCTCTCTGTTCACATTTATTTTCGCTCGACTTTTATGTGCATATGTTTTAGGACTCTGCTAAGTCAACTCTTGACGGTGCTGTTAAAATAATGAATGTTAATTGGATCCACTCTTTTCTTTCAAACTGATTTCTGTGAAACTTTTCACATTAATTATGGTGGTCAATCTGCAAAATGATCTGAAATGAATTTAAATAAGGTAAAATATGTTAAATGGAGCTTAAAACGGGAACCTTAATGGTAAAGTGTGGAACTACCATCAACGTATTTTTTCTTTTTTTAAAGCAGTGTTTTATGTTTCCCAAACACTCCTGTCTGCCATTTGTTGGATAAACAGATGGTTCTGGACCAAACTCACACCATTGGTTGGGCCGTTTAGTTTGGTTTAATCATGATTCGTATACAAAAAAAGCAGTGTTACCTATTTTGAGGCAAAATTCCATTAATGACTTGCATTAATAAACTAAAATAGGCCAAAGTATTTCTACATCAATAATTGCATAATAACATTTTCATCCAGTACTTCCAAGACTACTCGTTCATCATTCATCATAAAAGACAATATCCGCAGTAAGTTCAACAGAGGTCATAGTCATAGGCCTCAAAATTTCTAACTCAGTAACACTTCCTATCAGTTACAAGTGGAGCGTGAGGGTGATTTGCCTGTCAAATGCAGTTTTGACATGCTATCAATCCTCATGAGCTCATGAGTGCATGTTCAGAGATATTGCTTTGTCCTTTGCTCCAAAGCATTTCCATGTTTTCAGAACGTATTCTAATCCAAGCTCATTAAAGCAGATATCAGCCTACATTTATCAGGATTTATCTTTGTCACACCACCCCAAAGAGAGAAGCTGGCACTGAATACAAATTACCATCTTACTTTCTGCTCATAGCCAGCATGGAAGTGATGCTCCAGATGCTAAATGAGACTGCAGTAAGCTAAAAGGTTAACAAGAGCCATTTTATAAAGTGCTTCCTCATTTTTCTGCCACAAAAGCCCATAAACATCCTCAACAACAAACTGTGATTATGATGACATTAATTATCATTACTTTCAATTAGAAACGTGGCGAGCAGACCCATTCGTTCTGAGGCGGAGCTCCCTGCAGAGAAGAAGGGTCTGCGGAGCATCATTAAGCATGGCGTGATTGCACGGCGCTATATCTCGCCTCACGCCCATTTATAACTAATCAGAATCTCAAGTCCATTACTGCCAGCAACACTAAATAAAAACTCAGGAGTCTAGCAGAGCATTGCTCAACGTGGGGAGTGTAGAATATGTGTGTGTGGGTTGTCAGGAATTGGTATGATTAAAGGGACAGTTGAAAATATGATAATTAAGTCATTATTTACTCACTCTCATGATGATTTTAAACCTGTTATTTATTTATTTATTGTAGATTTAGAAATGGAATATTAAAGAATCTCCAAAAATGACCAAATTATACCATAAAAAAAATGAAAGTAGTCCATGTGAATCATGCACTATATTCTGAGACCAGAGATCTTCAACTCTGCAGCAGTGTAGGGCTACGCCAGCCGTCCTTACTTAAACTGGAACATTAGCCCCCGGTTTCACAGACCAGGCTTAAGCCTAGTCCCAGACTAAAGCCTAGTTCCCACTACATGATTTTAAAACGTCGGGCTGAACTGTGCGGTTCACACTACATGACTTGCTCTCTGTGAAATCAGGAGTGTTCAAGTTGTTGAGCTGTTCACACCACACGACACAACGTGATTGATCCGCAACAGGAGGTAACGCACTACACGAGTTGACAACAACTCTGTCACCCAACGATTCTATCTTGTCTACAAACCACGTTTTTGCCACGAAAAATCAAGCGATAAAACGAACCGGAAATGACGCGAAACAGCACGCGCGCCAATACCCAGCGAAGAAGACGAAGAAGAACACAACACGCGAATATGGACGTTGCTCTGATTGGTTGTAGCTCATGACATCACGTGAGGTTGAGTCGTGCGACAGCTCTGGATATCTAGCATGCTAGATATTTTTCTGGACTCTGCGAGGCGTCTGCGATCGTCTTTGATGCGTTGTTTGCTCTTTCATACTAACAGATTGGCGAGCGTTCATCGCCTGCTAATCGCCTGTGATTTGCACGCGATAACACCCTGACCTGTCGGCGAGCTGAACGATTTGCAAATCGGGCTTAAATCGGGCTTAAAATCATGTATTGTGAACTAGGCTTAAAATGCATTATTTAGCTGTTTTAACTGAAAACAAGTTGCACTGACATATCTAAAAATATGTCGGTGACATTGTGTTGTCTCAAGAAGCACACCAGTAATGTGTTTTTCTACGGCACGTTTATAAAAGCTAAGGCTTAATCCTAGCTTAATCTTAGCCTTGTCTGTGAAACCAGGCCTATAGGTTTAGGAACTATTTGCTAGTGTGTAACCTTCTCTGTACTTAATTTGGTTGCACCATTTGTTCTTAAGGCAGAATGCTGATAGTAGATGCTAAGCCCTCTGTAAAGTAATGCATCTTGCATACTAATGGTTTGTCCTTCTTGTTCAATAATGTTTACATTCAGTGATTCTATAGCAGCCTTCACGTAACTCACAGTAAAAATAAGTTTCCACTGAAATGCGATACTTAATTGTAATATAGCGTAATGTATTTATGTCATTTTTAAACTCTATTTGAAATGAATTGCAATAAATAAATACAGATACAAAAAAACACATGAAGATATGCATTTATTATAATTCTATTTGGCATGCACATGGAGAATGCTTAACGAGGTGTGCTGTTTAGATCGGGTTTTTTGTTGAAGAGCAGGTAACAAGCCATTTATTCACATAATGTTCTATTAAAATGTAAATCTTGAGAATGATAAACTTCCAGGTTAACCTTATTGATCAAATTCAATCAATTCAATGGTAAATTTAAAGTTGAACGGTGCATCAAATATATTTAGTAGTGCACAATTTGTAACTTTGAGCCCCTGTTATATAGCAACTAGGCTAAGCAATTTATGCACAGCTGGTCCAACCAGCCCCTAGAGACCCCTGCCCTGCAGAGTTTAGCTCCAGCCTTAATCATACACACCTGAACCTGCTAATCAAGGTCTTCAGGATCGCTTAAAAATAACAGGCAGGTGTGTTGAAGCAGGTCAGTACTTGTATAAAGAATAAAACTTTGCATGATAGTGGGTCTGTTCTGCAATCGACAGCAGTAATAAGATGAGATTTATTGATAAGAATGGAGTGTGGGTAGGACTCTGAAATTGCAAGGAAGTTATTGCTCAGAATTACAGGGATTGCACACTCAGAATTACAAATGTGCTGCTGCTGCAAAGAAAAGTAGGAAGAACCCTGTAGCAGATCTAGACAGGTGGTTCTGGGGAGGAGGAGGGCATGGCAACATACAAGTTTGGAACTCCACTTGTATAATGTTGGAATCAGCTTTTGCCATGATTCTTTAATTTGCACAGAACTCAGGACCTTGAGACTCAAAGAAAAAACATTTTCCCCACTGGAAATATTGCCATTCATGCCAAGTTCATCTCTCAAATGTGATCATTCCGACATAACTTTATTAGAGCCACTTGCATATTCAAAACTAATTTCAAAGCTATTCACTTCTATGTCTCTCTCTCTCTCTCTCTCTCTCTCTCTCTCTCTCTCTCTCTCTCTCTCTCTCTCTCTCTCTCTCTCTCTCTCTCTCTCTCTCTCTCTCTCTCTCTCTCTCTCTCTTTTTTGCCATCATATCCTGCCCTACATGAAACATCCATCCCTGCCCATGAAAAATGGAGTGCTCATGAATAGTTTACAGGCGTGTGGTGGGGTTTGTGTCAGCGGGTTCGGCGGTGAGCTCTCTAGCAGGGAGCGGCTGCCCTTAAGCTTGACACAATGGGAGGTGAGAGGAAATGCTAATCTCCAAGCTGCCTTTAACATAGTCCAGTGTTAATGGCGAAATACAGGACTTTATATATGCCTCATAATGAAATGGTGAGAGTGGAAGGGAAGAATGCCACTGTATACACCACACTACAGAGTTTGTGTTTTCTACGCATTGGCGCTGCAGGTGTCCACTGAGAACTTGGAATAGTTGGTGCACTTGGAACACTTGACTATGTAATAGTTGGTGAGCGTATGATGGATGTATCATCCTGTAGGAGGTTTTTCAGCCTGGGAGAGAAAGGCAATGACTGAGCATTTCTGAGTAAGGTTTGTGGGAATGGGCCAGTGCAGGCTGATAGGCTCTGTAAGAGGGTTGAGTCACATGCCCCTCAGTGTGCTGTGACGGGTCTGTGTAAGCTCTTCCCACTGCAGTGTGTGGTGTGCAGAATGACTTGTTCATGACAAAGATCCCACCTCCTCAATCTGATCAATATTCTGCTCAACACACAGCTACAGACAGTCACCAGTACATGCGCTTTCTTGATCACCCTCGCTCATTCATTCAATCAATTGCATACTCTCTCTATCAAACGCTTGTTTATTCCTCGCTCATTTATTCAGTCACTTGTACTCATATTATTCATTCTCATTCATTTACACATTGTTTTTATTTACTCACTCATTCACATGCTCATATTTTAGGAGTGTAATAATACACTCGGTTCAGTTCAATACACAATACTCATATCATAACAAAGCCAAAATTGTCACGGTTGTGGTGTAGAAAGAAGATGCAGGGTCAAAAGCTCCGATGCAGGGTCAAAAGCTCCAATACAAAGATTTACTCATAAAAATAAAACAACAAACGGGTACAGGCAGAGGGTACACACACAAAAACACTGTAACATAAACAAGAACCGACAAAGACTGAACTGAAACACAGGGCTTAAATACAAGGGCAAACAAGCTAAACGAGATAACAAGGGGCGTGGTATACATGAACACAAACGAGGAGCGGGAAAACAGGGAACAGGACTGAACCAAATGTACAAAGACAGGGGGAACACAGACAGACATCACAACAAAAATAAAGAAGAGTTTAAAAAAAAAAAATTATTACTTTTAAAGGGTTAGTTCACCCAAAAATTAAAAATTAAGTCATTAACTACTCACCCCCATGCTGTACCAACCCCGTAAGACCTTTGTTCGTCTTCGGAACACAAATGAAGATATTTAAGATTAAATCTGAGAGGTGGATGACTGCTACATAGGCTGCCTAACGGTTTCTCATGGTTCCGCGATCCCGTTTAAAATGTAAAGGTGATCGGCTTTCTCTGTTGCAGCTCCTAGGCTCTAGAATGAGCTTCCTCTGTCTGTAAAAACTTGTTCTTCATTGGGTGTTTTTCAGAGTGCGCTTAAAACTTATCTGTTCTCTTTAGCATTTGATAATGCTTTGTAAGTTGGGTATGTCATGTTTGCATTGTTTTTATGTCTTTGTTTTTATTTTATTTTTTATACCTTCTGTACAGCACTTTGGTTCCACTTGTGGTGTTGAAAGTGCTATATAAATAAAGTTGAGTTGAGTTGACGGCCCAGAAAGTCAATGAAGAAAATGTTTAAATATTCCATGTCACAACAGTGGCTCAACTATAAGTTTATCAAGCGACGAGAATACTTTTTGTGTGAAAAAAACAAACAAAAATAACGACTTTATTCGACTATTCCTTTTCTTCCTTGTAGACCTGAAACGAGACTTCAAGAGATTTCCACGACGCACGCGCGAGAACTTAACTAAAGTAGTTGAAGGAGATCGCAATTCTCGCGCATGCGTCGTGGAAATCTCTTGAAGTCTCGTTTCAGGCCTACAAGGAAGAAAAGGAATAGTCGAATAAAGTCGTTATTTTTGTTTTATTTCCGCACAAAAAGTATTCTCGTCGCTTGATAAACTTATAGTTGAGCCACTGTTGTGACATGGAATATTTAAACATTTTCTTCATTGACTTTCTGGGCCGTCAGGTTTCATTCCCTTAGGCAGCCTATGTAGCAGTCATCCACCTCTCAAATTTAATCATAAATATCTTCATTTGTGTTCCGAAGATGAACGAAGATCTTACGGGGTTGGTACAGCATGGGGGTGAGTAATTAATGACTTAATTTTTATTTTTGGGTGAACTAACCCTTTAAGACATGATTAGCAGGAGGTGGACTTGAATAGACTTGGACTCCTGGTGACACCAGAACAGAGATATTTATATTTCCACCTGGTAAGAAGATGTGTTTTCAGTGATCCCATCATAGTCAGACAAGAGAGCACAGTGTGGAAGACGAGTATGAACAAACATGTACAGTCAGCACTAAAAGAAACGGGGTCTAAAACATTTTGATACATGTTTGTTCATACTTGTCTTCCACACTGTGCTCTCTTGTCTGACTATTTATGATGGGATCACTGAAAACACATCTTCTTACCAGGTGGAAACAGCTTCATTCACATCTTTCCAGCAATTCCAGCAAGTAGCTATTTCCTAGAATCGCTAGTTGTGACAGAAAGCAAAGTTTTGCTTCATGATGGACCGATAAAAACCTGTGCACCTTGATTCCCAGAAAATGCACAGCTGCCAGACACATTGGGAACAGGTGGATTGCTCCAGTCCTTGTCATTTTAGTGTACAGTATACATTGAACGATGCGTGAACAGTCAGTTGGCGTGAAGTGTAGCATTGAAGATGCGTTTATGGCTGGTTCTCTGAATTAAACTTTCTCAGTGTCCACAGTTTTCTGTCACAATCTCTCAGCAGTTTTCAGAAGAATCATCACTTTACTATTATACTCACTGATGATTGTGTAGTTAGATGTTTGAGAGAGAGAGATTTAAAAGAAAAGTGGACTGATACATGTCGATTTTCACTGGTCTGCTCAGTTAAACAACTTTCTGTCTTTCTGTCTGACATGTCAGTTTTTAGCAGGCAAACTCAAAAAATCTTGCATCCTGGATGAGTCATTTATCTAACACTGCCAATCTGCTTCTTGGGGCTAATGTGAGTTGGCAGTATTTGTTGATGTTCATTGAGTGATAGAGCATCAGTGGTGTGCTAGAGACTTAGATAGGAGCAATTACAACCGTGAATGGTCTGAATCATGATGCTGTCAATGTTTTCTCAACGTCTGACAGTGATGCCAGACCTTTCCAATCCACAGCCTTTACAGTGATGTGAGGTGTCACAGCTGACTCAGCTATTTGACTTTGAACAGCAGTAATGAGAGAAGTCCTCCAGAAGTTTGCAACTTTATTGAACTCTGACTATGTTATACTTTCAGAAATTTCAGTGTTGATGCATGGTGTCAGACCTCTGTGTGGTGAGCTTGAGTGTGGTGACCAGGGTTTGGTACATTTCCTCACAGTGTTGCAGAGTTCAGTATCTTAGGTGAAGTGATCTCATTAATAATGTACCTTAACTTTTCTTCATGTGAAATAGTGGTTTTTGGAGTTTTATTGAACCTGTGAAATTGAATAAGGCTTGTCAGAATGCATAAAGCTGTGATAACCAGTACCTATGCGTGTAGGATCCATTTCCTGGTTTGATTCCGATACACATTTACCAAAATATAAATTTTACAATAATAAAGAAAGTAGTTACAGTATATGATCATGCTCTCTGGGTTCCACTCATCAGCTCCGTGAAGCAAGAGAGAGCAGTTGACTGAGGATGGTCTGGATGTAGGCCTATCATATGATCAACCAATCTTTCATTCATGTTTTTAAACCAGTCAAGTGTGATAAGATTCAAAAGAGAGCTCAATTCAGCTAGCTTGCTGTTTGTAAATCGGCTGCCTGTGCACACACACTGAAACACATAATGGGCGTGGTTGGGGGTGGGCGGGGTTTATGAAATACATCCTTTCCATTCAACTTTTGGGCCGCAACAATTTAATTAATAACAAAAAAATTATAATAATAGTTTAGCTTTTAACACCTTTTACATGATACAGTTTCTTTTCTTGGCCATAGGTTAAAATAAAAATAAAAAATCTACCACACTATTTCAGTAAAAACAAAAATTCAGTCCTCCTGATGTTCTCTTGTACTTTCCTTATGTGGGCTTCTAGGTCGCTAGCACCTTTATTTGACACTGACACGTACGTGCCAGCTTTGCAGGTCATGCATTCTGCTTTACACGGATCCCGACCGAGACGAAAACACAGGAATTTTCTCTGTAAATCATCTGTGAATTCACATTTGGGCTGGGGGGGCCTATAATTAGGCATAATTTCCTAATTATATTGTCTACTATATTTGCTTCTTGTTTATTAATCCAGTCAATTTGTTGATGAAAACATTGATTCAAATGAAGATGCAATTTATACAAAACGAAATTCACTTAAAACAAAACTTAAAAAGTGGTCAGAATTATGTCTGACCCATTTCAAATGTTTTCCGATATATGGTGACTCAAGCACTGATGAACCAAAGAGCGCGGATTTTGACATTTGAAATATAAATTCTCAGAAAATGCATTTATTACCAATTGAAACGTCTGTTTATATACTCCATTAATAAGTGCGGTCCAGTGCAGACATTGGAAAAATATCAGTCCACATGCGTTTTATATTTAATATGAGGGAAATAGACATGCATGCGTGACACAAAAAATCTTTAACTTAATAACTTTAACTTAGGTAGCAAAATATTATTTAGAAAATTCTACTAGACTAACGTCACTCATAAATCATGACATTTCACAAATCCACCATCTCTTGAGTTTTATTAAAAATCTTTAACTTTTAGGTAGCTAAATATTTTTGAGTAATTCTGTCAATTACAAGGTTAGATTTCATTGAAGGTAAATTGGAACGGCCACACAGAGCTGTGCGTAACGCCCACAGACGTGAAGTGAACGAGACAGAGGCTGTCCTGTACTGTCTGAAATGGTTAACTCTGTGGCGATGCATGTGCAAAACAGATTTAACTAATCATAAAGTCAATCAGGAGACATAACACAGCCGACTATAAGCCTACACTAAAAAGGCCTGCCCCCCCCCCCCCCCCCCCACAATTAGTTCCCACGTCCCTGCCCCAGAATAAAACCGTGCTTGTCATGCTATTTCATGGGGTTTTTAGTCGTCAGTGTGATGCACCTCAACTTTAGCTGATGTTGTATTTGTGCGGAGATGATGTTGTTTTCCAATGTTTGAAATTATGAAGTAATTCATAATTTGTGTGCGTTTATAGTGATGTGTGAGTGTTAGTGGTATCCGGTGTGGCTGGACGGGTGTTAGCCAGTTTCATCCCAAACCTCCACCCAACATAGCTGCTGCCCAGAGATTAACTCTACCACATAGAGTGAGTCCACACAGCTCAACACACACATCCTGTCCTGCCCTAACTAAGGTATCATTTATCTGTGACATCCAGACCAAACGTTTCTTCTGAAAGTCACACAGCCGGTTCATTGTGTTGTGGCCACACAATAGTTTTATGAGAACAATTGGCACTCTACAGATCTACTGATACAATATAACCAGGGAAGTCTAAAGCATTATGAAGCTGTAATGATAATAATTCATAAATGCTTACTGACAATTCACTAGTACCTATTGTGTTTCTCTATGGAGGTCTTAAGAGCCATGATCACAACTGGATTCATGGGCTTTGTGATGGTCTTACAATGAATCTTTACTAACTTTACTTTCTTTCTTTGTCTCTGGAAGCGATTAAACCAGAGGGGCAGCCTGAAACGATTACAGATAACATTGATGAAGTCCCGTCGTTTGAAGTGCAGCCTTTTCCTGGGTCTCATATGCTTCTGCAAATGTTTCTTTTTCCTCCTTTGGCTTAGTCTGTTAGGTTTAAACTTATGTGGTAAGGAACTTGGAATAAACTCATAAGGAAACATGAACGCTTTGAAGATGGTGGTGCTCTGGCTCAAACCATGAGGGTCATCAAACAAATGTCATTCACCGCGATTATAAAAGACTTCCTCTCGCGGGCATTTTCCATTGCTGTAAACCCTCATGCAGTGACATGATAATACAACTTCTTTTCTTGTCCCTGACATATTTTTGCTACAGTATGTCAGACAGTAAGTGTGCTCCAATCAGTGAAAGCAGTATCTTGTTAACATGAATAGAACTAGTGCAGTGTTCACTATGCAAAAATAGACATCTTATGACATCTTATGACTGACTAATATATACATATATACACACACACCGATGAGCCATTAGATTATAACCACCCCCAGCCTAGATCAATCAGTGCGTCTGGCAACTGAATGATGCCACAGGTGCAGTTCACAGAGCAGTATATATACCACACGAGGACCGGCTTTCGGTCAGTACAGTTTTCGGTGTCAGAATGTGAAAATCGGAGTTTGATAAATGACAAATTGTGATTGTGACAAATTCGGAAGCGGCGCAGCTTTTGGGTTGTTCATGTGTCGCTGTAGTGTGTACATATCAAAATTGGTGCACAGGTGGCCAAACGACGAACTGTCGTCCAGCCGTGTGTCGTCTGCAGCTCATTGATGCCATAGGGTAGTGGAGACTGTTGCGCATTGTTCACAGCGACTGCAGGGCCACAGTGGGACAAACCATCAGCCGCTACAACAGTGGTGATCAGGGCAATGTGTCACAGCACACAGTTCATCGCAGCCTTCTGCGTATGGGCCTGCATAGCCGACGACCCAGCCAGGTCCCCATGCTAACTGCACGCCATCGCCAAAAACGCATGAAATAGGCCCAAGATCATCGAGATTAGAATGTGGATGATTGAAATAAAGTAGCCTGGTCTTGCGAATCAAGATTCCTGGTGCATCACGTCGGCGGCTGAGCGCGGATACACTGTTGGGAGGACACAGGCCGGCGGCAGCGGCGGTGATGTTATGATGTGGGCGATGTTTCCTTCCCAATAGCACAATCCCTGACAGCTATCATGTATCTGAACATGGTTGTGGACCAAGTGCAACTGTTCATGGCAATTCTGTTCCCTGCCGGTGATGGCCATTACCAACAGGATAATGTTGTTTGAGGAACCACTGTTAAAGCCTTGGCCTCCTAATTCACCTGAGATGAACCTAATCGAACATTTGTGGTTCAACTTGGAAAAGCAGGTTTGCACTACATCACCACCACCCCGCAATGTACAGGAACTGGAGGACCTGCTGGTGACATTATGGTACCAGATACCCCAGGAGACCTATCGCCACCTCGTCAAATCAATGCCATGCCCCATGGTCGCTGTTTTGTGGGCTAACGGAGGTCCTACAGGCGGTAGGTGGTCAGAATGTAATGGCTCATCATATATACGTGTATTTATGCATATAAATAAAACTTTTCATGTGTGTAATTGGCTGGAACATAGTTCTGGATAAAGCAAATCCCACAAGCAAAGGTGAAGTGTTTAAAACTGGAAAGATAATTATTTGCTGGTAAGTGTTATAACTACATGCCCATTGTGGGTAATGCATCCTCTAACAATGGGAATGAAATCGAGAGAGGTTATTTATAACAGTGCAAAGAACTCCCAGTGAAGATCTCGCCCTTATCTCAGCCCATTCTTTACTCTATTTAAATATGATGACTACTGTTTGTGGAACTTCCTGTCTTGACACCAGAGGTTTTCAGATTATTTTAAGAAGGGCTCATTCTAACTCACAGTGCCTGCCACTCAGAAACTTGGCGTGGTCTTAACAGTAATTTAAGACCGAGCTACTACCAAAAGAGTTCTTGGTACAAATGGTTTGGCCTCACAGGATGCCCACTGAATGTCCAGACTGCAGTACAGTCACATTACGAAGCTCATGAAATGAAGGGGAATGTTATCACTCACAAATATCTTTGATGTTCAGGTTTTCAGTGGGATATCTCAGCAATCTCAGTGTAGATTAAAAATAAAATTGTGTCATCTTCTGGAAGTTAAAGTAAGATATTTCGAGAGAAGTCTCAGTGTTTTTTGTCGATGGAATGGAAGTCAATTGCTCACCCAAACTGTTTGGTTATCAACATTCTTCCAAATAAATTATTTTGTGATCTACAGAAGAAAGTTTGCATCAACATGAGGGTGAGTAAATAATGACAGAATTGTATTTTGGATGAACTATGCCTTCAATATTTCCTCACTATAGTTTGTGTTAATGTGAGAAATTGTATGAGTCAAACTGTCTGAGTCATCTCTTGCCTTTTAAAGGTGATGGGGTTGCCATGCACTTTGGCCGCACAATTTTAAAGAGAGAGACGTTGTAAGAACAGATCTCTTTAATACTACAATTGTTTCTAGACAGCCGTGAGATTAAATGGGGAGCTATTGGATAGTTTAGCTTAAAGGTACCTTGAAATCAAAATTAACAATTTTTTTATGGGATATTTCGAGATGGTCCTCACTGCAGAACATGAAATCCAGGGGGAGGACTTGGATCCAGATCCAACTCCTCCCACCTTACATATACCTAAACCTACCCATCTCCGCCCGCTGATCCCTAACCCCACCCCTAATCCTACCCATCTCCGCCCCCTGATCCCTAACCCCACCCCTAATCCTACCCATCTCCACCCCTTAGATCTGGATCCAACTCTGCCCCCTGGAT
This sequence comes from Tiaroga cobitis, assembly GCA_030578255.1. NCBI lineage: Eukaryota > Metazoa > Chordata > Actinopteri > Cypriniformes > Leuciscidae > Tiaroga > Tiaroga cobitis. The sequence continues at coordinate 15,019,806 of CM060609.1, forward strand.
CTCGTGCACTGCAATGAGGTGCTACAGGATATTTCAGTGGTTATTAAATTATTTATCTGTGCACATCATTATGTTTTAAAAAATATATGTGCCCTCATAAACTTTAATCAAAAACATTAACTTCTCTTCTCAACATCTGTGATGACGTCTGGACCTGTGCGAAGACAGGGCAATAATCCTTCCCTTCCAGCAAACTGTCACTAACATGAGATTGCAGCAATTAGCAAACAACATCGATCCAATCAATTCCCGATGGACAAAATCAAGTCCCACATTTTTTCGAGTTTGAAAAGCCATTTAACTTAGTCCTATGTCACAATAGGAGAGAAAGGTGACTTTAAGACTATGTTAAGACTGCAAGCAAATCAGATTTTTTCTTAAATTAGATGATTTTAGGCAGACTGCCTGCACTATTAATTTCAAGTAAAAAAATTTGATTTTTGCTGGCAGTCTGAACATAGCCTAAGAAGCCCTTTCTCTGGAGTTTTAGAAGAAATTTCCCCTGTTATTAGGTTTTGAATACCTTTAATCATTAAAACAACAGATGATTTCATTTTAAGCGTTTTATGTTTTTTATCTGCCAATTTATTGGTCATTGGCCACAAGATGAAAATAATCTGCTTATCAGCCAGAATTGTAATATCGTTAGATCCCTAGGGTACATTTACACAACAAAGATGTACTAAAAACGGAAAAAAAACCTTTGCGATCCCCATTCACAAAAGTGCTTTATAATGCATGGAGGGCCAATAGTTGGCGAGGTCACTTTGTAAAGACTTCGTAATATGCATGCACATCCAAATCGTCGTTGTCATGTAAATGAAAAGCCAAAACGCGTACAAAGTTTTCTGATTTTAGGGGACGGTGTAGTGTAAACGGCACCCTAGTCTTTTTGGAAAAAAGCATTCTGCTTCTTGAACTGACAGGTTTTTTGATCTCACATATAATATCTGTGAAGGGTTCATGACATGTTTACACACCAAATCATGTAATTGCATGGAAACTTAGCCATGATGCACAGTCACATCCTTAAGTCATGCATGGCAGAAGAGCAATTTTTTATTTAACTTAATTTTATTTGTATGAAACCTCCAAAAAAGGCCACAACAAAGATTCAGGGTAAAGCCAATGATTCGTCTTAGCAGGCCCTGGAGACATGGTGTGATTTGCAAATGATAGCTTGCCACACAGCCCAGGGTAAATCAAGCTTGCTGTTTAAACCATGTAAAAGCCTGCCACTTAACCCCCTTCCTACCTCCCGCTGCTAGCTTTAAGATTGCCTGCATTTTTATTCTAATCACAGGGTCCGTCACGTATCCCAGGAGCCTCCTGTGCATCGGCCTTAAACCCCAGTCTATGGTCCCAACAGCCCCTCTTTTTTCCTCCAAAATCTGTCTTTGTCAAACCCCTCCCCCTCCATCTCTTTGCTACGTCTCTTTGGGGAAGAAGGAGTGAATAGCACGGACTCCTCTGGCCTTGGTGCATTATTTTCCAGCATAAGTACTGGCCAGGTCAGTGGCCTTACAGGGCTGTAAAAGGCCTTGCATTTGTTGGCTATGTCATTAAACAAGTCAATTTGTCTGTGGTGACCCAGTAAAAGTCATTCATCCACTGGCTGCACATTACTTTACCTACCATCTTCTCATTTCCAAGGTCTTTGAGAAGTTGAAGATTACCTCAAGGCCTGTAAACCAAGAGGCTTACAAACACACTGAGCCTCATATCATTGGCTTGAGAGTTGAATGTGCTTTGATATGTAGCTTGCTAAGCTTCAAGCTACTCATAATTTGCAGTAGTTCAGCTACAGTCAAGTTACTCTTTTGTAGAATTTGCTACACTGCAAACTAAAAGTAGATAACTACCATAATAAAGATGTGAATGTTACTTTGAAGACTGAAGGCTGCTGAAAATTCAACTTTCATGAAGCAACTGCACAAACCAATTTACTAGAATGAACACTTATTGTTACATTCAAGAATTTAGAGTTGGGAACCCTAAAATGTGGCTGTGATTTTGGTACTTTAGACACAATATGACATAGCCTATATCCCCTCTACCGGAGTCTGCTGCTGATTTTTTTGAGCAAGTACACTCTTAAGTCCGTATTGGAGCATAAAGGAAAGTTGGTAGTGCATGGCCACATTGGTCTGGGTGGGTCTTCACCTTGCTTTCTTTTTGAAATCCCTCAGGAGACACATACAGTTCTCCCATGCCTTGGATAATCTTACCCAAACTCACCATGTCCTTTCTCCTGACATAAGTCTCTGTGTGCATGGGGCATGCGAAAATCCACAATCCATAAAATTAGCTTTATAGACTAAAAAGTGAGCATGTGCAAGGAGCTACAAGAACTGATTGATGGGTGGGCAGGTATGGATACAGGTGAAGCCAACAGATAGGAGGAGTGGAAATGGGTTGAAGTAAATTCATTGACAGGCAGGAAAACAGCATGGTGGGCTGAAGTCTGAGTTAGAGTTAAAAGATATTTGTCTGAGCCATGGACTGTGCTCCATATATTTAGAGCCTTGGTGCTTTTGCAGAAAATGCAGATTCAAATCTGGCCAGTGAAAACACTCTCCCTTCTTTTCCCCTCTTATTTTTTCTTTACTGCTTTTAAGTCTAAGATTCTCAGTCTCTTGCTTCTATTCTTATTTTTCCTAATGAATTTTAGGAGACAGTTGACACTTTATAGAAAAATAACATACACATCTTTTTTTTCTAACAATAGTGTTGACGATACAGCTGTTAAAGTCATCTTGGTTTCATTTGTTTGTGATCAAAATAGCGAGTAGAGAGTAAACCCGTCTCCTGCCCTGGCTTGTTTGATCATTCACGTGCCACAGCTCCCTTTAATCAGTGGCAGACAGCAGGGCATTGGGCCCATATTAATGGCTCCAAACCATAAACATTGCATTTTCTAAGATGGCAGTTTCCTGTTTTCCCAGGCACACAGGTCGTGGAGTGAGATTTGGGAGTCACTGCAAGGTCGTCCTTCCTCCCAGATAACTCTTTTTTCCCCCCGAGGGGGAGTGAGCGAGAGATACCGGTACTCTAAATCACAGTGCGCTGCAACCAAACACTCATTGTTCAAACAGCTCACACTGATACCTTTTTAAGGAGTAACTAACTCCGGAAGTGTGACTTATGCTGGAGGTGCCAAAAGGTTTACAAAGTGTATGACTACCCTACTAACACCCCCACACTTGTAATTTCCTGTGCAAGTCTCATGATAGCACAGACCTCAACACACAAGAGAAACCAGTCTCAGCGTGCCCGGTTTCTGTTAGCAATGCGCTACTACAGGTCCAGCTAGTTGGTTTTTGATAGAGATTTAATATGGACTTATTATATTGGATGATTTCTGTTTCTTTTTAGCTCATAAGTGAACTTAATTCTGTTTTTGCTGGCAATTTCACAGCCTTGTTTATGGTAGAATGGATCAATGCCTATGAGAGTTCATAAATATTATTAGTGGTTCTACCTAAGGCTGTTGTGATGTCTGTCTGTGTTCCCCCTGTCTTTGTGCATTTGGTTCAGTCCTGTTATCTTGTTTAGCTTGTTTGTCTGTGTATTTAAACCTCTGTGCTTCAGTTGTTGGTTGTCGGTCGTTGTTGCTTGTAGCTGAGTTCCTTGTCCGTGTTCTGAGTTCCATGTTCCAGGGGCCCGTTCTTCATACGTCGCTAACTCACTTAGCTGGATTTGATTGTTGGCGATTTGGTATGATCTTGGATTGTTTGGTTCTTCGAAGCTCATCCTGGACTTGCTGTCATAGCAACAGGTGCGCAAGCTTGAACCTGCTCTCGAGCAGGCTTATTTCATGTAAACAGGATTAGATCGCGGCTTTATAAGCGGAGGTGATACGAGAAGTCTTTTAACGCAGCGCGATAGTGTACTTTTTGAGAGATATAATTTTTCTCATGACTCGTGAGGATGTCATTGTCACGTCTACCTGGCTCACAGTAGCAGTGACATAGGGGAGACCACACCGTTTGTTGAGTTAAATCAAAAATAGTTTATTTAAACATTTAAATCATAAGTTAAATCAAGAAATGTATCAAATCAGTAAATGAGAAGCAAGAGGAAACTAATCAAAGTGTAGTGCAGATCAGTAAAGTGTAAACTATGTGTAATGCTAACAAAACAAAAAAGGAGTATGATGGTGTTGCCGCCTGCCTGGAAGCCCGAGCAATGTCGAGACGTGCAGCACAGAGGAGACCAAACAACTGGCAGGAGAGGTTTTTAAACCATCCCGCCAATCAGCTGCTGTCGGATGGACCGAAAACGAACAGCTCCCCCTTCAGGTTGGAGGAAGAGAAACGGCCCACACATTTTCTGTACATGGTGGAGTGAGTACACCCAGCACGGCAAAGCCGGGCGTGACATCACTCCCCCCACAAAACAGAGACCCATGTGGGACTCTGTAAAACTACATTCTACTCATTACACCATTACCCATAATCAATACAAAAAAAAAACAATAACAAACTACACCCCCAAAACAATAAAATGTCTAAACCCATTACCCTTTTTAACCAGTACCCCGAAAGACTAATGTTAGCTTAAACCAAACTCTTATCCCCATTCATCCACCCCTTTAATACAACAGCCACTACAAAAAATATAACCTATACTCACCCCCTAAGCCCCCTCCCCCACCCCCTCCTTCCCACCCAGCAAATCCTGGCGCCTGGATAGCAATTTAAGAATGGAAAGACCGGAGACAAGAGAAAAGAACCAGAGACTGGAGAAGAGATAGACACCCCTTAACAGTCATCAAGAGCCCGTGACAAGGCATCAGCCATGACGTTCTCGGACCCCTTGATGTGTCTAATAGATAGATTATAAGGCTGTAGAAAAAAAGCCCAACGCATAAGGCGCTGGTTAGTATTTTGAAGAGAAGAGAGAAAAGTAAGAGGATTGTGATCAGAAAAGACCACCACAGGGTGTAACCCACCACCAACATAAACATCAAAATGTTGGAGTGCCCAAATAAGGGCTAGTGCCTCCTTTTCGATGGTTGAATAGTTAAATTGGTGGCAATTAAACTTCCGAGAAAATAGGAAACTGGTCTATCTATTCCGTTGTCATCTCTTTGAAGGAGAACAGCACCTGCCCCTACCTGGCTGGCATCCACTTGGAACTGGAAGGGCTCCTCGAGCCTAGGAGCAGCCAAAATAGGTTCAGAACTCAGAAGAGACTTGGCGTTTTCGAATGCGTGTTGACAATCAGCAGTCCAATTGAATTTAACTGAACCCTTCAACAGGTTAGTTAGTGGGGCAACGACAGATGAAAAATTGAAACAAAAGTTCCTGTAATACCCTATCATACCAAGGAAGCGCATCAATTCTTTCTTAGTGACAGGACGTGGGAATTTGTCAATGGCCAGGACTTTCGCTCTCACTGGCCGAACGTTCCCCTGTCCAACCACCTTTCCCAAATACACTACTGTAGCCCGGGCAAACTCACACTTCGCCAAGTTTACAGTAAGGTTTGCTGCCGCCAACCGTTCAAATAATGAACGTATACGGGCAAGGTGGACCGTCCAGGTGTCTGAATAGCTGACCACATCATCAATATACACAGCGCACCCCTCCAGTCCTGCAACGACTCGATTCATGAGCCGCTGGAAACTGGAGGGAGCGTTGCGCAACCCAAAAGCCATTCTCGTATAAGAATATAGTCCCGACGGTGTAATAAAAGCAGAGATCTCTTGTCCCCTAGGAGTAAGAGGAACCTGATAGTAACCTTTAAGCAAGTCGAATTTGCTCACATAACGAGCCGCACCGACCTGATCAATACAATCTTCTATCCTAGGCAATGGATATGAGTCTGGTTTTGTTACACCATTTACTTTTCTGTAATCCGTGCAAAATCTGTACGTATGATCAGGTTTTTTGACTAACAAACAGGGCGAAGCCCAGCTAGAATATGACTGTATGGCAAGACCATTTTCTAGAAGATATTGGACACTATCATCCAGACTTTTACGCTTATCAGCACCCGTGCGGTAAAACCTCTGACGAATTGGCTTTGCATCACCGACTTCTATGTCATGCTCGATTAAAGTTGTGCATGTAGGAGTATCTGAAAACAGACATGGAAATTCAAGGATTAATGCTTTCAATTCTGATTGCTGTTGTGGATCCAAATGATCTAAAACTCCGTCTAATTTTCCCAACGTCTCTGAATTATTTAGACGAGCATGCAGCATGGAATCATCCGGGCCCTGCACATCATCTAACTCTGAAGAAGCCACAGATGTGCCTGCCATGATCAAGTAAATTGATGTGACATAACTGTGTTGCTCACCTACGATCAGGCGTAGCAACCACATAATTGGTCTCTGACACTTGACGCACCACATTGTAAGGTCCTGAATATTTTGCCCCAAAAGGAGAACCAGGTATAGGCAACAATGCCACCACCTGATCCCCTGGACTAAAAACACGAGCTTCTGCTTTGCGGTCATAATTTCGTTTCATTTTACTTTGGGCATCAGTCAAATTTTCGGTTGCCATTTTACATGCTAAAAGTAACCTACGTCGGAAACCATAGACATAATTATACAAACTCTTTGGTGGTTCACTTGAATCCAGATCACTTGACAACATAGACAATGGTGTACGAACCTTGTGGCCAAATACCAATTCATTGGGACTAAAACCTGTGCTTTCTTGCACAACTGCTCTAGCCGCCAACAATAGCCATGGTAAACAATCCTCCCACTCCCTTTTCATCTCTATGCAGTATGCACGCAACAGAGACTTAAGAGTGGCGTGGAAACGCTCCAAAACCCCTTGACTTTATGGATGGTATGCACTACTCAAGTTGTGTTGTATACGTAGCTGTTTCAAGGCTGCCGCGAAAGTTTTTGACGTAAAATTGGAACCCCGATCACATTGAATGATTCTGGGTAGACCAAATATTGAAATAAACTGCGACAATGATTTCACCACAGACTTTTTCGTAATGGTCCTCAGAGCATACGCAGCAGGATAACGAGTCGCCTGGCACATGATGGTAAACAAACACAGCCTGATTTTGACTGGGGTAAGGGGCCCACACAATCAATGATCAAATGCTCAAAAGGCTTACCCACAGATGGAATGGGCTGTAAAGGCGCGGGCTTCACAACAGCATTTTGCTTACCTGCCACCTGACAGACATGACAAGTTTGAACAAACCGTACAACGTCTCTCTTTATCCGTGGCCAGTAGCAATGTTTTAACAATTGATTGTACGTTTTCTTCACCCCAAAATGACCCGCTGTTTCCCCATGAGCTGTTTTTAGTGCCACATCACGAAACTTTTCAGGCATCACCACCTGCAAAATTTGATCTCTCACATCATTTCCCACAGTGGGTGACCACCTTCTTAGCAACAAACCATCCTTCACAAAATAACAGCGATCTAAATTGTCATCTGCAGCCAACTCAAAGTATTTCTGTAAGCTCAGATCACTCTTTTGAGCCTCAGCAATGTCAAAACGAGACAGAGGTACTGGTAACTGCGGAATAAATACCTGAGCAGACGTGTGCTTGAATACATCAGACGAGGTTACATCCTGTTTATGCGCCATAGCGCGCGTCACAGCGCACGCCGTGAAAATCTCTGGAAAATCTTTTTGACACCTATCTGCCTCGTCCAACAAAGAAGATCCATTCTTAACCACAGGAAGTGGTGAGACCGGATCAGGAAAAACACGGTCATGAGCAAAATTATTACCCACAATCAGATCAACTCCCTCAATAGGTAAAGAAGGACGCACTGCAATGGTTACATCCCCGTTCACAAAACCAGAAAACAATTGAATTTTGTGCAGCGGCACTGGAAATGACTGGAGACCAATTCCCCGTATTAAAACACAATTTCCTGTATCAGATTCAGACGAGAAAGGCAAGACAGATTGACAAATTAAACTTTCTGATGCACCCGTATCACGCAGAATTTTCACTGGAACGCGACGTGCGTCTCCAACCAATGCCACAAAACCCTCCGTGACAAACGGTGCATAATCCGTTATAATAGATGCAGAAAATTCAAGCTCATCACATTGTACATTACCCTTATCAACTGATGCAGTACATTGTGCACGATCCAATGTCCTTTCTGGAATTCCCTTATCTTTACTCCCTGAGCGCACACCAGGAACAGATGAGGTGCAGAGTCCAACTTTTCCTCCATCACCTTTCCCCCTATTTCGCTCCAATAACACCGGGCAATTTTTTTTCCAATGATTTTTTCCAAAACAGTAGTTACAGTCTGTCTTAAGATCGAAATCCGATGGTTTACCCCGTGCACTTGAATTTGAAAACACAGATGTGTCCGTATTAACACGACTATAGCGACGTTCTTTGCAACTAATATTAGAACGCGGACAAAAATCGCGTACTGGAGACCTGTGTATCAGAGAAAATTTATCAGCAAGAACAGCGGCATCTGCTGCGGTTTTCACATGATGTTCACTAATATAAGTGGTTATGCGATCAGGCAAAGTGTTCTTAAGTTGTTCTAATATCATAAGATCACACAACTCATCAAAAGAATCGACCTCTTCAGCTGTAAGCCAATGATGAAAAAAACTAGTCAATTCCCTAGCCCATTCAGCATAAGTTTGCTTGTCTGATTTTTTCCATGATCGAAAACGCTGTCTATAAGCCTCGGGGATTAACTCATAGCACTTTAACACAGCTGTCTTAACAGATTTATAGACTCTCTTTTCAGAAGACGGTAAAGCCACAAATGCCTTCTGATCACGGCCAATTAACGTAGTTTGTAACAATACAATTTTATCCTCATCACTCCATTTTTGCTCAGTAGCAATATTCTCAAATAACGAAAAAAAACACATCTGGATCGTGCTCATTAAATTTAGGCAGAAACTTGATCATACCTGCCAGGCCAGACTGCTGCGATTTTCCAAGTTTGCCTTCAGCTACTAACTGCAGTCTAGTACGCTCAATCTCATGTTCCTGCTCTAAATTTTTAAGCCTTCCCATTCCAGCTCACGGTCCTTGTCTTTCTGTGCTGCTTCTAACCTTTTACGGTCCATTTCATTATCAAGCCTTCTTTGAACCAAGTCGTCATCTAATTTTTTCCTTGCTAACTCTTGTTCTAATTCCAATGTCTTTTGTTTCACTAGCAAATCATGTTGCAGTTTTAACATTTCGACTTGCTGTTCAAATGTTAATACACTGGATTTTTGCTGTGAGCCTACAAACAAACTTGGAGTGGGCTCCCCATCTGAACCCGACACTCCCTCACTACAGCGCTCCGGCAATTTCTCATCAGGCAACACATTCTTGTCAATCAAACACGCACGAATGAAGTCAAGCAGCTCATACTTCTTAGCTACCCTCGGCAATGTTATATGAATTTCATAGTGCTCAGCCACACTATGCAACTGTTTAACATTCAACGCCGCAAGCAAGACCACCGAAGGAGCAGCTAAAAACGCCTCAAGTGTACTAATTATTACAAATAAATTCACCAGTCACCAATCAACAATCAACCCAGGCTATGGTCTATACACACCGCATAACAATACATCTAACCAGATCAAACTAGACCTATACCTCAACGTCTTTCGGGTTACTAATACAAATCCAACCACAAAAACTTAGTCAGGCGAAGCGGAAAGTAGCTCATATTACAGGACAACTACGGAGTTTCCCCCTAAACATTTACCCCCCTACTATTCTAACCTATCTTCACACTAAGTCCAAGAACAAGGCTCATTTACTCACCAATTCCGATGGAATCGTACTGTCCCGACAAAAGTCAATTCAGCCGGTGCTCCATGGCGGTGCCCTCGTCCGGACTTCAGTGACCAGCAACCTAACCCACAACGCATAAGCGCACTAATTGGGGATAAGACAGGGTCCGTAAAACGCCATCCTGCAACACAACTAAGCTTACAAACACACTTCGCCACTCAAACTCAGCAAGCCAAAATATGGTTGGAAAAATTGCTCTATATCTGCACAAATGCTCCTCCAAAAAAATTTGTTCATAACCAAAAAACTAACTTTAGCGATCAACTTACTAACATTCAATTAATTAACTGAACACCCGATGCGGAACTCCCCAACAAACAAACTCAACGCGTCCCAGCTGACTAGACTACTACCATCAGCTGATTCGCCTTACTTTCATTTACAGAATGTGAACCAATGACGTAGTGCTATCCACGCACCTAAACCTACAAACATTGCGAATTATAATAATCTACTTACAATTCGGGATCACACTGGCTGGACGAGCCCCCATATGTCACGTCTACCTGGCTCACAGTAGCAGTGACATAGGGGAGACCACACCGTTTGTTGAGTTAAATCAAAAATAGTTTATTTAAACATTTAAATAATAAGATGAAATCATAAGTTAAATCAAGAAATGTATCAAATCAGTAAATGAGAAGCAAGAGGAAACTAATCAAAGTGTAGTGCAGATCAGTAAAGTGTAAACTATGTGTAATGCTAACAAAACAAAAAAGGAGTATGATGGTGTTGCCGCCTGCCTGGAAGCCCAAGCAATGTCGAGACGTGCAGCACAGAGCAGACCAAACAACTGGCAGGAGAGGTTTTTAAACCATCCCGCCAATCAGCTGCTGTCGGATGGACCGAAAACGAACAGCTCCCCCTTCAGGTTGGAGGGAGAGAAACGGCCCACACATTTTCTGTACATGGTGGAGTGAGTACACCCAGCACGGCAAAGCCGGGCGTGACAGTCGTTTACATCAATTATTTTTTGGAAACGCACATTAAATGTTCGACTCGTCGGAGTCGGCCTTTAATAGCAACACAAACTGTGTGCAATGTCCTGATATTTTTTGCGAGTGGCTCTTTCCTTTAAACTATTGGGGATGCGGAGAACTTGATAAGTTCTGTCATTCACAAAGTTTACCCTGGCGCTCAAGCAGTTTTTAGGGTGTTTTTGTGGCATTTCCAAGCCAGTTTAGACCCAAGGTTGTAGGATATAGCAGGGTTTTTTTTTTTACCAACGCATGTATTTTATACATTTTAATGAAGATCATGCAATCATGAACATGCCGATTAATATGACACAGATATGTCCCTCAGGCTTCACTAATGTGATTGGTCAATAGACTGCACACATGTACCCGTCAAGGCCTCTATGAAGGGGATTTTGAACAGAAAGGGGGATCACAATGTAAATGTGCAGCCAAGTTACTATTACAATTCGTAACATTCCAGATTAGTAATATTAGGCCTATATCAAATTTAAAAAAAGGCAGTTGACAGACTAAAATCTCTAGATGGTGTGTGACTGTTCCATATCACAATTGTGGAAGCACAGAGATTCACATTTATGCACATTACTTGAACATGGTAAGGAAACATATTAAGCTCACTGTATTACATACACAGTTACAATGCAGCTCTAGCCAGGACAAGGTCACACAATGAAATGAACTTTGGCCAACTAAAGGGAAGATTTCAGTGTCTGAAAAGCCCGAGGGTTGGGGATGGCCATTAGAAAGTGTTGTACTTTCTTCCCTTTTGATGTAAAGTTTGGAAAAGTCCACTTACTGCACATGCTTCAGCCACTTGCTTGGGAACAGATAAAAGTGTTGGTGTTTAAAACTGCACAAAAGAGGAAAACACAATTTCATTACAATGAAGTACACTGGGGGAAATGTGATCAATAACTCATGGCAACAGATTTTTTTTACATTAACTAGGCTACATGTAGTTTCACGCATGCACACTTTCACAAGTAAGCAATTCATCACTAGGCCTACTCAAGACTGGACCAGCCATTGGGATTATAGGCCTATAGTGCAGCAAAAAAAATATTTTACAGTGTAAGATCATTTAAAGTTCATTTACCAGTAATGAAGGAGTTGCTGCTACTGGTCCATGCTGTGTGTCTGAGGAAGAGCTGAACCCAGGACGGGTCGGTTCACATTTAACCCAAGGGCCAGCTCTACTGCCTGGGTATAATGTGGGGGTGCAGGACCACCACCTGTTTGTTTTTCTTTTCTTTTTTTTTCTCAGCCTTTTTCTTGGTTGCTTTTATAAACAACCATATATTTATTAGCAGTGCCCTTTTAAAAGAGATTATAGTAGCCTATAGTACAAATTGCCATTATGTAGAATATTCTAGTACTTCACTTTTACTTGTTCCCATGTTCTAGTAGTGGGTGGTGACTGACATTACAATGAACAAAGTTATTAATTATTTAGAAATGATTTAAAAAATATATATACTGTGATAAGTGATAAAAACATCTAAATGGTCACTACAAACTTAATTAGCTACTTTTTGCCAGTCCTCTCTCCTGGCTTTTGCACATTTTAGGTGAAAACTTTTATAGGGGTCATGACATGAGAAACCAAATTTGCCTTGATCTTTTGGTATTTAAGAGGTCTTTGTACCATTAAAACCTCCTGCAAGTTTCATAGCTTAAGACGTCCTCCCCATTATAAACGAACCATTTATTTAATCAAGCTCTAAATACAGCTCGTTCTAGATCCTTTGAACTTAGTGACGTCACGGTACGAAGTGACGTACCAGTCGTTTGCATATGACCGCCTCCAGCGCAAGACAACTACGCCTCATTTGACATCATCGCATGCGTTGAAGTGCAGGTCTGTATACGCCACGCAGATGTGCTGTTCCTGGCTGTGGACAAACAACATGTTTGAATGCTGCCGAACGATCCAGACTTCAAGGAAAGCAGTTGGATGCAGTTTATTTGCAGCATATGCAGCCCGCCAAAGCCTTATTTGTTCGGTGAGTGATGTAGATGACGAGTGTGACAGGGCGCATGTTACTGAAAGAACGACAAGAGAGAGAGAGAGAGAGAGAGAGAGAGAGAGAGAGAGAGAGAGAGAGAGAGAGAGAGAGAGAGAGAGAGAGAGAGAGCCCCGGCCGCGCGCGCGCCTTCAAACTGTCTTGCTCTCCCTCTCTCTCTCCCTCGCGCATATGAATCAAAATCAATTGAGAATTGACATGATGGTAAAAGATCGGAAGACCGAAGTTTCACGTGGCGGAGCATTGTGTAGCCTACATGTGATACAAAATGATTAACGTTAATAATGTATGCATAAGCAGCACTGACGTTAGCCAATCATAACAATGGGCGTTAACACTGAACTCTTAAAGGGGAAACACCTCCAAAACAGACTTTTTGAATCAGAGGGGGGGAAACAGGGTGGGAAAAGGTCATAAATCACTACTTTTTAAAAGTTTTTTTTTTTGTACAAAAAACTATAGTAATACTATAATTGCACATAAGGGAACATAATAAAACAAAACAAAAAACCATGTCATGACCCCTTTATGTTTTCAAATTCAGCATGTCCTTCAAGCAATAACTCGGCTGTGTCCGAAATCTCCCATTACTCACTATATAGTGAGCTCGCCATTTTGTAGTGCTGTCCGAATGTATAGTGATGATTATTATACCCTATATAGTCCACTCAATGTATCCCAGAATGCATTTTGAAAAGTAGTGTACAACCGATGGTCACTAACCCATGCCCTACATACCATCATGCATTGCGCTGATCGTAAAAAAGGCGGATGGACGTCAAGGAGAGCAGCGCGACAACAATACGAATGTGTCATACAAATGTAAGTTATGTTCGTTTTCTGTCTAGAAATCCTGTTTCTTTTGCTAATCCGCGAAATCTTCTGAATCACGAGAATAAACAAACAAAAAAGATAAATATTGATTGGCATCTCCATAGAGTCTAAAAGCTGTTTTATTAAGAGTATTATGAGCAAGATATTTGATAACGTAGATCTGTTTTTTTTCTAATGTCGACAGGCAAGTGAAAACGGTGTGGCGCGAAAATGAAAATATATGAAATATGTGTATTAATTTTATTTATGTTTATAAGTTATAATCATGAGTAACGCATTATAACAGAAACGGCCAGAAATTACTTTTAATTTTACAATTTTGGAGAAATAAGCTCAATATGATGTAATGTATTTATAAAAAAAAAATCTATTTAGCCCAGAGCTGGCTCGGCACCAGCTGACAGATGATGGCGCGTTTAAATAGTGCGACAGTAATGCCGTAATCAACGGCGCCGAGAGACGATCGAGTAGTGTCCGAAAGTGGTGTTTCTATTATGCTGGTAGCTCACTAGTGCTCTACTCCCTACCCCCTACATAGGGGTTAGGGAGTAGTGGTTTGAGTGGAGATTTCGGACACAGCCTTTTGCTCTGCTGCAGAGTAAAACTGAGCGCGCTCTTTGGACACGGTGAGCAGCCAATAGCAGCGTTGCTGATCAATGTTTCTACTATCGATACATATCCCCTTTTAACCCAGCACATGCACGCGCAATTATCTCAGATAACTCAATCCAGCTATACTAATCATAAACAACAGGAGTGTTCGAAGAACCTAATTAGCCGGATCATGATTAGCACGATGATATCATCTTGGATGTCTCATTTGATCTCGGATGTTTTAAGCAACGTACGAAGAACGAGCCCCTGGTCTGAGTTTCTTTGTTTGTCGTTTACCCTGGATTACCTGTTTGTTTAGTTAATAAAGTGCTTGCGATTGGATTCACTCTCTGCTTCACAATGGCGCCACCAGGGGGTGGCCAGGGGTGGCCGTGGCCACCCCTAGCCGACTCCTGGCCACCCCACTGGCCACCCCAATGGCCAGTACAAATTTTAGTAGCATCAGTTATGCATTTTATAAATAAGTCAAAAATATTCTTTAGTAAAAGAAGACGGGAAATTATGTGTTGTGACGTGCTTTTTAAGTGCCAAACGGTTACAGTATACTGTTTCAGCAGCTTTTTGATGTGTCTTTGCCACGTTTTGACAAGCAGGGATGCAAACAGCGCGCTTTTCGGCGCCTCCCGATTTTTTCACTTCAGTTTGGGTGACAAAGTCATCTGAAGTCATTCCATAGCTTAATGTGAGGGACAGAAGTCTATTTACATCATTAAAGTATACGGAAACTCGCTTTCCCTCCTCTGCGGCTGTCAATCATTCTCCATTCATTCATATTCAAACAGCGCGCGCGCCTCTTGGATGCACGGTAAAACTCTCTCCAATATGATACATTCACATTATAATGCATTATCTGTAGATAAAAGGCTGTAGATTTGCATAAAATTACTTTATTTTGTTGGAGTTTGTTGCTGTTTTTAAACGACTCACTACCGTGCTTGCTAGATCACACACATCACAAGGACTATGAATCGGCATCAAACGCACAATAACTGGAATTCAAAACTGTGAAACAAAGGAACAAATCGCACTAGGATTTGTGCGCTCGACATTTCTTCGCTTTGTGACGTGAACTTTTAAATGCGCACTTATGCAGCGCAGCGCTGCACACTGTGACTCCATGTTGCTTTGAGCACATCACCCGCGAATCCCGCGATGCGCATACACGCAGTGTGCGCTCTGTTTTTCATGTTATCATGGGTTTGCGCACTGAAATATTATTAAAAGCCAATATATTTTGTTATACCTAGCCAGCTCAATACATTTAAAATAAGCATAATTTAATTGCATATTATTTCTTTGTAGTGTAGGCTATATATGCACTTCTGAATTCTTGACATTCATATATAAATATAAAATTGTGAAATGTATGATTGCCTGATTGAATTTTATAAGAGAACTAATAGTAATTTGTGTTATTAACATATTTAGATTTTATAAAATTACTGTGCAGATTTTTTTCAAGAATTGCTTTTTGCTGCTGATTTATACACTCATTAAGTTTATTCAAAATTCATAATACATTTATGAAATATTTAAAGGTCTTAACTGTAATCTTACACTGCAAAATAATAACTTAAAAAGGATTAAATTCATCACAATTATGTAAGTATCTGGAAATTTGCTGCGGGGCGAGGGTCCATATATATATATCATATCTATATAATATATATCATTATAATATAATATATATTAGTAGGGCCCTACTAATATCATTAGTAACATTAAATATAACACAATAAACCAAAGTATATCAGTAGGAGTTTCCTTAAGTCTTTCTGATAGTTTTCTACAGGCCGGTTTACTACAACAGTAGAATACAATTCTGAAATTATGGTTTATAGTTTTGGTGTGCCACCCCAAGATTTTATGTGGCTCCATCTGGCCACCCCTATGAAAAATTTCTGGAGGCGCCACTGCTGCTTCATTCCTGACCCAACGTTACAAAGGCTTTTAAGGCAAAATTGTTCATACCCTTGTGAAAAAGTGTGCTTAGTTGTATTAAAAAAAAACTGTATTTGCAAATATTAATGAAATAATTGGTCACTTAAAGTGAGTACACTTTCATGACAATGTTTCTTAGTACTTGTGTAAATTTTTTAATAATGTCAAATTAAACTTTTTACTATGAAGTACATGATGATCTTTTGTCGTGCTTTAAAGCAGTACTTGATTACAATTTTAACTGTAGTGTTATTCAGTATTACATTTAAAATGTATATATTTGAAATGAACTAATTTGCAAACTTCTAAATCATTACAAATTGTTATTACAAAAATATTTAAATACATGACACAACTTTCAAATTAAATGACATTTATAGTTTACCATAAATGCTTGTAAGTTGGTCAAATAAGGCACTGAAAAATCACATTTAAATTTAAACCACAATACATCTTCATTTAATTGGTGTTAACGTGCAATAAAGTGTTTAAAAACATTACATTCAAGCATATTCTTGTAAAGTATACTATTTCCGTAATAAGTACTATTTTTAAAAGTATGCTAAATAGGGTTAGGTATTTGAACAGACTCCTAATACTAATATTAAACTTTTGGTTTGTTACTCATCCCACACCGTTTGACCATGGATTTTACATCTTATAACTTTTTAACATCACTAGACCATTAGACTGACTATTTTTGCCTGGTGGTCCATAAAACAGCTGACACTTACATTTAAAACATTATTACATTTCTTGTGTTTAATTGTATGCCTTGGCATGATGTCTGGATGCATGTTGAGAATGAAAATGAAATTTCTAGGATTGTAAATGAAATTCCTAGGATTGTAAAAACGAGCGTTTTAATAGCAAAAGAGCTCTTGCATGTTCTTGGGCTCTGATTGGCCTGTTTCTTCTACTTTCCATGTTCTTTAAGTTGTCATGGAGATGCAACCTTTGCTGAACTAAAAGTGATCCTGTGGAAGTCGGATCATTATCAGTGCACATTTGAAAAATTACAACACGGCCTCTAAAAGGATTCATTTGTTATTCAAATTAAAAATGAATTTGCACCAGGGTGCTTTGCATTAGCTGTGGCTAATGCTGTCAAATATATTCAATTTTGGTTTTGATTAGCGAGAGGAAAATGGATTGGACAACCTGTAAGTGCTGTCGGAGGGCTTTGTGTGCTATAGGTTTGGAATGAAAGCTAAATTTATCAGATTTTTTAAGCTTCTATATTTATTAGAATAGTGACTCCCAGTGCTCTTCAATCTCAAGAACATTCTTCTTTCTGAGCTTTAACTTCATTGTGAAACCCATTCACAAGCACTTAAAATTGGCATTTGGAAGTGGGGAAACATAAAATCTGGTGGCAAAAAAAAAAAAAAAAGAATATATATATATATATACATATACATATATATATATATATATATATATATATATATATATATATATATAATATACTGTATATATACACAAAACACTTCTTTTAATAATATAATTTACTGTTGCACTGATATGCACCAGTAACATGGATTAAGTGTAGGCTCTATTTTGATTTCATGTTGACTTAAAATAATATTTATATCAGTGAACAGTCAACATTAAAATGTGTGAATTGTGCTAATGTCATGAACAGGATATGATGCATATCACTATTATATTCAGTTTTGGATGACATTTTCTCTTTCTCAGTCTTGTGGTGTTGCATCCACCTCACCTTCACTGTCTCCATCACTCGCCGCCTGTCTCTCTGCGTCTCCCTTCTGTTAGTTCATAGCTGTCACTCTCTTTCACTGCATCGGCTGATCGCTGATCTATTGCTCCTGTCTGCCTCGCTGCCTGCTGTGTGTTTGTTTGCTTCGAGGCTGCAAGCTCCGCCTGAGCCTCGTATTTCTTTATGTTTTGAGCCATCTTTTACTATCTAGTTGTTTATACTACTAAATACAGCTTACCCAACATCTCAGATTAACCTTACATCTCTAGCTTCCGTTATTGTTAACACAGCACGCTGCGCCACCCGTGCGCTCATTTATTTATTTATTTTCTCTTGCGCGCCCGCGCCTTTGAGTTCATAAAGTCCAGGGGCCTCATGTATAAAACTGTGCGTAGAATACTAAGAGTGTACGTGCGCCTGAAAGCCAAAAATGTCGTACGCAAAAAAATATTCAGACTTATAAAACCGTGCGTACGCCAGAACCTGCGCAGAATTCACTTTATAAATCCGAGTCAGCGGAAGATTGTGCACACATGCGTCTCCACCCCGAAATAACCATATATGGAGATTATAACGCCTAGTTTTACTATGCATATCCTCATCTGCATATCATTTGCATATGATTATTCATCCACATGATAACATGTTTAACGGTACAAGACATTAGGAAAATATGAAATACGGATGCCGTCACATTACATTAATAAAAATCATTTAGTAGCCCATCCTTCCCTTGTTTTTTAAATAAATAAAATAAAATAGTGCAAATTGCATTTCAGAGAAAGTTTTTCTCAATCTTTTCCACTGGCCAGATAGTATTTTAATTGATTTATATTCTTAATGGAAACAGATAGACCTTGTTGTGCACTATTTGCACGAAACCATTTTCTCAGACAATCTGCCATCATGATAAGCAATTATCTACATAGTTAACACATTAAAACATAGACAGCATGCCAGCGGAAAAGTGTTCAAAAGCATCACATCCACAACAAATATTTATATTTATTGAATATAAAAATGTTGTAACTTCTCAGTAATGATTTCATGTAGTTCAAGTGTTTAACACCATTAATGAGAATGGCATATTTAATCTAAATGTTTATATCAGAAGTAAAACATAGTTTAAATCATTGATTTATTTATTTAAACTGTTGTTGTTAACATGTACTGTATTTATGGTGGACTCATAATGAAGATTTATGGTTTTACTTCATCTGCGTAAGTTTCACTAAACGGCCCAACGCAGTCGCTGGCGCGGATATTTAAGAAGAGATGGATATTTGCATCAAGTGATAGGTTTGGTGAGTGAAATTATATTTGTATTATCTTTCTGTATATGTATAATTTTCTTTAGATTTTCTGTCTAAAAGTGACCAAAAAGACATTTAACTGGAGCTCACCATCGGTGTCGCCAAAACACATACTCTTCTAAAAGAGTGCGTATGCACGGTCAAGAGCATCCTTACGGTGCGCACTTATTTACGCCAAGTTTTTTTAATAAATCCCGATATGTGAGTGGAAAAATGCGTACGCATATTTCTATGCCCATTTTGTGCGTACGCAACGTTTATACATGAGGCCCCAGGTAAGTAAGAATCAGTCAACAAACACGGTGAATAATGTCTTCTTGTCCTGTTATTGTCACCTGTGTCACATGTCATATGTTTAGTATAGCCTTCTCCGATGGCAATATAGGATTTATATGTGATAAATGCAAGGAGACAGTCAGGCTGACTGAGAAGATTTCAGAACTAGAGACACGCATCCAAACTTTAATTGAGGATGGTAAGGATGCTAGATCTTTAAATACTGTTTTGGATGCGCCTAGCATAGTGAACTCTTTACATGATTCGGTTCCGGCTGAAGTAGAGCCCGTGCAGCAGGGCAGATGGGTGACAGTGAGAGATCGTTCTAGTCGCGGATCAAAGAACCACTCTTCCGTTCCGATTCCCATAACAAACCGATTTGCCCCACTCAGTGAAACACCCACTGAGAATTCTGTTGATTGTGCCCTGGTAATTGGTGATTCGATCACACGGAACGTGAAAATAGAGACACCAGCCACCATAGTCACATGTTTGCCGGGAGCCAGAGCGCCTGACATCAAAGCAAATTTAAAAGTGCTGGCTAATGCTAATCGTAAATTTTCTAAGATCATTATTCATGTCGGCACTAATGATGTTCGACTCCGCCAGTCGGAGATCACCAAAATTAATATTTAAGAGGTGTGTGAACTCGCAAGTACGATGTCAGGCACTGTAATTTGCTCTGGCCCCCTTCCTGTACGCAGGAGTGATGAGATAGCTAGCATATTGGCCTCACTCAATGGTTGGCTGTCGAAGTGGTGTCCGCAGAATAATATAGAATTCATAGACAATTGGAAAAGTTTTTGGGGCAAGCCTGATCTGTTGAAAAGAGATGGTATCCATCCCTCCTGGGCTGGTGCTGCTCTTCTCTCTAGTAATTTGGCTCATAGTCTTAGAGATAAAACATGACAATCTGGGGCTCAGGTCAGGAAGCAGACAGACTGGCTAAACCAACCGTCTGCTAGCGGCCTCACGTCACCAAGGTCAGATAAATCCCATCACATAGAGCCTCTTTCACCTAGATATCATCATATAGAGACTGTGTCTGTTCCTCTAATTTGGAAATCCAAAAAACATTTTAAATATACTTCTTTTGAAGTATTGGTGCTTAATGTAAAAATATATAGTGTAAACGATAAATCACATTTGAGAATTATGCTGGCTACTGTATACAGGCCACCAGGGCACCATAAAGATTTTATCAAAGAATGTGCGGACTTTCTATCAGAATTAGTATTGGCTGCAGATAAAGTACTAGTTGTTGGTGATTTTAATATACATGTAAATAATGAAAAAGATGCATTGGGATTGGCATTTAAAGACATTGTAAACTCAATTGGAGTTAGACAACACGAGTCAGGACCTACTCATTGTCGTAATCATACTCTAGATTTAATATTATCACATGGAATAGATGTTGATGCCGTTGAAATTCTGCAGCAGAGCGATGACATCTCAGATCATTATCTAGTCTCATGTAAATTACATTTAGCCAAGGCTGCAAAGCCGACTCCGTGTTATAAATACGTTAGACCTATAACTTCTGGCACTAAAGATTGCTTTATCAATAATCTTCCTAATCAGTTTCATCATCTCAGCATCCCGGATAGCTTAGAAGAACTTGATATTGCAACAGAAACGTTTAACTCTCTCTTTTTCAGCACTTTAGACGCAGTTGCTCCGTTGCGCTTAAAGAAGATTAAAGAAAATAGTCCAACGCCGTGGTACAGCGAGCACACTCAGGCCCTTAAGAGAGCAGCCAGAAAAATGGAGCGCAACTGGAAGAAAACTAAACTAGAGGTATTTCGGATTTCGTAGAAAGAGAGCTCGATTGCTTACAGAGAGGCTTTAAAAGCTGCTAGATCTGCTTATTTTTCAACTCTATTAGAAGAAAATAAACATAATCCAAGGTATTTATTTGAAACAGTGGCTAAACTAACGAAAAAGAAAGCTTCAAGCTCAGAAGTGTCCAAGCAACACAGCAGTGATGACTTTATGAACTGCTTCACTTATAAGATTGATAATATCAGGGACAAAATTATAACTATGCAACCGTCTACCACAGTATCGCATCAGGGAGTGCATTGTAGTCTCCCTGAGGAAAAATTTGATTCATTTGTTGCTATAGGAGAGGAAGAATTCTGCAAACTCGTTAATTCATCTAAATCGACAACTTGTATGTTAGATCCTATACCGACTAAGCTACTGAAAGAGATGTTTCCAGAGGTCATATATCCTCTTCTTAATATCATTAATTCATCTTTGTCTCTAGGATACATACCAAAAACCTTTAAACTGGCTATGATAAAACCGCTTGTTAAAAAACCACAACTTGATCCTACAGAATTAGTCAATTACAGGCCGATCTCGAATCTGCCTTTTCTGTCAAAGATATTAGAAAAGGCAGTATCTTCACAACTGTGTTCCTTTCTAGAAAGAAAAGATATCTGCGAGGATTTTCAGTCCTGATTTAGACCATACCATAGTACTGAGACTGCTCTCATTTGAGTCACAAACGATTTGCTCTTATCATCCGATCGTGGTTGTATCTCTCTATTAGTGTTACTCGATCTTAGTGCTGCATTTGACACCATTGACCACAACATTCTTTTAAATAGACTAGAAAACTATGTTGGCATTAGTGGAATTGCACTAGCATGGTTAAATCATACTTAACTGACCGTTATCAGTTTGTAGCAGTAAATGAAGAGATGTCTTATCGATCACAAGTTCAGTATGGCGTACCACAAGGCTCAGTACTAGGACCGTTCCTGTTCACTCTGTACATGCTACCATTACGAGATATCATTAGGAAACATCGAGTTAGCTTTCACTGTTATGCCGATGATACTCAGCTGTATATTTCTTCAAAACCCAACAAAACTTACCAATTCACAAAATTAACGGAATGCATAGCTGATATAAAAAATTGGATGACCAGTAATTTCCTACTACTAAATTTTGAAAAGACAGAGATTCTAATTATTGGACAAAAAACGTCCACACGTAATAACCTAGAATGCTGTCTAACACTTAATGGCTGCTCTGTTAAGTCTTCGTCGTCGGTTAGGAACCTGGGTGTGCTCTTTGATACCAACCTTTCTTTTGAAAGCCACGTGTCTAGTATCTGTAAAACTGCATTTTTCCATCTTAAAAATATATCTAAAATACGCCATATGCTCTCATTGGGAAATGGGGAACAATTAGTTCATGCGTTCATGACCTCAAGGCTAGACTATTGTAATGCTCTACTGGGTGGTTGCCCTGCACGCTTAATAAATAAACTACAGCTAGTTCAAAACGCCGCAGCTCGAGTTCTTACCAGAACCAGGAAATATGACCATATTAGCCCGGTTCTGTCAACACTGCATTGGCTCCCTATTAAACATCGTATACATTTTAAAATATTGTTGATTACTTACAAAGCACTAAATGGTTTAGCTCCGCAGTACTTGAGCGAGCTCTTAACGCATTATAGTCCTTCACGTCTATTGCGATCTCAAAATTCCGGCCAGTTGATAATACCTAGAATATCTAAATCGACTGCTGGCGGTAGATCCTTTTCCTATTTAGCACCAAAACTTTGGGACAGTCTTCCTACCATTGTCTGGGAAGCAGACACACTCTGTCAGTTCAAAGCTAGACTAAAAACACATCTCTTTGACCTAGCTTACACATAATACATTATAGACTTCTATAATTCAATGTTAGGCTGCATAGATTAGGTCACTGGAAACACTTCCCTTAAATCTTGATGTACTCGTTACATCATAAGAAGAATGGCATCTACGCTAATATTAGTGTCTTTGTTTATCCCGAAGTTTTCCCGCAGCCTGCCGGATCCAGGCCGTATCCAGATCTGACGAGGGAGCTTTGCCTGGACCCGATGACAATGCAGTGCTGAAGTGTCAACTATCCTCTCCCTATGGAGGATCCCTTTCCCACTCTACAGATAAAGCGTTGTGAATTTCGGTTCGCGTACCCCGAAGTGATAAAATAAAACAAAATTCTCTATCAAAATTTATAGGCACGACAAGTAGTTTGTTTAGGCATGGGTTGTATGGAATTACAAACCTGCGCACATATTTTCAAAAGCACATAACTATAGAATCAATTCTGAATGTGCATGTGAACGCTGTCAGCGTTAATCACAGGTTCGCGTTTAAAGTCTGATTATTTCAACGGAGGTGAATCAATCAAAATTAACTTTAGCTGGAAATAACATTATTCAAGAACCGCTATAAAGCCAAAACAATCTCTGTTACCTTAAATGATATGTTTATCTCTGTAAAGCTGCTTTGGAACAGTCCATTGTTAAAAGCGCTATATAAATGAAGATGACTTGACTTGACTTGACTCTTTCTGTATCACATCAAGCAATTTTTCATCATCTGTAAAGGTAGAGAGAACAGAGAGAGGCAATATGCAGAAAGGAAAATCTACACAGGCGCACTGTATAACGCATGAGATTCCTCAAAATAATGTATGGTTGCGTACTTTGTACTCTATTGTATATTTTTAAATATTTTTTTCCAGTATTATTCACATATTTCCCCTCAAATATTCAGTAGTTATTTATTTATGTATTTTATGTGGCGGAAAGACCACAAAAGTGGAAGGCCAAAAACGCTTTAATGCTGCATCCTTTTGAGTATAACTCTACTGTGGCACAAACGTGTGTTACACAAAATTAAATTGATTAAACTTCAAACTTCAACTTCAAATTCAAAATCAAATTAACCATTAACCTTTTCAGTAAAAGCAATAGTTGCCTCCAAAAATAAAATTCTGTCAGTGTTTTGCATCACAACGCATTGCGCTAGATTTGATGGCAATTATACCACAATGCCATTGGTTCGTGTCTTGTGACTGATCAAGATGAGATGAGTCTAAATGAGATTTCAGAGCTACAGTATATACAGCTAAAGCAATGTTTTCTGTGAACAGCTGTAGCCATTTGCATAAAAGGCTTAGACTCATCTTCCAAGTCATTTTGTTTTTTTTTAAATGTCAGTTACATAAAAAGATATATTGGTCTAATTTGAATTTGAAAAGTAAGATTGATTAAGGCTTGGTTATCTGCAAATTGGTCAGACTATTAAATGATGACAGTTTCAATTTTGGGTAAACTATTCCTTTCAACTCGGGTTACTAACTCAATATATAATATTATGCGGTTATAATTTCATATTGTAAAGTATAGTAGTTGGCATACTCTCCTGCGTGATACTGCTACAGACCCTACGAAATGGCTTGACAAGCACAGTTTACTTTCCTTTGTTGACATATTTCATATTCAAAGTTTGGGATTGGAACTATCAAAGGTATCTTCCCTTTTTAAAACAGCTAATAGAATTTACCTTATGTTATATTCATGAGTAAAGATTTGCTACTTGCTATTTTTAGTCAGAGTCAGGTGATATTAATGGGATAATAGCATCAGAATATAAAGCATCTGAAGAATATTCCATTTATCTTTAAAATTTGATCTGCTGAAAGTTAATTTAGTCCATTTTCATAGTAAACTAGCATGTAGATGATCTCAAAGACATGGGCCAGTTTTTTTTTTTATTAACTAAAGCTAAAAACTGTTAAACATCGTTATCTATATGCATTAAATCTGAAATAAAATAAATAAAAATGTTTTTGATGAAAAACTAACTTTGCATTGTTGCAATGTAGGTATATGTAAATGAACCTACCTAGCCTACCTGGACCTACCTTATTTGCTAGCAAAAGTCAGCCAAAAGGCTTTTGACATCTCCATGGCTTTCATAAAAAATACAGATTATACTTCTGCATTTTTGTATCCCCGCCCACGATCAGTCGGATCGACGGAGGGTTATTAACAGAACAGTTATAGGGTAGGTTTAATCACTGAAATTTGTATCGTACTTTGTCTACTGGATTTTTACAGAGTTTTTTTAGATTACAGTTCTCTTCGCATTTACGATTATTTCCAGCTTTTATCTACTGTCTACAACGTATTGGAGTCTTCACTGGAAACCAAAAATAACTTACTCCCGCTAAACCTTTACTCTGAATTCTTGCACCTGGGAACAATACAAGTCGACACCTAAATGTCACGAAACTGCTCCGAGACACGAAGGTGGAGAATCCAAATGCAGTTTTATTCAGGGGTAATCCAAAACAGGCAAGGTCAAACACAGGCAGGCAGTCCGTACAAACAAACACACAAAGCAGGCAGGGGTCAGAGGCAAAAGAGTCATCCAAAACAGGCAAGAAATCCAAAAAGACCAAGAGACAAGAAAACGGGGAGAATGCTCAGAATTGCAGTGTGACACTAAAACAAGACTTCGCGGTGAGTGAATGAATGAACATGGTATAAATAGACAGACTAACAGGATGATGAGACAGGTGAATGCAATCAGTGAATGAGGTACAGGTGAATGTGATCAGTGATGGTGAGTCCGGGCAGTGAGTTATGGGAAATGTAGTTTGTGAGTGATAATAGTCTTATCTGGAGTGCCCTCTGGTGGCTCTTAAGGGCACTCCAGCTGGTGACCGTTACATAGCCCCTCCCTTTAAGGAGCAGATTCCAGACGCTCCTCAAATTGTCCAGGAGGGAGGTGGAGCGGAGGTGGACCTGGGGGCGGGATGGAGGGCCAGGCCCGTGGAGCGGAAGAGGACCTGGAGACTGCGGCGGAGCAGGCTGTGGAGGCGACCAGGGCGGAGCAGGCTGTGCAGGCGACCAGGGCGGTGAAGAACCCTCGGGCGGTCACGGCGGTGAAGAACCCTCGGGCGGCCACGGTGGTGAAGAACCCTCGGTCGGCCACGACGGAGACAATCCTTCAGGTGGCCAGGGCGGAAACCTCCCTTCGGGTGACCATGGCGGAGACCTCCCTTCGGGCGGCCACGGAACAGGAGCAGGCATCCCCCAGGAACAGTCATCAGTTGCTTTAGAAACAGACCCTGGCTCAGGACTAGGAACTGATACCTGCTCAGAAACAGACACAGACGCAGAAACAGACACTGACTCCGGTACAAGAACAGACACCGGCTCAGGAAAAGGAACAGACTCTGGCTCAGGAACAGGTACAGACTCTGTGACGACGGCCATCTTGTCCGTAGACACAGGCTCGGAGGCGGCCATCTTGTCCATAGATACAGGCTCGGAGGCGGCTATCTTGTCCGTAGACACAGGCTCAGGTACAGGAACAGCAGACACTGGCTCAAGTGTGTGCGCAGCCCACACACACCACATGGCTGTGGCCATAATGGCCAGTGTTGCGGTCACTGAGGGCTCAGGCGGTGCACACGTGGCGTGAACGGTCTCTGGCTGAGCAGACGTGACGTGAACAGTCTCTGGCTGGGCAGACGTGACGTGAACAGTCTCTGGCTGGGCAGACGTGACGTGAACAGTCTCTGGCTGGGCAGACGTGACGTGAACAGTCTCTGGCTGGGCAGACGTGACGTGAACAGTCTCTGGCTGGGCAGACGTGACGTGAAGCTCTGGCTCTGGCTCGGCAGGACTGACGTGAAGCTCTGGCTCTGGCTCGGCAGGACTGACGTGAAGCTCTGGCTCTGGCTCGGCAGGACTGATGTGAAGCTCTGGCTCTGGCTCGGCAGGACTGACGTGAAGCTCTGGCTCTGGCTCGGCAGGACTGACGTGAAGCTCTGGCTCTGGCTCGGCAGGACTGACGTGAAGCTCTGGCTCTGGCTCGGCAGGACTGACGTGAAGCTCTGGCTCTGGCTCGGCAGGACTGACGTGAAGCTCTGGCTCTGGCTCGGCAGGACTGACGTGAAGCTCTGGCTCTGGCTCGGCAGGACTGACGTGAAGCTCTGGCTCTGGCTCGGCAGGACTGACGTGAAGCTCTGGCTCTGGCTCGGTGGGACTGAACCCTTGATAGCGGGGGATCAGCCACGCTGGAAACTGGTCCTGTACGTCCATAGACCGATCCAGTGGCTGGCTTGATGGTTAGCAAGACGTGATGATTCCCAGGCCAGGCAGGTGAGACGTGAACTGACTCTGGCTGGGTAGACTGGACGTGGAGCTGTGAAGACCCTGAACTGGACGCGCCCAGCGGTGAGGGCTCTGGGGGTACTGTGAGCTTGCAGGGTGTTTCATCAGCCAAGCCCACAGTAAATGCCGTACCGCTCAAGGAGAGGGCTAGGTCGACATACCCTTCTAGGGTCCAGCCGGTATAGTCCTCCGGCATCAATTGAGCAACTCAAAGTCATCATCCAGCCCACTCAAAAACAGGTCCATGAGCTGGGTGTCATTTAACGTTCCCAGATGACAGCAAGACAAAAAGTCCTTTGCATACCTCTCAATAGGCTGGCCATCTTGGAACACCGAAGAAAGGAACTTCCTCAGGGCCTGGTTGCTGACAACTGCTGGATCCATATGTGGCGAAGTCTTCTGTCACGAAACTGCTCCGAGACACAAAGGTGGAGAATCCAAATGCAGTTTTATTAAGGGGTAATCCAAAACAGGCAAGGTCAAACACAGGCAGGCAGTCCGTACAAACAAACACACAAAGCAGGCAGGGGTCAGAGGCAAAAGAGTAATCCAAAACAGGCAAGAAATCCAAAAAGACCAAGAGACAAGAAAACGGGGAGAATGCTCAGAATTGCAGTGTGACACTAAAACAAGACTTCACGGTGAGTGAATGAATGAACATGGTATAAATAGGCAGACTAACAGGATGATGAGACAGGTGAATGCAATCAGTGAATGAGGTACAGGTGAATGTGATCAGTGATGGTGAGTCCGGGCAGTGAGTTATGGGAAATGTAGTTTGTGAGTGATAATAGTCTTATCTGGAGTGCCCTCTGGTGGCTCTCAAGGGCACTCCAGCTGGTGACCGTTACACTAAAAGTTTGCTTAGAAGCATTTCCTACTAAAGCGAATTTTCTCTGTTTTCTCTAGTCAGGTATCACCGATTTCATTTTTCCTTTCTACTGTATCGGCAGCCAAGTTTTATTGAAAGCCCATTTTGCCAGTGGTGAAATACCACTTTAAAGTAAATTAGAAATAAGTTTAAGTAATAAAATGACTAAAACTTAAATAAAAATAAAGCTAGATGTAAGTATGAGCAAACTACTAAAAATGACAAAAGAACACAAAATTACTAAAAATTAAAATGAACACTGAACAGCTGATTCAAAATATGAATGAATACTATGATAGCATAGAAATAATACTACAATAACACTGGCACTTAAAGGTTCTCTAAGCGATGTCGGGTGACGTCACTTCTTGTTGACGTTTAAAGTATTGTCAAACAAAACGGAGGCTAGCTAGACCCTCCCTCCTCCTCATCCGCGCACTAACCCCCCAAACCCCAAGTCCTTCTTGTCGGTGATTGGCTGGAACTGTTTGTCTTGTTTCGTGGAGCAGGTTAGCCCAGTTTGTTTTTGTTTCTGTTTGTGGAGCCTAGGCTGTCTACAGAGATCGCGTTTCTTTACAGTGTGTTCAGGGGACAGGCAGCCAGCGGTTAGTGAGGAGTTGTTTGCTGTATGTGACATAAAATGTTTTGGCCTAAAAAACGTCGCTTAGAGCACCTTTAACACTTAAATCATTTCTGTAATACTATTTATAATTCTTTCATGCGTAATATTATAGGCTATGCTAGTTGTTTATGATATATCAAGCACAGTCTGAGAAAAAATACACAAGAGAAAATTTCTGAGTGTCAGTTATACGCTGTATTCTGTGAATCGAGACGTACAGAGATTTCTCTCTCTCTCTCTCTCTCTCTCTCTCTCTCTCTCTCTCTCTCTCTCTCTCTCTCTCTCTCTCTCTCTCTCTCTCTCTCTCTCTCTCTGTTTACAGTCTGTCATTGTGGGCTGTAATGGGCAGGAAGCTGCAGGAGTTGGCCCAGTGACAACCTACACAAGAGCCCTGACCCTCCCACACACACACACACACACACACCCCTCTGTCAGGCCATGCCAGGAAGAAAAGCACTTCACAGAGAACAAGAGAGAGCAAAACAGAGAAAGAGTGAGTAAGATAAAGGGAAAGCAAGCCCAGCTGTAAGCACACAATGCCAGCGAGAGCTTGGCTGAAGCTCAAGGCTGCTCCAAACGAGTGCCTCCATTTCCCCCTTTCCACCCCCCCTACCCTTCTCTTTTTGAAAGCGGGTTGCACCCACGGAGCTGGAGGTGAGGAAGGGGGGTGCACAGAGGAGGATTAGACATTAATGCATTTCTTCACCAGCTTAATCCTTATGATTACACCACAAATAAATACAACTTAGGCCTATTTTATCTTCTCAATGTAATTCAGTGTGCACTTGTCAGTGAGGTTGTGCAGAAATTAGGGTGTAAATACTGGCACCTACCAGCAAATATTTACAACAAACAGGCAAGTTAGTCCCTGTCATGCATGGTTAATGCAAAAATGTCCCCTCCATCGCATTGCATTCATAAGAGGCTTAAATGTCAAACTGAATTTTCAGCCCTGCTGTACAGCTTTTGTATGAGAAGACTGCGTGTATGTGTGTGTGTGTGTGTTGATGGACAAAGATCGGCCAGTGGACATGAAGGACTGGACATGATGTTCAAAAACGCATACTACTATACTGTTCATAGTATGTAGAGTGCATATATTTTCTGCAGTATGTAGTATGCAGTAAATTATCTCTATGCATGAAATACCCAGATGACCTAGTACATTTGCCTAAATGTGCAGTATACAAAAGACTGCACTAGGCACTCTGTCCCACAATGCAATCCACTTGCCTTTAAAAAAAAGATGCTTTAATATTTGAAGATTTGATTTAAAAAATGCAAAACAGGCTTTTTTTTCCTTCAAAATGATAATTGGACACGATCTGCTGAAGCAAACATGTCCATGCTAAGGTCATATGACTGCAATGTAGCACACTAAGAATTATTATTGCATAATGCTTACTATTTCGCAAACTGTAACCTAAAGTGTGTTATAAATGATCCACATGACAGGTTACTGTTAACGATTGTTTAAAGTAGGTACCCCGTAAATGCAGGGCTTGGGACACCCCAAACAAGGGCCTTAAAGTAACGCACCCAGACCATTACGATACTATTTTTAAAAATAGTATTCAGTGTATACTCCACAGTAAGCAGTACACTAGTATTAATTTATTAATATTTCCCATGGCCAAATTTAGAATAGCATACTAGTATGGCAATATGCTCTTCTAAACTCGCACACATTAAAAATAAGGAATCTTTATTGGCATCTATGATTTCATGCATAATCTTTAATATCTATTAAATTATTATTTTTTTTGCACAAAAGGTTCTATATAGTGCAAAAAGTTTAGATTATTTAGATTATTAAAATGATCTTCACACTAAGAAAAAAAAGGTTATTCTATGGCACTGTAAAAACCCCCTTTTGGAACCATCATTATTAGGAATACATGTTAGAATGCCCGGCTTTAGAATGTGCACTGCATTATGGGTAACTAGAGATTTTAGGTATAATGTGAGAGAACGGGGCCATTTATGATGTCACAGGAGCTAAATGCAGCTAAGTGTTGCAATATTGATTCTGAAGACAAGTGTGAGTTCCGTGTTAGCTTTAGAAAAGACAGCTGATTTTGTATCGGGTACATATGGTGCTGTCTTTATATTAATAATGTATGATATTTCGTCTCTTCCCATCTCCTATGGCTCCGTGAAGCTGCAAATTGTTGGGGGTGGGGTTCTGGCGGGTTGCAGACAAGTGTACAAAAGCGTGAAGTCACAATCGATTTCTGCTTTGTTGTTGTTGTTATTTGTGACGGCGTGTAGCAGTCTGATAGTAATCATGGCTTTATTAGAGCAGTCAGAGTATTCCCTCCGCACATTCTCCACGTGCACGTCTGCATCTCTGAAGCCAGCACGTAAACATGCTTTGTGTTTACACAATTATTCATTGTGTCTCCGGTAACTCTGTACCATAGACTGTGTGCACAAGACTTTGTGTTCAGATTAATTTGCGTGGCAGGCGCTACACTCGTTGAGACGGTATTAACGTGGAAAGAAAGGCTGAACAACAGACTGGATCTGTTCCAGCACCATAAATGTTGAGGTTGATGTTATTAATAGCGTTCCATAGATAATTAGCTCCCTGTCTAAAGGAGAAAAACACTAACAGTTTTTTGTCTCTTTAGGCTGTTTTCTTTAGGAAAACAGCAGGCAGTAATATATTTCTTAATTTTTTAGCCCTCAATTGTTTAAAGTGTCTCATGACAGTGTGATCATTTAAGTTGGTGGCAGTGTTGTGTCTCTCCAGAAGTTCTGAGCGCTGTTGGGTTCCTGTCTGCTGTCTGTAGCCTGAATTGAGAGATGCATCACGTACTGTAGGAGGAGTGAACCAGTGAAAATGTCACTCCAGAAAGTATAGAATTTTAGAGTCAGAAATGTTCAGAATCAGAATAAGAAAGAGATTTGAGGAATGTGTGTATGTCTATTCCAGTATTGTGTCCCTGTCCCTTTTATTTCCAGTACATTTGCTTTACCTTTTCTTTGCATTTTTCTTTATTTTGTCTTTTTAGTCCAGTTTTCTCTCCCTCCTCCTTGTTTTACATGTTTCCTCCATCCAGCACAAGGACTGTAATGGTATATTTGGCTGCCTCATGCAACTAGAGCTGCATTCCTTTATTGCACATGACATGCTGTTTCTCTCCTGCCAACACAGTCAGTCTAGTGCAGGCCTCAGGTTTCAGTCCAGAAAATCTGCCTTGGTCTATCATCAAACCTTTTAGCCGCGGGAGCTTCTTGCCAATCTAGAACTCACCTGATTGAGGTACTTAACCACTTTTCCCTACAGCTCCACCCATCTGCTCTATTCTGAAGTTACTCCAGAAGAATATCTCAGATATAGACAACCCTTCAACTGCCTTGGCAATTATAAAGAGACACTCAACTTGGCGACAACTGGCAGAGCCTCTGTTAGAGTGGTGTGAACTTGGGGATTTTTTAAATTTGTTTTACCCCTGCAGGTGGTGAAGGGTATCTATTACTACTCTGAGCTGTTATGTCTAGCATTTAGAGGAATTAGTGGACATTAGTGATACTGCGGGACACAGAATATACACACAATTCCCTCAGTGGGTTGAGAAATGCTTTCAGTATCATAAGCATTGTCATATTTAGTCTTTGCATGGCTATCATGGTTTAATTAAAAAAGAAGTGTGATGTCTCGTTTTTTAATTGCCTGCTTTCACAGGCTCTTACGAAACCCCAGTACATCAAGTTAAGAATCAGGAGTAGAGAGTGGGGCCCTTCATAAGGATTGACCATGTTTTGTTGGTCATGGAACAGTCCTTTCCAACAAACAGTGATCCTGAAGAAAACTCTAACCCAGTGGTTTTCAATCCTGGTCATGGGAATGGGTCATGAAGCTCTCTCCTAATGAGCTGATAATCTGAATCAGGTGTTTTAAAGAAGGGAAACATATGCTGTGTCCCAATTCGCATACTATCAGTCCTAAATAGTATTCATAATTAGAATTAGTGTATTCCATATCACAGTATGTTGAAATGAGTAGGCCTGTTCCAAAGACACACGGATGGTCTACTTTTTCCAGTTAGAATCCGAAGTGCAGATCCGTGCACACTCTAACGGCTAATATTGCCCACAACCCATTGCGTGTTGGATGAGGAATTGATTAGAAATACAAACATGAATAAAAAGTGAACAAACATGGCGGATATGCGAGTCCGACAGTTAATTAGAGTGGTTTCGATAAAGGGGTTTGAGTGATTAATAATTAGTATCTAACCTGATGAAAAGATATTTATTCAATGTTATCCACATAATATTTAATCTGCAACAGCATTGTGAACTTTTGTAAAGATACGTTTAGTCATTAACTTTTAAATGCAGCATTATGCAAACACATGATGAGAGTCTCTGCATGAAAGATCCATGACTGGCAGATCAACGTGCTACTACATATCTTTCTACGAAACGGAAGGAAATTAAATTAAATTGAATGTGGAGGATGTTAACTGTGACAAGATGATTGACAGGGTAGTTTAAACGGTGACAGAATGCGCATAACTTAGCGGCAGAGCGGTCTGTTAAAGACGCAATTATGACGTAGTAGTATATCCCAAAGCTTGTCTATTATTCTGCTACACACTCAAAAGTATGTACTTTTTCTTCACAAAAACAGTTCATACTTTTAGGGCGTAGTATAAGTAGGCGAATTGGGACGCATTCACGCAGCAATAGGAAATTTGCAGAGTGGTGGTTCCCTATAGGAACAGGATTGAAAACCACTGCCTTAACCATTAACCATTAACCTATTAACCCATACAATCAGAGGGAGATGATTGGTTGATAATGAGTTCAAGTGCCCAGTCTTAAACCTGACATAACCTAAAGCTAACCTTGAAATCTGATGAAAGTTTTTCCAGGACAAACAAGGATGTTGATCTAAGAACATGTTCCACCAACCTCGTCTGTCATGTTCTCATGACAACTCATAATAATTCATAAAAGATGGCAAAATTGTACGGTATTTTTAGACTTGGCATGTATGAAATGGTACAACTTTTATGTTTTTATTTCATATTACAGTCATGACATTAAGGGTTTGAGTAAGATGCTTGACTTTATGATTAGGTGTAGTTGTGGGTCATTCATTTTGTTTGACCCAATTCAACATTTCCATCTTATACAAAATATTACGACTCAGCAAGTCATAAATCTCAGCGAGTGAAAGAATGTAGAAAAAGCCAAGGATCTAAACGAGGTGCAAGACACAAGGTCAGATGGACAGATGTTACGGCCTTTGGTTCTCAGTAAATTTATGCTTTTCCAATACAAGTAGGGAGCATGCGATAATAATGAGCCTTCTCTAGACTTGTTGGGGAGATTGAATTCAGCTTCATTTTGCTGCGTGTCACCTTGAACAAATCCAGATGATTAGTGACAACTGTTCCCATAAGCCAGCCTTATTTCCCAAGAAACTCAAGCATCCCATGCCCTCCAAATTACGAACACAAGTTTGAACTACTGCTATGGAAATTCGATTGCCCAACCCCACTCGTTTTCTTTTAGCTGCATTAATTGGATTCCTTAATTAGTTCCAGTAATAATTGTAAGAGATTGACAGTGGTGGTGAGACATGTTCCCTGGCTTGTCTAGTCTCTAATGCATGCTGTTAAACTGGGTCATTAATGAAATCTATCCTGCTCCAACTGTCACTCAGATCAACAGTGACGTCTTGAGTCACATGACTCCCCATTTCAATTCTACTGCCTCCCCGGTGCAGCTTATACATGAATAGGAAAATCAGGGAAGGGAAGATTCATTTAAACACCCTCACAAAAGGTAGGAGGAGGAGTATGCAAATTTTGGGGGAATGGAGGCAGACAGTTTTAATTACCTTGTTAAGTAGGCCCGTGAAGCTTGCAGCAGTCTGAGGGATTTGGGAGATTTGTTTCAGTAGCTGCAGAAAACAAACTGATATGACATCCCAGAAAACAATACCAGCTTAACCACAGCGAGCTTCCTCTACATTCAGCCGTCATGGTTACTGTCTGCACTGTATGTACACTCCACTTACACACCATAGTTCACGTCCCCATAGGAAAGACAAATCACAAATGAGTTGTCTTTTATACCTCAATTATTTCTGCTTGTTGCCAATATGCTGTTATTTTTAAGCTATATAAAATATACATCTTACACATAAAACACGTGTAGGGCCCTATTTTAACGATCTAAGCGTATGGTCTAAACCGCATGGCGCAAGTGCATGTCCGAATCCACATTTGCTAGTTTAACGACGGGGAAAATAGTCGGCGCGCATGGTCTAAAAGTGTTGTCCCTATTCTCTTAATGAGTATTGGGTGTGTTTTGGGCGCAACGTGCAATAAACCAATTAGTGTCTCATCTCCCATTCCCTTTAAAAGCCAGTTGCGCTCGCACCATGGCGGATTGCTATTTACATGGCGGAATTCGCAAGCGGCTTCTCCAGAGGGCAACGGATCTGCTCGTGCGCGAGGTTAAAGCGTGCAAGCAGACTATCTACGGGACAAGCCGGATTCCACCATATCTTTATGTACACAGTATTAATCTTTTACATGGTAATCCTTTTATTTGTAATATTTGGCATGTTTGTGTGCTGCTGCGCTTGCAATAAGCAGAGTGTACGCGCGTTGTGCAGCCACCTATATATATTACTAATGCGCCCTTTAAATAACAAAAGAAAAATACTGCGCCATTGACTTTAGACCAGGTTTTTGTTGGTCAATGGCGCAGTCTATTTCAGTTGCCTCAAAATAGAAACGCGCCAACAATGCGCCTGAACACGCCTCGTTTTCAGACCAGCACGCCCATGGGTGAACAGATGGGCGCAAATGCATTTGCTATTTAAACAACGTGGCGCAGGACGTGAAAATGATAACTGCATCAGGGTGAAACTAGCAAAAAACACTTGCGTCGCGCCTGGTACCGTATTGCGACGGGGTGTATGATATGGTCCGCAATGTTACACATCAACAAGCAAGGAGAAGCATCTACATTTTAAACTCTGTTGTAGGCAGGTGCATCAGTGCATGCTCCAGATATGATGATTTCAAATTAATGCTTTTTTGGGACACCCCAGAGGTACTGTCATGTGCCCACATGCCAAATCTTCCATACGGAGACACAGCACAGTACCATTAGGCTGACTAAGGAAGGACCAGTAATGGTTGACTATGTGCAACACCTCACGGTAAGTCTAATTCGTTTATCAGCCACTTAGTTGGCTAAACCAAATGTGCTTATTTTATCTTCTGAGACATATCTACAAACACACTCTGAATAGTGTAATATCGTCACCACAGGTACAACATTTTATAGAAACTTCATGTGTCAAACTTGTGTACAGTTGAAACCAGGTGCTCTGTAGGACCTGTTGAAATTCTTTAGCCTGGAATGTGAAACATGTAAAAGTGAAGGATTAAAATGTCAAGTGGATGATAGGTTGTGTTCTCCAAGGTGAGATCAGGTTGAGTTACAGCATTCTACAGAGACTCCCTTCAGACACCTGCTAATGCGTCTAATTTGACTGCGTCTGATCTCTTTGAACTCCCTTCATTTTGCATGCACCTGGAGATTGCACAGAGCTGTGATTTGATCTATAGACAGAAACCGAGAGAAAGAGATGTAGAGATAGAAAAGGCGATCTTGCACTTTGCTCCAAACCTCAACAGTAGATGACAACCGTGTTGCTATTAAAGAAAATGTGTTGTTTTTAGCACTTTGCAACAGCTCATTCACATGTATTCGTGCAGGAGACAAGAGTGCCTGTGAATTGGTACCTCGTCTGCATGTGTATGCACGCTTGCATGCTTTTCTGTGAGAAAATAAAAAGCTGCACTGTTGGTAAATAGCTGCCAGTTAGTGCTTGGTGGTGTCTGTACAGTTGGCGATGGTTGACAGCCTGGACCAGGGCCCGTAGCCTCCCAGGGGTGTTTGGAGGCAAAGAGTCAGGTCTGCCCCCCTGACTGGGCCCCTGCTGGCTGTTATCAATTAGAGAGCTGGCGAGCACAGCCTGGCCACAGCATCTCTGGGCTAACAGAGGGGAAACGGGACAGGACGGGGTAAAGAAAGAGACAGACACTTCAGACCTGTAGCCGCTAAGGATCTGGGAACACATCAAATGAAGGGAGAAAAAAAAACATATCGTCCACAATAAGCATTTAG
The DNA here is from genome assembly GCA_030578255.1 of Tiaroga cobitis. Lineage (NCBI taxonomy): Eukaryota > Metazoa > Chordata > Actinopteri > Cypriniformes > Leuciscidae > Tiaroga > Tiaroga cobitis. The sequence continues at coordinate 15,056,934 of CM060609.1, forward strand.
TGAAGAGGATAATATTAACTAATGTGTGTCTGCTTTCTTTCATATAGTTTGTGCTCGGTCAGCTGCATTGATGGGTTTTTAATGGCTGGGTGGAAGTCTTTACTGCCTATATACGTAGCTGCTGCAGACACACTGCAGCTATCATGATATTAACAACAGATATTTGTTTAAAGCATTTCCTTTCATCCGATACGTTTACTTACTCCAAAAGGATAAAAGATAAGAAACGACACAGATGTAATGATAGGGATCAAGAAAAAAAGAGTTTACAGACTTGCAAATAGCAGCCATCTGTAGGACTGAAGTGGGCTGATAGAGGCCAACCTCAAATTCTGGGCCAAGCTATTTCCACTTCCTGTGTTGCTGACTGAGAACGTGAAATAGCCAACACAAAAATGAACTCAGTTTGAATTAATTTATTAAATAGGTGAACCACAGCAATCATGAGGAACTTGGTTCTGTTCCCACAGAGAGAAAGTGCATCCACTCTCATCTTGTCTCTATTCTTCTTGTGCTTTTCTTGTCTCATCTTCTTTTCTTGTCACTTCTCTCCTCAACTTTGCTCCGCCTGCCTTTTCTTGCCTTGTCTCATATCATATAATTTATTTGTCTCCTTTGCACAGCCTGACTCTTTTTGCCATTTCCTCGACTCACCTCTTCTTGTCTTGTCTCATTTGGTCTTCTTCTCTTCTCTTCTCTTCTCTTCTCTTCTCTTCTCTTCTCTTCTCTTCTCTTCTCTTCTCTTCTCTTCTCTTCTCTTCTCTTCTCTCTTTATCCCATTACTCTCCTTTTTTCCTTTTCTTGTCTCATCTCATCTCATCTCATCTCATCTCTTCTGTTCTTGTTTCTTGTTTCACCTGTTCTTGTCTTGTCTAGTATTCAGTGTTATAGGACTTGAGACTGAACAAGACCAGACCTTGTGTCCGAGTCCACGACCATATATTCATGGTCTTAGTCTTTCCATGGTCTCTAAAGCATTGGGGCTCTGTCTTGACTCTTACAAATTTTTAGAGTAATTTTGTGTATGCATTAAAACAGGCTTTATTCACCCCAAAGGAAAGCAAATATACATAGTCCGAACCGTTCAAAACCTCTCTGTCTCTGACCCAAACTAGGGCCCATTGGACATTACACTGCTAGTATCATCTTTAAACTTTCACAACTGTATCTCTTTTGAAAATAACTTTTTCCCCAAATAGAGTGCAAAACAAGACTTCTTCAAAACAAGTCCCCTGCTTCTCATAAGAAACCCCAGTAATCTCACACATGTCTTCTATAGTTACAAAAGATATCTTAACATTGCCTCAAACTGCTATTGCCTAGATATTCCTAGACTTCAAAATGAATGCCAATATTTCTCATCAAATTCCTTCCAGAGCAAATGATCCAAATCTATGTTATCCGCCCGATAACAACAATTGTCTCATTTGTGTCTATTTCTATTTCTCCTAAGGATGTTAGGAGAAGCATCTGAGACAAATATAGTAAATTTAACATAACTTAGAACTCCATTAAGTTTCATGAGAATGCAACTTTTGAGCAATACAATGTTCCTTTTTCTTCACATCATAATTAATGAGTCAAACACAGACGCAAAATGAATGTGCAGCACAGGTTTGTCTCAAAGCACATGGGTCAGACGCTGTAGGTCGTTTAAATGTACCTCTGTGCCATGCGATCATCCACAGTGACAGGGAATGCCTGCCTTTCCCTTCTCTTGAGTGCAGTTGTGTGTGTCCTGGCAGGGGATGAGACAATCGTGGCCAAACCTTACCCTCGCCACAACATTCAGCTGCATGACAAACCAGGCGGAGCAGCGTGACCCACTGCCATAATATTCGGCCTTTTATCTGTCCAGACATTACGGGTGCCTTTGTGTGTGCGAGCGAGAGAGAAAAAGAGACCCGGGCTGAGTCAGTTTGCCACAGTCCCCATCAGCCCTGTGTTCTGTATGTAATGTTAAACTGCACTGGGGGGCCTGTGGGAGCCGGACAGACAATGAGGCTGGGCATGTGGCGCTTTTCTCCACTGCAGATGACGTCTTTGGGGGAAACATGATGTAGGGCATCTGGCTTCTTGGCATTCAGAGCCTATTTCAGCCTTTGTCTCCTCTAAGGAGAGTGAAAAAATTGAGGTTAATTTTACAGCTCTTTGTGCTCTTTGTACGTAATGAATGTTTTGTCATGTAGTTATGTCAAAGTCCAGACGCCTCACACAAAATAACGAATACTTTGGCCAACTTGTGAGCAAATATTATCATCAGATTATCAGTTAATTAAAGAGCAATTAAGGATGAAAATAATTAATAGGCTGCCAATATCTTCTGGATCATGGCAGCAGTCATTCATTTAGCACAATGTTGGTTTGCAATACAAATGGAGATTACAGTGTGATGCTAAAAAAATCTCTTCAAATGAAGAAGGCTTGTGAGTGTGCGGAGTGCCAAGTACTTAAGTTTTTCTTTAATTAGCACCTTTTGCAGAGGTGTGAGAGTTTCATGAAAGACTAATTCCTTCCTGTTGGAAACTACTGTGAAAACATCTGTTCTTTTGGCAAATCTCTCTCATTGAATGGACTGAAGTTCCAGGACTTTCAAAAAAACAATTTTGAGTGCAAAGCTGAATTGGTAGTAGGGCTATCATGATATCAGTTTTTTCACAACACGGTTATCGTGGCCAAAATAATTGACGATAACGATATATTTTGATGTCTATAGAAAATTAAAAAAAAAAATATTGAAAAAAATAATAATGCTATCAGTCCAATATAAATAAAAAAGAAATTATATTATTTTAGTATTTTATACAGTGTTAAAGTCTATGTCGATTTGCAATGTTTTATAAAATATACAATATCCTTATGAAAATACCCTAGTTGGCTTGAAGAACACGGATAAACCACAATACCGTCGCAATGTGTGTTAATTCTCTTCATGTTTAATCAGTCAAAATTTCTCTATCTGCGTTTTATTCAGCTACAGCATTCGGTGGATGTCTTTGTCTATGGCCCTGTCCCAAATGGCACCCTCTTATGCACTTACATTCTTGTGGACTTGCAATGGCTGCCGCTTGCGCGTGTCCGTTAAGTCCAAAAGACCGTAGGGTACCCATTTGTCATTTTAGGTGTCAGAAGGGTGTTTGCGAGTGCATCCTTTGCAGTTGATATGCGCCCTCATTGCGGACTTTTGCCGAGCCCGCATTGAAGCGATCTACGCAGCAGACTTCTCCTTGACATTCAAAGCGGCGTTACGTCACAAAAGTGCAGACTCATAGGAAGATTGCAAGTGTTTAGTGTACCATTTGGGACAGTTCCCATATTACGGATTTCCTGGAACTACTCATGAGTCTCACTTGTGGACTTTCAGCACGAGGGTGCCCTCCGCCGTTGAGTATGATTGACACATAAATTACATGTGAGAGTTTAGCGTTCTATAATGCTAACACCGTCCTACTTTGGGTAAAAATAGAAAAAATAATGCTCTCTAACGGTACTTGAAGTAAACAGACAGCAATCCATAAGTTTTTATCTGAATGAGCATACTTTTGGACTAAAAGCCCTGAGGGATGTAGGCCTAAATATAATAAAACACAGAAAGGCGTCAGCAGTTAAAAGGTTAATGTAACATTTCTCATTTCAGGACAAGCAAAATAATGCCAACTTACTCTGTGTACAGGGGCCAAATCTGCAAGATAACGGAGATGAAGAGGTTGGTGGTTTGGCCTTTTGTTTTGCGCTCACTGTTGATCGGCAAGTCCTGAGACTGGGCTGATATAGTCATTTTCGCAGAATCCACAAAACTTCCACACTGGCGAGCTAACTTTCTTGAAGTGCGGGTAGTGTCTCGCTGTCGTATCTGACGACATGCTTTTACACGGCAGTAGCATCTGTGCGATGTGTCTGCTTGTGTTTTATGACTGGTGGAAACCAGAGTTAAGGTCTAATACTGCCACCTACTGTATGTTAGGCCATGTCCACACTAATACGTTTTCGTTTGAAAACCTATATTTTTCTCTCCGGTTTGGCCTTCCGTCCACACTGAGACCGTTTTAAGTCAATGAAAACGTAGCTTTTGGAATATGCTCTCCAAAGCGGACAAATTTGAAAACGCCGTTTTCAAGTTGTAGTGTGGACTGTGAAGCCGGAGGTATTTGAAACCGATGACGTAAGTTTAGTCATGTGATCCATGTTGTACCAATAGATATTCATGTTTACCGGTATAGTGCCTGTTATGTGCTATTCACTTTTACACTGTTGCTCAAATATGTTACTTTGCACACTATTCATATCACAGTACTGCAAAGATGAAAGAAAATGTACTCACATTTGCTGTCCTGCGGCAATACAGGAGAGCAGTTGCGTTTTAAACATATGGTGACTGAGTGCGACCTGGACGCATCAGTGATGGTGAGATATTTTGCTAAATAAAATGATCCTGTTCATCATCTCGGTGAGCTTTTGTGAGGTTTCACGCATGCGCAGTAAGGTGAATTTAGAAGTTTCTCATCCACACTGAAACGTCGGAAAACGCCTGAAAACGCTAGTGTGGATGGAGAGCGTATTTAAATGAAAATGCTGTTTTCAAATGTATCCGGATTAATGTGGACGTAGCCTTAGGATGTCAACCAGATACTGGCGCTGGTTTATTTACTTATTTTTTCTTATCTGTAGCCTACTATAAATTTGAAATGATATGTTTATCACCAATACCAGTATATTGCGACTCCCCTAATTAACACGATAACAATATTTAATTTTTAAAATATCACGATTATCGTCAATACCGGTATATCGCGACACCTCTAATTGTCAGTGATTTTTAAGGTACTGACCAAAATAACATAGACATCATCATCATAAAAAATGTCTTTCCTATCACACATTTTTATTATTTCTTAAGAACAATGTTAACTAACAACTCTAACAATTGCAAGACAACAAGAAAACTTTTACACTTAGGAAACTTGAGTGGTGCATACCAGTCTAAAACAGCCACAGTGTTTGAGTAGTCTAGGAAGTCATAAGGGGTGTTGCTATGTGGTTGCTACGATGTTTTGAGCATGTCATCGTGTCTGCCAGGATGTTCTCGGTGGCTGCAAGGGCTATGCTAGGAGGTTGCTTGGGAGATCTGAGGATTGCAGTTACTAGGGTGTTCTCATTCCATTTGGCTGTTTTTTGCCCTAAAAAAGCCATATTTCATTTACTCCATGAGCATACTCAAATATGTAATCCGAGCTTGTTGTGTTGACTTTTTTGAAGTTTGAACATTTAGACTCCATATTTTGAACTGCTGATGCATGGTAAATGCTATGTCAATTGTAGTTAACTATAAACTAAACAGAATTTCCACCTGAATGGCTTTGAAAGTCGTCAGCATGTCGGGCTCAATACCATGAATAGTCATTACTCTCCCTGGAAAAGAGACTGTTGTACAACACCTGAGGGGTAGTGTCAGACAAATTTAAACTTGGTTAATGAGGGACAATATCTTGTGTCTTATCTTATCATTCTGTTTCATACTCTGCTAATACCAGTTCAGTGAAGTTAGCGTTGAAGTGCTGTTAGCATGTGAAGCATGGAGATAAATGCAGGGCCACAGAAGGAAGATAAAGCCCCTTAGTTATCTTCCTTCTGTGGCCCTGCTCAAAGCTATTGGTGCGTTAAACTCTTGAATAAGGAAAGAAATAAAGAAGTTAACATACATTTAAAGAAGTTATATAAGCTAGGCTTATGTTACGGACATTTGTTACATTTGTTTGCAAGCCACCACGTCATCTTTGAGATCAAACCATAGAAGGAAAAACAAGAAAACTGGTTGTGTCTTGTCAGATATGTTGCAATGAATGATCCCTGACCTTCTAACCTTTTGTTAGGGCTGTGCAGCAGATTCTAAAGGAGTAAAGGGGAACTCTAGAGTCCTATTGAAGACCTGCATTATCAGATACGCCCTGCCCTCATTTGTATATGAAATAATGGCCTGTAGAGCACGACGTGAAGGCCAGGCTCATTTTCTTAACCATAGTCCCTGATCACTTCACTGACCATAAATCCCCTGGGCCTTCCCTTCCTAAGGCACAATGAAAAAGAGGCTTTTTATTGAACTCCGTTCCACTGAATCATCATGTCAAAAGCTACAGCTCAGAGGAGACTCTACTGCTCAGTCCATTGCTCCTTAAGCCGAGGTCTCTTCAGCTCACTGTGCTCCGTGGGACACACTGGGCATGATCTCAAACTCATCAGCTGAGAGCGAGACGGATCTCTCAACCTTCAGACAAACAGCCGGGGTTCTGTGTTTATCGTGAGGGCAGAATCAGTGTAATCTAATAGGCTGCTGTCCAGTGGGAAATTGAGGAGAGCTCTGCAGATTAGAGCCTGTTGAAAGACAACAAGCCCAGAGAATACCCTCACCGACCCATTTTTCCTGTCGGATTGCGGTGTTCCATGTATGGACACAACCAAAGCCATTTGAGGAAGTTATCTGAATGAGAAAGGTTTAAGGAGTAATCCTATCTTTAGTCCCTCTGGGTGAAACTCTCACAACTCACTTGTAACTGTAATGGCCTTGTTTGGATAAGCCCTGCGAAGAATTTCATGAGCTCAGAACACAGTTTGTGAATATTTTTTTTGCCTCCTTTCTTAACTGTCGTCACTCTATGCTGTTCTGATAGCACTAAGACCTAGATAGTGTGCAGTTTTACCATGTGATTCAGTGCGGTTTAGGTCCATTTTATGTTCTCCCGGGTTTGTTTACTCTTTATGACTGCAGTGCTGTATTCAGAATAAGTGGATAGAACTGAACAAGTTCAATTCTCCCATCCTGATGTCTTGAATTCACTCTCTGAAGCCTCAGCTTAGCTCATCACTAGTTCACACACACACAATTCTTGATGCACAAGAAGTCTCCATCAATTGCAATGCATCAATTGATTATTACATCCCAAGAAGACATGCAAGCATTTTGCGATTGACTACTCTTTGTGCTGAATGTGAATGTTCTCACCAGAGTGACACCTCTAGATGAAGTTTCTGCACTTGATGAGCAAAGGTTCTCTCGCTTCAATGATTGGCCATTACAATTCTTTTACAGGGGTTTTCCCAATATAGCCTCATACTTGTATAATTCATTGCATAGAGTAACAGAATTGTGACCATGACCATGTGACCAGAATTTTGCCAAATATGACGTTTAATCGTGACTACAAACCCATACCCTAACTCAAACTGTTTACTATTCCTCAAGTCAGAGGGAAGGGATGTTGATGGAAGTAACATTACTCGATTAACATTGTTGAATGCCCAACCCCAGCCCTAAGCCTATCAGTAAAACTACAATCTAATTGGTTGATACAAATGTTGTTCTAGAACCAGCAAGGATGCTGAACCAGAAAATGTCCTAATTAAGCCCAGTACCACAAGTATACTTCGGTTTTGACAAATGGTGTATGCATACAGCCAGTGGCGGCTTGTGGGTTATAAAATAGAGGAGGCACACTAAATTGTAATGTCTGGGGATCCCCTGCCGAGGATGATGATGATGATGATGAGTATTATTATCATTATTTGCTTAACTGCATTACATGGCTTTTTAGTCACTTTTAGACAGAAAATGACACTCATACAAGCTAGATAATACAAATATAATTTCACTCACCTAGCCTAGCACTTGAAGAAAACATCCATCCCTTCTTAAATGTCTGTGTTAAAAGAGCGCATTGGGAAGTGAAGCTGACTGCTGTAGCCTATATATCCAGCTTAGACATGGAGCCTTCCTTCATTTTTAATTTGAATGTATTGTTTGAATGATAGCTTGGTAAATTAGTTCGCAATAAAATATTCAATATCGCTACTCTCCATAATTAATGTACTTGGTGGTATATTATCAGCGCAGCGGTAGCAGTTCAAACTAATTTCACGTAATTTACGTCTATATATATACTGTAGGCTAGCCTCTTTTGCGACTTTTCTCAACACTCCAAGCGCTGAAAGTGAAACACTCCATGGTGATTAGCTATTGTTTTACCAACTGAGGCACATGAGCCCGGCTATGGATTTTCCTCTTCCTCCCCTTCTCTATCCCTTACCAGTTGTAATTAGATCGGCAGATTTGCCACATCCGTGAAAAAAAAGCAGTGCTCTCGATTTCATTAACGTTATGGTGTTACAGCGGTGAAATTACAAAGAAAAAATACACCATCTGAGACATGAAATGAAATGAATAACTGGGAATTTTATTGACATTAAATAACGTCCTTCTACCATTTTCACCTCAAAATCTTGGGTAGGCTGTGCCTCCCCTGACGAGCCGCCACTACATACAGCCAAACGTACAGCCTAAGTGCAAATAGCAATAGATGCTATTTACACTATGTAAAAATAGCAGTATTTTCTATTTAAGTGTAAATAGTAGTTAGATTATAGATATTATGTGCAACTCAATATTTTACTACATTATAAAACAGTATGTAATAATAAGATGTATATTGAGTATAAATTATTATATTTATTAAATATACACTGTAAAAAATAATCGTGATTTTAACGGTAAAAGACTGTAAAAATGCTACAGTGCAAAACTGTTAATTGGTTAACAGAAAGTTTCCGTACTATATACGGTAAATAACTGTGATATAATTTTACTGTAAAATACCGTAAAATGTACAGTTTTTGAAAGTGAAAAAGAACAACTCATTGTATAATTTACAGTGAAAAACCGTAAATTGACATTCCCACAATTCCCTGTGTGACACTTCACATTTTATGTATTTTTGTTGAAATAACTATGGTTCCTCATAGTTTTCTAATCAGTTATGTACATTAGGGTTTTATGTTACATTTAATGTTGTTAAATTAATGTTTATTGCATTTTTTAAATTACATGTGTGTTACCATGATGGTGTTTAATGTTTGTGTGAATGACACAGTGCAGCTTCTGTATATAAGTATTAGTATTACTTGTGGGTTTTTGTTGTGTCTTGTATATCACCTGATTCCTTGTTTGTCATGTGATCCTGCCATGTGTCTTGTCTTTTGTTTGTTTTTGCTCATTGTCCACAGGTGTTCCTCGTCTATGTTTATTATGGCGCTTTTCCACTACACAGTACCAGCTCGACTCGGCTCGACTCGACTCGACTCGCCTTTGTTTGGTTTTCCACTGTGTAAAAGTACCTGCTTTTGGATACTTTTTTTCGTACCACCTCCGGCGAGGTTCTGAGCGAGCTGAGGCGATACTAAAATGTGACGTAATACAATGCCATTGTAACTGCTGATTGGTCAGAGAGAATCGTCACTATTCACTGCGTCATCATTGCACGCGGCAGACGGAGTATCCTGAATAACCAGAGAATAACCCCGCCATTTTTAAATAGTTTGCCCAGATATACTAAACTTACTACTATTATTATGGTAACTCGGAAGAATACGCCGTGGTCAAACGAGGAGGTGCAGACTTTCCTTTGTTTGGTTGCCGAAGAAAGGATCCAGCGAGATGTGTGTCGCGTGTAAGATTACGTCACGGCAGTTTCCTGCGGCGTCGCTATGACGACCGGGTACTATTTGTGGCGGTACTATCTGCAATGGAAAACGGAGCGAAAAGCGAGGCGAGTTGAGCCGAGTCGAGCTGGTACTGGTAATGGAAAAGCGCCATTAGTCTCCCCAGGTGTTTCTTATTAACCACGCCCCCTTGTTATCTTGTTTAGCTTGTTTGTCTGTGTATTTAAACCCCTGTGTTTTTAGTTGTTGGCTGTTGTTTAATGTTACTTGGTTCCTGTAGCTATCGCTGTCCTGTTCTGAGTTCCCTGGATTACCTGTTTATGTTATTAAAAAAGCTTGTGATTGGATTCACTCTCCGTTTTGTTCCTGACCTAATGTAACAATTAGCCTTCTAATGGAAGATTTCTTGTGAGGAGCTTTGATTGCTCATGTGACTCTCATCACTACTGTGATAATTGTGGGATGCCAGTGTATTACAATGGTACAAAACAGATATCATTTTTTTAAACGGTAGGTTAATCAACATTTTATCATAAAATGAAATACGGTTTATTACTGTAAATTTTAAGTTAACTTTGTAAAACCATTAACGTTCCTACCGTATTTTTAACGGTAAAGTTCTGGCAACCACAGTTGCCATTTTTTTTTACCGTAAAAATCACGGTTTTATTTTTTACAGTGTATGCTTCCTTTCTGGGACAATAAAGCCCGCCCTACATCTACCCCTACCCCTGATAAACACTTTGTTATTAAATAACTGTTAGGCTCTGTATTTCCACTTTTCACATATTTTCATTATATTTATTTAAAATAAACGCCTTTCCAATCTGATATGCAATGTGAAAAGGAAGAAGAACGAGTTCGGCAAAAGGTGGATTCGAACTCTGGTCGATTTTGTCAAAAGGATCTGCTATGCGCCTTACTCCCTACGCCACTACGTTTGACAAGGTACAGGTGTTTTTTGTACTTTTGTCTGGCCCAACCAGACTTTGATGGGTGGAGTTAGTGTAAATAGCCTCTGCCAAGAAGGCTACACTTAGTGTAAATAGATACTCCATTCAAAAAGTATACTCCATATGATAGCGTGCACAAACACAGACAGTTCATCCTTGTCCAGTGTCTGCACTGTTTATCTCCAGAAGATATGACAGATAAAAAGGCTCATTTAAACTGGAGTTGCGGGTATCTTTAAACCCCCTCTCACAAGGACTCATCAATGTGGGAGACTTCTTGTTGTCATCTCCAGTAGCCCAGGCCAGTGTTTACATCTTGCAAACAAACAAATTAGTGTGGAGAATCAATAATAAAATTTTCACCACACAGACTTTACACGTGCCCTAGCAATGCCTGTAAAAATCTTTAGCTGTAATAGTGGATAAAGCATCCATTTGTGAGTAGTGCTTTATTTTCTAACGACCGGATGGCATTTTTGGACATAGCTGTAGCGGTCAGCTAAATCTAGGCTTTGGCTTGTGAAGTTAATTACCAGAAATGACTACGCCACTTTTTAGAATAGAGTAAAAGGTTATGATAAATGTAGTGAGCAAATTGAAAACGTAAAGATGTGTCCTGTGGGTCAAGTGAGATGCGCACAGCTCTTGTGCCCTTTTCTAAATGGGTTGAAATAAACAGCATTGTCTTAGGAGCCAGCCTGTGTTTCAGTCTGTCGTCGTGCGAAGAGACGTCTCGAAGTGAGACTGAACGGGCAGCGTGCCAATGCCCTAAACGGTTAAGAGCCCAGAGTGCCAAAGCGCCTGGCACAAAGACAACTGGCACACGGCAGCAGTCACTGAATTACATTACTGTCAGTGTGAAAATTATAAAACAGAATGCAGCGACTCAAATTATGCTTTTATTTGGACATTAGAACAGGGCCACTACACAATGAACATGACGAATGTGAAGTTCCCCAGGTGGAGACTGGGAAGGGTATAGTAGCCTACCTTAAAGGTGAGGGAAGAACATGTTGGTGTAATATATATTGTGTATTTCCTATATACTGATAAAATCTGATTGACAAAAAGGTATTGGTTCTTGTCTGTACTGTATTATGAATGTAGAATAGTATCTGAACAATATCTATCTCGTTATTAGGTGAAGAAAACATTTTGACAACATTATGCGTGGCAGTCTTGAAGAAAGGTATTAATTTTTTGTTCATATATATGTATGCCTCATCAACTATTAGTATAATGTTATTTCTCATCTCTTGCTCTATAACAGCAGACACATTTAGCTAATGACATTCTTATTATCTTGTTGTATTGATCATGTGAGTGTTCAGGCGGTCTGCTTTTCCTCGATTTGGAGAGTCTCTCAGACATTTGAAACCTGATGCTGGAGGCCATTTTGTGCTTTTTATCACATGACAGCCATAATTGGAACAAGGTTTCCACTACTTCCACATCACACACACACACAGATGTCCAGTCGTGGATCATTAAATCTATAGAGCTGTGCTGCTGACCAGAGTAGTCATGTGTAACCTGCAGTTCTATGTATGCATGTGTAAACAGTTAAAGTGGACACATGCGTTTTGTGTGAGAGATAGAGTGAACATGGAATTGGAATGAACAACGTCCATTTTTGTCTTCTTGGCCATGTTTCTTATGTATGTGCGTGCACGATCTACAGGTGCACAGGTCTTGGTCTCCACGGAAAAGGAACATTAGCCCGGGGCCATGGACGCACAGTAAGAGAGAGTGTGTGTGTAAGAGTGAGAGCTGTTTCAAATGCAAATCAGCTGCTCCACTTCAGACAATACAGCCCTCTATCAACGCAGCTTGTAAAATATCAGCACCCTGTGGATCCATTTATAAAACAGGCACCCCAAACAGGGCCGGAGGAGAGAGGGGCCCCCACTACGTAAGTATGATGGGGTCAAACTTCCAGGACAAGCCTTTCTAAGGGTCCTCTCCAAGTCTGCTGTTTAACACGCGGGCTTTAATGAGAAAACCAAGCAAGCTGCATTAACGCAACACAAATGTAAATAACGACCACACACTGAAGATCGTACTACAACTCATGTGTGAGAGGAACTGGGATAGTTTTAACTCCCTGTGTATCTGATATAGACCTGGACACATTCTGATATATCTGTATTTTGCCACTGTGAAGAGCCAGGCCATGCATCTGTATCTAAATTAGGCCCCAGTTCAGAGGAGCTCCATATTTTCATATTTTTTTAATCGGCTAGTTTATCAAACGACTTCTGTGGCAAGCTGAGATCATTCACTACCATTACAGAAAGCCAAGTATCCCTATTACTCCTGCTTATATTCAGGGTTATTGATTTTTACTCCTAACAGAGTATAAATTACGTTTTAGTGCAAAACTGGTCTAGCACTTTTGGCATTTATCTTGGACATTCGGAGTATTCAGACTTGATTTTGGCTGGTGGATAATAAAACCTTTACACAAAACAAAATCCCATAGAGTTACATTGAGTAAGAGGCTTAAGACAGATTATGATATTGATTTACAGATATAGATATAGAGTGTGGACAGTCACCACATAGCAACTTTCTGGCAAAAGACCCTAGCAACTGCATAGCAACTCTCTGGCAACCACCCTGAAGACCATAGCAACCACACAACAACCCTAGTAACCACATAGCAACTCTCTGGCGACCACTCAGTTGACCCTAGCAACCGCATAACAACTCTGTCTCCAATCCTGAAGACACTAGCAACCATTTAACAACTCTCTGGCAGCCACCCAGATACCTTAGCAACTGTGTAGCAACTACCCAGGATTGCGATGGCCAGTTTTGCATAGTAAAGCACAGCTCTTCATGTAGTTTACTTATTTATTGTGAATGTGAATCTATGGTTGTCATAGTGAAGTTGTAGTGGCAGTGTATGATGTAGTGGCAACTATTTATGCCCCATTGTGAATATTTATGACTTGAATCACTCATTCTAGACCTGTCTTTCAAACAGAACATTACCATTCACAGCTGAATGTGACTATTTTGGCATCCACTTACAGAACTTTCTTTTGTCCAGTGTGTCAAATCTATTGTAAGGCAAATCGAACTATAGTTCAGAAACTAGAGCTTACACAATAGACTGATGATTCAGTTGCCCTAAAAAAAGAACTGATGATAGGTGACAATAATTGTGGCACGTATTGTTTTAGAAAAAAAGAAACAAATCTGTCAAGGACTGAGAGCATGTGCAGTCTGCTTCATAATGTTAACAGAGCTCTCACATTGTAAACACTTACTGGGAAGCCGTTCGGACACTTGACTGTGTGTTAGACTTATTGATGGAGCCAGCATGCTGAAATGTTATCTTCTTCGTGAAGAGCCCCAGCGAACAGCCTTCTCTAGGTACACATTATGTGTTTTTATGTGTCAGATCGTGTATGACCCCCCACAGCACATTATCAGCCATTAGTGGGAGAAAACGGCACCTCTGAGGGGGGGAGAGTTTGCCAGCGGTCTGATCATGTTGACTGATTTTGATTAGGTCATGTTAGGAGCATTAGTCTGAGAGAATGAGAAAATGTGTTGGGAGGGATGGAGGGCTGTGGGGTTATTTATACATCAGGCCCCTGAAGTGCATGTAATGGCAGCTCAGAGACAACAGGCTTTCCCATGCAGGCCTGGGAGAGGAAGTGCCCGGACTGTTGATGGAGGAAGCATATGCTCTTCTTGATGTCCCCCTGACCTAAGTGTGGAGCTATCAAAAGCTTTGCCTCAAAATAATATTAAAGCTATTTAAAATCAACATGAAATCAAAATGGACTCTCTTTATTGTTGAAATATGCACATTCCTGATCTTAGAGATCGGTTTTCACAATCTAACCAATTCCTAGTGGATAAAATCAAATTTTTCATTGTTTTCTCTCTCATTGAATATTCTGTTTTATAAAAGAGAATCTCCATTCTGGTGATACATCATTGATCATATAAATTTACACTAAATGCAAATTATAAAACTAAAAAAGCATGCAAAATTTCATTGTAAAAGGTGATCAGTTGACTTAACTTTAAAAAAGTGAGGAAACCCGTTGCCTTAAAATTATTAAGTAAACTGCATGCATAATTGAACAAATTAAGTTATGTGTTCAGGTTTCCTCACTTTTTTAAGTTAAGTCAACTGATCACTTTTTACAGTGGGGTCGGTAAGATTTTAATGTTGTTGTTTTTTATTAAGTCTCTTATGCTTACCAAGGCTGTGATAAAAAATACAGTAAAACAGCAATATTTTGGAAATATTATTACCTTTTTTTTCATGTTAATATATTTTAAAATGTGATTTATTGCTTTAATGGCAAAGTTGAAATTTCACAAGCCATTACTCCAGTCTGCATACCACATGATGAATGTAGTTATTAAAGAAAATCTTAGTGAATCCAAGCTTTTGAATGGTATTTTATGCATTTAACCAAACATTTATTTGAATATATCATCATTGTTAGTATTGCTGTTACTTTTAGTGACTCAAACCCTGCATAAACCTACCTAGGTTACAGCACAGATCAGCTAAAGTACATCCACACGCCTGGGCTTTGAAAGAGGCTTCCTACCAAGGCGAATCTTTTGCAAACAACAGTAGAGTGATATGCATGATTTATTGGTTTCTTATCATCTCTGAATCACCACCTATGCCTCTCGTTATTAGAATACGAAAAGGAAATCTGTTTGAAGAATAAAGCTGGGCTCTCTCGGGGTTTAATCCAATAGGGGGTGATTAGATAGGGCTGCTTACTTCTTATAAGAGCCTCTTATAAGAAGCTCATTGTATAGCAGCTGAAAGGAGCACAGAAGTGTTGCCTCCAAGAAAATCACGGGACCGCTCTAAATGCATTCCTCTATATATTGTGTGTGCTAATTTGTAGGTCATTTAAACGTACGGAGATGCATCTAGAATGGTGGATGCCACATTTAGTCTTTTTCAGTGGTTCTCAAATGGTGCGTCACATGTCTGTCCGCATATGGGTTTCTAAATGCAATTAACCCTCTATGGTACGGTGTTGCCTCCAGGCAACATAGTCTATTTTAGCTTTTTTTAAATAAAAATTAATACAATTTTATTGGTCAATGCTCTCTAAGGGGTGGGGAACTCAAATACTAACCAATGAAAGTGCAATAGAGTGGACACATGACCCACAGGGGTCCATTGTGTTCCCTCTTTCAGCACACGTGCACATGGCTCCATATTTTCTCCACTGAAAAGGGCATTTTTCACTAATTTCTGTCCAGATAATCAACCACAAAAAATCTTAGTCACCTTCATTGGTAAGTAAAGAAGTATTTTCAAAAACATTACATTATATATCATCAAATGTATCATAGGAAATTACATAAAACTGCATGTTGCCTCGAGGCAACATTGTACCATAATGGAATCACATAAGGCCATACCAGGCATACTAGGTTTGAACACAAGTATATTTTATTTGTAAGGAAAAGAGTTTGAATTATCTAAATGTATCTGCATTTTTACAATCTGAAAACTCAGCATGGTTTGACAGTACATTTGGCCACTATAGTGGGTAATCGGACAAATAGTGGGTTCGTGGGACGGGGGCGTGTGGCTTATGAGTGGTCAGCGGGGGTCGACGGTATATTTGGCCACTATGGGTTATCTGACAAATAGTGGGTTTGTGGGATGGGGCTTGGGACCGGTCAGGGGGGTCGACAGTACATTTGGCCATTATAGTGGGTAATCGGACAAATAGTGGGTTCGTGGGACGGGGGCGTGTGGCTTGTGACTGGTCAGCGGGGGTTGACGGGACATTTGGCCACTATAGTGGGCAATCGGACAAATAGTGGGTTTGTGGGACGGGGGCATGGCTTCTGAGTGGTCGGGGGGGGGTCAACAGGACATTTGGCCAGTAAAGTGGGCAATTGGACAAATAGTCGGTGAGTGGGACAGGGGCGTGTGGCGCCACACAGGATGAAGGCGGCGCTGCTGCTGAGGTTCTCGGATTTTGGGGTGCTCCCGTCGGGCCCCTGGGGGGGTCAGTCCCCCCTGACCTCACACGGGTCATTAGGTCGGCCGGGGAGGTCTTCCACATGTTTGATCTTGCTGTTGTTGAGGCCTGGCCTTCATATTAAGATAAGGTTATGGTGATTGTTAATGTTTTACCTTGAAACAACACCGATTGTAATGTTTTGATTTGATAACTTGATATGATGGTTTGTAGTACTTGCGTTCCACGATAGTACAATGTTGCCTGAGGGCAACAGCTGGATAATAAATGTTACTTTTTATAAAATATGAAATGTGTAATTCATTAAAAACTTGATAAATCTGTTTGTTCAAGTGTTTAATTAAAGAAATTGATTTTTTCATGGAAATTTCAAATGTTTCAATTTGTCCATAGTGGTACAATGTTGCCTTGAGGCAACAAACTTTTAATTAATAAAAAAATAAAAAAATAATGATAATGTTTATTGATATTGTTATAGTGTCCAATTTTAAGCAGGAAAAACATAACAAATATTTTTTTCCTCACTGATATCATATTGCGTACCATAGAGGGTTAATAGATAAGCAAAATAAATGGGCTTAAGTTTTAAAAGGGAGGAGAAAACGTTTGCCACGAATTTTGTTGCAGACGTCAAAGGTTATGGGTTCTAGTATTTTATGTTGTAATCAGTTGCTACTTAGGCAGATATGCCAGTGTGAAGTATTGCGTGACATGCCCTCGGCCTCAAAGATTTTGAACAAAACGACAAAAAAGCATGAAAATGCTTCATCATCTCTGCTGTCAGATATCATATCTTGCCTCCGTCTCTTCCTGAACCGAATGTACCATTTTATTTTAAGTGTTCTATATTTTAGTTTGCAGAAAAGCATGCTTATGTCCTCAGGGAATCATTTTGAATATAAAACACTTGATTAAATGTGGCACAAATGGAAAAATAAGAATGCAAAAAATGCATATTGCTAATAGGAAATTCGCTAAATTAGTTACTTAATTAAAAGCAATTACAATATCCATTTGCAAAAAAAATAAAAATAGAAACAAGCTCTGCTCTACAGGTTTTATAAATATACTTTGTGATTAGAGTTACATATTCATGCATGTCTCAATGTGAGTGTCTTTAAGTAGCAGTAGCAGAGCAACATGTCTCAGGTCAGTGGTTTAATAAAGAATGAAACTAATTAGAAACAGGCTGTCTATTTCATGACTAATGCACAAGTGGCTAATTTCAAAACGTAATGCTCTTAGGCTGCCGATT
The DNA here is from genome assembly GCA_030578255.1 of Tiaroga cobitis. Lineage (NCBI taxonomy): Eukaryota > Metazoa > Chordata > Actinopteri > Cypriniformes > Leuciscidae > Tiaroga > Tiaroga cobitis. The sequence goes on from CM060609.1 coordinate 15,074,621, forward strand.
TGGACGGTTTCCTGACAGTAATGGCCTAGTCGTGATACTCAACAGTGGAACTGCAAAACTCTGAGCTGCATATGCACTTCCCTGAGTATTGTGAAACAATCAGACTTTTAAACCAAGGGGAAATTTTTTTTTAAAAGATATCTGACCCTGCAGTTTGGTATGATGTTTTCTTGTGGAGGATGTACTCTGAGTCGTGGATAAAAACATTTGAAAATTCAACAATGTTTATTTCTTTTCTGAAAAAATATATTTTTTACTATTATTTTATTTTATATGTTGGTACAGGGCTTGGTTTAACTTTTCATTGTCTCTGTGAGATTCACAGTCAAGTTCAGAAAACACTGCTGTTGCGATAATGGGGTAAAAATAGAGTACAGTTTGAGCTGTGCGTGAAATGAACAGAGCGAACAACAGTCCCATGCCAAGCCTGATGAGAAAGCACTTTGTTTCTTTCGACATCCCCTGAAATCCACTTTAGTTTGGAAACAAAAAGTAAAGAAAAAGCAGAGACGGAAGAGATGTCACTCTCTCTCTGCACCCCTCCACAGAACGGTTAAGAGACGAGCCTTTTGTGGTTTGTGCTGAGCTAAATTTAAGCATGTGGTTTAACAGGTTAGCATCAGCAGCTGTATGTGTTTTCACTTTTGAAATTGTGGAAATGTTTAGTTCATTGAGGAAGACATGCTTATAAAAAGATGAAAAGTACTGAAATTCTGAGAGTTTTTTGTGGTTGCTTGGATTTACAAGGTACAATTGGCATCGTTAGGTTTTATTGGGGTTATGCCTATAAACTTGCACCTGTCAGGCGAGTGATGTGGATTATTTTAAAGGCAACACCAGTGCTGGCATGAACTGTGTGCATGGAGGAATGTGTCTGGTAATGTGGTGTGCTAGAGGAAGTATATTAAAATTTCAAAGGGCCAGGAGCACATCTTTCGAAATTTAGCAGTGCACAGTGCACTGTAAAAATTATGTGATCGTTAAGTTATGACAACATATGTTTTTACATTGCTTTAACTCATCAAAATAAGCTAAGCATTTTTCGACCTTTTTATAAGTTATATAAGTTTTATGTAATTTAAAATTTGAAATTTCTTAAACATTCAAGTTCATTGTACTTAAAAAATAAAAATTGTACAAATGGTTACATTTGTTGTAGTACACATTGAAGTGCACCAAAATAAAATGACTGGTTTATTAATTGGTAAGATTTTTATAAAGATTTCATTATTTACAAAAGCCTAAAACATCTATTTGGCTTCTTGGTTAACATGAACCAATAGTCCCATGCGACCTAGGAATATAAGCCTATCTCAGACTCAAATAATATTAAAAGTAGCAGTGAGATAAAGTTTGATATAAGAAATCATGTGCATTGGAAGAAATAAAATTGTAATTGGAAGAAATAGCCCCAATTGTGAGAAAAACATGCAGTTGTGAAATAAAAAAGTAAAAATACAATTTAAAAAATGCAATTGTGAGAAAAAAATATTGCAATTGCGAGAAATAGAAATAAAGGCAACATTAAAGATATGAAGTACCAATAACAAAAATATCTGTCATAATTGTATGAATTCACAATTACAAGAATAAGTAATATGAGAAATAACTAAATTACGAGAAATACAGATGCTTTTATATAACATGAAATCACAATCTGAATGAGAAATAAGTCGCATTCACCAGAAATAAACACAATTATGGGAAATATATAGCTTAAAATGTGTGGATGTTAGACAGTGTCTAAGGAAGAGAACTGAGAAGAACGGACATTGGCTAGGCAGAAAGAAGAGGTTTTAGCTTGCATGAAAACCACAAGTGTGCCTTTCGATACCACGCACTTACACACACAGACGCATGCATGCTCTCACAATCGGACTCATTGTGGTTTTAGCTGAACTAACAGTGGCTCGCCTCTGATATTAACTATTAACGCTGGCATGCAGTCATCTGGTACCACACCACTGCCAGTGATCATGTCATGTGATGTGAAATCGCCCTTAACCCTTCTTTTCTATTTGTGTTATTTTTATTCCCTCGTAGCTGTCGGCAAACAAGCCCGTCTTTGTAGCTGTTTTTGCACCAGAGACACTAAACTGCCAAAACATCACCAAAATCCTTCTTTGCAACCAGCAGCTTGGGGGTAAATTCCTCATGGTGGCACCTACTGAATAGAGCAGCTTAATTGTGGCCCTGATCAATATGTCAGTCTGATTTTATGGGGTGTACTAGACGCTTCTGAAGGCCTTGTTCTGTGTGCCAATGGATAAGAGGAACCCGATTAGCATTAATATCCTCCCTTCCGTTCTCTGGTGTTTCAGACAGTCAACATAAGAAGGTTTCTGTCTTTTATTAGCTAAAATGTAACCTTAAACGCTTTATTTCCTATAGAGGAAGCAATCACAGGCTCAATTCGTGCTAGCTGTCCATGTCTGAACCTTTTTTTAAGCATATTTTTTATTGTTGTTGAGCCTACCAGAAATAATCCCAATTTAATGGTCGCTTTTCACTCGAGTGATGTATTGATCGCTTTTTTCATCCTCTCTCTCTTCCTGAATGAAACCGATACACTCGCACAGTTGTTTCTGACTGTCATCTGTGCGCTACAGCCACTCTTTCAGTCGAGTTGCTGTTGACACACAATCAGCACGATATTTGGAGCGTTAGCACAATTCTCGCCTGTTATGACGTAGCTGAGCGGTAAACTCTTTGTCCTGTAATGATGGGACAACAGGAGATCAGTATCAAAAAACATACTATACTTAGAATTCTTACAATGAAAACTAAAAAAAAAAATCTGTAGTGATTACAGTTATTGATACTTATAAAACATGCCCTCCTTTGTAATATAGGTTTTTTTTTTTCAGCTTTAGTTCAGTTATTTATTTCTGGTTAGTAATTTTAGGTCTTGAACTTAAACTTATTTTTAGTTTTAGTTTAGTTTATCATCTAATATAAATACATTTTCTTTTATTTCAGCTTTATTTAAATTATTTAACTATAATAACGCTGCTTGGAAAAACATGGTAAAAATTATAAAATGTAAAGTTATAGAACCTTATTCTTTATAGTTCTGTAATGACTGGCTTTGTGCACTAAAAAAGAAAAAAAGAACAGTTTGAAAATATATTCTATCATTACAGAGACATGTAGCTGTTGCTGTGTGAAAATCTTTACATATTACTGATCAGTATTTATTTCGAGAATCAATAATCTCTGTACAAAATTCATGTTTACATGTATAATATATCACATGACAACTTTCATTTGTAGATGTAACTGTAAAGAATGAATGGAGAATTCTTGTCTTTGAGTTCATTATAAACATTGACCGTTACTAGGATGCTGCTTGGTGTGATATGCCTTTCGTTGTCATAACAATGACAATTTATAACAAGTTTGAGTACATTTGAATAGTGAATTGCACAAAATGCATGGAATAGCAGTGCAAACACTCACAAAACAGACTGAATGAATACTGAATTTTTCTGAAGAAACTGAGGTCAGGGGTCACTAAACACTCGTAGGCATATTAGCTACTTACAATACATTATAACTGAGTTTCCATGACAACAAGCACTGTTTTACTGTTTGTGGCCATATTTACACACTAATACAGATGGAATAAGTTTAGAACTAAATGATTGATGCACTACATATAGACCCCACCAGCCTAAATGACATTGGTAGAGTCATGATCAGCTCAGCGTTCCTGGCCGTGCCCGAAACTCACCAGATTAACTGTTAAACTCATCTCATCATTACCATGCAGTCCGGAGAGAAGAATCAATTTTCAGAGCTGTAGATTACAGAGGGTCTTTTGTTGAAAAAAGAGCTTGCAGTGTTATTGCCCACAGGGCTAGAGTGTATTTTTCTCTTCATAGCTCATGTGCTGCTGTGGCCTTTGTGTCAAGACACAGTGTCCAGTAGAGATCATTCAGGATACATAATATGTGGCCTTTCAACCACTAAAAGCAACTGAGCAAAGAAAAATAACTCTGTGATGTTTGGATTATCTTGTCTGTGTCTAACCACACAATATGTATGTGATGGTAGTGAGCAGTAATTTAGCTGATACTTTCATCCAAATCCACTTACTGTACTTACCGCATAGAGTAACTTGGGGTAAGGCGTCTTGGTCAAGGACCATGTTTATGAGTGTGCATATATGTTCAGTATGTGTATATATACTCACCGGCCATTTTATTAGGTACACCAGTTCAACTGCTCGTCAACACAAATATCTAATCAGCCAATCACATGGCAGCAACTTTGTGACTTGAATGGGGCATGGTTGTTGGTGCCAGACGGCTGGTCTGGGTATTTCAGAAACTGCTGATCTACTGGCACAAGCATCTCCAGGGTCTGAAAAAGAGAAAATATCCAGTGAGTGGCAGCTCTGTGGGCGAAATTGCCTTGTTGATGCCAGAGGGCAGAGGAGAATGGCCAGAATGATTTGAGCTGATAGAAAGGCAACAGTAACTCAATTAACCACTCATTACAACTGAGGTATGACGAAGAGCATCTCTGAACGCACAACACATCAAGACTTGAAGCAGACGGGCTGCAGCAGCAGAGGAAAACACCGGGTGCCACTCCTGTCAGCTAAGAACAGGAAACTGAGGCTACAATTCACACAGGCTCACCAAAATTGGACAATTAAAGATTGGAAAAACGTTGCCTGATCTGATGAGTCTCGATTTCAGCTGCAACACTCAGATGGTTGGGGCAGAATTTGGCATAAACAATATGAAAGCATGGATCCATCCTGCCTTGTATCAATAGTTCTGGCACACTTTGGGCCCCTTAGTACCATCTGAGCATCATTTAAACACCACAGCCTACCCAGGGCCGGATTAAGAGTTCAGAGGCCCCTGGGCACAATGTCTTGTAGGCCCCCTCTTTGGCAGGCCAAATGTATAATTTGTCCAAGGACATTTTAATATGGCATTTACAGTTTTACTGACTTAAAGGGAACTTTGTTGTACTATGCTGGAGTAAAGTTAATAGGGGGGGGGGACAATTTTGTGCATTTTAAGGTTAAATGCATCAATCTCGTGCTTTTTGAGAGATCAAAATTAAGAGTTTCAACCCATGAACTGCTCCTTGACCAAAGAAAAAACATTGATTTGTACCAGGACAATAAAGAGGGCTCAAACATCTTTTTAGTTATGAGAGTCTCAGTCTACATTACATTATCAGTGGTGTATTAGGATGCCAAACAATTATTATAATAATGTAATAATGATTTATATAATTATTCCTATGACATAAAATCCATATAGCCTATAAATGTACTATATAAATGAAAATGAATATTTCAAAAGTATATTTTAGCCTACATTACACTATAATATAGGAAAATAAAAAAACACTTTTGTTCTAATTTCTTCACTTGCAAGAAATAAACCCTTGAGCTTTTATTTAGGAGAAAACACCAGATAACCATGCTGATCGCGTGAGCAAAGTGCACACTTCTCTTTAAATCACCCAGCACAAACAGGATGGCTATTCTTAAAGTCTTGTGCTGTTTTATAAAGGCACAAAGCCATATCATGGTTTCGATTTTAGTTCGTTGGCAAAATATAACGCTAGAGACCTTTATGTTAGGTTATACATTTTACATCTCATATGTGTTGTGTTTGGAAAAGGGAGAAGAGAGAGTTCAGCAAAAGGCGGATTCGAACTCGGGTCGAGCGCATTAAAAACAGCTTTCAAGCTCTTCACGCTCTACGACCTACGCCATTGTAGCTATTCCGCAACGACCGTCTTTTTGCTAAAAACACAGGCACTTAGTGCAAATATACGCTCCGTTATCAAAAATGTAAAAAAATATTATTTTTTTCTTCCCCTCGCTTGGGCCACAAGAGCTCATGGCGAACTTGCAATGAATACATTTTATCAGACAGGTGTTCTGACGATTCATGCTACCCATCGAGATTTGCTACTTACTGGTCATGCGCATGTGCAGACTCACAGTTTTTTCGAAACACTACCGGCCCACCGGGGAAACTCCCGACTCTCCCGATTGCCACTCCGCCCCTGCAGCCCAGGGCCCCTTAGATGTCGTGGGCCCCTGGGCAAGTGCCCAGTTGCCCTAATGGTTAATCCGGCCCTGCCTATCTCAGTATTGTTGCTGACTACGTCCATCCCTTTATGAACACAGTGTACCCATCTTCTGATGGGTATACTTCCAGCAAGATAACGCATCGTCACAAAGCTCAAATAATCTCAAACTAGTTTCTTGAACATGAGTTCACTATATTCAAATGACCTACACAGTCACTAGATCTCAATCCAATAGAGCACCTTTGGGAGGTGATGGAACGGGGAGATTGTGTGATTTTATCATGTCAATATGGGTCAAAATATCTGAGGAATGTTTCCAGCACCTTGTTGAGTCTATGCCACGAAGAATTAAGACAGTTCTGAAGGCAAAAGGAGGTCCAACCGTGTACTAGCAGAGTGTACCTAATACATTTACAGTGTGTATTATAGTGACATGAATTTGGGGGGGAAATGTCCTTATTATTAAAAAAAAAAGTTTGCAATTAAAGAAATTAACATAATAGTCCTAAAATGGCCTTATATTTGTTTATGCTAAATATAATTTCTTATTTCATTTGATTTTGGATTCTTGACAGGTTTTGTTGATTCATTTGATGAAAATGATCTGCAAATTATTGTTTGGTCTGTTTTCGTCACAGCATGCTGAAGTTATTGATGAGTTCTTTAAGATTTTATTTGATCTGCATTCCCACCATTTTTTACTGATGTCCTCATTTATCCACTGCTGAGAGAAACCAGTAAGAAAGAGCAAAACACAGAGAGAGGGAGCTTAGCATGGGGGGGGGGGGGGGGGGGGTATCTTTTATGGCCACACATCCTGTAGCTGCCCATTAAAGCTGTGGCATTTTTACTGTCTCATTTTGCTTAAACGGTCTCTAATATAAAGGGGCCAACAAACCCTCCCTTTATTTCCTCTGTCTGCTTCCACTGACTCTTTGTAGTTCTCTTTTTCTTTTTTCTTTTCTGAGCAGGAAACTCTCGCTCCCCCTGGCTGGTGATGTAAAAGCAAACCAGGGCCACTAAGGTGCATCCTATTGATCACAGCAAGCTGAGAGGGAAGCAAATAAAAACATCCTGCAGCCAGAGATGGACAGAAGTGTGAAAGGAGAGAGAGAGAGAGAGAGAGAGAGAGAGAGAGAGAGAGAGAAAAGACCAGTTGATCATCTTTTTTTTTAATTTTTCCACTTGTACAGTTCAAGCCCTCAGACAGACTTGTACCACAGTTTCCTCTAGTCAAGCTAGATCCTGCTCCTAAACGCCCAGAAACAAGACCGGATTAAACACTTCAGTGCCTTCAGACTGAGCCCTGAGAGCTATTGGAAGGACGATGAGCTGTAGCTGTGGCCTGGTGGTTAACTAATGTGCTTTGACATTGATCCTTGTGCCCACTTGTTGACTCAGGTTCTAGTCAGGCTCATATCAAACCTTGACCCTTTTCCCCACTCTGCTCCTTTTCATTTCCTCTGTCTATCAAAAAATGTGCAGAGACAAAGTACATTTTCACACTTTCTGCTGAAAAGGATGAGTGGTTCCCAAGCAAGAGACGTCTTTTTCTTGTGCAATGGTTCGTTAAGCTGAATAGCAAACTGCACACTGCAAAAACTAGGCTGAGAGATGCTTAATGATGGCCCGACATTGACCGACCCTTGTGTGTTACCAACTCCGAAGAGCCCATCTTCAAATCTCCAAAATTCTGTTCACTAGATATGGCTGGTGTCCCTCCTTCAGTATATTGTCTGAGGAATTTTTCACCTGTTTTATGTCTGCCAGGCACACTTCTCTTCAACAAGCCGCTTGATTTGAAAGTATCATGCATGTCTGTAGCACAAACAGAGTTTAATACTTCACTTCACTTGGTTTCACTTGGTTTCCAGGAGCAAAGCTCTCAGGTAGACCAAGATTCTCCCAATCATGGAGACAGGACACGCTGAGCCGAGGGAGATTAAGCGTATCTCAATGTCGAATAGACCTTGTAGCCCTGAGGCGATTGTGCTTCACCCCAGGAGGGCGAGAGCTCAGAGCGAGAGCGTGAGATTGGGATGTTCCTAGACAGACGGTTCTCATGTCCAGTGGCAGGGAAGCCAAGAATCTCTCTCTTTCTCCTTGTCCTATCTGTCTGGACCACCTCCAGCCCAGACCTGGAGCAGGGGAAGGGGTGGAGCAGCCAGCTTTTTAGCACTTGTTTCTACACTGTGCTAATTTTACCTACAGACAAAGGGAGGTGGGGGCTGGGGGACATGTGTGCCTGGGGTGGGGAGGGGGTAATGGGGTAGTATTGGCTTATTGACTTGCCCTCACAGCTGGCAGGCTTCAGATGAAAAGGGTTGTTCCTCACATCAGAAGAGAGGCTAAAGGAAACAAAAGAATTCCGAAGTCCCTTCCAGCACATAGAGCCCCCCATCAATACACACACACACACACACACACACACCCACCCAAAGGGCCCAATCACCCTCTCAACAACACATGCCTCAGGTACAGATGAACCCAAAGTTTTTAACTGATTTTGAATGATTCTAAATTGCTATACACATAAAAAAATCAAATCATATGATATAAATAATGATTTGAATATCTTTGGTTTCCAAATTTACACTGTAAAGGGGACATAGAAACTGCATATTAAGTGGCATATGCAGTGACCCCAAAAATATTTGGACATAAAAGTGTCTATTTATATTAGATAAGAACTAAAGGCCCAGCTTTGGCCAGAAACGCTGGGGTAGGCTCTAGCTTCTCTGTGACCCTACATAGGACATGCAGGATGGATGGATGGATTGATTGATGGATGGATAAAGGCCTGGATATATTTTGTTTTCTGTATTCTCTCCACATCACTCACAGCTCAGTGTGCAAGTCTTGTGAAGTATAGTCACGCTGTACATGGGCAGTGTGTGCAGTCATCAGCAACTGTGCTAATGGAGAAAATAATGTCTCACACATTTTCCTTGAGACAGAACGGAACATGGACCAGGTTTAAGTTGACTTTTTGTGTGCACAATTTTTGCAGTTCCCTTTCAAGGGAACTCGAGCTGCGTTTGAGACGCGGTGGGAACGCTCTGCGTGATTGCGTCATGAAGCACGTGTAAAATCAGTCCAATGGAAGTCCGATACGTCATGGGTGACGTCATAGACCAGGAAACTATAAAGCACCCTTGCAAACAGACCGCGCCAGCTTCTGTTGTCTTCAGCAAGCGCTCTCTGTGATTCTGTCCTTGTCTATTTATTGTTGTCTGTCCGATCACATTGCTATATATATAAATATCATTATGGCGAGCAAGCAAGATTACAAACGTTGTGTTGTTCCCTGCCCTCGTTTCATTACGGGTGGGGACACACATCAGATGTGTGTTGCTTGTTTGGGAGTGGAGCATGCCCAGTCAGTCCTCGAGGGGGCTGATTGTGAGCATTGCATGAGTTTGTCCATGAAAACTCTCCGCTCCCGCCGGGCATTCTTTGAGGAGGATGGTTCGGTTCGTGTTCCCCGTGGTGCGGGTCCCGCTGCTGCTGAGGCACAGCGGCGGCGTGCATCATGGGGTTCACAGATGGATCTAGTAGCGGGGTTTGAGACGGGCCCAGCCCTTTCTCAGCCCTTACCTGCTAGTTCCGGTGTCCCAGCCCAGGAAGGAGCCCGCCCTGCGGTTTCTCCTCCCCAGGTTGAGGCACCAATGTTGCGGCTATCCAGTTCTGAGGAACCGGATGTCGTTGATATGGGGGATTTTGAGTTTTCGCCAGCTCATATCCCCGATGATGAGGAGTTAATGGAGGTTTTATCTCGTGCTGTTACTAAATTAAATATTGAGTGGCCAGCTGATGATATTGATGTTGAATCAAAAAAGAGTCTTCTAGATGATCGTTATTTACCATCTAGATCACGACCTCCTCGTCGGGAGCTCCCGTTTTTTCCTGATCTTCACACTGAGGTGTCTAGATCATGGAATAAACCGGCATCTTTCAGAGTTCATAATCCTCAAACTAGTAATTACAGTAAAGTGAGAGGTATTGATGATTACGGTTATTTGACGATGCCTCGTGCGGAAGAGACGCTTGCGAGCTATCTCTCCCCCGAGTCAGCGTCATCACTGAAAGCCCCGACGTTACCCACCAGACCATTAAAAAATACATCAATGCTGGTGGGTAAAGCGTATTCGGCAGCAGGTCAGGCGGCAGCATGCCTTCATACTATGTCGATATTACAAGCCTATCAAGCTGACCTGCTGAGGGACATAGATGATTGTGAGGAAGTTAGTGCTGATGCAATTCGAGAATTACGTCGCACGACAGATCTATCTCTCCGGGCCACCAAGGAGACGGCCAAATCTGTGGGCCGTTCTATGGCAGCCCTGGTGGCCACGGAACGTCATTTATGGTTGAATCTTTCTGAGATAAAGGATAAAGATAGATCTGTTCTTCTGGACGCACCGGTTTCTCCTACAAGTCTGTTCGGCGATGCTATAAATTGTGTTGTCGATAGGTTTCAAGAAAATAAAAAACAAGCGGCTGCGTTTCAGAGGTTTCTTCCTCGCCGGTCTAATGTCCCCGAGGCTGCACGCAATATAAAGGTTGAGCAGCCTCGTCCGTCTACGAGCTCCTCATATAGATACCAGCAGAAACAGAGCGTTGCTGCTCGGGCTCCTCCACAATCTGGGGTTCCCGAGTGGCGTTCGCAGTCCAGGCCTGCTGGGGGCAGACAGAATCCGAGGACTGTCATGCCTAAAAGAACCTGGACTAAGAAGAAGTCCTGACGCCAAGTGTGCCAGGCTTCTGAGGGTGGTCCCCTCCAGGGAGGAACGATTCCGAGGAACCGTTTCTCTTTGGCGCCCTCCGGGGGGCGGTTCTCCGAGGAGAGTCGCAGCGTTGCCACATCGGTTGTTCCCTGCCGGTTCGCCGTTTCAGGGCACCGAGGTGTCAGCGTCCCCATGCAATCCTCTGAGGAGGATTGTAGAACGGTCAGTTCGGTTGTTCCCTGCCGGTTCGCCGCTTCAGGGCGCCGAAATGATTGTTCAACCAAATCCAGAGGCCAGTCTCGAGAGACTGGTTCCCTTATCAGAATTTCTGGCAGCGTGGAAACTTCTGCCAAATATTTCTTCATGGGTCCTGCATATAATAGAAAAGGGTTACAGAATTCAGTTCGGTTCTCGTCCGCCCAGATTTCAAGGGGTCCTTCCCACAGTGGTGGACCCACAGCAGGCTCTGGTTATGGAGCAGGAAGTTCTGACACTTCTTCAAAAAGGAGCGATAGAGGGGGTGCCTCCTCCCAGCAGAGAGTCAGGGTTTTACAGCCGTTACTTCATTGTTCCGAAAAAAGATGGAGGGTTGCGTCCTATTCTAGATCTGCGCCAGTTAAACAGCAGAGTTCAGAAACTCAAGTTCAGGATGCTCACACTAAAGCAAATTGTATCACAGATTCAGTCCGAGGACTGGTTTGTCACAATAGACCTGAAAGACGCTTACTTTCATGTATCCATCCATCCTCATCACAGGAAGTTCCTGAGGTTCGCTTTCGGGGGCGAAGCTTACCAGTATCGGGTTCTACCGTTTGGCCTAGGTTTATCACCCCGCACCTTTACAAAATGCGTGGATGCAGCTCTGGCTCCTTTGAGACTCCAGGGCATTCGCGTATTAAATTATATCGACGATTGGTTGATTTTAGCTCAGTCAGAGCAGTTGGCAGTTCGGCATCGAGATGTCGTTCTGTCTCACATAAAGGAGTTGGGGTTGCGGCTCAACATCAAGAAGAGTGTTCTCCTCCCTGCTCAGAGGACCACTTTTTTAGGTGTAATTTGGGATTCTACCACAATGCAGGCACGTCTATCTCCTGCTCGGATTTCTGCGATCCTCACAGCCGTAAAGAATGTAAAACTAGGCCAGTCACTCACTGTGAAACAGTTTCAGAGACTGTTGGGGCTCATGGCAGCAGCGTCCAACGTGATTACTTTTGGCCTGCTGTACATGAGACCCCTGCAGTGGTGGCTCAGAACCAAGGGGTTTTCTCCGAGGGGAAATCCGTTCCGCAAGATCAAGGTCACGCGGCTATGCCTTCGTGCCTTGGTCATGTGGAAGAAACCTTGGTTCCTCGCCCAGGGCCCAGTGCTGGGGGCTTCTTGTCGACGCGTCACGCTTTCGACGGATGCTTCCCTCACGGGATGGGGGGCGGTCATGAGTGGCCGCTCGGCGCAAGGTCTTTGGCAGGACCATCATCTGTCATGGCACATAAATCGCTTGGAGATGATGGCGGTATTTCGAGCTCTCAAATATTTCCTGCCAGACCTGAGAGGCCATCATGTGTTGGTCCGTACGGACAACACGTCGGTGGTATCATATATCAACCATCAGGGGGGTCTGAGGTCACGTCACCTTTGCAAGCAGGCCCATCAGATCCTCCTATGGGCCCAAGGGAAGTTGCTATCTCTCAGAGCAGTTTACATTCCGGGGCGTCAGAATGTGGGAGCAGATATACTGTCAAGGCAGGGGCTGAGGCCCGGGGAGTGGAGACTTCACCCCGAGGTGGTGGAGCTCCTTTGGGAGAAATTTGGTCGTGCTCAGATAGACCTTTTCGCATCCTCAAATACAACCCATTGTCCTATGTGGTTCTCTCTAACGCACCCAGCTCCTCTCGGACTGGATGCGATGGTGCAGGTTTGGCCGAGGCTTCACCTGTATGCTTTTCCCCCGATATCATTGCTCCCGGGGGTTCTGGAGAGGGTTCGCCGGGAAGGGGCCAGTCTGTTACTAATAGCCCCTTACTGGCCGACTCGAGTATGGTTCTCGGACTTGGTGTCTCTTCTGAGCGGCTCTCCTATGGAGATTCCAATCAGGAGGGACCTGCTGTCCCAGGTAGAGGGCACGATATTTCACCCTCGACCGGAGTTGTGGAAACTGTGGGCCTGGCCTCTGAGGGGGCCAGGCTCATAGAATCCGGTCTCTCGACTGAGGTCGTTGAGACCATTCTCCATTCCAGAGCCCCGTCCACGAGAAAACTGTATGCACTGAAATGGAAATTATTCTCCACCTGGTGTGGTGAGCGTCAGTTAGATCCTGTTAACTGCCCTGTCGGTTCAGTTCTCGATTTTCTGCAAGACCGTTTCTCTGCTGGATTATCTCCTTCCACCTTAAAAGTTTATGTGGCGGCTATCTCGGCCTACCATACCCCTCTGGGGGGTACTTCTATTGGGAGAGATCCTCTGATTACTCGTTTTCTCCGTGGTACATTGAGGTTGAGACCTGCACTGCACTCCAGAGCACCGGCTTGGGATTTAGCCATTGTACTTGAGGGTCTGGCTCTAGCTCCGTTCGAGCCCATTGAAGAGGTTTCAGAAAAATTCCTCACTTTGAAAGCTTTATTTCTCCTTGCTGTTTCATCTATCAAGAGAATTGGAGATTTACACGCCCTGTCGGTTGCTCCGTCATGTTTGGAATTTGCACCTGGTATGGTTAAAGCATTTCTATACCCTAGACCGGGTTATATTCCTAAGGTCCCTGTCAATGTTGGGGGCCCAATAGTGCTGCAGGCCTTCTATCCTCCACCTTTTAATACCCCAGATCAGGAACAATTGAACCTGTTATGTCCAGTTAGGGCATTGGATGCCTACGTTCACAGAGCTGCCCTGTGGCGTAAATCAGAGCAATTATTTGTATGTTTTGGGTCACTCAAAAGAGGGTGCCCTGCATCTAAACAGGTTATGAGCAAGTGGATAGTCGAGGCTATTTCACTAGCTTATGAAGCGGCCGGTCAGCCTTCACCTATGGCTGTACGGGCCCATTCTACTAGGAGTATGGCGGCCTCTACGGCCTTAATTTCAGGGGTTTCCCTTCCTGATATTTGTAATGCGGCAGGATGGTCCTCTCCGCATACATTTGTCAGGTTTTATGACCTTGACCTCTCCACTCCAGGGGCTAGGTTGCTTGCTTCTTAGTGTGCGCAATGGACTTCACACAGAACGGGCATTTGTCACTATGGCGTAGTGGGTATGGGGTTCCCACCGCGTCTCAAACGCAGCTCGAGTTCCCTTGAAAGGGAACGTCTCAGGTTACGTATGTAACCCTGGTTCCCTGATAGGGAACGAGACGCTGCGTTTGCCTGCCATACTTCCTGCACACCCTGATCGACTTGCTTCAGACTTTTCAGAAGCTGGCGCGGTCTGTTTGCAAGGGTGCTTTATAGTTTCCTGGTCTATGACGTCACCCATGACGTATCGGACTTCCATTGGACTGATTTTACACGTGCTTCATGACGCAATCACGCAGAGCGTTCCCACCGCGTCTCAAACGCAGCGTCTCGTTCCCTATCAGGGAACCAGGGTTACATACGTAACCTGAGACGTTTTTTTTTTACACTTTTAATTGGTGTTTTGCTGATTTTTAGTGGATGTAAGAAGTCAGTTCTCAAACAGGTGTCCTATCAGTGTAACCACAGCTAGTTCATCACATTAACATTATGAGAAAATCCGCTAACATTTGACAACCACAAAACGTCACAGTGCTTTTTGACAGAATACTTTTAAACCATATGTCTATTGTTTTATAATATAAAACTTGTTTAATATTTTATTATCTAATGCAAAGACATTCATTCATTTGTACGTGTGTCTAAAGGTGTGGTCATATTAACAACATTTCAGAGAAATTTAACAGGCACAAAGGTTTATTGACAATAATGTAGCAATGGATAAAGCACGGCTTCCATAGAAGTCACTTTCAAACCAATCAACTTTCTGTTGGTCGTGGTGAATCCCTGTGACAAACTTGAACACTTTGTAAAATATGCATTAGGGAAATTCTTTCCTGAATGCATGCATTCCAACTAAACTGACTGGTTTTGGTTCACGAAAATTCACTGAACAATGATAAGTACTGTATATCACACAATTGTCATGCATTTACACAGACTTTTTTCAAAGTGGCATAAGTGTATTTACACAAAAACTACCTGCATGTGAAACAACTAATTAGTTTGAAAGTAAAACATTTGAAAAGATTATGATTTATGTTTATGACTAGGTTAGATTTTTTGGTCAGAAATATACTCTATATTACTAATAAAATTGATAGGGATCAGCACATTATCAC
The DNA here is from genome assembly GCA_030578255.1 of Tiaroga cobitis. Classification (NCBI taxonomy): domain Eukaryota; kingdom Metazoa; phylum Chordata; class Actinopteri; order Cypriniformes; family Leuciscidae; genus Tiaroga; species Tiaroga cobitis. The sequence continues at coordinate 15,089,759 of CM060609.1, forward strand.
ATACAATCTTTGAATGAAATGTAATTTCGGTTAGTGAAAATAAAGTGGCTGGAGAAGGTCTGCAGCCCAAATACAGTATCTGTTCATTTTTGCTGTGTAGACACTGTCTTTGAGCTGCATTAACTGTAAAGAAACTCCTAGCTAAGGCTGCAATGTTCAATGTAAGACACAAGAAACAATGTCGTATGTGTGTTTCCACTGAACAGATTTATTATTCCACCTTTTGCTGTGAGGAATGATTCTCATTAACTGCCAACAAATGCTGCTCATCTTCAACTGTATGAAAATTGTTCCACTGCGTCTCTCAAAAGCCCCTTTTCCCTTTTGACTGTTGATTTATTGAGTTTACATTTCCGCCATGAATTTTAATGTTGATCTGGCCTGCATTCAAAGCTTTGTCATCAATATTTAAACATCAATATAAACTTCACAATCGCTGACAAATTGTCCCGAGATTTCCGCATTTTTTTTGACAGATTCATTAAAATGTATCAAATTCTCTGGCGGGAATCAGAATCAACCCCTTCAGCCTCTAGAGGAAGGGTTAAGCATTTATTTTGAGTGGCTCCCACTCCACGCACACACTCGGTGTTGTTGTTTTTAATGATAGCGGGTCTGATTAGAACAGAGCACCGGGGAGCACCAGTCACGTAAATCAGCCCCCCAATGTGCCGCCTGTCGGTCTGGAACGCTGTGAGAGTCTTCCTGCTCTATAATCAAACCAGCTCCGCTCTCTGAGAGAAATCAGTAATCACACGTATGCTCCACAGCACTAGCCTTCTCTCTGTGTGCAACAAGCCAACAACCCATTGAAACATTTCTCCTGTTTAACACTACAAGCTGATGCAGAAAGCTAATAGGCAGGTGAGATGGAAACAGAAACAAGAGTTAGCAAATGGTTTCTGTTTTCAAAATCAGTACTGTGGTAGAAGGATGATTGCTTTCATTATTGCATGTAGCATTTAGACCTATCTGTAAAACATATGGTTCAGATTACAATCTGAAAAGATGAAGCCATTGTAATGTATCAGATAAATGCACACCTGTAACACCGGTTAAATTGATACAGCCTATTATTTAAAGTCCCCCTGTTGTCAATAATTTTCATCCCTTAAAACTCATCTTTGATCACCAAAATTACATATTTAAAAGTTTTTTTCTTGAAAAAAAAAAAAATCATTCATGCCTTAAAATAGCTGGAATGTATACACCCTTGCCTCATTTAGTATATGCGGTTCTAATATTCATATTAGCCCCACCTCTACTTACTCTCACCAGCTCAGAGATCTACTCGTTGACTATCAGGCATTGATGTGATTGGTTACAAGGTAGTTTTTGACGTCAGAAACACCAGCGATTTCAAACCGCGTTTTTGAGACTGTCTTTGGTTCACTTCAGTTTTAAAGGGAAAAAAACTCGGCAATGGTGACTTATGAATTTGTATATGGTTTGTCCTAAAGCATATTAAAAACACCACATAGACATATAAACAACATTAAAAACTTGATTTTCACCACAAGGGAACTTTAATTATATATGAATAAATAAATGTAAATAACATTTATATTAATTCTTTATTTTATATTAAAAGTTAGACTAATGTACTATATTAATTAAAGGAAGAATGTGTGCTTTTGTGATTTTTTTCTTTCTTTTTTTTTCTTTTTTCTATTTAACTCACATTTATTTTTATTTCAGTTATTTTATTAAAAAATGTCCAGTTAGATACCATGCAACATTTCTAATTTCAACATTTCTAAGGTTTTCATATAATATTATTTTATTTTATTTCTTTTTTTCCATTACTTATTTATTTTAGTTGACAATAACAACTCTGCTTAATGTCTCAAACTCTGCTCAGATTTGCTAAGATGGCAATGCCTGGAATCAAAAGTTTGAGATTTTAATATGAATTTAAAAAATGTCTGTGTTCATTTTATAGTTTTATTTGTATTTGCATTTTGTCATTGTATTTTTAATTGTCTTGAGGATACATATTTAAGGTAATACTCAAACACTCATTTGCATATTTCATAAAGCACAACCTCCTTTAACCATAGTTAAATCACTGAAATGTACAACCTTGAGTGACATTACTTTGTTCTATAAGTTCTGTGTTAAGTATAAGAATAAAAGAATAAGAATACAAGAATAAAAAAGCGGAGGAGTGCTAAATGAAAATTGTTTATTCAATTCTCAAACCAATTACTTAGAAAAAGACTGAATGAGGAGTCCTGTTAAAGCTTCATTCAAGACGTGCATTCTAGCAGCAGAGCTTTATACCAAAGAATGTTGTTTAGACCTATTTTAAAGCTAAAACCCTGGGGTTAAAGGTCATGGGCAATGACGCCCTGCTCTTTAGCGCTGTCGCATCCCATCATCCAGAGAAGCAGAATGGGAGGATCTGTCATTAAGCTTTAGTCACATATTAATCAAGCACCTTTTTTCACTATTACATTCCCACACACAGGATTTAGTTAATGAATTACTATCAAATCTCACCTATCAAAGTCACACAAATCCTTGGAAAACGAAACACTCTCAGTCCACCAAGCAACACAAGCTATCGACCCCATACTCGCCATTGTGACCTGCTATTGAGAAACTGAAATCCAAGTTAATTAGCTCATTAAACTATCAGGATGTTTGTATTTAAAGGCTTGGGTAGGACGGATGGCTCTCTGCTCGTATATTTTAATAGGGTTGGACTGGGCAGAGACTCTCTGTGACTGAGGGAGGGGGTGCTTGGGCTCATGTATGTACAGGTCACCTCCCTGCGTATGAGAGTGTGATCCTGAAGACCCCTCTTACCGCGTGAAGACTGAACACCATCTGCGCACCATTAGAGACCCATACGCGGCAGGAGGGACAGAGAGAGTGAGAAAACAAATCCAACTAGATTTTTACTTTTTCTGAGGAAAATGTGAGTGGTCCAAAACGCCAGTGTTCAGTGTTGTTGCTACTTGAGTGCCTTGGGTGTTTGTTTGTATAGTGTTAGAGGTGTTCTGGATGGTCGCTTGAGTGTTATGGGTGGTTGCTAGGGTGTTCAGGGTGGTTGCTATAGGGGGGTGTGGGCAATAGCTATTTAGGGGCTATTTTCAGGACGACTAAGGTTTCTCGTACTGTGACATTTATTTTCATGATAGTTAAGCACAAGAAAGGGTCTTGGCATTACCTCAAACAGCGTTCTTTTTTCTTTTATAAAAAAATATCCAGATGAAGACCTCTGACCCTGACATCTTTACGAACGTTGCCTTGAACGTAGCTCACTCTGGCTCCACAACCTCTTGGATCCCATCGTTATCTAGCCTTTTCTCTCTGACACTGTTTTTTCTCTCTCAATTGAGTCTTCTTTCACTCTTTTCTTCTGTATTTACTCATTCTTTGTCTTTTATATCCTCTATATTAGTCTAGTTTAATACAGGCCTGCTTGCCTTACGCTCATAGGTCAATGTGTAATATTTTTCTGTTATGTTCTCCGATAGCTTCAAGCACATTGAGCGACCTTGAGGTTGAACAGAGAGCTGAGATGTGAAGCTAAACAAAGCTCTCTCCTGCTCGTTTCTCCAAGGCTTTTCTTTTTGACACTATTTTTATATAAAATAAGCTATTCTAGGGCAGGCAAACACAAGAATTTCCTTTATTATTTATGCTATCAGTCCAACGAAACCCAAATATGAGATTGTAATGATGTTCGTTTGAAAGAAGTGCCAGCGAAGTTGACTAATGCCGCATTTAAGAGGTCCTTGGATTTTTAAATACATTAAATCATATAATCCCTCCCTGTCTGCATGACAAAAACCATCACACGCCACTCAGTTGAGATAATTCAACAGGTTTATCGACTCATTATTTCTGTCTTGGTCTAATACGGATTTATATTGGTTTACCCATACTGATGCTGGATTGAAGCGTGAGACATCTTGACAGCTTTATGGAATTTTCCAGGATGTGATGGCTTTATTATCACTGTGAACACGTTTTAATTTGTGTTTGCAGATGGATTCCTGCGCAGGAGATGCCAACTTCTGTGTTTGCGTGGCAGTGTGCCCATTGCAACTTCTGCCTATAGTTTGAGAATACACGGCTGAATCTAATATCTACTCCATACTCAACTGATCTTCATGTCATCCCATAACGACTCTTTACACTTCAATTCAAGAAACATAGATCTAATTAGCGCCTAATAATACTCATTACTTCTACTGTAATGCTTCTGAATTGTTCAAACAAATCGGTGGCTCTTTAAGCAGGGAAAGGCAGCGTTTTCAACAGATTTGGCATAATTATAATGAAACTATGAATTTGCTGCATACCCAAAACCCATAAAATAAAGAGATTAGTGAGTTGGAGAGGTGTATGGCGGTTATTTGACTTTGAGAATGAGCAGCATAATTTCATCTTTTCAGTTAGGAATAATCTATTATTTAATAACTCCTCATCTTTAATTAAAAGACATTCCTCAGCGTTAAGCCACAGGTAGGTTTTGGCTTTGAGAAAGTATCTCCCTTCATCATTGTAGGTATTAACGCTGGGCTCAGCGTGTGGCTCAGCATCTCTCGTTTGGCCAGCCTGACTCTATTCTTTCTTTCTGGTTGACTGTGGCGTCGCTGGTGGTGTGCTGCGTATTATTAGGCAGTGGTGTTCTTGATCCATGTCATTTTCAGCTTGTGCCATTTCCTATCGCTCCCAGCTGCCGGCTCTGGCTAATTAGTGACAGAGATGGGAACAGGAACAGGGAAGAGAGCTTCAGAAAACAGGCCCTGCAATGTCGTCCTGTTATTTTCTTGGACACAAGTCCTGATTCTAGCCACAAAGTCCCGACTGGAGGCTTCTTCTGGAAGGCACACAAACACAGTTTCTAGGAAACACAGACAATGAAATGTAAATCTATAGGCTTTCTGCTCATTTTTATAAAGATTGTACCTACTTACCAGGATATTATTAAAAGGGGCACATATCTCATTTATGCTTAGGGTAGGACAGCATATAGGAAATTGTCTTAACAAATTGTAGCACTGACAATACATATTTTATCCATATAGGAGAAGAGGTTTTAGTGATTTAGTGTTTGTACCTCCTGAAACCTCTTTTAGTGGATCCCGATCCAACTCATTGTTTAAAAAAATATCTGTACAGAAGTATGTTTTATACAAATAAATAATTTAATTTAAAATCATTTAAATAAAATAATTTATAAAATAATTAATAATAATTATTATTATTTTATTTTATTTTTAGCTGATGGTCTACTTTGGCTAGGTTGGAAGTATTCTTTTGGGTATGGACAATGACAGCTGACATTTATTAGCTTATTTTAAAATTGTATTTCTTTATGAACTCATAACCTTTCAGGTGCTCAACATGTACACTGCAAAGCTTAATCTTTGTTCACTGTCTGCATGAATTCTCTCCAAAAGTTATGACCGCAAAAAACGTCTTTGTATTCGTTTAAATTGGAGTTGCGTGTATCTTTAATCTCCTGACACAAGTCCTTGTCAATGTGGTCATCTAGTGTTGTTACAGTGTCCAGTAGTTTGTTGTTGTTGTTTTTCCATCTCTTCCCTGCTGAAAAATCCAGCATTGCTGGATGCCATTTTTAGGTATGTTTTGCTTGTTGGGAGCAGCATGGGATGCTTGTTGCTGGTTTGCTGGTCACCAGAATGGGAAGTGGGAGGCTTGGTGGACCAGGAACACCAGCTCGGTTTTGCAAGGCTGGGGGCTATTGTCACCACCTTTGCCAACCCTGCAAGCTGATGCTTGCACTCTAAGTGTCAAAGTACCAGCAACATGTGAGAAGTGGTGGTACGCAAGAAGAAGTGAAGGTACGCTAAATTCTGATATAGAAGTGCCGGTACTGCATACTGCCCACTTTGAGCACTGCATACAGTACATACGTACTGTGCTAATTATGAAATTTACATCACGCACTGCACACAGCCTAAAGTATGTGTAAAAAATCGAGTATAGTTTGAGCTTTAGCCTTTAGGCTCAACACATAATCTATGCAATTATGTGAACACACGTTTTTAGCATTGCCATAATGCGCGCAGCGGGTGTTAGCGTAAAATGTCTCTAGGCAGTTTCAGTCAGCTTTAAAACAGTTTAGTACATTAGCACAGACACCTCAACTGTCAACATGTTTATAGCTAACTATCAGAATAATAACACATCATACAGCACTAAAATTTGAAGGTAAATACCACTACAGCAATAGAAGTTAGCAAGTATTTTGCACTTTTCAGTGTGTTAGCCAAGCATTTACTTCTATACTTCTGATACTTTTCTGTATGTGTGAGGGAAGGAAACAAAAGAATGAGAAAAGACAGAAGGGAAATTGTCTCTTTGACATTGTAGAATATTCTTCACAGATTCATAGTTTCCATCCTTGACCTGTGGATCCTAGTGGATAATGCGGAAGGATGACTGCACAGGAAGTGATGCGATGTCCTCCCATCAGTCTCAGCAGCTGGAGGAACACCTGGCAGAGCACAGATGGCTGTGGATCAGTTAATAAATTTACTGTACTCGCCGCAAAGACAAATAAGACAACTCAACGTTAATAGCCTCCCCAGAAACAGACTATCTGCCTCATGCTCATAAGTCATACTGCATTTATTGCTTATCACCAGTGTAAATAATGTGAGCGCTTAGCTTGTTTAATAAGTGTGTTAATGTGAGTTAAATGAAAATTTAAAAGTATATTTAATCGGCTTTGCAAATGATTCATCGTGTTTCGTTTTTTGGGGGGGATTAGCCGTTATAATTACACATTCAGTATGCCTTGGTTTGTGGCTCATTAAAGTGTCATCATTTCTTTATAGTCACTGTATTTCTAACCCCCCGCGGTAAAATTAAATCATTAAGTTTTCCTTCTCCGCAAACCGTCTCCCTGTGATGAAGTACGAGTGATGCCGTCAACACTGAACCTTTATGGAATAAGAATTTATAACTGTGAAGTGGAATCAATATTAGCTTTCATAGCGCTGACTCGTGAAAACTGGCTGACTGTGTTCAAACTCATGGCAGAGTCTCAGATGGAGGTGCAGTATTGCGAGCCGTTGCGTTGACAGCTCCCGGTTTGAAACCAGCTTTTACTGTACGTTTCATTTATCATCCGCTCCTCAGTTGTTGTTTTTTTGTGTGCGAAGCATTACATCTGTCACAGATTTCAGCATGACTCCTGAAGCATGTCGCCGTTTCTTGATGTTCTGCCCGAAGAGCGTTTTTTAGATCTCGGCTCATCTCGAGCCTGTGTTTGGTTTCACATCATGTCTGTGTGTCTCTCTTGGCCTCACATCACTTCACCAGACTGAGCCAGAGGGGGTCATTCACTGTCATCTCATTCCTCTAAACACTGCCGCCCTTAAATCAGTCAAACCACGACAGAGATGTCAGGTTTGTAGGGTGATGCCACACAAGCTCCAACTTTTCTTGCCTGTGATAAAGACAGCGTGTATTAGGGGTGATCAGGGTTCGTTGTCACATTGAGAAATTGTCACAAAGACTGTCTCTTAGTAACTGTTAGATTTTGAGTCAAAAGTCCAACTACACAAATGTGTTTTCTCTAGCTGTGGGTTTTAAAGGGATGTCTTAAAGGGATAGTTATCCAAAAATACATTTTCTGTTGTTATTTACTCACCCTAATATCGTTTCAAACCTGTATGACTGACTGACCTCTGTGAAACACTGTTTTTGTCCATACAATGAAAATCAATGGGGTCCAAAACAACTACATGATCGCATTTTGAGACATTATTTTAAATATTACTGTTATGTATAAAACTCAATAAGATTACTCATTTCATTTGAGAAAACTGATTGCCTTAAACTATTTAAGTTTAAAAAACGACATATTATTGTTATTTAAGTTTAAATAACAATACTATTTCCTAATATGAACTGTAACTAAATCAAATACGTTGTGCAGCTCAAACTTAACTATTAAAACCAGTGATGGGTCGATCATTAATGATTTGTTCATTTTGAACATCATGAACAATTAGTTATCTTAGACTTGTTCATTTTGTGTTGCATTTGCACAACATTCTTTTCTTTGTAACTAACGTGAAAACTCTTTACAGGAAATATGTTCACCTCCAGAGTCTTCTGATCTGAGTCTTTCCTTCATTGTCATGTGACAGTCACATATAGGCTCCGAGTATGACTCTGTACAGGAAAAAATAAATGATTTCTTCTCTGGTGAGAGTCTCTTTTGTTCACATCACTTGTCGTCTCATATTCTGTATTAGATTCAGCAATTAGTTTTCTACTATTCCCAAACATCTTTCCAAAACATTTTTTATTATACACTTATTTTGATAATTATATGATAATTCCTAAATGCATGCATTACATAGAAAGATGAGTAGCAGTTACATGACAAATAAACGAAAGACTCGAACCGGAGGAGAGTCTCGAGAGTTGAACTAATCAATTGTGTTTCCTGTACTAGCCTATTCGGCTGTCACATGACAAAAGAATGAACGACTCAGACTAGAAGACACTGATCATTTCTGTTTCTCATAATTTGCGATATTTGCGATAATCTGCATTATCATTTTTTGGGATATAATCAAAGTTTGCACAAGTAGATGTGTTGGGGGAATCTGGCGATTGAAAATGTAACCTTTATTTAATTCTGCTCAAAGGAACGAAATTACTTGAATAAATATTCATTAATTTTGCTGAACGAGATTCAATGATCCAAGACAGTAAACTGATCCGTTCATCACATCACTAATTAAAACTAGAAACATCAAATTGACTAGGTAGCAACAGCACACATGCTGAATTATTTTAAAGAGATAACCATTGCATCTGAAAGAGCACAGTTATTGCTTTTAAAATAAAGCGACATACAATAGTCTCAGTGTTCCCATCCTCCACCTAACCACAGGCGTTACTCTTCAGATCAATGGTAACTCCCCAAAACTCAGACATAACAGAAACCCTTTTAAATCCCAACAGATCACCTACATATTCATTATTTGTGCAATTTTTTTTTATATATATTTACTCTCCTTGTTGAACAGGGTTGCAAACTTTGGTTGCCTGGCTGGAGTGATATTCTGATGATGATGCCGCTATTATGATCCAACAATTTATTTTTAATTGAATCTTAAAGGGATACTTCAGGATTTAGCATTAAGCTTTATATTAGTAGAAAACCTGTAGTATTTTCGAATTACCATGCTTTCCACACTCATATCCCCCTGAGACGAGAGATTTATGTATTTTTTTGTCTGGAAAAAATCCTCTGATGACGCAAAAATCATCATTTAGCGTCATCGGAGGATTTTTTGGCTAGAGGCTAAATACTACAGTCAGAAGTAGCGGCTGTCCCGCATGTTCCCAACCCACCCATAGAGGTTGGGATCTCACTCACAGAATGTACACATAGTGTCAGCCATCTTTTTTTTGGAAGCTAAGCTAGCAGGCTCTTGTTCTGTGGAGAAAGCTGAGTAGTAGGGGTTATCATCCTCTTTTTCCCGGACATGTCTGGGATTCAGCTTTTGCTTTAGCAGTCACCATTCATTGTTTACATGCACACCTTTTGTTTAAATCTAACTGAATTCATTCCGATTGGTGAATCTGAATGTAGTGTTTACATGAACACTAAACAAGTGATCGGTTGATGATGTGCGTTTTAACATTGCTAAGAAAATTTCCGCTCCTCCGTGAGAGATACGAGACCGGTGCGTCTCACAGGTGTCGCTCATCGGTAATCACGCCATCGGCCTCGCGCCGTTCTCCCGCGGCCCTAGCTGCTCGCCACAGTAAAGATAATAAATGGTGATTGTAGAACACAATAGCCGAATCCCGGACATTTTGGACGATCTCGAAACACATTTTCGGGCAGACTCATAACGGAGAGTCACTAGTAGCCTAGACTTGTTGTTTAACTACTGCGCTCTGTTACCGGTAGGCGTGGCCTCCTAGGTCAGCGAAGCAAGTGGATTCTGGAAGTTGTTGTATTTCATCCACATAAGCCAAAAATACATTTTCTGGCTTTTCTCAATCTAGAAAGCTCCAAATTCAAAAATAATTTCACATTTCTTCTACATAAATGACCCATTTTAAATACACATTCATCTTTCCAGAGGTGAAGTATCCCTTTAATACAAAGTACCCATATGCTTAATGTAGTATACACCTTTTTAGAAACTTTCCATCAACTTTCCTTACCTTCTATGCTGATTAGATAGCTACCTAATATTGCCTCAAAGGTAATTTACCAGTGAGTCAAACTTTTTACTGGCTAATTTATTAAAAATAAATGCACAACTAAATTTTAAATATGTTTTTACATGTATTCTCTACACTGTGTGGCAAATATAAATAAGCTTGTTTGTCTACAATTCAGAAAGTCACTCAAATTTAAAAGGCAGTTTATAATGACTAAATTATTGATTTAAAAAAAAAAATCTAAATGATAAAGTCACCTGTTGCATAGGAACACATTCACTCTTCTAAAAACAGTAACTGTAAGTGACATTTTTGACAGCACACATATTCAAATAATCGACAATGAAATTAAATAAAATCTGCAAAAAAGAACATTTAGGCCCTGTTTACACATGGTATTATGCGCTTTTGTTTATCCGATTATAAGTGGACAACACTAAATACAGGTGTAAACGTTTTGAGCTTGTTCATTTTTTAGGTAGTCGAAAACGCATTAGACTGGATTGCTTTCGTAGTGTAGACGCTCACGTGGATGAATCAACCCGATTTCGCGGCAATTCGTACAAATTTTACGAGGTGGCTCTATTCATACAACCTTACTCGTACGAAATCGTATGATTTTTGCTAAATCTTACATATTTTACGAGTTTCCCAATGCGTATGAATTCATAAGAATGACCTATCCCTGACCCCGCCCCTACACCTACCCATCACGTGGGTTTTAGACAAATCGTACGAATTCCTACGAGTGAGGTCATACGAATTTGTATGAATAAGCTACCTTTTGTTCAATCGTACGAATTCGGACAAATTGGTCGTGAGATGGCGTTGGTTGAATAGCCAAATAGCCACAAAAGACCGCCTATTCTCCTCCCACTGAACTAATGCTTTAAAATAATGGAAAGCGCGCTAGACAGACGGGATTTAAACTTTGTTGGCTCAAGTATGGAAGTAAAATAATGTCAAATGTTTTTGAAACAAAAAGCATGTTGAATTGCACCAATTGAAAAAAAAATATGCATTGCGTTAACCATGCTTGCATTTTAATCCATTGTATTTTTAAGGCTTGCATTTTTATGGGCTGAAATTCAACATGGTTGAATATTTAAGCTGTGAATATTTCAATTAAAAACATTTCAAACACATTTTCAATATTAAAAATTCAATAATCCATATTCACCTTTCATATTTCACTTCCAAAATTTTCAAACTGTTTAAAAATACAACCTATAATATTCAAAAGGCAAATTTCGGTCCATTTTATTTCGCTTTGAAAATTCGCTTCCACAAATTCAGTGGTTCAAATTCGACAGTAAATTCAACGTCGACATCCAGGAACTGCAGGAAAAGCAGTAGATTACCGATCATAATCTCCATCTGCTGTAGTCAGCTTTACCAGCAGGGGGTGCACGCCACTGATCTATATAGAATGACTGGATAGCTCATGACGTCATAAACAGTGAAGCCACCGCGCCGCCATATTGTGATTCCCTAGTGAGCTCACATGTTCTATTGAATCAATAGGAAATTGTATGATTTGACTAAGAAAACATTGCATAACGAGACACCGTCTTTAATCTAAAGTCTCCCTGAACAGTCTTACAACGCAAACATCCTAAGCATTTAAATGGGTACTTGTTTAAAGTCGGAAATTATTCCTGCTTACTAAAAATTAAGTATATGTGAAGTAATTCACAAGTAATTGTGAACTTAAAATTTAGCTCTTTCTGATTGTGTTTTACAGATAGATCAGTAGTCTGTTCAAGTATTTGATTAGTTAGCAAGAACATGTTCAGGAAATGCATAAAACAAATTGTATAGGTTATTGTATTCCTGTTTCACCTCTTATTTACCCTTATTTACTATTTACACTGCACACGTCTGCGGCGCCACACGGCTACCGGAGCTGATCGCGCCCACTAATCGGCAAATCGCGTGGAAATGCTCCTGGTGTGAGTTGACACCGCGTGAAGGTAGGAATAAAACATTGTCGGAGCCGTAATGCGCCGCAGATGTGTGCAGTGTAAATAAGGGGTTTACACATAGGCCTACTCTGTTTGCAGTGCATATTTTTTTACCATACCCATGTCAACAGGTTGGAGCTTTCACTGCAACGTCATTTGCTGAAATGGACAGAACGATGAGTACGAGTTATAATTTATATGTGTATGGAAAAGGTTGATTAAGACACAAAACACACGAGCGTTTACTCAAGTGTCTTATGATACTTATTTTTACCCCCGTGCAAAGTAAGGTGATTTGTCCACTGCAAAACTAAATTCTCTCGCCGTTGGCATTGATATTAAGTTTTAGTAAAACAACTGTAATACACTGAGACAGAGTGAATTGTTTGTTTTAGTCACTATGACGGAATACTAAATTGATGGCTGGGTTTTGGCAAAGGCAATTTTATTTAAATATAGCATCATTAAATACAACCAAATTACAATTATAAATTAAATTCAGCAATTAAAAATGACATCTCTACCATGATATCTGGTCATCTCTGTGTTATAACGTGAATTGTCTCCGCCATTATCCAGGGCTGCGTACAGTAGAGGTATTTGTCATCTTATTTTATATCTTTTTGTCCATTTGGAGCGCGCGTCACGTCACCTACTAGCGTCGCGCCTGCCACAAGATCTCTCACTGTTTACATGAACCAGACACTCCAATGAGAGCACATAAAGTGCAATCCATCTCTTATTTACCATTTTTTCATCTTATCGTATATTTTATTCGCTCCTTTGCCCGTATTGGAGCGCGTCTCGTGGCTCTTACTAGCGTCGGGCCAGCCACACAATCTCTCACTGTTTTAATCTACCAGACACTCCGATTGATGCACATGTGCAAACAGACAGTGCAATCCTGACCTGCTCTTATGTAGCCTATCTATTTGTCATCTTATTTTATTCGCTCTTTTTGTCCATAATGGAGCGCGTGTCGTATTGGAGCCATCTTCGCAGTAGTGAACGCGCCGAGAGAAATGCTCATTTCATGCGGATTACATTATCTGAGAGTAGTCTATTTATTTTCGTTTTGAATTGTTTCGTTTAAAAGTAGGCTAGACATTTCTACCTTGATGTATTTATCATGCCTGTGAGAAATGTGCAATGCAAAAATGTCATGATTTTATTGCTATGCCTATGCCTATATGTCTGCTTTGCTTCTTATTTATTAAATCCAGGGACTAGGTTGATCAAAGATTGATTGAAATTAAGATACAATTTATTAAAAACGAAATTCACTTTAAAGAAAGGTTTTTATAAAAAACAAAACGTAATGGAGTGGTCAAAATCATTCTCCTTCAGAATGTCAATCGGAGAATCAGGCAACTGTAATAGGGAGAGATCTTGTGGCTGGTGCGCCACGAAACACGCTCTATGGGACAAACGAGCAAATAAAATATAAGATAAGATGGCAGAAGGGTAACTAAGAGCAGGATTACATTGGCTTTGTGTTTTCGTGCATCAATCGGAGTGTCTGGTAGATTAAAACAGTGAGAGATCGTGTGGCTGGCCCGACGCTAGTAAGAGCCACGAGACGCGCTCCAATACGGGCAAAGGAGCGAATAAAATATACGATAAGATGAAAAAAAATGGTAAATAAGAGATGGATTGCACTTTATGTGCTCTCATTGGAGTGTCTGGTTCATGTAAACAGTGAGAGATCTTGTGGCAGGCGCGACGCTAATAGGTGACGTGACGCGCGCTCCAAATGGACAAAAAGATATAAAATAAGATGACAAATACCCCTACTGTACGCAGCCCTGGATAATAGCGGAGACAATTCACGTTATAACACAGAGATTACCAGATATCATGGTAGAGATGTAATTTTTTATTTATAATTGTAATTTGGTTGTATTTAATGATGCTATATTTAAATAAAATTGCCTTTGCCATCATGTAAAACCCAGCCATCAATTTAGTATTCCGTCATAGTGACTAAAACAAACAATTCACCCTGTCTCAGTGTATTACAGTTGTTTTACTAAAACTTAATATCAATGCCAACGGCGAGAGAATTTAGTTTTGCAGTGGACAAATCACCTTACTTTGCACGGGGGTAAAAATAAGTCTCATAAGACACTTGAGTAAACGCTCGTGTGTTTTGTGTCTTAATCAACCTTTTCCACACACATAAATTATAACTCGTACTCATCGTTCTGTCCATTTCAGCAAATGACGTTTTGTGAAGGCCTCTCCTGTTGCTTTGGTGCTTGTCAACACGCGCGTGCACCCCCTGCTGGTAAAGCCGACTACAGCAGATGGAGATTATGATCGCTAATCTACTGCTTTTCCTGCAGTTCCTGGATGTCGACGTTGAATTTACTGTCGAATTTGAACCACTGAATTTGTGGAAGCGAATTTTCAAGGCGAAATAAAATGGACCGAAATTTGCCTATTGAATATTATAGGTTGTATTTTTAAACAGTTTAAAATTTTTGGAAGTGAAATATGAAAGGTGAATATGGATTATTGAATTTTTTATATTGAAAATGTGTTTGAAATGTTTTTAATTGAAATATTCACAGCTTAAATATTCAACCATGTTGAATTTCAGCCCATAAAAATGCAAGCCTTAAAAATACAATGGATTAAAATGCAAGCATGGTTAACGCAATGCATATTTTTTTTTCAATTGGTGCAATTCAACATGCTTTTTGTTTCAAAAACATTTGACATTATTTTACTTCCATACTCAAGACTCAAGTTTGGTTTGAAGAGGAAAAACATACCAAGCATGATGTTCTTTCACCATTCCTGATTTCTAACACACACTCACAGTGTTCGGCGTGATCTTGCGGCTGTCAGAGCAGAAACGAAAGCTGCTGCTCTCCGTATGTTTTCTATCATATCCGGTCGCGTTCAAATTGCAAGTCTTGAAGCAAGTCTTCAGCAAATCATGCTGGGAACTAGAAATCTTCTGTGAGTCTTAATATAATCAGTTATTGTTCACATAACATTTTTCTAGTAAGTGCAATGAACATACAATAATACTTGAGTGAAATTAACTTTCATTTAGTATATTTGACTTTTAGATGCAATTTATGCTGGTCAATGCAGTAAATTTTTGACATTTTTGTATTTTCTATTACTTTCCTTTTTTTTCCCACTTACTTTTTGCTTAATAAAGCAATAACTTGTGCAAATGGCTCTTTTACATAAATATGAATGTGTTTTGTCTCAAAAAAAGTATTTTCTCAAATCAGTGTCAATTAACAGCAGGTTTCCATTGTTGCAACTTAGACCATATAGTGTGAAAACATGCCCAAGTTTATGATTTCTTGAACAATAAGGCTGGAAATAAAACTGAAGTCTGTGTCTACAGAAACTTTAAGAACTCAACTGAAAAATATAACTGGAGTAGAAAATGACAACTGTCTTCCTTTAGTTGAAGCTCTAAACAAAATATTCCACAACGCTCTCCTGTTTGCCCCCAATAACATCACGTATTTTCCTTTAATAAATTTCAAACCAGTGGGGAAAAAAATAAGTCCAGCATGCTGTCAAACAAGCATGAAAGCTCTCTAGCTCCTAAACATGCAATCTACCCTACTGTGATCATCAGATGTGCTGCAAACACAAAGGTACTTTAATCTGTCTGTAAAACAACAGCAATAGTTGACAACTGACAACAGAATCAGTCTGCAGAATGTTTTTTCCGTCTGTATTGTATTTGTTGTCGCTTTAGTCAATGAATAGACTTCATTAAAACACGTCTGGGCCAAATATGATGTTATAAATAAAAACCAGAGCAGTGTGTCAGTAGAAAACAAAAGACATTTGTCACTGTCTATGAATAGTTTGTAAACCATTAAAATGATTCATTTTATACTGCTGTCTAGCATCTAGACTATCAAAGACACCCTTAGCAATCCATCATGTTATTGACACCATGATAAAGGGTACTCTCAGTGTCACATGGAGAGAAACGTCCAAATAAAACCTAACAAAAGATGCCTTATTCAGTTGGATACATTGTGTACAAGTGCTTGATTACAAAAATAGTGAGTTGAAACCTCTTTTGGAGTGTATTCTTGTCGCTAAGCTTTTAATACAGTATGTCAATGCATGAGCTGTATTAGTTACGTCAGCTGGGCTCTTGAAGTGGGGAGAGAAACCTCAGGAATGCTCAGCACCCTCAAACGCTGTGCCTTCCCTTCACTCTAAACTCAAGTGGCCCGCATGTGAGATTGAGGAAAAATACATTTGTTGGGCACAGAGGGGACTGCATGGTTTAAAGAGTGGAGAGAAAGATTTTAAAGGAGACTATAAGGGGGTGGACGGCCATTGGAGTTCAGCGGGGGTCTTTATGGTATGGGAGACTCTGGAAGTCATTAAGGTGGAGTGAGATTTGGTTTGAAAAGCATGACTGCTTTATCGCTACCCAGGGTTAATTAAGCAAGGCTGGAATGTCAGTTCAGACAACCCCCCCGCATTGAGTAGTTGTAGTTCGAACCACAAAGGAGCCTTTCAAGAGGACCAGTGCAGTATGCTGATGAATCGCTTCATTTGAACAACGGTGCTTGCTAACATGTTTACGGCTGTTGAAAGTTTGAACACGCAGTTGTGCTGATGTGTTGTCAATTGGGCATTATTGGAGAAGCCCCGGGCAATGTAGTTCACAAAGGTGCCGAAAAGTTAAACTAAATCTGCCCAGACTCAGTGTCTGTAAATATGTTACCTGCCTTAAAAAAAAAAGCTTTTAGTTTGTGTTGTTTTGAAACCTGGTCACATGATGTGGCTAGTATAGGCAAACCAGATGATAAATACAACAACTATCATTCATTTGTGGGTCCACAAGATTTAAACAAACAATCTCTTGCCTTAGTTTTTTTTTTTTTTTTTTCACACATTTAAATGGGGTCATCATGACATGAGAAATTCATTTAACGAATGACATGCCTTCACCGGATGTGAGCGTTGCATCAAAAGCAAATAGAATCCATTATAACCACTGACGCTGTCTACACAGGATACAGTATTCAGATGTGTGTTCCGTTTCTGACATACTGCACGTACTTGAGTCTGTCAACAAGAGGACAAATGAAAGAGTGAAAGAACGTTCGCTTTGACGCGTTTAGTTTAAACGGCTCTTTTGCGACACTGTACAGGCATCAGGGAATCAAGTGGATGGTTCATTTTAATGGCGTCCCGGATCACGACGGAGGATTATATGTTTGTTCTGAGTATTTTATTTTGTAAACGTGTAATTAAGAGAGTTCGCAAATAAACTTTTGTTGAAAGATGAAGCAGCCAACTGTATTGGATCTGACAGCAGCAGAATCACAAACCTTAAGTAAACGATTTCATAATGCTCTGTCTGTAAATTACAGTTTTATAAGGATAATGTTTTCAATAAGTGGGCGTTAAAACTATTTCCTATGCAATGATGACGTTAGCCAATCATAACAGTGCTCGTATACTGCCAAACCTTAAATGAGTCACCCTTTCAAAATTGATCATTTCAGACAGAGGATCAGAATAAAGGCTGAAAATAATTGTATTTCTGCATATATATTTATTTTTTTGTGATGGAAAAACTTTATTACCTCAAGGAACATATTAAAATAATTTTTAAAAAGTCCATGTCATGACCCCTTTAAAATGATAGTGCCTAATTGTCAAATAACTTTTAAAGGGGTCATGACATGAGAAACCGAATTTGCCTTGATCTTTTGGTATATAAGAGATCTATGTACTATTAAAACTTCCTGCAAGTTTCATAGCTTAAGACGTCCTCCCCATTATAAACGAAGCATTTATTTAATCAAGCTCTAAATACAGCTCGTTCTAGATCCTTTGAACTTAGTGACGTCACGGTACGAAGTGACGTACCAGTCGTTTGGATATGACCGCCTCCAGCGCAAGACAACTACGCCTCATTTCGCTCGATGGTGTTTTTAGCACCCAATGGCTCCTTCCAGGCAGCTAACCCTTACCTCATCCCTAAACCTACCCATCCCCTCGCTGCCTATAAGGCGCCGTTGGGGGCTAAAAACACCAAACACCCCTCAGCTCACATCATCGCATGCGTTGACGTGCAGCGAGTGGGTCTGTTTACAAGATGACTGCAATGCCACGCAGATGTGCTGTTCCTGGCTGTGGACAAACAACATGTTTGAATAATGCCGAACGATCCAGACATCAGGGAAAGCAATTGGATGCAGTTTATTTGCAGCATATGCAGCCCGCCAAAGCCTTATTTGTTCGGTGAGTGATGTAGATGAGTGTGACAGACCGCATGTTACTGAAAGAACGAGCAGAGAGAGAGAGAGAGAGAGAGAGAGAGAGAGAGAGAGAGAGAGAGAGAGAGAGAGAGAGAGAGAGAGAGAGAGAGCGCCCCGGCCGCGCTGCGCGCGCCTTCAAACTGTCTTGGTCTCCCTCTCTCTCTCTCTCCCTCGCGCATATGAATCAAAATCAATTGAGAATTGACAAGATGGTAAAAGATCGGAAGACCGAAGTTTCACGTGGCGGAGCATTGTGTACATGTGATACAAAATGCTTAACGTTAATAATTTATGCATAAGCAGCACTGACGTTAGCCCATAACAATGGGCGTTAACACTGAACTCTTAAAGGGGAAACACCTCCAAAACAGACTGTTTGAATCAGAGGGGGAGAAACAGGGTGGGAAAAGGTCATAAATCACAACATTTTTAAAGTTTTTTTGTACAAAAACTATATTTAATACTATAAATGCACCTAAGGGAACATAATAAAACAAAACAAAAAACCATGTCATGACCCCTTTAAAAGTTTTAATGGGCAAAATAAAAATGTGCTCAAAGGACAGTTGGTTTTAGCCCATTCATCCATTATCCATTATCCCTTTTTTTTTATAAATAAATAATAGGTGAATGTTAAGCTAAATTGTATTTTTAAATTATGTTCATGTATTTATTTAGCAAGAATCAATAAATACAAATATGTAAACTATTTCTTTAGTAAAACTATACCAATCTATATTTTATTTAGTAAAAATAAATAAATAAATAAATAAATACATAAACTATTTGTTTATTTAGTTATTTTTATAAATTTTTTTATTTGAAGATTTATGAGTTTGAAAATTGGCCAGATGAAACCTCAAAACAAAATTTAAATAGTACATGTCCCACAGTTTGTCCGTGTCACCTAAACCAAATCAAATATCTCCCTACAGATCTAAACGGTTAATTATTCACCTCCTCTACCCTTTCTCTGTGCACTTGCTTTGCACTGAAAAGAAGAAGTTCCAAAGGCTTTTTTACACTCTGCATTGATGCTGCTGTTGCACGGGCTGTGTGAAAATAGTAACGTTCACATCAAATGGAACTACAACACTGTTTAACACTAATGCACAGCCTGGGGCAGGGGTTCATTTGGCATAATGAAAGATGCTGCTGCTTAATTAGCATTGGTTAGCGCTGATCTTCTTATGTATGTTTACATTTTTCTGCAGTTTGGTTAGCTATATGATCGAGTCAATTTCTTGCATAATCTATTTAGCTAGTTTTTAAACTTAGTTAACACTACTCTCCTAAACAATCAGACTTACGGTAAAAAGGAGCTCTTTCGACTTGGCTCTTTGAATTAACCACGTATACTCTTAAAAGTAAAGTTTTTTTTGTTTTTTTTTACATCAATGTTTCCATGAAGAACTATACATGGATAACTTCCATTGTACAAAAGCTTGTGTGTATTGGAAAAGGGGTTCTTCAGAATATACTGAAATGTTCTTCACACTAAGAAAAAACAAAATGGTTCCTTTAAGAACTCTTCACTGAAAGGTTCTTTGGGGAACCCATAATGGTTCATTTTGTCGGTTTGGAACATTTATTTTTAAGAGTGTAGCCACCAGAACACACTGGCAACCACTAACAACCAATCATAAATTCTTAGCGACTGCATATAGCAACACCCTGGAAATCATATACATACAACGTCATCACAGCAAGTTTTGCAAGGGCAAACACCACTAACTTTTCTTCAGAAATGTAAAAATCTATAGTTATAGTTCACGTTTATTCAAAAAACATTGTGATGCAAAACTTGTGCTGCATAAAAATACACAGATCATTAATTTAGTCAGTAGATTTACTGTGATTGAGCTTCATTTCCCCAGATGTCACCCCTCATCAGGTTGTCACGGTGTGAAAGGAAGAGGCTGACCGTGCTTCCTGTAGCAGCCCAACAAAGGAAATGAGGTCACAGCCTCAGTCTGGTGAGGAAACTCTGTTGTTATTATTAAAAATGAATATGGCTGTTTTTGGATTTGAACCTGAACCATGTGTAAATTAAATACAAAACCAATGCATTCCCTCAGCTAAACGCTTCAAGCCACGTGCTGTTTGTCAAGTGTTATTAGGCAGACAAAAAAAGTTTTTGAGTTTAAGTGTGAAGCATTGCTCTTCTGTCAAAAGGGCCCAGGGATAAGTGACAATACAAGGCGTTAGCGGCTGAATCTGACTGAATTAATGAGATTTATCGCAGTTATTATAACCAGCCCCGCACAGCCGGTTACAAAACATGCTACACTCGTTACAGTTTGATGTCCAAATCAGGATCAGCCCCCATATGTCTCTCCAGCTCACACTCTTTATTTCTTTCTCTTTCTTGCTTTATTTCTGTTTGTCACTGTTTCAGACAGACAAACAATTACTGATACACATGCCTACTGTGAAAACTGCTTTAAATGGGCTTGCAAGCAATTACTTTATTTTTTTTTTTTTTTTTTATTAATTATTCACTGGTGCTTAGAAACGGGAAACAGAGAGTGCAAAAGGGTGAATCTCACAAAACCTGTCAAAAACATGCCTGGAAAACATTGTTTCATCCCAAAATCAAAAGGAAAAACTGGAAAATTATTTTTTTCTTCAAAAAATGAAAGAACATTTCATGTAAAATGCAGGAACATTTAAGACATTTTTTCCCCATTGTTTTATTATCCTTATAATGTAATGACAAATAAACACTACCCACAAATTCACATTATAACGTAAAATGAAACATAATTATATTACAAAATCAAAATTGTACATGCATTTATTTAAATTATTAAAATTAATTATATAACTCAGTATCTAAACATTTTAATATTATTAAATATTAAAAATGATAATTTTGTATTATAATTTTTTTGCTTAAGAAAAAATGTAAGGTCTAGAGATGCGTTTTTAAAAAGTTGAACTACTTTTAACATGAGTGGTGCATTTTTAGAACGCTGTGTCATGCACGAGACGCTACAAAAGACGCGAGACGCGAGGGCAGCGGTTAAGAAGTCCGTCTAGTGCGTGTTTACATCGAAAAAACATTGGAAAAGTAGCACAGTGGAATGGAATGTTACAGTGTATTTATACATTTAAGTACATTTACTATTGGGTTAGGTTTAGGATAAGGGTTTGGTTTGGTTTGATTGCATGTAATTCTGCACAATTTGTAGTTATTACAGTGACTACATGTAGACCTAATGTGTAACAGGGACACTGTAAAATAAAATGTTACCGAATGGATTTTTCATGGGGAAAATGTGAAACATTTTGAATTTAAAGAGAAATGTTCTTAAACTGTCATGAAAATGTCATAATACAAAACATACTAACTGTCTAAAACCGGTTTGTTTTCTTTATGCAAAATAGAATTTCACTTTTTTTCAGTGGGCACGTTTTTGTAAGATTCCCTCAAAAAGCAATATAGGAAAATTGAGACATATTATTTCATTACTATGAAGAGAAACCAGGTGACATAGATCTGCTGGAGTTCATAAGGATTTTATGAAGCCTCATCCAGGATGACAAATATTAATGTCAATTTTCATTGGTTCAGCTCCAGCAAACTCTACGTGTTATTACGGAAAATAATCACACATTTTCCCTTCAGAATGGAATTGCTGGCTCAAAATAGGTTGACTGTGGTCAGTTAGTGACGGTTGGTTGAAAGCAATTACTCTTGGAAAAAATGGAAATAAATCTGTCAGCTTACTAAATCAAAATAAAACACTCTTTTTCCTCCTGTCAAATGTATAAAAATTCATGTGCCAGTACAGGCAGATGTCAACTACCCATTTATTGGATTGTTGACATGAAATGTCAAGCAGTGCATTGTAGTGTGACATGCTATTTATTGAGCATTTTCTAATTTTCTTTTTGTATGACCCCATAATATTTGAGTGATGAAATGGTGACATCACTAAAAAATATACACTTTAATTTATGCATATAAATTATAAGCTAAAAGTTGCCATATGCTGAATATGCTTGAAATAGCTATATCTTAAAGGTGCATATGCAGGAATTCCGTTTTTGTCAAACAGCGACCCCTAGAGTTGCTCTGGAGTACTTTTACTGTTGTAAATAGCACTCACGCAGAGATGGCTCTGCACTCACGGCCTGATCTCCTCCCCCTGTACACCGGTACCTGTTCAGTAGGATGGAAGCTGTAACGAGTGGAAATAAGGTGTGGCCCCTTTAAGAGCTGCGCGCGCCCTGTTTAACTGTTGGCAGTCTGTATTGTATGTGCGCCGGGTTATTTCTGTTTGATGCTTATTTTATCAGAATTTTATCAGATCTTTTTTGCCGTAAAGCAATTCGTTACATCGTGAGACCTGCTATTCACCATCATTGATGAATCCCTCTCACCCTATTTGCACCAAACGTGATCACGCGACACTCCCTGATGCTGCAGCCGGCGGCCCGCCGGCTCAAAGTTGCAAGTGTGTTTTTTACGCTCACATGCGATAGGGGGGTGCGAAACGACCACCATTCAACCCGAAAAAAGTAATATAACCATTCCAATGACTCCGAAGCTGTTCGGTTGAGGTAAAAAACCTGCATAGTTCACCTTTAACTCTAGTCTGACTTCTAGCTCGGTCAGTTTCCCGTTTCCTCTTTCTTTGGTCCACTGACAAAGATTTCCGAGCTTTCTTCTTCTTTTTTACATCAGCCATTACGAAAACTTGAAGAATTCAATATCTAGCGTTACCTTTTTCTTATAGCTAGCTGGATACTGGATGGATGGGGGCGTGTACGCGTGCAGTACCGTAAAGCAATTCGTTACCTCGCGAGACCTGATATCACACGATACTTCCTAACACTGAGGCCGGCGGCCCGCCGGCCCAAAGTTGCAAGGGTGGTTTTGCGGCTCACAGGCACCAGGGGGGTGCGAGACGACCACCATTCAACACGAAATCAGTAATATAAACACAGCGCCGCCGCTCCCACCACGCGCATCACGTGCTGTGCGTAGGGCACCAAGTGCTGAGGGGGCACCAAAAATAGCCTAATGAAAAATCAATTATCAAACTTCTTGTTATAATTAGATTCAGCGCGTTCTTCATCTTTCATCTTTAATCCGCAGCGGCGCCGAGCAGAGAGCACGTCAGAAACAGAGGACAGGGTGTGTGTGTGTGTGTGTGTGTGTTCTGAGCCTCATTGGTCTGTCACTGCTCGTCAATGTCAGAATATTTGAGATGACCAATCAAATCAAAGTAGGCGGGCTTTATGTTCACAGACGCTGAGCGCGAATTTTAACAGTGCAACTCGACGCTTCAGTGTACGGTCAAGTGCGAGATAAGATGTAAGTAGCTAAACTTAACTTTATATATTTGACAGGTTTTTCTTAGGTCATAAATGTTAAACGAATGACAAAAAATAATTAGGCAAACTAATATAGTTTTGTCTAATTTCGCCAAAATAGGCCTATGTAACATGTAGCCTAGTGTAATAGTTTAGGCTACTGTCATTGTGAGGGGACAAGAAACATGAACAAAGCCGTTTTCATTATGTTAGGCACAGGATTAATAATGAATGTGTACATATTGAGAATAAAATACAAATTGTAGCCTTTAGTAAATTAAAAAAGCCAACTTTAGGAGGGGAAGAGACAGGGCAAGATAAAAACAAAGAGAATAAGAGTGTGATGCTGATGAGGAGAGAAAAATAATCAGTTGCCCACTGACATGGTTTTAAAGCTGTTGCTATCGAATTTTTTTTTTTTTTGCCTTCACAACATCTTAAAATGCACATCTGTAGTTCAGAGAAATTCAAAATTTACTCAGGGAAACCCCGAACCCGCTAGCTAACCTGCCTCAAATTCGGGACCATAGTGATTATAAAACCATGCCATTGCATAGTAATGAAACTAGATAATAGTAAGCATAAGTCCCTAAAATAAAGTGTTACTTTTTAATTTGTAAAAAATAAAATTGTATCATACCCCCTAAATGAAAATCCTAAATGAAAATGTTTTTTTTTTTTAGGGGGGGGGGGGGGGGGCATCATAAAGGAATTATGCTTAGGGCACCAAAATGGCTAGCAGCGGCACTGTATAAACATTACAATGACTCCAAAGCTGTTCGGTTAAGGTAAAAAAGTTACTTAGTTCACCTTTAAATATTTTTAAGAAATTGGATATCATTAGGCATTACTAACCCTTAAACGCATACCTCGGGTCTTTAGTGACCGGAGACACCCTTCATTACCCTACTCCTCATTCATTTTTTTAAAGTTAGAAAACAACCTTCTTAGTATTCCTCAATCAATTCATTATAAACAATATAACAAGAAAAATGTATAATATTATAAAAGCATGCCTGTTTTCCCAATATTTTTTTGTAAAAATTGTATAGGGTCGCTAATGACCCGGGGTGTGTAACAGTGTAAGTATATCTTTTTTTCTGCGCAACAATAATTGAATCTTTGATGACTGAATAAGTGCAATATACCTTTATTACAGAATGTAGCAATGTCTGATTCACAGTGATGAAGTGACATTTCACTCATAGTTACCGCAGGCAGAAACATCAGCAAATCTTGAAATGGCTCAGTGATTTACTGCAAAGCAAGTACTGAACGTAATCAAATTTTAGTGTCACTGTCACTTGATGGTGGATCTGGTGAAGAAGCGATCTGCGATCAAAACATTGATTTTGAAGATGCTGAAAATGATAGTTTTGAGAATATGCTTGAGATCGCGAATATGATCCAAATGCTGAATATACTGGGAAATGAGCTCTTCCAAGCTCCAAAAGGTAACAAAATATACTTTATTTTATTCGTCTGTAATTGTTACTCTGATATCAGGAGAGTTTTATATTATTGTGACAGGTAGAGATCCATCCGTGTTAGATATAGATCCGGGTCGCTAAAGATCATGATTGGCGAAACATTCATGCATTTAAGGGTTAATTAAAGAGTTTGTTCAGTGTCTTTGTAAAAGCTATTCCTCTATAAGGCTATTCCACAATTGTATTTTCTATTTTGATTTTCTGCCATAAAATGAAACTAAATGTGTTAACTATAAAAGCGGATCATGGCATTAATTACAGTTAATTATTTTAATCTACTAATTTGTGGTTTATAGATTTAACACGGCAAAACTGAAATCTTTCCAAGCAAGTAACCCCCTGCGGTAGCCCCGGGTGGGAATGACTCTTTTAGAAACTTTGCTTTGTAAGGCACTAAGACAAAAACAAAACTGTACAAAGAAGATGTATAGCCCCACTCTGAGAACATCACATTCAAATATTTGCATTTGTCTCTGTTTTCTCCACATCTCCTTTTCCCTTCATCTTTTACCTCCCCAATCCATCCATTTTTTCAGAATTCCTCTTGACACCAAAAATAGGGGTCCCTTTAGCTCCGCTGACGACCTGAGCCCTCTGGGAGAATCTGTGAGGTCACAGGGCACGACCCTGTCACCGTGGAAACACCACTCTAACAGCAAGCGTTCCCAGGCGTGTGAGGTTACGCAGCCTCTGTGTGCCGTGTAAGGTGTAGTCTCACTCTGCATATGTTTGACAATGTGGCCTTATTTCGAGGTTCCTCTCACACCAAACCATTAACTCTCTTTAATTAGCTCTAGCTGTCCACTCCAGAAGGCCTCAGACGTAACGAGAGCTTTTAGGCAGAAGAAAAGGGAAAAGAAGGGGGTGTCGTTTCAAGCGTAAAAAAAAGACACAGTCTGGGAGTCATGTGACAGGCCTCACGTATCTGAAGTGATATATGACTTTCAATTTAACTTTGACATTGATTTTTAATAGGATAAAAAAAATAGGGAGACTGTTTACTTTAGGACACTTTTCTTTTGAAATTATAATTTAAAAAGTTATTGAGTGGCTCAGTGTTAGATAGAGGTTGAAATCGGCCTAGATTATATTAAGTTTGGGGTCAGCAAATTTTGTATATATATATTTTTTATTTTATTATTTTTTTTATTAATACTTTAATTCAGCAAGGCTGGCTTGAATTGATCAAAAGTGACAGTAAAGACATTTATAATATTATAAAAGGTAACTTTTTAAATTATAAGTTTGAATTATTTCTGTTCTTTTGAACTTTCTATTCATCAAAGAAACTACACAATTACACAAAAATATTGGCAGCACAACTTTCGACAAAATATTTTTGAGCAGCATATTAGAATGATTTCTGAAGGATCATGTGACACTGAAGACTAAAGCAATGATGCTGAAAATGTAGATTTGCCATCACAGGAATACATTACATTTTAAAATATATTCTAATAGATATCAAATATATAGTACAATATTACTGTTTTTAAGTCGCGGTGGCTGTAATGAAGCGCCCAATGAAATAGAACAAAAATAGTCTTTAATAAAATAAACTAGGAACACTCAGGAGATTCACAGGAGAATAAATAACACAACCATGTTAACTTTGTCGGCACCGGTCAAAGAACTAAACAAAACACAGGGCTTATATACACGGTCGGGGAGTAAAGGATCAAGGATAAAACGGAACAATTGTGGGAACTGATAAACAACCAGGGAAACTAACTAGATAACTAAGACAGGCAAAACAGGAACAGAACACTGTGAAAATGAAAAGGCACGTTATATTTTACAGAATTTTTTAATAATGCAGCCTTGGAGATTCTGGGGTTATTGTAAATTTAGTATGAGAGAGTGCAGCAGTTTTGAATTGTGCAGGACAGCAACATACAACATTCCTGCTAGAGAAAACTTTTACTGCTAAACTTTTGACTCATAACTTTATAGAGCCTTTGTGACAGCTTCTCAATGTGCAACTAGCCCCATTCCTCCATCCTTCAATATTTTCCACACGGATGACTCATTTTCCTGTCATTAGACAATAACTTCAGTGCTTTAATCTTGACCCATTACCAATTACTGAATAAAATGGACATATTTTTTATTTCACTGTCTGTTTTATGCAGATAGGCACAGCTGGCTCAACAGTTTCACATTGTATCTCATTGTATCAGATTATTTTTGCAAATGTGTGTGTGGTCAGCCACATGAGCACCACCCCACCCAAAACCACAATGGCCATCCACAGTTGATCATGTGACTCTTGATATACTAGTCTCTTCAAATTCAATAATCTTATTTTAATACCTTCTGAGAACAAGTGAATACAGGCAATTGTTACATAAAAAAACAACAACATGATATTAAAATGAGAGGTTTGTGGCATTTTGTCCATGTATGTCAGCTTTATATATACTGGTGCACTCAAAGATAAGGTGCTTTTTTTCAGGTGCACATTTATACACTCTTTCTCTTCCGGGAAAACAAAGCACACATGACTTATCCACACATATTTTTATCCAACCAAATACTCTCAAAAATAAGAAGGTCCCTCTCGCTAACGTCATCTGCAATTACCTAATATCAGCGTTGTCACTGTTAACTAAAACTAAAATGATTAAAAATTTGTTTTGGTTCATTTCAATAATACAATTATAAAATCTAAATATTACATGAAAAACTTGGCCTTGCCAACTAACTGTAATAAAATCAGACGAAGTACTGAAATAATATCAATTAAAACTAGAGATATTTATAAAAGAAAATTACCATAGCACATAACAAAAATTGATAAAATTTTAACAAAATAAATAAATAAAATAAAAGCTAATTTAAAATATGAATACATTTTACAATAGTATATAAATAATATTAAAATAACACTGGCAAGTATCAAATTAGCTCATGGCTGTTGTTTTTTAACAGAATATTCCTTTGATATGTCAAAACCTAAAATCTGGTTTCGACAGGAAATATGTCAAAACACATCAAGCGGTTTCATGGGGTCTTTAAAGAGCTATTTATGTCTGCTTTAACCCTTAAAACTACTTTCATTGGTAACTGATTTATTCATATTAAATTACATGTAGGCATTTAATAAAAATATTTAATTTAGATGTTACCACATGAAACTTATTTTTAGGTTCCCTGAAAAAAAAAAGAAGGATTAGAGCATGTGTGTTGAATTAAAATAACTAAGTGCTCTGCTATTTACACAGCAACATGCACAACATTGAGAGCCATGAACCTGTTGTGCAGACACAGACAGAAAATGTCTTATACCAAATCTGTACTTTTGTGTGAGAGCACGAGCGATTGGTCTCACTTCTCATATCTCGGGCTGATTCATGCTGCCTCATTGCGGGGGTTTGGAAGGACAGATGGCCACTGTGGGAGAGAGAGGAAAGAGTCTTGCGGGTGGAGGAGGATCTGTCCACCTCTCTCCCTCTCACTGCCAACACCGCCAGTCATGAAACACAGCTCCCCCCTTTCAGGAACAGCCTACATTAGAAACATTTCACCGTGAGTGACACGAGCATGTTTGCCGTCCGGTTTTGTCCATCTACTCCCACTGAGTGCACATAAAAGGATTAAGGAGTTATGTTCATTCTCCAGACAATTGGAAATGATGATTGAACTTGTGGTGACCCTGATGTGTAGAAAACGCCTCATCGTTTATTTTCTATGCAGTTGTGAGCTTGCCTTGGGGTCCTATCTTAAGTGGGACAGAGACCTTTTAATAATTGTCAATCTGGCACACTTCACACTTCTTTGTGGGGCCACAGCAGTAGGTAACACTCTTTATCAAGCATCTAAAATCATATATGTGTCTGAATTAAGAGTATTTAATTAGCTCTTGTATCAGAAAACAGACTTCCCAAAAAGAAACAGGTCAAAATATGTACCCTTGGTAGAAACAAGAACTTTTTAAAAATGTAGCTTTTATGATAATTTGTATAAAAACATTATGATAAAGTCTCATTTGTTTACACTAGTTAATATGTTAACTTAATAATGATGAGCAATATTTCCCTTTCAAGGGAACTCGAGCTGCGTCGAACGCTGCGGGAACGCCTCTGCGTTGTGCGTCATGAAGCACGTATGGAATCAGCCCAATGGAGAGATGAAACGTCATAGGCGGGTGACGTCATCGACCAGGAAACTATAAAGCACCCCAAAAACATAAGCGCAGTAGCTTCTGTGCCTTCAGTCGCGCTACATGTGAATCTGTCCCTGTGTGATATTGTTTGTCTTACATACCCTGCACCACACAAACAATTTATCCTATATATATATATATTGAGAGATTATGGCGGACGAACAGCAGTTTAGAAAGTGTGTTCCTCCCTGCTCGCGTTATTTAACGAGCGGGGATACACATGATCTTTGTGTTGTTTGTTTGGGAGTTCAGCATGCCCAGTTTGCTCTCGAGGGAGCAGACTGTGAGCATTGCGAGCGTTTGCCGTTAAGGACGCTCCGCTCCCGCCGATCGCTCTTTGAGGAGAGCGGTTCGGTGCGCGCTCCCCGCGGTTCGGGTCCCGCTTCTGCCGAGGCAGAGCGGCGGCGCTTATCGTGGGGATCGCAGATGGATCTCTCAGCGGGGGTTGAGACGGGCGCTGCCTTATCTCTCCCTTCACCTGTGAGATCCAGTGCCTCATGCCTGGGTTCGGAAGCACGCGCTGCGGTTTCTTCCGCTCGGGATGAGGCACCCGTACTACAGCTATCCAGTTCTGAGGAGCTGGATGTTGTTAGTGTGGAGGGAGAGACTGAGGATTCGCCACCTCACTCTCCCGAAAGTGATGAGCTTATGGAGGTTTTAACACGAGCTGTTGAAAAACTCAGTATTGAATGGCCAGTGATTAGACAGGAGTCTGTGTCAAAATCGAAACTTGATGAAAGATTTTTGCCCTCACGTGTTCAGCCTCCACGCCGGTGTCTGCCGTTCTTTCACGATCTCCACACTGAGGTGTCGAGATCGTGGAAGAAACCGGTTTCATATAGAATATTTAGTTCCCAGACATCAACATATTCAAATATAATGGGGGCTAGATCATATGGTTATGGCGCTTTGCCTCGCGTGGAAGAGACGCTCGCGAGCTATCTCTCCCCCGAGGCGGCGTCATCTTTTAAAACACCGGTATTACCCACCAAGCCCCTTAGAAATACATCTGCTTTGGTGGGTAAAGCGTATTCGGCTGCAGGTCAGGCTGCGTCATGTCTGCATACAATATCAATCTTGCAGGCATACCAGGCTGACCTGCTGAGGGACGTGAGTGAGAGTGAGGCAGTCAGTACTGACGTAGTTCGAGAACTGCGTCAGGCTGCTGATTTATCCCTGCGCGCCACCAGAGAATCGGCCAAGCTAGTGGGTCGATCTATGAAAAAAAAAAACAGCTCTGGTGGCCGCAGAAAGACATCTCTGGTTAAATCAGACAAATATGAAAGACAAAGAAAAAGCTTTTCTTTTAGATGCTCCTCTCTCTCCATCGGGGTTATTTGGCGAAGCTGTTAATTCTGTTATAGACAAATTCCAGGAAGAGAAAAAACAAGCTGCAGCTTTCAAAAAATTTCTCCCGTTAAAAATTCACGTCCCTGGGGCTGCTGGGCGGGAGCAGCCCCGGCTGTCTACAAGCTCATCCCATAGGGCGCAGCAGAAACAGAGTGTCGCGTCTCGTGCTCCCCCTGCTGGACAGTGGGCTCAGGCGCGGCACTCTCAGCCGAAGTCTTCTAGCAATAGACCTGATCTGAGGACAGTGATATTGTCTAAGAAGGCTTCGGCTAAGAAGAAGTCCTGACGCCGAGGCGTTCAGGATGCTGAGGGTGGTCCCCACCGAGGCGGAAAGGAGTTCACCTCTCTTTACGGTGCCCATTCTTCCTCGGTGCCCTCAGGGGGCCGTTCTGCCAACCCCGCCTTCATGCCGGGGCGTAGGCGGTCCCAGCGAGCGTTTTCCCGAGGGACGCTCGCTCCCTCTGAAAAAAAAAAAAAAAAAGCAGAAGCAGAGTGTCGCGTCTCGTGCTCCCCCTGCTGGACAGTGGGCTCAGGCGCTGCACTCTCAGCCGAAGTCTTCTAGCAATAGACCTGATCTGAGGACAGTGATATTGTCTAAGAAGGCTTCGGCTAAGAAGAAGTCCTGACGCCGAGGCGTTCAGGATGCTGAGGGTGGTCCCCACCGAGGCGGAAAGGAGTTCACCTCTCTTTACGGTGCCCATTCTTCCTCGGTGCCCTCAGGGGGCCGTTCTGCCAACCCCGCCTTCATGCCGGGGCGTAGGCGGTCCCAGCGAGCGTTTTCCCGAGGGACGCTCGCTCCCTCTGAGGAGGGTCTCACAGCAGTCAAACCAGTCGTTCCCTGCCGGTGCGCCGTTACAGGGCGCTGTGTTTGCTGCTCAAGTTACACCAGAGGCCAGTCTCGAGAGACTGGTACCCTTAGTAGATTTTCTGGCAGAGTGGAAAAGCCTTCCAAGAATATCTCATTGGGTCCTGCAGACAGTAGAAAGAGGATATGCTATCCAGTTCAGGTGTCGTCCACCAAAATTCAGAGGGGTTCTGCACACAGTGGTGGGCCCCGAGCAGGCTCTGGTAATGGAACAAGAGGTGAAAACGCTCCTCCAAAAGGAGGCTATAGAACGGGTTCCTCCTCCCAGTTTGGAGTCAGGTTATTACAGCCGATATTTCATCGTTCCAAAGAAGGATGGGGGGTTGCGTCCAATTTTAGACCTGCGCCTATTGAATCGCTCGGTAGGGAAGCTAAAATTCAAGATGCTCACTATCAAGCAGATCGTGTCTCAAATCAGATCCGAGGACTGGTTTGTCACGATAGACCTAAAGGACGCATACTTCCACATTTCCATCCTTCCACAACACAGGAAGTTCCTGAGGTTCGCCTTCGGGGGCGAAGCGTACCAGTATCGGGTTCTTCCGTTCGGCCTAGCACTCTCTCCCCGAACTTTTACGAAGTGCATGGATGCAGCTCTGGCACTGCTGCGGCTCCAGGGCGTCCGCATTTAAACTATATCGACGATTGGTTGATTCTGGCTCAATCGGAGCATCAGGCGATTCGGCATCGAGATGTCGTTCTCGCCCATATCAAAAAGTGGGGGTTGAGGCTCAACGCCAAAAAGAGTGTGATTTCTCCAGTACAGAGGACCACTTTTTCTGGGCGTGGTTTGGGATTCGACGACGATGCAGGCACATCTGTCTCCTGCTCGTATAGCTTCGATTCTCTCAGCCATCAAACAGGCAAAGCTAGGCCAGTCACTCACTGTGAAAAGATATCTGAGGATTCTGGGTCTCAGGGCAGCAGCATCCAACGTTATACCTTGCGGCCTGCTGTACGTGAGACCACTGCAGTGGTGGCTCAGGTGGTGGAGCTCCTATGGAAACATTTCGGTCGTGCCGAGGCAGACCTATTTGCATCCAGGGAAACATCACACTGCCATCTGTGGTTTTCCCTAAGTCCTCCAGCCCCTCTGGGGTTGGACACAATGGTACAGGAGTGGCCGAGGTCACGCCTGTACGCATTTCCCCCGGTTGCTCTGCTCCCAGGAGTTCTGGAGAGGGTTCGCCGGGACGGGGTCAGTCTACTGTTGGTAGCCCCGTACTGGCCGGCCCGAGTTTGGTTTTCGGACCTAATTTCTCTCCTCTGGAGATTCCGTTGAGGAGGGACCTTCTCTCTCAGGCGAGCGGGTTGTTACTTCACCCCCGCCCAGATCTATGAAGGTTATGGGCTTGGCCTCTGAGGGGGCCCAGCTCATAGAGTCTGGTCTCTCAACCGAGGTTGTTGAGACCATTCTTCACTCCAGAGCTCCATCCACGAGGAAGCTTTATGCCTTGAAGTGGAAACTTTTCACTTCTTGGTGTGGAGAACACCTGCAGGACCCAGTTAACTGCCCAGTGGGTGCAGTGCTGGAGTTCCTGCAGGAGCGCTTCTCCACAGGGTTATCCCCCTCCACACTAAAGGTGTATGTGGCGGCACTAGCTGCTTACCACGTCCCTTTCAGTGGAGTTTCTCTTGGGAGACACCCGCTTGTAACTCGTTTCCTCCGTGGCACTTTGAGGCTGAGGCCAGCAGTTCGTACGAGGGTGCTGACCTGGGATCTGGCCATTGTATTGGAAGGTCTTTCCCTAGCTCCTTTTGAACCTATCGAAGAAGTTCCTGAGAAGTTTCTCACTTTTAAAACTATCTTTTTACTTGCTATCTCCTCATTAAAAAGAATCGGAGATTTGCAGGCTCTGTCCGTGTCACCCTCGTGCCTGGAATTTTCGCCTGGCATGGTTAAGGTTTTTCTGCATCCTAGACCAGGTTACGTTCCCAAGGTCCCTACTAATGTTGTTAGACCTACGGTTCTACAGGCTTTCTGTCCTCCTCCATTTATGTCATCGGACCAGGAGAAACTTAATTTACTCTGCCCTGTTAGGGCGTTAGACGCTTATGTCCACAGAGCTGCCCTGTGGAGGAAATCAGAACAACTAGTTGTATGTTTCGGGCCATCCAGGAAAGGGTGCCCTGCGTCTAAACAGAGAATGAGCAAGTGGGTGGTCGAGGCTATCTCACTTGCTTATGAGTCGGCTGGTCAGCCTTCACCTTTGGCTGTTCGAGCCCACTCTACTAGGAGTATGGCTGCTTCCAAAGCTCTATTATCGGGGGTTTCCCTGAGTGATGTTTGTGATGCGGCTGGATGGTCTTCACCGCATACTTTTATTAAGTTCTATGACCTAGACTTAAGTTCTACCCCTGGGGCACAAGTGCTCTCGTCCTCTGTGCGCTAGTTCTCACATGGCGGTCATTTGGTCCTATGGCGACGTGGGTATTCGCGTTCCCGCAGCGTTCGACGCAGCTCGAGTTCCCTTGAAAGGGAACGTCTCGGTTACGTATGTAACCCTAGTTCCCTGATAGGGAACGAGACGCTGCGTCGTTCCGCCATACTCCCGGCACTCCCGTTAGCGCTTCCTTCAGGCCTATCAGAAGCTACTGCGCTTATGTTTTTGGGGTGCTTTATAGTTTCCTGGTCGATGACGTCACCCGCCTATGACGTTTCATCTCTCCATTGGGCTGATTCCATACGTGCTTCATGACGCACAACGCAGAGGCGTTCCCGCAGCGTTCGACGCAGCGTCTCGTTCCCTATCAGGGAACTAGGGTTACATACGTAACCGAGACGTTTTTGCAGCATTTATTAACCTTTGTTAATGTTAGTTAATAAAAATGTTCATGTTCGATTGCAGTGCATTAACTAATGTTTAAGTCCCCCTGTGGTGAAAATCCAGCTTTTAATTTTGTTTATATGTCAGTGTGGTGTTTTTAATTTGCTTTAAGACACACCATGTACACATTTATAAGTCAACACCATTGTTCAGTATCTTCTCCTTAAAACTGCAGTGGACCAAAGACAGTCTCAAAAACGTGGATTGAAATCGCTGGTGTTTCTGACATCACAAACTACCTTCAACCAATCACGTCAATGTGTGATCGTCAAAGAATGGATCTCAGAGCTAGTGTAAGTGAGGCGGGGATAATTTGCATATTCATAGAATAGTGTATACTAAATGAGGCAAGGGTGAGGAGTTACATCCAAGACATTTTAAGCCGCGAAAAAAAACATTTCAAGGAAAAAACATTTAAATATGTAATTTTGGTGATCAAAGATGAGTTTTAAGGGATACAATGATGGGGAACTTTAACAGATACAACTTTTGAACTTAAAATGTATTAAATGCTGAAGCATTTCTTAATTTCTTACACATCTCATCCCACTCCTCCATTGCTAATTCCAAAATGTAATTTTAGAGCTGGTAACGGAGGCTTGAGCCATTAGTAGCAGACTAATGCAGCTATTAGAGAGAGAGAGAGAGAGTGAGAGAGAGATTGAGCGTGTGTGAATTACCTGAGTCTTTGTGTTCGGCAGCAGCGTCTCTACTAATAGCGAAACTAAGTTTATCTGCTTCAAAAACAGAGCCGTTATAGCTAGTGAGAAATAGCATAGCCGTCAAGTTGCTAAACTATTTTACTGATAAAATCTTCAGAGCAGGACTGACAACACGTTTCTGTGCGAGTGTGTGTGTCCGTTCTGTATGTGTGCGTTTGAGTGGGAGAGAGAGAGAGCGGGAGAAAGAGAGTATGTGCTTTCCATACATGATAAAATGTAATTTTGTGACAATAAACATGGAAATAATTTTGCATTTTTATCCTATTGTTTACTCAAATAATTTGCTTGGTCAGTGTCATTGTGGGTTTTGGTTCTTTTGCTGTTGTAGGCTGTAAGGACCTTTAAATAACTGAAATCATTTGGTGAAGTGATATCGACATGTAATGCAGTCAAGACCTGCCTGGAACTAATTTAGCCATGCGATTCCCTGAAAATATCAGTGTGAATATTCTTCAGAACATCTCCTTTTGTGCTCCATGCATGGAAGAAATTATGACAGAATGTTAATTGTTAGGATAACTGTCCCTTTAAGAACATGACTGCATGTTGCAACATACTCTGCCTGTGACTGGGTCTCACTTAAGCCTTTCTATATGAGAAAAATGCTGAAGTTGACGTTGTAAGTATGTTTTATGCCTATATGGGCGAACTGCCAGAATGAATCTCTTTCTCTCGCTCTTCTTCCCCCTTCATAGGGTACCGGGTGCATTGTGGAAATCCGTTTATGTTGCCCTATCCGGTGAGTGATCTGCGGATAACTTAATTGAATAATTCTATTGAAAACGTGCCATCAGGGAGTATAAGGTTTCCCTTTAAATCAGTGAACTTTAATCGGGTAAGTGGAGGCACTTCCTGTTTGGCCTGTGAGCCGTGCAGAGGCAGTGATGGGCTCTTCCTCCCACAGGGCCAGAGGCGGCCTCACGTTTCTCACACAGGAACACGCCGCCACACACTTTAAAACCCACAGACTAAGACCTTATAATCTAGCAGAACTCCAGCATTTGACACAGATTTCGATACAGGTTGTTCACTGAGAAGCAACAGCCACTGTATGAATGTGTTGAGACTTCACAAACACTCATTTAATGTTTTAATTGTTCAATCATAGTCTCTTTGAGTGATTTCCTCTTCAGTGGATAAACCAGAAAGCTTATGGTTGTAATTCATTTGGATTCGTTTACAGTTCATCTGTATGGGCTGTCATGATTATCGTAAATTCTGACCTATATTGAAACAAAACGCAATCTGATGAGATGCCATATGTTCCGTAATGGATGGTAAAATACTCTGCACCAGGTGTCGCTAAAACCTGTCTCTCCTTATTAGCAGGTATAGGCGATTTAAATTTGTATTATTTAAGTATTTCTTTATTTTTGGAATAACATGCATAAAAACACATTTTACCTGACAGAAATGCAGAAACAGCTATCCTGACAAATCACAACTCACTCTGTAACCGCCCTAGACTAGAAATGTATGGTGGCCCAGTAGTGCACAACACAATAGAATAAAAAAATTGGTGGAATTGCCAGACGTTTCCTTAGGGATCATGCGCTGTGGAAGCGGGTCAAAGCATTCTAAATGAATAAATATGCAGCTATAATGCACATAGGTGATTTTGAATGAATACATGTCGATATACAATGGTTAGCTACATACTGTTGAAACTAACTGTGGTGTTGATATATTTTTTATTGAGATACTGCCGACTCTATAGAACAATGGCAAGGAAAACTAACTTTATCGCGCTCCGAGAGCCGTCTGGTGGTCGGGAGCATTTCCGTTGTGTTCCGGCTTTATTT
This sequence comes from Tiaroga cobitis, assembly GCA_030578255.1. Lineage (NCBI taxonomy): Eukaryota > Metazoa > Chordata > Actinopteri > Cypriniformes > Leuciscidae > Tiaroga > Tiaroga cobitis. The sequence continues at coordinate 15,126,730 of CM060609.1, forward strand.
TATTGAGTTGTGGCTTATTTCCGCTGTGTTGTGGCTTATTTCCGATGTGTTGTGACTTATTTCCGTTGTGTTGTGGCTTTATTTCATTGAGTTGTGGCTTATTTCCACTGTGTTGTGGCTTATTTCCGATGTGTTGTGACTTATTTCCGTTGTGTTGTGGCTTTATTTCATTGAGTTGTGGCTTATTTCCGCTGTGTTGTGGCTTATTTCTGATGTGTTGTGACTTATTTCCGTTGTGTTGTGGCTTATTTCCGCTGTGTTCTGGCTTATTTCCGATGTGTTGTGGCTTATTTCCGTTGTGTTGTGGCTTATTTCCACTGTGTTGTGGCTTATTTCCGATGTGTTGTGACTTATTTCCGTTGTGTTGTGGCTTTATTTCATTGAGTTGTGGCTTATTTCCGCTGTGTTGTGGCTTATTTCTGATGTGTTGTGACTTATTTCCGTTGTGTTGTGGCTTATTTCCGCTGTGTTCTGGCTTATTTCCGATGTGTTGTGGCTTATTTCCGTTGTGTTGTGGCTTATTTCCACTGTGTTGTGGCTTATTTCCGTTGTGTTGTGGCTTATTTCCGATGTGTTGTGGCTTATTTCCGTTGTGTTGTGGCTTATTTCCATTGTGTTGTGGCTTATTTCCGTTGTGTTGTACATTTTCAGTTGTGTTGTGGCTTAATTTCGTTGTGTTGTGAACTTATGTTTGCTTTTTAATTTCCGTTGTGTTGTGCACTACTGGGACTCCATAATAATGAAATGAAAATGCAAAAAAGAGTAGGTCTGCTCTTAGCAAATCAGGAATGCTTTGCCTGTCAATCATTTTAAACATTCTATTGTCACGTGGTGAAGGTTTGACTGCCTTTGTGAAAAAGAAGTGCACTTAATGAATGTTCACTTACAGTGCACATCAAATCTTAAAAGTATATAGATATGCAGATAATAAAAGATTAATTAAATTAAAGGCCACTTAATTTTACTTAAAGAGAGTACACATTCATGACTAAGAACTCTTTTAAAAATTGCACCTTGTGATATATAATTAAAATACATCACATGTAAAGTAACTGATTATTATGTAACTTGTGCATTAATATTTGATATACATTTAAAGTTAATATATTTTAAAATGGACTAAACGTCATCATTACAAATGTGTAATTATTAATATATTTAAATACATGAAATAAATTAATATAATTGAAATACAATGGAAGCATATCATCTACCATTCGGCAGTACACTTTAACCACTTTAACTTAACAAAAAGATAATAATGAAATTACATATAAAGATGTACTTAAGTCTGCTTAAGTAGGTCAAAAAAATAAACACTCAGTTTATTATAAGTTGGCCTACTTTAAAAGTATGCTAAAGTGCATTTGTTTTTGACATAGGTGGTTAGTGTTAGCCTCTGCTGGTAGATTTCACACCACATGGTTCTAAAAAGCATATTGACAGATTTTATTTTATATTTTTAAACTTGCACCATATTTTTAAACTTTTATTTCTTGCACCATCTGAGCAACTGCTATTTAGATGAATGGGAATGTTAATCATATTCTTCAGGTTTTTATAGACCTCCTTGGTTTTAATTTGCTGACATGGAGCACAGGGTTTTGAAAATATGTTTGTTGTTGGCAAAATGTTGAAAGTTAGCAAACATCATAAATTTGTACTACCTTTAGCTTGTCTTAAAATGGCTTATCACTAACTCCACCTGCTACACACTGCCTCCCAAATCATGTTATCTGCAGGAAACAGCAATAATGCCTTGCTAATGATAAATGCAATAAAAGTTAGGGGTTCGAAGTGCTGCTAGCCCTTTTTTCCTCTACCTGCAACAGCATTAGCAGGTTTGCTAGTCTTAAAAAAAAAAAAACTTTAAATAGGCAGTCAGTCCAAAAGAATTCCTTCATTCACTTGAGTTTATTTTCTGGTGAAAGATTTCTGTGGGACATAATTGTGTTAGTCTTTGAGACTCAAACAATGTGGATACTTGATTGTCTTTTTGTTGTACACAGGATGTGCTAAGCATGTGCAGCTAAGTGTTATTGCAACTCCGCAGTTCATGTAAATAAAGCCAGAGAGAGGCAGAACCTGCAGTTATTGTGTTCTTTGAAGATCGAGAGATTATGAGACATTAAAATGTGCCATATTCAAGTACCCCGTGTATGCATGAAAGGTTGATGGATCTCTCTCTACCAGTTAACAGGAGCGAGCGTGCAGCAACGGGAAGCGGTGATCAATCGCAGGCAGCCTCTCAGAGTGCATTTATTAACATCTCCCTCGCAAACCAAATTAATCCAGCAGTAATGTGGATTAATGGGCCTGTGTGCACAAAGCCACAGACAGATTGGGCCTCCGGTAAGCGCAGCCACTGCAGTGCCGAGTATTAACTTCACAAACGGCTTCCTTTGTTTCCTGTTTCTGTCTTATGTGTTAAGATCCAATTACTGTGTTTTTGCGGAGTTGAAGAGAGACAGGTGTCCTGCGAAGACAAAGGCTAAAATACTTTAAACAGCTTAGAAGCGGATTCACTGTTGTTATGACTCCTTAGCACTGCTGTGGTTTATTAGCCACAGCTAGCATTGTAGCATTTGTGTGTGTGTGTGTTTGTGTGTGTGGTCCAGGTAACCCTTAGGAAACACTTTACAATAAGGTTCCATTTGTTAACATTAGTTAATTCATGTTAGCATGAATAACAATGGAAAATACTTATATAACTCTTCTTCTATTAATCTTAGTTAATGTTAATTTCAACATTTACCAATACATTATTAAAAATAAAAATCTATATCTGTTCATATTAATTAAAGCTGCAGTCCGTAGCTTTTTTGGGGTTAAAAATGATCCAAAATACATATTTGAGAAAATACATAACCAGCCAGTGTTCAAACTATCTGCTTGCCTTAGCTCGATTCAAAGCGGTAAGCTTGTAATAATGTTTTTAATTCCAGTGGTACTGGTGGATTTCCACGGGAGATTCGAGCATGTCTTTGCGTCATTACATCACACCTGTACACATAAAGAAGTCTCGGCTAGTAGGTGTGTGAGGATAATGGAGGTGGAGATTTATAGCCTTTCTCACAGCACTTGATATAATTAAACTTATCAATTTGATGGCGGATCCAGAAAGGTTCAAACGACAAATCACCAGTGACAACAGATTCACCCGCTGTAAAATGCAGAAGACTTCGTTCGGACTTCGGAGTGGCTACAGAAAAAAAGAGACTGCAACCGGACCCATGCGAAAACAAGGATACATATCGGAAGGACATTGCATGTAGTCACGCAATGCTTGCTTACGTTGTTAACATTAACAATTTGAGAACAAAGTATAATTTGCACGGTTTTGCGTGATATGATAACTTATAAGCGATTGTTAGATTTAATCAGTGCGTTTTACTGCAATGTCAGAACCAGAACAAAAGTGGATGTGTCTTACTAGTTCAGATGACATTTTCCGGTGAAAATTCTTATGTTGGTCATAAAAAGAATAATCTGTGATTCTGAATGCCAGTATCCACACCGGCGCGGTGACTGACAGCCTCACAGTCTCCTCAAACATTGTGTTCATCCGCGCTGAGCCGTGTCGAGGGTGTTGAAGTACAACTCACGTAAAGTTGATAATTCCGCAAATGACTGCAATTGCAGATTTTGAACAGAGATGGCGACAAAGAGGAAAAACTCCGGACTGCAGCTTTAATGGACCTGACCTAACATGAACTAACAGTTGTAGCCTATATTTGTATTAACTAATGTTTACAAACTACTGTTACAAATGCATTGCTCATTGTTAGTTAATGTTAGTTAATCCATTAACTAACGTTAACTAATGGGACCTTATTGCGAAGTATTAAAAACAATTAAAAATGAACTAATAAAAATATTCTCTCTCACTCTCTCTCTGATTATTTGGATCAATTGATTCAGCTTATCATTTAATTAATGGAATTCATTTTAATTTGATTGTCAGTTAGTATTGATTAATAATTTAATTTAATAAATTTAGCTTTGCATAAAACAATCAAAGTCTGTTTCATGTGCTCATTTAGATAGTTGAATGGCACTATCTATATGCAACATTGTTTTGGTATTTGACAAAGATGGATCTATTTTCTAATTTTTCACAGGATGTGTGGCTTGTGTAGCTTAGAGATCATGCTTCTCTTCTTTTAGAGCTTTTAACAAAACCTTCCTCACTACGGTTGTACATGTACATCATTACAAACAGACATTAAACAGCATTAAAAAGACCAAGTTATTTCCTAAAACACAGTGTCTATACAGCATTTGAGCGATTAAGTTCCAGACCTACAGCGACCCAAGCAGAGAGGCATGGGTTTCTATGGGACTTGCTCATTAAATGCTCATTAATGCTGCTAAATTGTATCTGCCAAATCCAATGAAACGAGCACCGGGACGGACTTGCCGGGAAATTTTATTAATCTATTAGGGATAGCTGATATAATCCCTGTTCACTTCCAAAATAGTTATCTGGTATTTTATGAAATGGGGTGAAATAATGGAACATGGATTAAAGGCTAATTGAGGTGTAATGTAGAGGTTGTCTTTCAGATATATATATATATAGCCTATGTAAAAAAAGCCTCGCATCATTAAACTAATTAATTTCTATGAGCTTAATAAAAAGATGCAAGACCAGTAACTACACTGACTGTAGTCACACACACACACACACACTGATACATTTTCTTTGATGAATAGAAGGTTCAAAAGAACTTGCTGAGTTAAACTGTTAATTTCTTAAAAAAGAAAAAGAAAACAATAAAATAAAATAACAAATAACTTTGGAATGGGTTGAAATCTCTGACTTTTTATTAGACTTTTGTTTGAAGAATTTGTCAGTGTTGCCTAGGAAAAGCAACTGAGACAGTAAAGTTTTCTCATTTGTGACTTTTATTTCCTATGAGTGTGTGAGAGAGAGTGTGTGTGTGTGTGTGTGTGTGTGCCTGTGTTGTTATATTTAAACACGTTTTTTTGTAGGAGAGGAAACAGAAGTTTGCTTTCCGGTGCTCTCCACTCAGCTCCACAGACTGAGCCTCTAATTAAAGTGATTTGTGACTCATTTGCAGTATTACAGGTTACAGATGGAAGCGTCTTGATCTGCCAAAGCTTCCTTTCAGCACAGAGCGATCCACTGAACAAGGGTAGAGAGAGAAGACAAAGAACTAGATTTGTAAATGTTCAAGGTGAGTGGGGTTTGCTCATGTAAAACTGGTTGCCAGGGTATCGCTATGTGGTTGCTAGGGTGTTCTGAGCGCTCGCTAGTTAGTAGCCTCAAGTATTAGCAATAAGTGAATCTTTGTAGAAAGCATGAAAAAGTAGACTTAATAGCATACTTTTAAGAAGAGGAGTTATTAGGAAAATAATATAGGCCTACTTTAAAATAATGTTTAAAGCTACACTGTGTAACTTTTTTAGTTTATTCTTAGCTAAAAACACTTAGTTCTTTCAAAAATATATGTGCTCATTAATGTATATTTACTTCGTTCAAGTAATAAAGTATTCTCCTGAGTGTATAATATGCCATTGAAAATACATACGGGTGAGGGGTTCTAATGTCGGTCGCCATGTTGCCCCTCCATCTTGAAAGTACATAAGCCAAAGAGGGACATACCCGTTAATTCAAGCTTCGCCTTTCGCGTTTTAACACTCGATGGCACAGTGTCGAATGTGAAGAGGAAGAGAGGAAGCGAAAAAGAGTTAAAAGTTAAAAGTAAAAGTTACTTTACTAAGATTAGCTTGCATTCGTCTGGGAACCTGATAACTGATGTTAGCAATGAAATGGTAAAAAAATTACGAAAACATAAAACTATTATTCATTTTACATAGATGTCATAACCTATATGTTATCTGACTAATTAAATTACTGAAATTTATATTTTTATAATAGTTTTCTAAAATAACCTCATCACTTGAAGGAACACTCATGGACGAGGTCGAACTGGAAGCCATGTTAATCTTGGACTACATTGGCCACCGTAGGAGTTAAAACGAAATCGGAATTGAGAGGAACAGAAACTAATATTCACTGGATGGTCATATACCTTTTCACCGCTAGATGGGGGTAAAAATCACACAGTGTAGCTTTAAGTGCAGATTGAAAGTAATGTTTTTACTTAATTTCATGTTATTTATAATTAAATTAAGTTTAAATCTATATTAAATATTAAAAAATGCTTTTTGGCTCATTTAAGTAGGACTTACTTAATTAGGACTGTCATGTTGTTGTTGTTTTTTTTGGTGATCATGTCTTTTATTTTGAAATTCTTAGTCATGTTTTCTGCTTCCTGTTTGTCATGTGCTTCCCTTTTTCCTTATGTTAGCATGTCATGTGCTCCCCCTGTGTGTCTTGTTCTGATTGGTTGTTCAGGTCATGTGTTTCTCGGTTCTGTTTTCTCATTGGTTCATTGTTTGATTGTTCTCAGGGGTTCCTTATTAGTCATTAGCCCTCATGTGTCCATAGTTCTTTTGTTGTGTATTGAAGTATGTAAGCCTTCCATGTTTCAGGCCTTTTCATAGTCAAGTTTTGTTCATGGTTTGTTTCATGTTTTGGAGTTTGTTTATACTTTTAGATTTTATTTACACTGTAAATAAACTGCACTTGGGTTTTCAACTACAACTTGCTTCAGTGGACTATGTTAGAACTTAAGTACATCTTGTATTGTATTTTCATAATTACTTATAATGTCTTTGAAATATGGTTAAAGTGTTCTGCTGAATGACCTGGCAATAATTTAGGTTGAACTAAAATATACTTTAATGTCATTTCTTGAAATATTGAATGTAAAGTCAAATTGAACAGTTCAAATTATAATCAAGTTCTTTACATGTATGTGTACTTCTTTAAAGAGTGACAAAATATTATTAAAACAACTATTTAAAATGTACTTTTAAGTAAAACTTTTAATTTGACATTATTACAAAGTGTATTTTTTAGAAGTGTGTTATAAGAAACTGTCATGAATGTGCACTCTCTTCAAATGAAACTGTTTAATGAAATAAAAGGCCACTCAAGTGTACTTTTAAGATTTGAAGTACACTACAGGTGCACACTCAAAACAATTAAGTAGGCCTACACTTTTTGAGGGCATGGGCATGACTAAGAAGAAATTACTAACACAAAACGCAACAAAACGCACAGCACAAGAGATACAAGGAAATCATAGAAACAGCATGTAAACGAAATGCCATTCGCTGTCGAAATCATTTTCTTTCCATTAGAACCCCCCCCCCCCCCCCCCAGGGTCGGCCTCTCCACTCAAGAGTGCACGCAGGCACTCTAACCTACTATCTACACCACATACGTGCACAGTCTCTGTGAGGTGAAGAGAGCAGACGTGAGAGAACGACACTTCATGGGCAGCCACATCCTGAGGAAGAGAAAGCAACATGCTCAGCGCAGGCCATGAGAATGTCAGCCACTGGAAAGAGCTGGGCTCTCACACACACAAACCAGACACACCACGAGAGCAAAGGAAAGAGGTGGAGGTGCAGAAGAAAGGGAGTGATAAAATGGAAAGGTAGCAAACAGAGGCATGCTTCAAAGACCAGAGCGGAAGGGTGCAGATCGCTGTAGGGCAGACACATTATAGCCACTGTGACCAACCGTGACCAACCTCTCTCTCTCTTTCTCTCTCTCTCTCTCTCTCTCTCTCTCTCTCTCTCTCTCTCTCTCTCTCTCTCGGTTGTGAATGAGGTAAAATAACATACAGTGACAATGATACATTATAATACACCAATATAGAATTGTTTGAACCATTGGTACATTTGCTTAAAGGCTCAATTAGCCTACTTGCTCTCATTATGACTGAAGCTATTTGTCTGATAAGGGGGTGGAAACTTGAGCAAACAATGTTCCCTTCTCAATCGGGTCATACAGCACTACTGAAAACCTATACGGTATGAAATACGGCTAAAACATGAGGCGTATCGGTGATCACTCTGGGAATAGTGAACATTGTGATACCAACTGGTCATTGTATTAACAGTTCGCTCCACCTGAAGGCCCCTAGAAGTAAAAATGAGATTAAAATGGTTTTGAGTGTAGTAGGCTAATGTTGTCTAAACTTGAGCAGGCTTGGTTCAATAGGCTACGTGCACAAGCGTAGTTTCGAACTTCCGCTATTGTCAGAAGTCGGCATATCAGTTTCCGGTTTACGACTGTTCATCCGCATCCGCTATAAACAAACAAGATGAGTGCTGCTGTTGTACGAAAAAAAGAGTTCTTAAACAGATCTAAGTTTCTAAGAACTGTAGGTGGATCTATCATCTAACGCCCGTTTCACACATACCCCGTTTGCAGTGCAGGAGCAACGCGTGCTATCACATGCATTTGCAGTGAATGACTGATCCGCGGCTGTACCACAAACACATTTTGCGCGTCGCCCAAAATGTCTATTTTGTGCAGCCACTGCGCACGAAGGTTGGTGTTTTTCGGGAAGCGGTGGAAGCTCAAATGGCTGTTAGCGACTTGAAGCAGAGCAAGTGGCACACAGCAGTGCTCCTAACGCACCACGTTAACAGGTTAGGGCTTTCTCTTTTCACACCGTTCCAGATGCGGCATGTAGCTATAACAGCAGTGCAGCGATCGTTTCCGCAACGAGTCTATTTTTGTTGTGCTGCATTAAAGTGACACTGCATGTTTCGTGGTCAAAATGGACAAAGATTGACCTAAAAAACTAGTAATTTCACCATAAATGCATTTAATACCGATACTACTACTATTTTTCAGTCATCTGAAGACTGTGAAGACCGGGATAAATCAAAGAAAAGTATGTGTTTGTGGTACAGCCGCGGATCAGTTATTCACTGCAAATGCATGTGATAGTACTATAGCACGAGTTGCTCCTGCACTGCAAACGGGGTATGTGTGAAACGGGCGCTAGATGATAGATCCACCTACAGTTCTTAGAAACTTAGATCTGTTTAAGAACTCTTTTTTTCGTACAACAGCAGCACTCATCTTGTTTGTTTATAGCGGATGCGGATGAACAGTCGTAAACCGGAAACTGATATGCCGACTTCTGACAATAGCGGAAGTTCGAAACTACGCTTGTGCGCGTAGCCTATTGCACTTCTTGCATTATTTGTTTTGAATTACAGTACATTGAAATGTTACAGAGTATTGGCAAGATTTTGTGTTGTTGACTGGAATATTACAAGTCATAAGCCATTAAAATCTTAAAGTTACTCACATCATAACTGCATATTTTAATCAGGCTGTGAACAGAAAACTTACTATTGAATAATGTTTGTTAGCTCCTTTAGGATAATTAGGATGTATTTGGCATGTTAATGGATATCTTCCTGCTGTACAAGACAATTCTACATTGTAGTAAGTTTATTTTTATATATTTGAAAATCAGAGATCATAATAGTTATTTTTTCAAAAAATGTTTTATAATACAAACAATCAAATAACATCTTCCTAAATTTTATGAAAATCAGGAATAATATAGTGATTTTTCGACCATTTCAAAACTAAATAATTAATAATAATAAATAATAAATAAATACAATATGTTTAAATAATAATAATAATACAATATGACAAAAACTGAACAAAACAATGCAAACAATAACAAAACAATATAGCAAAATCTTTAATAGTAATAAATAGTAAAACAATATAGTAATTATCTTTTTTCCTTTTATCTGCTTCCAGCATTGGTAGAGCAATCTCTCGAAATATATTTACCACACTGTGAGATTTGTCAACTTTTTGACTCTAATTATGCCTAATTTTGTTATGCAAGTTATCTGTTGCTAAATATGACATATAACGTGACATTTCAAAGTAAAATTAAGAAAAGCTATAATCTACTGTATAACACTGTATAGTTTTCTGATCTCCTGACCGACTTCTCCAGTCCAGGCCTTGCGATGCAGTTAATGGAAACCAGACCCTTCTCGTCCATCTTCCACCACTGACACCTTGTAACACTCTCTGGAGGTGTGTGTGCACACGTTCACACCCATATGTTCCGGCAGGGGAGCTGTGGTCAGGAGAGTCGACCTATTTTCTGACTTTCTGCAGAGTCTGCAGGCTGCTGGCTTCTTTAGAGCAAGGGTAGACGGGGCCCTCGGCCATATGGGCAGCCCCCTGTTTACCCAGTGGACCGCCCCATGGTGTGACAGTGAGCTATGAAGGTACTCTCAGCACCACATCTGCACATGAATCAGGGGTTACCCTGAATCTGAATGCAGCACAAGAAAGCCTCACTATATTGATCATACCTTTGGGATATGTTCTAAACCACTAATTTCAAAATGTTACGCGTAACTCGTCCTGAACCATTACTATAACAAGTTATTGAACTAGTGGTTTTCACCTGGAAAACAATAAAATGGAGACTGAAGGAGGGACCTGAATCATATCTAGATACCATCATGATTTCAAAACAACAATCTTTTTTTTCTTAGTTTCACTTTCAAGCTTTTTGTTTTTGAGTGATAATTTTTCAGATACTCTTGTGCTGTTTTTTATTAGTTGTTGCTTTTCATATATATTATATATAGTTTCATGTGCCCTGTATTTACATTACCATTCAAATGTTTGGGGTCAATAAGATTTATTTAAACGTTTAAATGTCTCTTGTGCTCACCAAAGCTGCATTTACATTTCTAAACAGTTTTATAATGTTCCGCCAGAGTTTGAGTTTTCATGGCCTATTCGTTGGCATGTTCCTGTTTTTCCTTTGACTTTGGGGCCGTTTACACAACATAGTTTATAACTAAAACCTTTTATGCGTTCTGGCGGTTCATTAACACGGCAACGCCATTTTGGTGGCCTGAAAACTTTTGAAAACAAGATCCAAAGTGCAAGTTTTGAATATGATACCGTTATTGTCTTCGTATAAACTAGAAAAACGCAAATTTGTGAAAACACTGAGTGTTCAGTATATAGGAGTGTGGTCAGAGGTGGAGCGTGGTTTAGCCACGTTTCAAAAATTAACGGGACTTGGGCCAAAAATGCACCTGCACATTTAAACTAAATCTATAATAAAATGAAAATGTCGATTGTGGCATTAAATTTAGATCTGCTCATGTTGCATTACAGTTTTTTTACACGTTTTACAGTGTTGCGCACTATAATCAAAAACACATGACTCCGTTGAGCTTATGAATGCAATGGCCAATCAGAGGCATTAAGATTAGTCATTGCTGAAACGCTAGAGTTGTGTTCAGTGCGCGAGCTGAACTCTGAATTCTGACTGAATTCTGCTATCTTGAGAATGCTCTCATCATAAACGATGATAAACAGATTTAGTGGTTGTGGTCTTGAGAGCGTTGAAAATAATATATCGTTTTTTTCTATTTACAACGTATTTTTGCAGCGTTGCAATGTAGCCAATCACAAACATATTTGATGATTTCTTGAACGCAATGGCCAATGAGACGTATTTAAGTTCAAATCCCCTCACCACTCAAAACGCCAGACTTTTTGTCCAGTGCCGAGATCTGCACACTCAAATCCTCTCATTATAATTTAACTTGTAACAAAAAAGTGTAGACATAGGCTAAATAAGATATTTATTGTACAGTCAGCTTGTGAGATCGCAATGAATTAAGATGAGTGATTGACAGCTTAGTGATTATGAAGCGAAGGCTTTTATGCATGCTTTGATAATCTATTCAGAATTTGAAGAATTTGTTTTTCAGCATTAGGCAAGGCAATGTTTAGGCTATTCAACACTATTAAATAGGTTACTACGAGCTACCGGTGGCGCTGCTCTGTAGCGACCCGGGCTACCTTGTGCTGCTGTCTGTGTTTGTTTTTCATTGATTTGTTTTTCATTTATTTATTTATTAATCCTCAATCTGGGCACACGATGCTGTTTTTATTAAGAGGACTGATGCTGACTTTAGCCGTATGGCTGATTACATGCGATTCCATGTTGGTGAATCAGGACTTGTTGATGTCGGAGGCGGTTTTGTGCTATACTCGTGACCAACTTTTACTGCTCCAGCCTAGTCACACACTCGCCCCCCAGCTACCGAGGGAATTACAGGCGAGAACAGCGGGGGAAAGCCGTCGGAGACGGACGCGGAAGAGGGGAAAACGTGGCGGTGTAAGGCAGAGATTACAGAGAAGGGCAGAAAGACCACCACTACCCTCAATGCTTCTCTGCAACACCCGCTCCCTGAGAAGCAAAGTTGAGGAGTTAAGAGTCAATACCAGAGTTCGACATGAGTACCGGGATTCATGCCTCCTTGTGTTCACGGAGACGTGGTTACGAGAAGACGTGCGGGACTCGTTCATTGGCCTGGAAGGCTTCTCTCTGGTACGCTCTGATAGGAACGACAACTCAGGCAAGAGCAAAGGGGGCGGTATTTGTGTTTACGTTAACCAAAAGTGGTGCTCGCAATTCTCCGTGAGGGAGCGGCTCTGTAACTCCGACATGGAACTGGTATGTGTAAGCCTTAGGCCTTTTTATCTTCCACGCGAATTCGGAAACATTTTAATATGTACTGTTTATATTCCACCTAGTGGGAATGATGCAAATGCAGCTAAACTCATAGCAGACTGTGTTCATAGACAATTAAGTCGTACCCCTGAAGCACCTTGTTTCATTTTAGGGGATTTTAATCATTGTAAACTTGATGCTGTGTTGCCTGGATTCCATTAATATGTGGACTGTAATACGAGAGGCAAAAACATCTTGGACAAATGTTATGGGAATGTTAAGAAGGCCTATACAGCTAAGGTTAAATCGCCATTAGGCTCCTCTGATCATAATGCTGTCCATTTAATTCCGACATATAAGTCCATGCTTAAGAGCAGTAAACCACAAACTAAAACTGTATATGTGTGGAATGATGATGGAATTGAAACGTTAAAAGGATGCTTCTCTTGTACTGACTGGAACGTCTTTCAAAGATAATGTGTTAGACCAAAAAATAATAACTATATATCCGAACAATAAATCCTATATCTCTAAGGAAATTAAGGAGTGCATGGTACAGAAAAAAATGGCTTTTAGGAGAGGAGACCTTGCAGCTATGAAAGATGTACAGAAGGAACTGAATTATAAACTAAGGAAAGCTAGGAGAAAGGAGAGGGAGAAATTTGAGGCCCATTGTTTGACTATGAATACCAAAAAATTATGGGATTCAATGAAATATATGACAGACATGGCTCCAGCCAAAAGATCTATCAATGTGATAGAAGAGGGGGCAAAACAAATGAGTTGAATGACTTTTATTGTAGATTTGATGTAAGAGACTTCTCACAGGAGCAGGTAAATGCACTGGATGCCTTGTCAATATTGGATAATCCTAAAACAATTATTGACCAGAACATGGTGGAGAGACTGTTTTCACAGGTCTGTCCTAATAAGGCTTCTGGGCCGGACGGCATCTCTGGGCGGTTACTAAAATCTTGTAGTAGAGAGCTGGCCGAAGCCTGGTGCCCTATTTATCAGAAATCTATAGACACGAATACAGTTCCCTCAATGTGGAAGAGCTCCACTATTATCCCTGTCCCAAAAAATGCTACCTGTAAGGAGAATAATGATTATCGTCCAGTAGCACTTACTTCAATAATAATGAAGTGTTTGGAGAAAATTTGGATTAATTTTGTAAAAACAGACGTGAGTGGTCTATCAGACCAACTTCAGTTTGCTTATAGGAGCAATAGAAGTACAGATGATGCTGTTATAGCTATAACACATTTTATAAATAGGCATTTAGAGGATCCAAGCTCGTATGCACGTCTTTTATTTGTCGATTTTAGTTCAGCTTTTAATATGTTGCAACCACATCTTTTAATTGCAAGGCTGAATGATTTTAAAGTCAATCCACTTATTATAAAATGGTATTATTCTTTTTTGACCAATCGCAGGCAGCAGGTTAGTGTTAATGGTACACTATCTGAATTCAGAACGTTAAACGGGAGCCCCTCAGGGCTGTGTTAGCTCACCGGTTTTGTTCACTTTGTATACAGATGATTGCAGAAGGCGTTATTCCAATAACCACATCATTAAGTTCTCAGATGATACTGCAATTTTAGGCTTACTGAAAAAGACAGAGGACTTGTCTGAATATCTGTCAGAGATTGAACAGTTTATGAATTGGTGTGAGGATAACCACCTAGCTCTGAATGTCAATAAGACGAATGAAATTGTGTTCGACCCTAGAGGAGTTGGTGATCACAGGCCTGTGATTATCCACAATGAATACAGGTCCCTTCACATAAATATCTTGGGGTCTTTTTTGATAATTGACTGACATGGAATATCCATGTAGAGAGTCTTTGCAGTAGATTACAACAACGGTTGCACTTTTTACGGCGTCTTAGACTTTATGGTGTGGATCAAAGGTGTATGATAATTTTTTATCAGGCAGTCTTCGAGAGTTTAATTAAATATAGCATTGTAGTCTGGTTTGGTAATCTGTCTGTAGCACGTAGAACTAAACTAGTACGGATGATCCACACTGCTTGGAAAATTATTGGAGTGAAAGAATAGACATCATTGCAGACCCTCTATGAACAGGCTACTTTAACGCAAGCTAAAAAGATTGTGTGCGATCTGTCGCATATCCTGTACACAGAGTACGAGTTGCTGCCTTCTGGGAGGAGGTTTAGAGTTCCTCGCTGCAGATTGAACAGATTCAAAAACTCATTTATCCCAGTGTCTGTAAAGATGTTAAATGGTGGCGGTATGGAGCTGTAACTTATGCAATTTATATTATTAATATTGTCTGGTTTGAAAATTTGTTGTATGTTAACTGTATACTGATGGCAGCATGGGTGATGGCCCAAGACAAATTTCCCTCCGTGGGACAATAAAGTTTTTACTACTACTACTACTACTACTACTACTACTACTACTTATTATTCGAACTGGCTGCCCTGCCAAATCATGCTTATGCTTGCTGTTCAAATTATAGTGGTTTGTAAACATAACCATTTTAATAACAAGAGCATTTATACTGGGACGTGTAGGTTGTTGATAGGCGACACGTAACTATTTCACCCTCCGCCTATGCACGTCGTGTTTCTTTACAAAGTGATATCGCCAACTACTGGCCTGGTAGCATAATACAGTCGTTGTTGCGGAGCCGTGTGACCGAGGATCGTTTTATAACGTTGTCATCTGTATGCGAAAAACGCGAAGGAAAAACTTTTCCGTTTTTAGTAAACACCCTTAGTACCCTTTTGCTTTGTTCCAGTCTCTAGTTGGTTTCCATGGTTTCTGATTGTTAATTGATCCATTTCACCTGTGTCTTGTTAATTTACCTCATCTTTTTGTGTGTGTTATATGTTCAGTTCATTGTCTGGTATTATCTTTGTGTTATTTGTTATTTTAAATATTTAAAGAGGCATTTTGAAAAGTAGAAAAAAATGGGTGTAATTTTACATCTATGGAAAAAACAAAGAGCGTGTGAGAGAGTAATGGAAACACAGAGAGAGGGATTCTGGGAGGAGAAGGAGCAGACATGAGGGTTGTGTTTACCTCTGTCCTCACGGGGCCTCTGCTATGTGCTCTCTCTCTCTCTCTCTGGGAGCCACGAGGATTTCAGGGAGTACTAGAGAAAGGTTGGTGGGGGGAAACGGGATGAACAATGTTCACTCGTTCACTGCACTCTTTCAGCTGTGCTACCCCTGGCCTGTTTTGTTCGCCGGAGGCCGCTGTGAAACCCATTAAGAAATGGCAAGTCAGGCCCCAGTGAGCCAACAACACAAACCCCTTACCCCCACACCAGCTCCTCTGTACCCCAAAAACCCCTGGCAACAAAGACGAGGGCAGGAGGGGAGCGAAGCAAGGGAGAAAAGATGAGGAGCACTGAGAAAGAGGAGTGCACGCTTCAGTGGCTCCCGCATTCAGGCGCCGTGGCCCCGCGCTGCGTGAATGCGGCCGAGTGTTTTCAGTTCCCCAGCACACTTTCACCTCGACGTGTCAGAATAAACCGTACAAATGAGCGCAGGAAAGTGACAGGCTGTGAAAGACATCCTGAAAAGAGGGAGAAAGGAAACAACAGCACAGAAAGGACAAAACTGGAACGAATATTTTCAAAATGTACCCAGAGGAAAAGTGTATTGCTCAAAGTTTGCTCTTTTTGAGCTCAGGAGACTTAATGGAGTACTAAATTATTTCTTTTTCTTTTTCTGAGAAGCACAAAATTCTCATTTGTTCTCTTTTAATATATCATTGCTATCACTGAAGTTAAAAGATATCTCAATTGCTGGCATATTTGAGCACAGTTTGAGACATTGTTGAGATTTTTTTCTAATATTTTGAAAGAAAATGATCAGAACAGATTTTTTTTCAGAAGTGTGTGTGAAGAATGTTAACAGTTAAGGGTATTTTTCACAGGAGAAATACCTGAGAGGCATGAATGATATGGCCAGCAGCCATATCACCCTGTAGCCCAAGACTGGTTGCCCACTGAAGCTAAGCAGGGCTGAGCCTGGTTAGTACCTGGATGGGAGACCTTCTGCGAAAACCAGGTTGCTGCTGGAAGAGGTGTTAGTGAGGCCACCAGGGGGTACTCACCCTACGGTCTGTGTGGGTCCTAACGCCCCAGTATAGTAATGGGGACACCATACTGTTAAAGAGCACTGTCCTTCGGATGAGATGTTAAACCAAGGCCCTGACTCTCTGTGGTCACAAAAAATCCCAGGATGTCTTTCGAAAGAGTAGGGGTGTAACCCTGGCATCCTGGCCAAATTTGCCCAGTGGCCTCTGTCCATCATGGCCTCCTAATCATCCCCATATATATATATATATATGCATACCAATTTGGCTTCATCACTATGTGTCCTCTCCACCAGTAAGCTGGTGTGTGGTGGGCGTTCTGGCGCAATATGGCTGCGGTCGCATCATCCAGGTGGATGCTGCACATTGGTGGTGGTTGAGGAGATTCCCCCTTCTATGTAAATCGCTTTTAATGCTGAGGAAAGTGCTATATAAATGTAATGAATTATTATTATTATTATTAATAGTCTCAATTGTTCTCCATTTTATCTAATTGGCTAGGGGAAACAATTGAGATGTTAAATAGATCTCATTTTTGACTGGTAACGTGTGAAATCTCTAACTTTGCAAACTTGGGTATCTTGAACGAAATGAGCACAGTTTGAGATGTTGAGATCTCTTCTGATAGTTAAATGGAGACAGTTTTTTTCTTATAAGAAATAGAATAAGAAAAGTCTCCATTTGACCTGCATACAATCTCATTTATGTCTAGGAACAATAGAGATGTTAAAGAGAACACTTTTGATTGCAAACATTATCTCGGTATGATCTGAGACACTGCTGAGATCTCTTACTTTAAAGGAGAAATTGAAGTAGGAAATGTCTCAATTTGTCTTCACATAATCTTAGCCCAGGAGAAACAATAGATATAAAATAGAGTTAAAATCTGTCTTTTGATTTCAAGCATTCTGGCAGAGTTTAAGACATTGTTGAGATCTCCTCTGAAACTGTAAGAGACACATCTCACACAGAGGTCTTTTCCACAGAAGAATGAGATGGTATTTGAAGATTGATAAACAGACATGGCATGGATAGAGGAATTATGACCAGAATCCTGTGAACATATGGCAGAGGACTGACAGAGGAAAATGACCACATGGAAATGGCCACATGTTTGTGCAGGCCTAATGGAGAACACATGCAATAGGCTACTTTAATGAGCCCAAACAAGAAGCATTTAGAGACAGCATGGAAGTGATCAGAGCTACACAGTGTTTGGTGGTCTGTGTGTGATACAGTGGCTGTATTAAAGGGTTTGTAAAGTGCCTATGACTCTTGAGGCTGAGAGAATGAGGAGTTAAAGACTCTCTGGGAGTCTCTCTGTCTCTCTCTCTTCTTCCCTAAATAGCAGGGCACTTATTTACGGCCCTGAGCTTCTGGAGATTTATGTTGTTTTGTTGCAGTCAGACTGGCGGTGCGGGACGTGTTTCAGCTGGCTCAGACAAATACACAGACTGCTTAGATTAAACACTGCTCATTGGAATATGACTCAGGCCCACCTATACACATACTAGCCACATTGTGAAAAATTAAGAAATGCTGGCAAAATCTAACATAAAAGCATTTAATTTTTACATCTAAAGGGTTACATTTAGTTTATATAATGACTGCTGAGTCAAACTCTCAAAATCAGCCCAAAATCTATATCTGATGAGCGACACTGGACGTGATGAATCTAAAGATAGTATATGCAAGATAAAAAGAACGACGTATCCCCCCCCCCCCTCCCCCCTAAATTGTTTTACATTAATCTGCTATTCAACACCTTTACAACAATAGATGCGTTTTCATATTCCGATTATAGTCTGTTTTCAATCCGAATGAAAATCCACTATGTAAACAGCTCAATCGGAATACAAAATGCCCCAAAAGAGGGGTGGGATAAACCTTTCTAACCCATTTGATAGAACATGTAAACACTTGATTGCACTGATTTTCTAAAAAATTACAGTTAACTTACCATACTCTTGTGGGCTTTCATCTTCACGATGAGTCTGTCACAGATCCGTTGCAAAAGGAGGTGTGTGGTAGTGTGGTTGTCATTTAGTACTGTATTTAGATTTACAGTAGGCTACCATTTCCCCAGAATGCATTGAAAATCTACAGTAAAATACTGTACACAGGTTGGGAAATTGTTGAGAATACAGTAACAATACTGTGAAAACAACTAAACGTACAGTAACAGATTCTAGAGTATGGGAACTGTTGAGGATACAATAATATTAGTGAAAACAACAAAAATCATTTACATTTGTGTGCATGTTAGTAGCAAAAAAAAAAGCAACGTCCTCTCGCTTTTAAGCTTTTTTTTTCCAGCAAATTCTTTGTTTATTCCTTTATTTGGTGATAGTTGGATTATTGTTTATTTTGAAATATATTTTTGTTACTTTTATTTCTCTATTTGTTATTTTCGATCCTTTTCTGCTGTCTGTTAACTTGATTGTCTACTCTTTAATTAGTGAACAAACAAGACAAAATTCATTCTGGCACTCACACACTTACATTATCCTTTCACATACATATATTTCTACTTCACTTTTCAGTTGGAGAGTCCTCAGTTTACTGTGCACACACTTTTTTTTGAACAATCAATAACTCCCAGACACACCAGAGAGCACAAAATAGTTCTAACCCATGTGGGACTCCATCCTTGCAGCTCCCCTTCAAAAAAGAGATAGGGTGGTGGGCAGGTCACTTCCTGTCCTTCGATCGACTTTCACGATCAGCCCTGCTGGATCCATGAGGCGAGTAATAATGTGTGTGCCAGCCGCGCCCTTGTCCTGCCATGAGTCTCTGCTGCTTACCTGTCTGACAGCAGGTCTGTCCCACTGAGAGCTCCCTCCTTCACATCATTATTAGTCCTATAAATCTACCGCTTGGATCTGGGCTGCTTTAGGGGACTGATTACTGGAGGTGTGTGTGTGTGTGCATGCGTGTGTGCATGCGTGTGTGCATGTGTGTGATCAGGTATACCCGGGCAGGGGCGTTTCCTCAGAGGAGGCAAGGGAGGCAGTGCCTAAAAAAATTGGATGAGAAAATAATCCATATTACAAAAATAAAACAACACAAATATTACGAAAAGTGACATTAAAAAGTGTATAAATCACAAATTTTTCTATAGTAACACTAGCAGGTAAAGGTACAGTGGGAGTCCGTCTCTCTCTCTTTCTCTCTCTTGCAATATTAGGAATTAAGGTTTGCACAACAGTACTTTACTGGGAATTGGGTATTGATTATTGATTTAAGAAGGGTGTTGGAGATTTATACTGGTAATAATGAATAACTGGGTATTGATGGGAAAGGGTAGAACTGCAAATTCAGTAGTATTGACAGCCAGCGCAACAGCAGTATTGATGAAGGCAAAGGCAGCAAGAGTGGGCCCTGTGCAAAAACGTATATCACAATAAACGTTTCTGTATCTAAAAAATATTGTATCGATCAAAAGTTTGGAACAATTAAGATTTTTTTTAAATATGCGCTTGGAGTCCTTAGCTCGACTGACTGAGTTGATGGCATGATCAGTAAAGACCTAAGCGGAGTCTGACGGCCCGAGAGGCAAGGCGACACGGAAGGACCCAGAGACCAAGGCAGAGACGCGGTAATGAGCAGCTGAGGTGTAGCCAGGGTAGGTGAGGACTGGGGAAGGAGGAGCCAGTGGAGCCGCAGGGGTGGAAGTCTGTGGTGAAGGTAAAGCGACAACGGGCCGAGGTGGAGCCAGAGGGACGAGGGAGTCTGGTGGAGTCGGAAGGACGAGTAGGATCCTTACACCACGTTGGAGCTGAAGACCGGGAGGCTTAAAGTGCCCCATATTATGGATTTTCATTAGCATATTGCCCACCCACTTATTGCGCGCACAGACACCAGGGAAAACTTGAACCCCCTCAAACACTGCAGCTGATTCCTGTGGATACTGGACAGCATCATGTCCAGAAGACCCTGTGCTCCACAATGTGAAGGTAAACTGCCCAAGGACGAGCATATGAAGAATCAGTGGTTAAAATTAATCTTTACCACAATACCACAGCAGTATAATCCTAAACTTTTGCTGTGTACCCTTTATTTTCCTGACGACTGTTTTCAAATCTCGGAGTTCAATGCAGGATTCGCAAACCCCTTGCTCTTGAAAGATGGTGTTCAAAATACTTAGTTTTGAGTTTTATATTGTGTTGGTCTCCTGCTAACTGGTTAACTCACATTATTACTGAAATACTTCTGCTGATCATTTGTGGGCCACTATTACCTAAAACTATCTAATATGCAGATTGTCTGTCGTTCTCACTTTGAGGAAAGATTAAGCATGGAGCAAGATTTGTTTTACCAACGTTTATGTTACATCAGTCATTCACGCTAGAGCTCGGCTAATGTATGCACTGTTATTGATACAGTTTCCACATGTTCACCACAATAAATTAGAAAAAAAATACTCAGTAAATAAATAAGTACAAGTAAAAATAATCGGTTTGTTGATGGACATGGACTTGTTAATGCTGATGGTGAGGAATTATAGTTGCAACATCTTATAATGTACCTCAAACTGAGTAGTGTATCACTGAGAAATGTCCTCCTCGAGTCGTCCTTGCGATGGAGCTTCGGGTTGACTATTTCTTCCAATGTATCATCATCGGACTCGCGCTCGGATTGATATGGTAAAATGAGTCGGCAGAGGAGAAGGAGCCGAGGAGCCATACCGCACCAGCATAGCTGACACCAAAGAACTGGATGGCTTACATGGATGAGGAGGGAATTGGAGGCTGAGTGGGACAATGGAGGGAGGGAGACGATCAGCGACGATGGAGGCTTGGCGCTGTGCGAAACCATCAGTGACAATGAAGACCTGGAGCTGGACAGGACCAGTGGTGATTAAAAAGACTTTTGAGTTGGGCAGTACCAGCGTCGACGATGAAGCTTGTCAGGACCAGCGGTGATGAAGAAGACGTGGAGCTAGACATTACCAGGCACAACGAAGGGAAAGACTGGAAATTTGACTGCACCATCAAAGAAGGAAGAGGTTCATGGGTGCGGAAGAGGTTGGGAAGTGGCTCTGCCGAATCCCAGTCAATCAGACACTCTTCGTCATCCAATTCCACGAATACTCCCACAGGCATAGATATATAAACCTGCTCGCACACCTGTGGCTGCAGGCTCTGGCTCAGTTGTGGGCATTGGCTCAGGCACAGGGTCCATGGGGGTAATTTTCTGCAGTGTCAGTGAATGATGACCTTAACATGGGCTGTGCACACTCCAGACAATAGAGAATGGCTTCTCTCCATGTCCTTCAAGTCTGGTAAGTCTGTTGGTCTGTAATAATTAGCTCCAACTCACTATATAGATTTAATGGTCTCATCATCAACATTAGAGCGCAGGGCTGGCAAATGCGAGTGGTGTTCTCCAAAATAGGGAGATCTTCGCGGGAGAGGGCGATAAAGTCAGCTGCTTGATTTTATTAAGCCTCTTTTTTTGGAAACAAATTGTTTTATTTTTTAACATTAAGGGTTTTCCGTGACACAAGCTGATGTTCGAAACCGCATCAGCAGTAGAATCAACTTGCATCTGTTATGTTTTAGTAACATTCGAGAGAAAACCAGCAAACCATGTTATTACCTGATCGTCCTCTTTAACACTTCTTTCCTTGCTTTTGCCATCTGATAAGGACTTCCAGGCTTAGTGTGGCTGCTTGTTTGTATCATTCACCCCTTGAGATGTTTGCCGCCTCTCATCTGCCATATTGACCCAGACTGGCTCGTAGTACAGCACACATTTTCTGCGAGAGCTTTGATGTTCTCTCTCTGAACAGTAAGCTGCACTCACAAACAGCGCCAGCTCGGCCTGCATGAGGGCGTCTGGAGACTGACGAGGTTGTCGTGATGATAATGAAAGCGGGCCGCACTGAACAGAAGATAATCTAGATGAGCCAGACGGAGCTCCTCAGAGAGAAAGAGAGTGGGGGAGAAAGTCCGAGAGGTAGAGAGAGAGAGAAAGAGAGAGAGAGAGAGAGAGAGAGAGAGAGAGAGAGAGAGAGAGAGAGAGAGAGAGTAAAAAAAGGAAAAGAGAGGTATGTTTGTAATTTCCAGGAGGGCAAAGAGAGAGCTAATTAACCCTGCTTCCTAACCATGTCACAGGCCCCTGGAGTATCAAACAAGAGGAAATGGTCCTCTACAGTGAATTAGACTACACTTAGAAAAAATAACCTCCTTTGAGTTTCAGAAATGAGTGACTATTTAAAACTAACAGGGAAGAGTCGTTTTGAATTTGAATGAATGTGCTTTGGTTATTGTTTTTGATTTCAGGTTGATAACACACTTTGTTTTGTGTGGTTATTGGCAGACTAGGAAATGTAAATTATTGAGGTTTTAGTGTTCATGTCACTAAATGACTCTTAGTATCAATGGGCTTGGTCTACTTGGTCTTGGGCAACTTATGTCAGAGCTGAGGCCTGGTGGTTACTGCATGTGAGCAGTTGTGATTATGCTAGTAATGCAGGTTGGAAATGATTTTGGATTGAAATAAAAACTATTGTGACTGATTTGGAATAATCACAAACGTTTCTAATAGAGTTTGATGTTAGCATGTTGCTTAGCTAATACATATAAAAAATAAAATACACTGACAAATATTGGGAAAAATTGTAATTGTCAATACTTGTTAATGAAATCCTTGTGAAAATGAAAGCACTTAATTGTATTGCATGTGCACTTCTGTACTTCATATCTTAAAAGTGTATTCTTAAAAAAACAGTACTTGCAGATAATATATTTATGAAAAAAGGCTGCTTAAAGGGATAGTTCACCCCAAAAAAACAACAAAAAAAATCTAATTCTGTCATCATTTACCCACCCTCAAGTTGTTCCAAACCTGTATAAATGTCTTTGTTCTGCTGAACACAGGAGGATATTTTGAAGAATGTCGACCCCCATTGACTACCATAGTAGGGGGGAAAAAAATACTACGGTAGAATTTTTATTTTGGGGTGAACTATTCCTTTAAGTGAACTTTCATGACTTTTTTTAAGTCACTTTTAAAAAGTGTGCACTTTGAAATTAAATCATTATGTTTTAATAATATTTTGTAGTGCTTAAAAGTACACTTATTTTGATATTTACTAACATACTAAAGCACATGTAAAGTACTTGATTATTAAACTTTAGTGTCTTATATAAAAATGTATTTATAAATGATGTGTTAAATTGCAACTTAACAACTATATTTAAATACAGTTTCAATAGAAATTACATTAAAGTCAATTTTAGTTTACCATAAATGCTTAGTACATTCTGCAGTACACTTTAACCATATTTAATAGACAATGATTATGAAATTGCATATGATGTACTTAATTAATAAATGGGTCAAAAAGTTCAACTAAAATATTATACATTTTCATTCAATTGCAATGTGAATTAAGTGTCTGAAAACATTACATTCATGCACACATAGTATATTATTTCTATATGCTAAACAATACAAAACATTGCTGAACAATACATTTACAGTATCTAATAATCTTGATTAATTTTAATTTCTATACAGTTGTAACATTTCACAAACAACATTATATTTATAAATTAACATTAACCTAGACTGATACATGCTGTACAAGAAAAATGTTCATTGTTAGTTTATGATACCTAATGCATAACGTTAAAAAAAACTCAACCTCATAAAGTGTACAGTTTCTCTCAACTCCTGGAGGAATTGTCACATTACATTGTAGGATTGCTTTCTCTATGCAGCATGCATGCGATTTTGCATTTGAATTTGACCTAAAGAGCGTGTCCGAGGCAGCAACTTTTAGAACAGCTCTCTTTGTACCCATCATGCCTTAAGTGAAAGAAGTACAGAGAGGAATGAGAAGGATACCTCAAGAGAAAGAGGAAGGCATATCTGAGATTGTGTAGTGCTGTTGGTGTTTAATGTTCACTCCAGTGGCAGACAGACCCACTGCTGTGTGTTCCACACATCCTCCAGCAACAAGCATCCTCATTACCATGCCTAAAATTACCCTTTGACCCCTGCTCCAGATGGCTTGTGTTTTCATTCTTCAGGAAAAAAAATGGAGAGTGTTTTGACACCATCAGGCTTCAGGCACGGGAACAAACCCTGACAACGACAAGCTAGACGCGGCTTATATTGTGCGCTGCCGCTTCTCATGCCTGAGCGTGTGCAAATCGTAACTGTTCATTAGGAGAACAACATCTGCATGCTGTTTGTTTGTTGGCAATATGTACAATGGGGAACATATTCATAAATAATGACCTTGAGCTTGGGAAAGGTACTGTACAAATAAAACATGTTGCTTTGGCAACAATTACTATTGTGCAAACAAACCCCTAACCCTAATTATTAAACTTTGACACATGACTCAACTTGCATTTTTTGTGCTAGGGACATGATACCTCAAATCATGTGACGTGTTGAGAAGTGCTGGTGCTGTTACTTTTCTAAGCAATCAGACTGTGATAAAATGGATGATAAAATATTACCCTGATCTGGTGCTCAAGAGACATTTCTTGATTACCAATGCTGAAAATAGTTGTGCTGCTTAATATTTTTGTGGATTTTTTTTTCAGGATTATTTGATGAATAGAAAGTTAAAAAGAACAGCATTTTGTAAATATCTTCTCTGTCACGGATCAATTTAATACATTCTTGCGACATACAAAACCCAAATTAGGCCTATTGATCAGAAGTGTACATTTCTGTATATTTTTCTTATAATGATAAACGATTATGCCATATAACTCTTATCCTTAATGCTCACCAAGGTTGAATTTAATTGTTCTAAGATACAGTAAAAACAGTAATATTGTTTTTGTTTTGTTTTTTTACAATTTAAATAACTGTTTCTATTTTATTGTATTTTAGAATGTAATTTATTCATGTCATTTTCAGCATCATTACTCACTCTTCAGTGTCACATGATCCTTCAGAAATCATTCTAACATGCTGATTTGCTGCTCAAGAAACATTTCTTTATATTATCACAGTCAGGACATGTTTTATGAATGATATGAATGTCAACAAGCAGGAATTTACTCTTAACTTTGCCATTCAATGATATAAAGCTGGACTTTTCGACTGAGCAAATACAACCAATGCTCCATTTGTTCTTACGTGTTGAGACAGAGAATGCTCTTCACAAAGGATTGTGCCAAAAACAAAGAGGTCCCATTCAAAAGTCTTCTCACGCCATCACCACTTCTGTTTCATCCCTCCGTCAGGACAGACCACGAGCGCCGCGGTGAAGAAGAACTAAAGTCAGTGGAGCATCAGCTGAAATGTGGCCCTAATCACACCGGCCTGTAAGAGTATGAAGACGCTGAGATCATCCATATGCTTTAAACAAACTCAAGGTTTTAATCAGGTTTTCAAAGAAAGGAATAATTTTTTCCTTCCTCTTTCGATTGTAATCGTTCTCTCCCACTAACCCCTTTTTCCTTGTGCTTTTTGCTGACATTCAGGAATGTCTCTGTGTGTGTGTGAGTTTGAGGGGATATTTACTTCTGAAAAAAAAAAATGGTAAAGAACAGCGTCTTCTCTCCAGGAACCTTCTGACAGGAATTTCTCACAGAGGATCTTTCATTCTTCTCCTTTGGATACGCATTCATGTGTGCAGCTCAGGGCAGCTGGCCACAAGTTCCTTTAAAGTCGGCATGAAACAGAAGTTGAGATAGTCTTTTCTTCCCTATATGTGAAACGGCTTCTTGATCAAGAGAAATGAGGGCGGGGCTTGATTCGGTCCATTGGGAATTTATTGGTTTGCTGTGATGTAATGTGATTGACAGGTTGTCCCGCCCTCACGCTCTAGTAAACACATCATCAGAGAAGAGAAGTGGTGTTGTTGCAATAGGGAAGGGGGAGTTGTTTTGATTAAAGATAATTAATTGATTGATTGATTGATTAAAGAAAATAATAAATCGTTTGTAATAAATACTTCAATATTCCACCCACTCCCCTCCAAAAAAAAAAAAAAGAAAAAAAAAAAAAAGAATGTTTTCATGGTGACTTTAAAGCGTCGTGTGTAAACTATCAGCTTGTACAGCTGGACAAATCACATCAACACAAACAATAAAACACAACTCACTGCGACACATCATCAAATTTAAAGTAAGGTCTTCTGACATGACCAGTTATCAAAATATGACTCATTACATGCAAATTGTGGTCTACGTACTGTAATCCGGTCTCTGTATGCCCTAGATACCTGCATGTGAGGAGTAACTAAATATTGTAGAGGAATCTAATTGTTTCAGAGGAAAGTGAATGCTAAACATCGCTCATGGGCATGGCGCATGTCCCGTTCCTGTCAAGGATTGTTTTGGTCTACATCAGAGGCACCAAGCCAGAGGAAAATGTTATTGCTCTGTTATTGCTCTGTGATGCTCTTCCACAGGAGGCATATTGGAGTTTCATCGAGGTTTCTTAGTTTCAGATGTTTGTCTTTGAATTTCTTAGAAAAAAAAAAAAAAACAAGAGACAGTTGTTGACATACAGTAAGTATACAGAACTAGGCCTATACATTTAATTTGATTTGCACAGCTCAAAATTTGGTCTCGGGAGATTTTGATAGGATACTTGGGAGGTTGGGCTAATTCTTTCTAAACTCCAGAGGACACAGATGTGAGATTCCTGGGGTCTTTTTTTATGATAAAAAAGTGTAGACTATCTATACACACTACAGTTCAAAGATTTGAAATAATTAAAATGATTTAATGTTTTGTTTTTAAATTTGAGGTAAGTTTTATTATTTTGGGGAAATTAATACTTTTATAGCAAGGACGCATTAAATCAAAAGCGACAGTCCTAAAGACATTTATGCTTTTACAAAATATTTGTATTTCAAATAAATGCTGTTCTTTTGAAATTTTTATTAATATTTTATATTCTATTTAAATAATCCTGGAAAAAATCTAGGCCTATCATGTTTTCCACAAAAATATGAAGACGCACAACTGCTTTTAACATTGATAATAATAAGAAGAAATGTTTCAATAAGCAAATCAGCTCATATTAGAATGATTTCTGACTGGAGTAAATGACTGCTGAAAATATATTGGTAACCAAACTCGCAATTTGACAAGATTGTTCTTACCCAAAATATAACAGTATTTCACATTAGTTTAGTAAAAAAAAAAAGAGAGCATATATCCAGTAGGCCTACTTATTTCCAAGATCAAATGGATTTTTTTTTACCAGGCTAGTAACTATAAATAAAAATATCAGACCATTTATTCCTATGTAGATTACATTCCAAAGATCTCCAAAAATATGCCAGAAAGCCCCCATCTCATGGTTTTATGTGGAGTTCTTTGTCTGATATGTGCTTCATCTTATAGGATCTGTCTCCCCCTAGTGGCGCGTAAGTGGTTCTTAAGTTTCTCAAACAATCACATGAGGAAAGAATATTTAATATTTGATTAAAACAGTGCTTCAATTTCATGGTTCATCAGGGTAAAAAATAAATTCCTCAAAATAACACTAGTTCTTCTGTGTGTGCTGTCCAACACCTAAAGCGGTAATCTGAACCCTCATTTCAAACATTATCTATAGGCTACTGACAGTCCAGTATAACGTAATGGCATATTTGTATGGATTTTGTAGGCACTAAAATCTATTATGGAGCAACAGCCTTCAAGACGAGCACCTAAACGCGAGTCCAGCAAATGCCTATTAGTGGCTGCATGACTGCAGGGGTCGAAGCACCTTAAACTTGTTTAATCACTCTCTGAGACCAGTAAAAACAAAAGTGGGATGCAGATCCCAGATCAGCCCTGGTCTTATAAATATTACTTAGTGACAAGCCTGACTGACCCTGGGACAGTTCAAAAGTCTCGACAGCAGCAATGGCAATCAGAGCATTTCACTCTGATCTCTGTCTTACATCTCGAGTTACACATAAAATGTGTATGTGAGCCTCTGTTTTGGCCTGGGTTTTAACACAGCCCTCTGGGGTTATAAGGGGCCCTGCAGCAGTGTAGCAGAAGGCCAGAAAAATACATTACAAGTATGCAAGCACAAATGCAAATGTTTCTTTGACCAACGCATTGTAAGCACGGGACTCTGTTAAACATACTTAAATGGTTAGTTCACTCAAAAATGAAAATTGTCCTATAATTTACTCTCCCTGAAGCCATCCTAGGTGTATATGACTTCCTTCTTTCATCTATGTCAGCTTTATAACGGGAGTGAATGGCATCTTTTGAAGCCCAAAAAAGCGCATCCATCCATCATTAAAGTAATCCATACTGCTCCAGGGAATTACTAGGCCTTCTGAAGCCGATGCGTTTTTGTAAGAAAGATATCCATTTATATAACTTTACAAACTGTAATCACTAGCTTCCAATAACGTCCATCCGCGCGTTCATAAGAGAGTCAAGTTCCGGCGTATGACGTAGCCTATAGGTGAGAATAGACGCATGCGGTCAAATAGCCTAGGGTTGGGTAACAAACTCAAGCTCCTCTGACATTTTTCTTTAAAAATTCTCGTTTTAGACTTGTAATTTGTGACCTGTGTTTTGTTTTGCTCTGTCCTTTGCACTTCCAAGTTCGTCAATAAGTTATGTGTCGGGTTAGAGTTCACTCTTCTGCCGGAACTAGACTTGCATAGTAATGGCCATGTTGGTTTATGTTTTCCTTAGAATAAGTTTAGTCTTTTTTCAGTCTTTATTTGTCATAATACTTGATTAATACAATTATTTGTTCATAGCACCAGCTGTGTGTTTGTGTACACAAAATAAAATAAGATCTCTTGTGTTTAAGTACTCATTCCACTCACTCAAAATATTTCAATTTGTGAAGTTAAAATCGATATAAACCATATAGTAAAGTCCAGTCGTGTGCGTTTTCAATGATTGTCAGTTTACATCAGGTAATACTGAGAGTAGTGTTATATTGACAACGTGGCTAAATACAAGGACCTGCCATTGGGATGGCACTGATATGTTCATTTACAAATACTTTTGAGATTAAGTCAAGTCAAGTCAAGTCAAAAATATTTATATAGCGCTTTTCACAATACAGATTGTATCAAAGCTGCTTCACAGTATCAATCAAAACAACTTAACAATGATTAACTAAGGTTTTTACAGGTAATCCATTGTGTACTGCTGTTTGTATTAATTGTTTTGAGAACTGCAGTTACTGGTAGGAATATAGGCCTACTATGGATGATTCGTGAAATGTAACTGAGAAAAACGAAGTAAAGGGTACATTCAGTAATTCAACGTGTCATAAAAACTTGTAATGCATTCGTTTAAATTTAAAAATATTAACTTTATATTTTAGAACAATTTCAGAACGTATTTATTTGATTTAGTAATGTTCTCATGACAACAAATTAATTGTAGGCTACATGATCCTTGCTTATCCTGCAGGTACTATTTTCCCCTCATCTCCGCAAATGACAACGGACTTAATAAACACGCCTCTGTATAACCTTACACCTCCATATCAGGATGTAGTTTAAGTGTGATGTTAGAAACTCTGGCTCTATGTTAATTCTCTCCCGGCTTTTATGACTATTGTGCCAAAATATTTCTGTACCTGTCGACACAAATCTAAATATTTGTTTGCACCAGCAAAGATAGGCTAAATAATAAAAATAACAATAATAGCCTAATAATAATAAACTGTGCTCACCTTTCTCTTTTGAGGTGTAACTGTTTTTAATTATAATTCTGTCAGATCGCCTGTGTCAATCAAACTTCGGTGAAACTCTAAAAAACAAATATTACAACTTTAAAATTAAACATTACAAATAACACATTTTATTTGTTAGTTAAATCAGCCCAAATGTTTACAACTATAGGCTACGTTATTTTGTGTTGGTCAAGAGACTCCTAGTGGTGAATAGTAGCCTACATAGGCCTACATGCTTTTTATGGTTAATCTTTTCTCGTCTGTTAGTCGTCTGCCGTCTCTATCAATCCCATTCCAAAATAGACACGGACTGACGGCGACTGAAGGGTAGACTGCTCCTTCTCCTTCTTCAGTGTAGTCTTAGAAATGTCACTTTTCACTCGCCATAGTTGGCAGCCCTGTAAGTTATGAACCACGATTACGCTTTGACTGCACGTTCTGCTGCTGGAGCCAGCTCAAAGCGCAGACGATAGGGTAACCAACATCCTGACATGTCCTGTTTTCACGTTCTGTCCTGGCCGTCCTGGTTGTTTTAATAAAGTTATGAAAATGTCCTGGTTTTCAAAAAAAAACTTCAGGCCGAGTGTCCTGGTTTTTGGTAATCAAAATATGGTCACCCAAGCAAACGTACGGGTGAACAATATGACCCGAGAAGGGTTTGGGACAGGAGAAGAAGCATGACACGGGTAAACTGTAGGGTTGCATTTGAAAAATGTAGAGAGCTTCGTGACAAGCTAGGCACCAGAGAGATGCCGATCTCGCTTGCATTCTAATAAACAGGTAAGCACCCATTCAGCTAAGTTGAGCTAACTATATCTATCAGTGTATTTTGTGAAATGATGTCATGTGTAAAACGCAGACGGGCTAGCTCTCATGTAGCTATAATGTAAATTCATATTTGTTCTATATATAGCTGGAGAAAGTAGCTTCATATGCAGTTCACTAACGTTATCTTGTTCGATAAACGTAATTATATTTTTAACGAAAGGTGACCGTGTTTTTTAAACATCTATTAATACTAGCTAGATGGAATATTGATTCAATAGGGGTCTGATAATTCATATATCTCTCTGTTCGAAAAGACGTGATTATCAAAATAGTTAGAATGAGTGAGGAATGTGGGGAATGACAGATCGTGCGTGTTCCAATGAACATATCGCTGGTTTGCGCGCGCACTCCCTCTCTCTCTCTCTCTCCCTCAGAGGGCTGGTTGGTTTGTTATTGACAGCGACAACAACTCCCGTGAGCCCACGCTCTTTCCCGACGTCATCAAAGTACGTCTTTTGTTATTATTTAGATTTTGCCCCCTGGTGGCAAAAAATTACATACTGTACGTTTAACGCAGTATGAAGTTCCTTACATTCCCCCACTGGTTATTTGGAAAATTAAAGTAACTAAATGTAGGTCTATTGTCACAATATTAACAAATTGTTGCTAACAGCTGCGTCCCATATCAAAATCACATCAAGGTAGCCTATGATATAAATGAACATTTGAATATAGGCCATATATGTGCATGTATGTTTTTTTTTTTTTTCATATTTCATTACATTATTTACGTAAGTTAACACCCAATACTTGAACAGTTTAAAGTGTAATCTGGCCATTCAGGACGCAGCCTCTGAATAGGGACGCAGTAAACCAGCTCTTGCCAACTCTTGGTTAAGCCGAAAATACATGACTCGGCGGCGCCGGGGCTGAAACATCCTCTCATCATGTCCTCCAGTAAAATATAAAACAAAAAAATTACAATAGCCAATTCTGGCTCCATAGCTGTTTACTAAATTTTATCAAATGAATGATCAGGATGGCAGCTGTACTCTCGCACCGTTGCTTGGCGCCAGGAGCGGTAATCGGGAATACCTGGTTGGGCAATTAGGAAATCCCACGAAGGCTACATGGTGCGTCCTTCGAAGGACGAATAGGCTGCATCCTTCGAAGTCCGCGGCCTTCGAAGGATGCAGCCTTCACATTGGGACACAGCTATAGACTTGTTAGTCAAAAGAGCAAACTCGCCACCAAGTGGACAGGAGTGAGAGTTACAGTTACAAGATCACCTCAGTGAATTAAAATGACAGACATATTTCAGATTTTTTAAAAACTAAAAAATAATCCGTAAATATTCGTTTAACGCGGCCCATGGTACATCCATAACCCGGAAGCCATGATTGATATATAGACTATCATAATAATAATAATAATTTATTGTCATTGCAGTATAGTTTATAAAGTTATAATTATGGATATTTTTCTCACAAAAAACGCATCGCTTCTCTTCAGAATGCCTTTATAAACCCCCTGGAGCCGAATAGATTACTTTTATGGACGGCCTTTTTTGGGCTTCAAAAAACAAGGTACCATTCACTCCCATTATAAAGCTTGCAGAGCTAGGATATTTTTGTAATATATATATATAACTCTGATTGTGTCTGGCTGAAAGAAAAAGTCATATTCACCTAGGATGGCTTGAGGCTGAGTAAATTATGGGATGATTACAATTTTTGGGTGAACTAACCATGTGTTCTTGTGTTACTGTGGCATTAACAACCCCAGTACTCAAGGAGGCGATCGAGTTACATTTAAAACTAACTGCAATTAAATAAATCGTTCACGCAAAAATGCAAATTCTGTCAACAATTGCTAACCATCATGTCATTGCAAATGACTTGGAATATGGTGCTCAAAGTCAAGGACTATAGTACTATTATGGTGCATTTTGTGTACTTTGTTAAGGCCCGTTCACACCAAGAGCCATAAATGAAAACTAAGTTAGTGTCCATATTCGGCAGTTATTTTCTGCAGCTTTAAAGTCTATTTTATAAATGCATGTTATAGATCTAATTGTGAACAATTATTTTGACCCAATATGTAATCAAAATGTCATAACTGGAAATTTTTGGTTTAAATGACAGCCTAAATACAATAGGCTTTATGCCGAGCGTCACGTGACCAAGCCGGAAAACAGATCACATCGCTTCCGATTCAGGTCTTTTGTATGTGCTTCGTGAAATTTTTTGCGGTTTTACTCAAGATAACTTAAAAGGACCAAGTAAAAATGAGCATAACCAATGTCCCACACATGTGCAGATTGTTATTTAAAAGTTTTTTAATTTTTCTTCTTCACACTGACGTTTAGATATTTAAATAGCATAAAACACCAATAACAAAGTGAACTTAGTAGGTTAGCCGATTACCTTAAAAATCCACAGATATCGTAGTTAGTTCTTACGGCCGTTAACACTTTCTCTGACAAGCGGATGCAATGAGACCCGTTTTCCGGGTTGGTCACGTGACGCTTGGCATAAAGCCTATTCATGGGTTTCAGTCACGTGACTTTTTTGTTGTGGCCGCCATCTTTAGGACCTTTGCATTAAATCGCATAATCTCTCCCTGGTGATCGGAAAGATGTTGCACACTTAAATAGCACAGATGAAAAGCAACGGTATTTAAATAAAATAGATACTTTAGGTATAGATCCGTATTTACTGTTAAACGAACTGCTGACTCCACTAAAGTCTAGTAAAAACTTGCCAAATTTTACGTTTGCTGACATTTACATCTACCTCGTCCAAAATCCCTCTCCATGTCCCCACCACTTTTGAAACATCTCGCGGCACGGATACCAATACACATAAATAAAAGTAAAATAAGAAGTGATCTAGCACGCTGAAATGTGTTGTTTTTTAAATCAAGTGATCAAAGTGCTTGTTCACTGGATCAGTGGTGCAGAAACAGTGTTCTCTCGTGACTCGCGCACACCGCACAGTCTTCACACGGACGCGCGCTTTAATCCAGTGAAATCACAAAATAAAATGCACACAAATGTGTTCCTGACTGATTTACAATCACTGATAAACATAATCGATTTTAATAAGGGTTTTTTAATAAAAAACGGTACGAGGGCGGACTAGAACCCAGAACCTCTGACACGCTTGGCAAAAGTTCCGCCACTAGACCATCAAAGTACATTTGTACATAGGTCAGATGTTGAATCTCATTAAACAACAAATTAAATTCAATGTACTATTTACATTGATTGCTGGACATCGTAATGTTATTGTACAGGTATATCTGATTTATGATTTAGTGTTGTATTAAATGCCCCCATGAAGAAAATGTTCTTGATAACAGGAAGGGTAAGCACTCTGTTAATCAAGCAATATTAACGTTACACCAGTAGGCCTAATCGCTGAACATAAAAGCATCGCTGAACTGAATTGCTAATAATGTCGGAAAAGCACATATCTCTTGTATTATCAGTGACGTTTGCACACCTTTATTTTCAATTCTCATTTATTTGTATAGCGCTTTTCACAATATTTCAAAGCAGCTTTTCAGAAAATGCATGTGTCTACATTACAATTTAGAGTGTTCGAGTAATGCATTTCAGCAATGTATATAAATCATGCAGTTAGCTAATAATCTATTAATTTAAACAATGCATTACGGCAGAAACAGTGAGCAGTAGTTTAGCATACTGAAGCAGGTAACAACAACATCATTCAGCCAAACGTATAACTAAGGTTATAATGTAAATATAGATAGCGGTCTAGAATAAGGTTGTGAGAATACGTGTTCCAATTTTAAACTACATGTTTTAATTTAGCTAGCTAACCTGTAATGCTAATTTTACTTTTATTTAAATTTCCAGGTCAACGTTAATTTCTCAACATTTCTTTGTGATTTGCTGTTATCACAGTTTACAGCACAGCAGATAGACGGCATGTTGCAATTCGGTCCTACAAATGGCGGCCGCTCCACTGTGTGACGTCACATGAAATCTATGAATTGCCAGAAGTAAGCTAATCGTCTGCTAAACAAACCAAACCATGGTCGCATGACTTCAACATATCCACCATTAAGCTTCCAACAACTCTTTCAGTCTTTATTTAAAACAACATTTCCCTGAAAGTTTGTAATGAGGCTGTAAAAGCAGACCAGTGATTAAATGAGTTTTCCTGTTTGGCTGACGATGTTTAATATCCCTGACCACCTCTGTAGTCCCATTTAGACACTTGTTAACAACCACCTTTTTCAAGACAGGTAAAAGCTTTAAAATAATCACAATGAGGTATTTCTAATGTATTTTATGTTGTAGAATTAAACATGAAAATATATTTTGCAAGTTAACAACATACTGTCATGATCCTGGTTCCCTTCTCGTGTTTTTTGGTCTCTGTCTCCCTCTTCTGGTCATTCTCTGTATCTGTTCCCTTTTGTTCGCTCTCACTCTTCATTTACTACTTATCTTCCCCAGCTGTTTCTCATCTTCTCATTATCGCACCCGTTCTCTATCCTCTATCATTAGCTACTCTCTATTTCTAGTCTCTTGTGTTTCACTCTAGTTTGTCGGATTATTGTTGACCGTCACGTTCGTTACCGCTGTAATTCTCTTGTTATTTGTTTTGTCCTGTCTAGTCCAGTTGTCAGTTATCCACCTGCTACAATACCAGATCAGCGGTTACCTGTGTTGAGTCCAGAAGAGGTGTGAGGGATCTGCGCTTCTCCAGTTTTCCTTTGCTCTCCCTTCTCCAGTCCACGAGACCTGCTGCGAGCGCTTCTCTGTTTCTTCAAGAATATTTTGAGACATTTCTGTTGATCGGCCGTTGCGGCTCTGCCTTCTTTTTCATTAAAGACTGTTAACCTGCTTTTCGTCTCCTGAAGTTTCCTCACGCAGCAGTCTCCGTGACAGAATAATCCGACCACCATGAATCCAGCTGATGGGCAACCCATTCAGAACGTGCTTGAGATCCAGGGAGCCATGCTGGGGAGACACGAAGAGGAACTCGCCGCCGCTCGTCAGGCTGTTGAGACGCTGGCTTCCCAGATGTCTGACTTGTCTGGGCAGTTTCATCTTCTTCGAACAGATCCGGTCCGGTCCTCTGATTCCTCCGCTTCCGAGCCACGTGTGAATAATCCCCCCTGCTATGCGGGTGAGCCTACCGAGTGCATGTCTTTTCTAACCCAATGTGAAGTTGTGTTTTCGCTTCAGCCACACACTTATTCTGAACAACGGACTCGCATAGCCTACATCATCTCACTTCTCAAGGGACGGGCTCGTGAGTGGGGAACAGCGGTCTGGAATTCCGAAGCCATCTGCCTCGACAGTTATTCCCTTTTTAAGGACGAGATGTTACGAGTGTTCGACCGTTCGGTGCGGGGATCGGAGGCTTCTCGTCGGTTATCCTCTCTGCGTCAGGGAAGACGCTCTGTCGCCGACTTCTCGGTGGAATTCCGCACGCTCTCTACCTCTTGTGGCTGGAACGAGCCCGCGCTGGTAGCGCGTTTTGTCGAAGGGTTAAACGCCGAGATCAGGGATGAGGTTCTGGCTCGTGAGATACCATCTTCCCTCAACCCCCTCATTGATTTGGCTCTACGTGTGGAGGAACGTTTTGAGTTGCGTCGACGAGCACATCCAGCGGTCCCGCCTTCTCTCATCATCTATCGGCTCCCCTTCTACTGCACCTGCGGCGGACCAGGAACCCATGCAGCTGGGTGGAATCCGGATCTCTGCTTCAGAACGCCAGCGTCGAATTATGAACCGTCTGTGTCTTTATTGCGCCACTAACAACCATTTCGTCACTTCCTGTCCTTTAAAAAGACAAAGCTCCCCAGTAAAGCGAGGGTTACTGGTGAGCGCATCTTCTCTAAGCCCTCCGCCGCCTTCTCGGACTATTTTTTTCTGTTCATCTCCGCTGGTCCGACTCTTCTATAGACTGTCAGGCTCTTATTGACTCTGGTTCCGAGGGAAATTTTGTGGATGAGGCCTGGGCTCTTAGGCATGGCGTTCCCCTCATTGATCTTCAGGATCCCACCACTATTTACACCTCGGATAGACGGGTTCTCGCCAGGGTTCACCGCTCTACTGCCCCCTTGAGTCTCACCGTGTCCGGTAACCACCGCGAGACCATTTCTTTTCTAGTGTTTCATTCCCCTAATATACCTGTGGTGCTGGGTCATCCGTGGCTGGTAGAACATAACCCTCAGATTAACTGGTCCAAGAACACAATCTTGTCATGGAATCTCTCGTGTCATGCTAAGTGTTTGGTGTCTGCTGTGTTTCCTGTGTCTTCTGTCTCTGTTTTTCAGGAGGAGCCAGGTGATTTGTCTGGAGTTCCCGAGGAGTATCACGATTTGCGAGCGGTTTTCAGTCGATCCCGGGCGGCATCCCTTCCACCTCATCGCCCGTATGACTGCAGCATTGAGCTTCTTCCTGGAGCCACTCCTCCTCGGGGAAGGCTTTATTCTCTCTCTGTCCCGGAGCGTCAGGCGTTAGAGAAGTATCTCTCTGAATCCTTAGACGCTGGCACCATAGTTTCCTCTTCCTCTCCGGCCGGTGCAGGTTTCTTTTTTGTGAAGAAGGACGGCTCGTTACGTCCCTGCATCGATTACAGAGGTTTGAATGACATAACTGTCAAGAACCGCTACCCCTTGCCACTTATGTCATCAGCCTTTGAAATCTTGCAGGGAGCTAACTTCACAAAACTGGATCTTCGCAACGCGTATCACCTAGTCCGCATCAAGGAGGGTGATGAATGGAAGACCGCTTTTAATACCCCGCTGGGCCACTTTGAGTACCGGGTTTTACCGTTCGGCCTGGTCAACGCTCCTGCCGTATTTCAAGCTTTGGTCAATGACGTTCTACGAGACATGCTAAACGTTTTTGTCTTCGTCTACCTTGATGACATTTTGATTTTCTCTCCGTCTTTACAGGTTCATGTGCAGCATGTACGTCGAGTCCTCCAACGACTTTTAGAGAACAAATTGTTCGTCAAAGCTGAGAAATGCACGTTTCATGCTCAGTCTGTTACATTTCTCGGCTCCGTCATCTCGGCACAGGGCATCAGTATGGACCCAGCTAAAGTTTGCGCGGTCACCGATTGGCCAACACCCGACACTCGTATTGCGCTCCAACGTTTTTTAGGGTTCGCTAACTTTTACCGTAAGTTTATAAAGAACTTTAGTCAGGTGCCCGCTCCGCTAACCACTTTAACTTCGGTCAAGTCTCGTTTTGTCTGGAGTAACGCGGTTTAGACCGCCTTTGATCATCTTAAGACATTGTTTACGACCGCGCCGGTTCTCGTCACCCCTGACACTTCTAAGCCTTTCATTGTCGAGGTTGATGCCTCAGAGGTAGGAGTAGGAGCCATCCTCTCGCAGCAGTCTTCTGCTGACGAGAGGATCCATCCTTGTGCTTTCTTTTCGCATCGTCTCTCTCCGTCTGAACGAAACTATGACGTGGGTAATCGCGAACTTCTCGCCGTCCGTTTAGCCCTGGGAGAATGGCGTCACTGGCTAGAGGGGTCTTCCTTTCCGTTCGTGGTCTGGACAGACCACCGTAATCTTGAGTACATCCGATCCGCTAAGAGACTCAACGCTCGTCAGGCTCGTTGGTCTCTATTCTTTGCTCGTTTCGATTTCTCCCTCTCCTACCGCCCTGGTTCTAAGAATTTAAAGCCTGATGCGCTGTCTCGTCAATTCTCCTCTCCCGAGTCGTCACCCATCGAGTCTATCCTTCCCCAGGAACGAGTGGTAGGGGCTGTTACTTGGGGAATAGAACGAACCGTCAAGCGCGCGCTTTCTCACGCAATAACTCCCCGTGGCTGTCCTAAGGGTTCATTATTTGTTCCCCCCTCCGCTCGTCGTGCCGTTCTTCAATGGGGCCACTCCTCCAAGCTTTTCGCTCATCCTGGGGTTAGGGGTACTATTGCGTCTGTGTCTCCGAAATTTTGGTGGCCCACTCGGGAACGTGATATCCGTCGTTTCATCGCGGCATGTCCTGTCTGTGCTCAGACTAAGGTTAGTAATAGACCTCCCGCTGGTCTCCTTAGACCGTTGCCTGTTCCGTCACGTCCGTGGGCTCAGATTGGCCTTGATTTTATTACAGGACTTCCTCCTTCGGGTGGAAAGACTGTAATTCTTACTGTCGTCGATCGATTTTCGAAAGCGGCTCGCTTTGTCCCTCTTCCAAATCTTCCCTCCGCCAAGGAGACCGCCCAAATTGTTGTCGATCACATTTTTAAGATCCACGGTCTTCCTGAGAATATCGTATCCGATAGAGGGCCACAGTTCGCTTCCCTGTTTTGGAAAGAGTTCTGTCGCCTCATTGGAGCCACGGTCAGCCTTTCCTCGGGTTTTCACCCCCAGACCAATGGACAAGCTGAACGCGCTAATCAGACCATTGGCCGAATTCTGCGAAGCCTCGCGTACCGCAACCCTGCCTCCTGGTCTGAGCAACTTCCTTGGGCAGAGTACGTGTTCAATTCCGCTCCCTCGTCCGCCACCGGCCTTTCTCCTTCTCAGAGCTGTTTAGGGTACCAACCCTCTCTCTTTCCTTCCTTGAGTCCGGAATCTAATGTTCCATCCGTAAATGCGTTTATCCAACGCTGCAAACGAACCTGGAGGACAGTGAGATCAGCTCTTTTAAAGTCTCGCTCCATCACCCGTCGGTCCGCTAACAGACGTCGTATCAAGAGTCCCCGTTGTGTCATTGGTCAAAGAGTGTGGCTTTCCACCGCCAATCTTCCTCTCCAGTATCCGTCTCGTAAACTGGCTCCCAAATTTATTGGGCCCAATCGCATAATTCAGGTCCTTAGCCCTGTCTCTGTGAGGCTCAGATTGCCATCTAATCTCCGTCGTGTTCACCCCGTGTTTCATGTCTCGTCTCTCAAGCCTGTTGTTCGCCCACCCCCCCCCCCCGCCCAGTTAACCCTCCGGTTCGTGTCGAGGGCTCCCCAGTCTACCGGGTCCGCAAGATCCTTGATGTCCATCCTCGTGGTCGTGGCCATCAGTTTTTGGTCGACTGGGAGGGTTATGGTATTGAGGAGAGAAGCTGGATTCCCGCCTGGGATGTCCTGGACCGCTCGCTCATCGACGATTTCTTTCGCTCTCGTCAGTCTTCCTCTTTGAGTGCGCCAGGGGGCGCACTTTGAGGAGGGGGTACTGTCATGATCCTGGTTCCCTTCTCGTGTTTTTTGGTCTCTGTCTCCCTCTTCTGGTCATTCTCTGTATCTGTTCCCTTTTGTTCGCTCTCACTCTTCATTTACTACTTATCTTCCCCAGCTGTTTCTCATCTTCTCATTATCGCACCCGTTCTCTATCCTCTATCATTAGCTACTCTCTATTTCTAGTCTCTTGTGTTTCACTCTAGTTTGTCGGATTATTGTTGACCGTCACGTTCGTTACCGCTGTAATACTCTTGTTATTTGTTTTGTCCTGTCTAGTCCAGTTGTCAGTTATCCACCTGCTACAATAC
Organism: Tiaroga cobitis; assembly: GCA_030578255.1. Taxonomy (NCBI): domain Eukaryota; kingdom Metazoa; phylum Chordata; class Actinopteri; order Cypriniformes; family Leuciscidae; genus Tiaroga; species Tiaroga cobitis. The sequence goes on from CM060609.1 coordinate 15,167,116, forward strand.
CAGATCAGCGGTTACCTGTGTTGAGTCCAGAAGAGGTGTGAGGGATCTGCGCTTCTCCAGTTTTCCTTTGCTCTCCCTTCTCCAGTCCACGAGACCTGCTGCGAGCGCTTCTCTGTTTCTTCAAGAATATTTTGAGACATTTCTGTTGATCGGCCGTTGCGGCTCTGCCTTGTTTTTCATTAAAGACTGTTAACCTGCTTTTCGTCTCCTGAAGTTTCCTCACGCAGCAGTCTCCGTGACACATACCTATTTCAGGCATTTAAACAAAACTCCATTTAAAAAAACTCAAAGACTAGAACCAGAATCAGAAGTACTAAAATGCTAACCCATTCCCAGGGTTTGGTCTACAAAAATATCTCATTCCTTCATCACTCTATAGCATGGAAAGGTCACCCAAAAATGAAAATGTTATCACTTACCCCCAAGTTGTTCCAAACCTGTATGAGTTTCTTTTTTAATGTTGAGTATGTTGGTAACCAGACAGTTGATGGCACCCATTGACTTCCATAGTAGGAGAACAAATACTATTTGTCAATGGGTGCCATCAACTGTCTGGTTACCAACATTCTTTTAAATATCTTCTTTTGTGTTCAACAGAAGAAAGACTCATACAGGTTTGGAAAAACATGAGGGTGAGTAAATGATGGCAATTTTGGGGGGCGAACTATCCCTTCAAAAGGTTTCTAGCAGCCCCTATACCCCGGCCTCCATTTCAGATTTGTATTTGTTAATCACTGTTAAAGGGTTAGTTCACCCAAAAATGAAAATTAAGTCATTAATTACTCACCCCCATGCTGTACCAACCCCGTAAGACCTTCGTTCGTCTTCGGAACACAAATGAAGATATTTTTGATTAAATGTGACAGCTGGATCACTCCTCCATAGGCTCCCTAAGGGATTGAAACCTGACGGCCAAGAAAGTCAATGAAGAAAATGTTTAAATATTCCATGTCACAACAGTGGCTCAACTATAAGTTTATCAAGAGACGAGAATACTTTTTGTGCGAAAAAACAAACAAAAATAACAACTTTATTCGACTATTCCTTTTCTTCCTTGTAGGCCTGAAACGAGACTTCAAGAGATTTCCACGACACGCACGCGCGAGAACTGAACTGAAGTAGTTGAAGGAGATCGCAATTCTCGCGCATGCGTCGTGGAAATCTCTTGAAGTCTTGTTTCAGGCCTACAAGGAAGAAAAGGAATAGTCGAATAAAGTCGTTATTTTTGTTTTATTTACGCACAAAAAGTATTCTCGTCGCTTGATAAACTTATAGTTGAGCCACTGTTGTGACATGGAATATTTAAACATTTTCTTCATTGACTTTCTTGGCCGTCAGGTTTCAATCCCTTAGGGAGCCTATGGAGGAGTGATCCAGCTGTCACATTTAATCAAAAATATCTTCATTTGTGTTCCGAAGACGAACGAAGGTCTTACGGGTTGGTACAGCATGGGGGTGAGTAGTAATGACTTAATTTTCATTTTTGGGTGAACTAACCCTTTAATACCATGCCATAAACTTAAGTTACACTATGAGCTAAAAAATCACAACGGTTATAAAAAAAGAAAAAAAAAAAGAACAAGAACATATAGGCCTACATTTCTTTAAAATGATGTAAACATAGATTGAACTATTCTAAATATATGGACCACATGAAACAGGCTTATTCATAAGAGATGCACTGACATAATAAACTAACAGAACATAACTGAAACTGTATGATCCTTGTGTAGTTGCCTTACTGTAAACATTTAACTTGCCTGAGGGGACAGGGACAAATAGGCTATACCAGAACCACGTTACATCTGAGCTAAAACAGCCGCATATTGCATCAGTGATTTAGCTGGGTGAAGGGGGAAATCTCCCGCAAAAACACAACAAAGATAAGGAGGGAGTATAAATAGCATACCGCTAATGTGTGTACTTAGGGGGTATGTCTGAACCAATTTAATTCAGTGCATTTCAACTGCATGGTTTAACTCAAGGCACATTCTTTTTATTGTGCAGTAGTGACATCTAGCGGTCAATGTGAGAACAACCAGTAAGGCCACCACAGTTGACCTCTGATCGATCGCAGGTAGGCTACACTGTAACCCTAACCCTTAAATATTAGATAACTTGTAGAAGATATTTTTAAGAATATTTGTTGGCCAACCAAACAGTTGATGGACCCCATTGACTTCCATACTATGAAAAAAAAAAAATACAATGGAAGTCAATGGTTACAGACATCAAAATATCTTCTTTTGTGTTCAACAGAAGACATTCTCGTACCGTTTGGAACAACTTGAGGGTGAGTAAATGATGACATTTTGGGTGAACATTAGACCATAAGAGACCATTTAATTTAATTAAACATGCAAACCAAAATAGCCTATATAAGCCCTAGTTTATCTGGTAGGCTCTCACAGTTTGAGTAAGCTAGTGAACTCCTATGTTTTATGTAGCTTTGAGATCACGGACAAGCATAATATATTTTGTTTTTTATTGGCAAGTGGAATGTTTGCCCGAGAAGTTACTAAAAAAAACATTCTTGGCCAGAGCAGCTGTCGGGAATCGGCGCCTGAGAGCCGCTTCCCTGCAATGATGCACATCCAGACAATCTGTATGAATGTCCGTATATTAACATGGCCTTCTAAAAAGAGTGCGCATAGTCCCTTTACTGTATGTAATTTTGTAATCCACATTCATATGTGATGTGTTAGTGAAGAGATATAACAAATCCTACTATGGCTAAGGAATGGCTCATTAATAATAATAACGTCGAGCTAAAGTTGCTTGGTAACCTTCCTAGAGCGTCCAGTCACGTGAAGCTATTAATATTCATAAGCCAGCATTCGCCGGAAAGAACCGCCCTGTTTTCTGAGGAAAAAATGGTCCCGACCGACCTATTCATTTCTTGGAATGAGGTTGTTATTTCGAACAATGAAGAGCAATTTCCATTTTAGGATTTCTAATTTCAAAAAGGAAAAACAATTAATCCTTAAAGTTTTTGTGTTTAACCGAACATTCACTTTGCCAGCTAATTCCCGCCCACTTACTAATGTTCGCTTTTAAACCAATTGTTACCCTTACCGGACTAGCGTCATGGTTAATCGTTTAATATTCATAAGAAAAGCATTCACCATAGTAGGACTGCCAAACTCGTCGGATTCGTTGTGAGAGGGAGCGATGATGTCATATGTGAAAACTTAACCCACTCCCCCTAGTGAGAGGCGCTGATTTGCCTTTCACACAATTTTCTGCAGAAGTTTTGTGAAGTGACCGAGACACCGCGCGACCTCAAGTAACGAAAAACTGTCACACATCCTCCGAGGACTAAATTTTCCGCATCTGGAACGTGGATATTGGACGTTCAATAACGGGACAGGCTTATAAATCGAGCCCATCATCCTGGACGGGCTGAAAAGTTTCAAGCGAGCGAAATGAACCGGAGCTTTAGTAATAAATCGCAATCTTTGCGTAGCTTAAACATGAACGCCGTGGAAGTGAAAAGCAAGGTGAGTTGTTTGAAATGCATACTGGAAAACTATTTTACGAGAATAGTTTCGTTGCATAGTTACACGATGTTGTATATTTTTAGATGGTAAAAATAGGGATGGCTAACTTTGGTTAGCCCATGTCAAATCATATTATAGCATTTGAAGTAGTGTGGTCTTTGCATAGAACTCATTTACTACGTCAATTGAAAATAACGTTTCCCTCTGCTTTTGAGAATTGCGTTTTGTTTCATCAGAGTTTTTCTGCTTACCTTTTAGTCGGCTCCTGTAAAATGAGTTGCAACACAACCGTTTCGGCGCTTGAACTGTCACATTAATGTACAGTGTTTATGATTTTCGTGACTTTAGATATCCAAAATGATATAAAACCTTCAAATTATCAAGCACAAATCCTGTTTCAGTCTTTCTGTAGTCTGGCTGCAGCATGTGGCTTTCAGATGGGAGCTTTCTGCTCTTGTGCATTCTAGCTGCTCTCTGAAGTTTTGTGTGTTTGTCATCTTCACATCAGGTCAGGTTAAATACTGTCCTCATTTCTAGCTGTCCGAAAATAGTATTCTAACAACACAAGGACATATTTACTCATTTGACAAGAGCAAACACGAGAGCTGATTCATTGGGATGGGCTCTTGTATTTGTCAGTTGGACAAAGTGAAACTTTTTAGTTTCTTCTCCTCACTTACAGCACATACTTAAACCACTGTTAACATTGATACTTTAATAATCTCATGAGGGAAATGGGATTAAAGGGATAGTTCACCCAAAAAGGAAAATTCTGTCATTTACTCACCCTCATGTTGTTCCAAACCTGTATGAGTTTCTTTATTAGACGATATTTTGAAGAATGTTGGTAACCAGATAGTTGACAGCATTCATTGACTTCCATAGTAGGAAATGCATATTATGAAACTCAATGTGTGCCGTCAACTGTCTAGTTACAACATTCTTCAAAATATCATCTTTTATGTTCAACAGAATAAAGAAACGCATACATGAGTGTAAGTAAATTATGACAGAATTTTAATTTTTTGGGTGAACTATCCATTTAAGATGTCTGTCTGTCTGTGTTTTTCTGTCTATCATTCTATTGTAATAGTTCTCTTGGAGAATAGCATGATTTTCATTTATATCATGATGATAGATTTATCATCACTCACAGTGGACTGGAGCCATAAAGACCTTTCATATACAGTAATTGTTCAATTTGCCTGGGGAAATATCTGACAAAGCTTCAACCAAGCCTTCACAGAAATAATTCTATATCTGTCACCGCTCGTACTAATGGTGGTGTGGACTAGCCTACATCTGTTGCAGCCAAGCTGATGGAGACAGTATCTATCAAGGCGCTGTCATTGAGACCCATTGGAACTAGATGATTCATTCGCCTACATGTCTCTGCTTTCCCATTTGAGATGTCTGTCACTTTATTCACTCTATATTCAAAAATAAATGAGAGTGGCTGAAAAAACTCAGTTGTCTGTTGAACTAGACTTTGGCTAGACAAACTTTTATAATGTGGTTATGGATGTGATGGTCCTAATTGTTGGAATGTGTGGGCGACGTGCCCAGATCCAGACTCCATTGCCATTGTCTGATTATTATTCGCCTCTATTATTCAGTCGTGCTCTAATTCATAACGGGCTGAAAATCCCTGCTACTGTTGTCAATGAAAGGAGCCACTGTTTGGGGTCTGTAAAGACAAGAGGGCCCCATTACATTTCTCTTTTCTTGGAAGATACCTATGAATGTTGGAATGGTGTCTGTGGATCAACCTGCTTTCCCACTGAAACCTGGAAGAACCAATACTCGCCTCCCAAACAAAAGTATCAATGGATGGATCTGTGAAACTTAAACCTGCAAGGCAGAATGTTTATGGAATTGTTATCTAAGATCTTCCTGCTATGATGTTTGGAACACTGTTTATCAACCATATCAACATCACAAAGGATGTGTTACTCCACAGTGATGCAACGTTGTGATGTCACTAATCTCTCGGTATCACACGTAGTGTTCTTTATGATGTCACCACCCAGTTCCGGTACATCGCAATCAAGGAAGGGTTGTTTGGAGAGGAACTCTGCTGGTGATAAGAGTGCATGAGGGGGTTTCTGAAATGAACCATGAGCCAATGTTCTTTTGTGAGGAGCTGCCCCCCCCCCCCCCCCACACTTTATATCTAACGTGTCTAGGGCTTTGTACATCTTCCAGAAACACTCCTCCAACTGCTCTTTCAATTCCGTTTTCCACTGACCAAGCTGGATCTCAATTAGAAATGTACTCTTTGGAACGCTATTCTGACATTTGATAAGATTGGGTTTTGGGTACTGTTGAGTGTCACACAAGTATTTAACACAAAGAGCTGTGTATCTGGCTGTAGTGCCGTGTTTTGACTTGCCTGAACCTGTCAGGGATTGAGGTCTGATAAAGTGTTTTCGCTGTTCTCCTATTACTCAGGATTTCGATGTTGGAAATTGGGTATTTTATGCTCTGTGTAGGCCCGTATACTCCATTATCTGAGGTCATGTTATTGTTTTTAGGCTTGAGTTTGCACATGGATAACAACAAAATCAAGATAGATTCAGATTTACACTGTGTCCTAACCAGATGTGATAAGATTCCAGTGACAAGCAATTTGTACACCAGACGTGACAAGGGTACTACATGACGTGTCAAATTGATTCACATAACACAAAATCGTGAAGAGCACGTGGCTCATTTGCAACAAAATTAATAATCAAATTACTAAAGATTAAACCATTTTAACATTTATCAAAAAAGAACAAAAACTCATGTAATCAAAAACTAATTGAATCATGTGCCGCAGTATGGGGAAAAACTGAATCACAATTTATGCTACAATTTATTATATTTAAGCAAGGGGAAATATCAAGAAAAATCTAATTAGTAATTTATTGGGTTTTTTATGATACCAGAATGTAGTGTTTGGTATTAATAACATTTCATCTTGATACCACAGCAAAAACAAATATATTTTATTAAATATATATGTTATTAAATAAAGGTCTGATTTCACAGACAGGGTTTAGATTAAGCCAGGATTAGACCTTAGTTCAATTAGGACATTTAAATAGCTAGCTTTTATAAATGTGCTTTAGAAAAAAAACATTACTATATGCATCATGAGACAAAACAATGGCACTGATATATTTTAAGAAATGTCAGTTCAAGTTGCTTTCAGTTAAAACCACTTAAACATTAATTTTAGTCTGCGACTAGACTGAAGTCTTGTCTGTGGAACTGGGGATAAAATTGAATTTAATTTAATTTAACTATTTCTCAATAAAATAAATATTATTCAACATTATGCAAGTTTTTCATGTTATTATTCAAGTAAACGGTAAGAAACAAAGAAATAATGTTGTCCTTGGCCTACAACCCTGTCATATAACTCCCAATAACAGTAAGAAGTGGCCAAGCCATTAGTGTTAGCAAAATAAAACATTGTCCGAATGTTTCTGGCTCCCAGTGAGGTTATCTATGTTTAAATAACCTAACCTGATCATTTTACCCTGACTTTAACAATTTGAGCAGCCTATTCAATAAGGCAAAATTACAACTGTTTGCTGAAGAAACCATGACTAACATTATCAGTGACTCTCAACAAAAGTATGTCACCATTTAATGTCAATTTAAAACAATTTGTTCTCCACATTAGAAACAGAAAGACTGGATCAATGAAACATGTACTTTATTTATTTAGTCAGTGCAGCAGCAGCTCTGATGTCTTGCTGATAAATGGGTTAAATTCTCACACTTACTGTAGGCGGTGGGATGGATGTTTTCGTAATTCATATGTGTCTGCAATTGGGCACATTGTCACATGCAGTCAACTTGATCACACACCTGCCACCCCAGAGTGTATATCTGCTGCTTCACATTTATATTGCATGTGCTAATGACAGGCTGCCAGCGGTTAATGTAGGACTCTGGTTCTTGGGGCATAATTACATAGAGCAGCACAGTCCACGAGTGAATGCTGGGATTCTGCAGACTCAACCGCTGCTGTGAAAGACAAAGTGAGGCCTGTGTTTTTCAGGCTGGATGGGACGACCCACGCATTGAATCAAGACTCGCATCTGCGTGACAGTCACGTGATTCAAGACATAGGCCTAAACTCAGCTTGACCCCTTTGGTGAAGGGGACAGACAATTGCCTCTTCCGAATATAGGCGAAGCTACACTTACCGGCCATAGCCTGATGTTCAGAGCTAGTAACCAAAGATGTGTAGGGTTGAATCCCACACAACAAGGGATGCTTGAACATATCTGATCTTGGTCATGGCACTTCAAACCAGGTGACTTTAAATGCTGCCATTATGTGATGGTGTTGTTTTAAAAGTTTGTGTGGAGATAAAGAGATCTGTTAGACCACATCCCAATCAGTGCCATTTTAGTATTATTGATATACTATTATATTAATATTTGAGATTTTTAGTTTTTATTTTAATTAAATTTTTTAGTAAATTTATGTTTTTGTTTTATGTAGTTTTTATTTGTTAAAAAATATTTCAACATTTTTAGTTGTAATTTTCAAAATTTAACACTTCAGCTTAAATTATTTCTAATTTTCATTTAATTTAATATTTTTCATCTAATAGCCTACTATTTGTTTTATTTCATCTTTATTTCAATAAATAAATGTTTTTGTAATAGTTTTAGTTAATAATACCAGCAGTGATCGCACTTTGCATAATATCTGTCCTGTAGAGTAGGATTATTACTTTCCAAATCATAGTACATTAATGGTTTGTTAATGGCATAGCAAAACACTTAAAAAGCAGAGCAGAGGAAAAGTAATGGCGTGTCCTGTCATTGTGTGCACGGCCCTGAGTGTGTGTTCTGAGAAGATTGGTGGGGTTTGTTCACCTGTGCAGGGGTGACATCCGCTAGTGTGTGTTGTGGAAGTTCGCTCTGCTTACTCATCATCCAGCATTGTGCTTCACTCTATTGTGTCTCTGGCCCTGTTTGACTCCATTTCCTCATTACAAACAGCAGAGCTGCAAAGACAGCCGAGCAGTCTGTTAGAGGCCTGGCCAAAACACTCTTTATCTTTCAATGTCAGTGTTTTGTGATTTCTGACATGTCTGAAGGCTAAATAGATTAATTCGAAGGCCAGTAAGTAACATAAATAAGTCTCTTCAGTTTTAGTTAGGTGGTGTCGAAACAAACATAAGATGACATGTATTAGGTCTACTTTTAGTTTGAAACTGGATAAAATGAGATTGGTGTGATTTAAAATTTACACACGCACAATCTGTCTCTCACTCTTAATTCATTCAAATACATAAATGCAATATTACTGCAATGCTTTGTCTCTGTGTCTGATTTAAAGTGGGAAGAAAGCTAAATCTAATTACCTTTAACTTGTCAATTCTGGCAAATGACCGATACCGATGATAGTCCATATACGCAAAGTACGCATTCCATGTAAGGCACCAACTACCAAGGGGGATGTAAGCAGAGCAGATTGCATAAAATTTCGGAATGAGATCGTATGAATTAATACGAATTGGCAACCAATTCGCCAAAGCATAAACCCTGAGAGTGCGTTCGGTCGATTTATAGACTTTTTTCAATTTTTTTTATGCAGGCTACAAATGCACACTTTAGAGAATCTAACAGCAGGATTTGCAAAAGTTTGCGAGGCGCATGTTATACAATAATTATAAGATATTCAAAGACTTTTGAATGAAATAAATGCATATTTGCCGAATGCCGAGTGAGAAAGTATTATAGCCTTTTTTTTTATCCTTCTATAACTACTAGTTTACTTTCTTCTTTACTGTTTACTTTTATGTTGATAGACCGTACACTGATGAAGAACAATACTGGCAAAATAAAAGTCCTGCTGCTGTCAAAATAAATGTCTGCCTCTAACTATCGGCTTATCAATGTAACTTATTGATTATTAGAAAATGCCAAACATTGGGCAGTGTATCGGGCGGCCAGTAATCCATATCCCCTAATCACAAACGACTGGAAAGATCCGTCAAAAGCCCTATAAATATCAATGTAGTGATGTTTTGTGACAGCATGCTGACTTCTGCGTTTCTTTTGCAGTATGGAGCAGAGTTCCGCAGGTTTTCAGTGGATCGACTAAAACCCGGCAAATTTGAGGAATTCTACAAACTCATCATGACAATCCACCGGATTGCAAACATGGAGGTGATGATCGGATACGCCGATGTTCACGGAGACCTCCTCCCCATCAATAACGATGAGAACTTCTGCAAGGCCGTGTCCACCGCACACCCCCTGCTGCGACTCTTTATCCAGAGACAAGGTACGAGCTCTCTCAATTCCCACACATACATTCCTTTATTCAAGGTGGATTTTCCTGCTTCATTTGAAGCATTGTCTGGTGACTCGTCTTGCCTGAAGATCTAGTTGACTAATCAGTCTTAAGGACGCCTTGCATACTTATATTGGTTTCAAGTTCTTCTGACTAGGGCTGTCACTTTTGAGAAAAATCAAATTCGAACGGATATCAAATATCAAGCAATGTATTCGAATATATTCGAATATCTACGAAACTAAAAGGACTGCGCATGTGCAATGACGTATTACGTACGGAGCGAGCTGTTCTTCCTGTTGAATAGAGTGTCATAAATGAGTGTTCCGTTATTAAAAAATTCTTATTTCACTCAGCGTCTGTGAAGTGAAGCTGGACAACGTCCCACCAGCGCTTGTTTCAGATTATCATCCACGGACGACTGGTTTTGGGCGCAGGGTTTTACTGCGTGATCAATATAAGCAGGCAAGCAGCACGGCAAATCATGCTCATCGTCTCCAAATCATGACCAGAGACGGATAAATATCAAGTCTGCTGTTTAAAACAAATAAAGAACCAATAGAGGAGAATAGTTATGCGCGAACAGCGGCATATTCGTGCAGTGTGCGCATGTCAAAAAATCAATTCGGATTTGAATCTTGTGACATATAACGCGCACATTACTTTATGTATCGTTCATGTAAACATGTTCGGATTCATCAATCGGATTGTCCATTTCCAGACACTACTTTTTAGATGAGTTGGGGTAGAAATTGTCCGCTCAGGCTGGCCGTTCTGTGTGTTATCTTGCATTTTCAAAACAGGGTGGCTATTGGCTATTATTCGCTTGATTTGGTCATGAGTTTACGCTACAATACGTTTAGAGTGCCCGCTACTGGATGAGATGGCAAACAATAAAATGAAAAACAAACAGTCTAATCATAGACTGTAAAAAATGCGCTAAACATGGCACTTTAAAAACCGGTTAGTTTATTTATAGTTCGATTACGGATATTTCACGTCATGTTCGAATGCATATTCGAATATCGAATAAAAAGTGACAGCCCTACTTCTGACCCCAATTGGGAATCGGTCAGTTAGGGGTTAAAAATCCTGCAGAATGTAGAGTATGAATTAAGTAAATACTTTCAGAGTGATTCTGCCCACAATTTCTGTGGTCCTGTGGTCAAGCGAAAATACTGGATAAATGGGTTCATGTAATCTGTGATTTGTATGCTGTTTTGAAGCACACAGAGACACGTTCCCAAACGTGGCCCCGTGTGCAGTTATTATGTTGTCTCCAGCACACATGTGTGTGTGATAGAACCGCTGTGGTCTGGAGATAACTTTCTACAGGAAAGGCTGCTGGTTTTGATGGCAGGGAAGAGAGTGACGGTTCTTTCCTGTGGAGAGACTCCGACTCTTCCTGTAAATCCCAATGCACCCTTAAAGACAAATCAGCATCCTGTAGCTGAACTGTTACAATGTGTGTTAGATAATTTAACATCAGTGAATTTGTGTCCAATTGTAGTGACTGCAGGGCTCGCAAAATCGATAGCCCGACGTCCCGGGGCTATTGTGTTTTCCAGTCGGGCTACAAAAATGCATAACCGGTTACCCAACGAGCTATCTGAAATGGTGTAATCAAATTCCCCTAAACTTCTGCCTCGCCCCCCTAAAAATTAGTGATTAAGTGTAAAGCCTGGTTCACACGGGACGATTTTAAAATTGTCGGCCGATTTTCCAACCCTGGAGTACACACGGCGATAAAAAATCACGGGTCTAACAGTTTTGGTCGTAAAAAGTGTGTGGTGCGCAGCCACACGGCAAAATCAACACATCACACACGAACCGATTTGACTCCAGAGCATTCCCAGGTCAGACGGAATATCTCGCAAAATCCCTCGAGATCAAACGTGACTTCAGAGTAAACAATCATGGCGGACGAAGAGGATGCAGTGGCGATAGTTTGTAGTTTGTTTTTAACCGAAAAAAAAACGTTACCAAAAGAAAAGGCGATGGTCAAAGAAGTGGAGACAATGCGAGCATGGACGGCTGTTTTGATTTTGTTTCCCGGTGCTTCCTCTGCGCCTCGTCACCTCGCTTTCTGATTGGCTACACGCCACAGGCTGCGTGCTTGTTTGTCCCCGGGGGACACCACACACGAGGAGAAATCGGGCCAAAAAAATCCAACATGTTGGATATCCCCGATTTGAGATCGGAGCGGTCCCGATGTCCTTCCGAGCAGACGAGAGCACTCTTAACACACCACACACGGCAGGAATACCTGATCAGATTATTTTACGATAATCGGAGCATACTTAAGATTGTCGGAAGGGGTAAATCGGGGCTAAAATCGGCCTAATTACTGCTGTGTGAACCAGGCATAAGCTACACAAATTCGTATTCGCTTCAGTCTTGTTATAGTCAGATTCAACGCGTTGTTCATCTTCAATCCGCAGCGGCGCGAGCAGAGTGCACGTCAGAAAAAGAGGACAGGGTGTGTGTGTGTTCCTCTGAGCCTCATTGGTCTGTCACTGCTCGTCAATGTCAGAATATTTTAGATGACCAATCAAATCAAAGTAGGCGTGCTTTATGTTCACAGAAGCTGCTGAGCGCAAATTTATTTTAGCAGCGCTACTCGACGCTTCAGTTTACGGTCAAGTGCGAGATAAGATGCAAGTAGCTAAACTAAACATTTCATATTTGACTGTTTTTTTAGGTCATAAATGTTAAACGAATGACGTAAATAATCAGGCAAACTAATATACTGAAAATAGGCCTATGTAACGTGATTTATGTAATGTAATAATTAGTTTACTGTCATTGTGAGGGTCAAGACACATTTACAAAGCCGTTTGCATCGTGTTAGGCACAAGCTTAATAATGAATGTGTACATGTTGAGATCTAATATAATACAATTTGTAGCCTTCAGTAAATTAAAAAGTTCATTTTTAGGAGGGGAAGAGACAGGGCAAGATGAGGAGACTGAGAGAAAAAGAAAGAGTGATGGATGTAGGTATTGACAAATAGGTATCTTGCCCTCGTTCCAGTAAACACGTCATCAGAGAAGAGGTGTCACTGCAAGAGGGAGAAGTTATTTTGATAAAAGATTATGACTGTCATAATCTTTTATCAAAATAACTTCTCCCTCTTGCAGTGACAATTTGTGAATGAATGTAATAAACTTAGTTAGGCTACCTGGCTTTCCTAGTAGCTTTCAGTAAATGAACGCGTCTGAAAATGATTCATAAATCAACCTATCAGTTGACCCTATGTTTACTTTCTTCACTTGCATAAGGAGAGAAAAATAATCAGCTGTGTGACATGTTTTTAAAGTTATTGTTATCCAATTTTTTTGGTTATGTAGTAGATCAGAGAAATCAAAATGTTCTCAAACCCCCTTAACTAGCCTACCTCACACCCGGGATTTCAGGGGTTATAAAACCCTGCCACCTGCATTTTAATGAAACTAGTTAATAGTGAGCATTAGACACAAAACTAAAGTGTTAACTTCTTTAGTCATACCCTCATTGGGGGCTGAGCCACAGACTGATTCATGTTCCATACTGGTCATACACATTTCAGTTCAGTTAGAACCAGATGCATATTTGTATTGATGATACTAATTTGATTATTTTATATCCATTTGTTGATATTTGTGTTTTGAAAAAGGTTTTGATTGATGTTTTGACTCCTAACCAATGTTCTACATTAAAAATTGTCTTTTTATTTGGACTAGTAAAATTAATTTCGGGCTACCAAAATCTGAAGAGTGCCTGCCCGAAGGGCTACCAGACTTTTTGAAATTTTGCGAGCCCTAGACTGCTTTCCAAAATGGTTGGTACTAATGATAGGGCCGATATATTTGGGCATTTTGAGATTATTGGTATTGGATGCATGTAGCTTGGTTAAATAAAATTTGCCTTTTTGTCAATTGCAAAATCTGTCCAAACTTGTGAATAATGCATGGTTTCTGTGTTTAAAGTCCGCATTATTTGCCATTTGCCACATTTCCAAATGTGAAACCAGATATTCAACAAGAAAAAATATAGGACATGACTTTATCAACTGGGCATTGATCGATTGATTGATTGATTAATTGGTGAAAAGTGGGTGGTTCTTTTTAAAATAGTGTTTTGTTAAAATAATTTTGCTATTTGCTAACATTAGTTGTGTGATGTCATTCACTAAAAAAGTTGTAGCTGGACTTGTTTTAAGTCGCTATCACAAAATGTAGATATTGATTGTCAGGGATACATACTTCCTTTTCAAAAGTTTGGGGTCAGTAAGTTTATTTATTTAATTTATTTATTAGAGTTGAATACTTCTATTTAGCAAGGGTGTATTAAATTGAAAGTGAAATTTTTCTTAAAGAATAAAAAACAACAGCAGTTGTCACAAAAATATGAAAGGGGTGAAATAACGCCATTTTCACAAGATGTAAAATAAGTCTTTGATTTCCCCAGAGTGTGTATGTGAAGTTTTAGCTCAAAATACCCCACAGATATTTTTATATAGCATGTTAAAATTGTCACTTTGAGGGTGAGCAAAAACGCACCGTTTTTGAGTCTGTCCCTTTAAATGCAAATGAGCTGCTGCTCCCGGCACAGAGGGCGGAGCTTCAACAGCTTGTGTCCTTTTACCTCACACAGACATGCACTGAAAATGTCAAAACCTTTTAGCCTTTTATGTTCAAAACAGAGTCAGACAAAGATGGAGAGACTCAAGAAGAAGTGACAACATGTAGAATGCAACCGGACGATTCATGGTTATTTAGTTGATGAATTTATGTAGCTTATGTGTAGTTATCTTGTTGTCATTGATGATTGGCATATTCTGTCATGATAAATCGGCGGGGTAACCGGGGTTTATGTAAAATTTAGGGTTAGTGTGATGTCACTAACCCAGGAGGAATGTCTTGTCCCTGCCAGCCGTTTGTTGTAGTCAATTTCTTTAAAATAAAATATCTCCCTTTGCTTTGAACTTTGAGCATCGTAACTTTGCAGATGTTGTTTATGCTCAAACAGCAACATAACACACTAACTAAAGTTAGAAAAGTGAAATCATAATCAACCACTCCTTTAAGCAGTAAAACTGTTTTCAGCATTGACAATAATGAGAAATGTTTCTTGGGCACCAAATCAGCATATTAGAATAATGTTCCTAAAGATCATGTGACACTGACGACTGGAGTAGTGGCTGCTGAAAATTCAGCTTTGCATTACAAGAATTAATTATGTTTAAATTATACTTAACTAGAAAACCACTATTGTAAAATTGTAATAATATTCATCAAATAAATGCAGGCTTGGTAATGGACATCTTTCAGAAACATTACATAATCTTACTGACCCTAAACTTTATAGTGTGTTTGTGTGTAGTATGTATGCGTTTTTTTTTTTTTTTTTTTTTTTTTTTTTTTTTTTTGTAAAACTGGGCTTTGCTGTTCATTTGAGGGTTCAGATCGCTCTGTTCTCAAAGAAACTGCAGCCTTTAGAAATCTGGTCACAGTCTACTGGTATGGCGGGCATTTCACACAGACAAAAGAGCCACGTGAAAAGAGACAAAAAAGAGAGAGAGAGAGAGGCACCTCAGCAAGCTGGTCTGTGCTCATCTTTCCATATCCACAGATAGGACGCTTCTCTTACCGCACTTTAAAGGTATGAACGCTGCTCTGCAATTATTTGCATACTTCCCATCTCAGCAGTTACACAACCGTAGTCCAGTAATGCCTTCAAGGAAGACACAATGCATACCCACACTCCAAGAACAAGCTGTTTTTAGTCTTTGACTCTGACATCGTTTGCTAAAGCAGGCATTCTGGTTCCTCATACTTAGTGTGTTGATTTATTTATAGCGATCAGATTTACAAGTTTCACCTGGCAGCAAAAACAAAACCAAAACAACAAAAGTAGAAAAATGTCACAGACTTGCATTGAAGTTTCTATGTTGTATTATATTTGTTATTATTAACTGAAGTTTCTATGTTGTATTATATTTGTTATTATTAACTGAAGAATTGAATTTTTGACACTGTATACAAAATTAGATCTCTGCATTAACGGTGGTTAAAAGCATTGGAGGATTTAAATTTCGATTTTCTAGTTTTGATAAAAAATCAAAAATGTGGTCAAACCGTTCATGCATGTTAAGTTTTACTCCTCTTGACGGCTTGGCTTCCAGTCGTGGATTACGTAAGTCGTGTTTTCTTGCGCCAGCACAAGCTTTTAAGTGGTCAGCAGGATTTGTACTATTATGCTAATTAGTTTCTTTGCTCGTAGCTGTGAGTGCCATTCAGCGCTCATAGTGACCATTGTGAATGCTGAACAATGAGGTGCTTTCTCACGATTTGGCTCTCTCTTAACCTGAGCATGAGTAAGCCCGTAACAGGCAACGCTCGCTGGGCGGCACCGAAGAGTCCAAGCATTCCCGTCAATCATGAGTTCCTGACATAGACATGACTGTGTGTGAGTCAGTGTGAATGAGAGATCATTCCAAAAGCAGAGATACTCATCTTCAGGAGCCAGAAAAGCCACATTGGTTAGGACCACAGATGGATGGGACTGCAGTTTATACATTTAAGTGCATTCCATAAAAACAATCAGGGACATTTAGAGTCTGGTTTATTCTTGACGCATTCCACAGCAGTGCTTGTGCCCCAAAATATATTGGAAATCTGACCTCAACATCCACTTTTCGAATGTTTGTCGGCATCATTTATAAAAATGTTCCAAGCCTATAAGACTTGTGTCAATCTTCGACACACAAATGAAGATATTGTTAATGACTTGGGTTAAACCACTCGATTCATGTCTTTATGAACTTTTTCAAGCATCAAAGTGTTTGTGTAATGGACTTTCAGTGCAGGGACACTGACAGAAACCTCTCAGGTTTCATTAAAAATATCATCGTTCGTGTTTCCGAATATGAATTAAAGTCTTATGGGTTTTGGAACGACTTGAGGGTAAATGACAAAATTTTAATTTTTGGGTGAACTAACCCTAATGATTCTGCTTCCAGTTTCTTTAGACACTTCTGGTTATTTAATGGTTCCGTGAATGATTCTTGTAGTACTTTTTGGGAAAAATATTTTTGGGGAAAAATAAATTCATTGCCAGATGACGTTTAAATCAGTTATTTCAAAAGGTATTAAAATTGTTTTAGAGATGACAAACACATTCCAATAATTGATTTTGATGGAAAATAATTGAAAATACTAAACAAAAATGGTAGTAACATTTATTAACTTTCTTAAGATACTACTGACAGAATAACATGTTTCTTTAATTACATTTTATCATATATTCAACAGGTTTTAGTCTCATAAACCTTCAGAAAAACAATACTGTTAGTTTTAAGCTGTATAATCAGCTAACTGTTTAATTTCACTGAAAATGATAACTAAGAGTAGGAATGCACGAAAAAATTAATTCTGGCCAATACGATGTTAAAAAGCAACTAGTGACGATACCGATATTTAATGTCACTTGCTCACTTTTGTCATTAAAATGGATTTCTGTTTTAATCAAGTTTTCAGTTATCAAATTCAAAAACACATGCATTAAGGTATACTAGCAATTTAACATTCAACAGGCCTATTTGGAATCAAACTTCACTGGTTGTGCAAGGCATGTTGCAGTGTAAAACATTTAAAAATGGGACCGTTCTTAACTATTTTCTCTCATATCGCAAAATAAAGGTTGATGAGCCGCTTGAAGTGCCTACAAGGTTCTACTACAGCAACAGTCTTAACACACATGGACAAAACAGTTTCTTTATATGCCCCCTGGTGCCAACAAAGCTCTAAAAACTCACAAAACTTTATATTTCTCTTTTCTTTTTCTTCCTTTCTTTTTCTGCTCCCTTTAACTCCCTCAGAGAGGTCACCAGTGGAGACTTCCTTTATTTAAATGCACTATAAAGATGAGAAAAAATAAAACAGCCCAGGCAGTCTGGGTTAATTTCCTTTTCTTGAGTTCAGCCAGACATGGACTTGATCTCATGTAGCAGACACTGACTCACGGCTTTCTAATGCCCAGAACCAGAAGCAGATCTCACCCCTGCAGAGACAGACACTTAGGACTTCCACACCAGAGCATTGTGGGAAAGACCCACCTGATGTGCACCTGTTCTGGCCTGTGGTTGGCCAGATGCACAGAAACGCCCCCTAGATCTCTGGGTAATGACTAATCTAGGGTCAGAGGAAATGAATGTAACTGATTCTTGCACATATTCAATGATGGTGACAATGCAATGCTACTTATTTAACTACATTTTTTCAGTAGTGTTCCGTGACAGTAGTTTGGCTGTTTTCAAAATGACTTAAGATTTCCAGTAACAAATAACTTGCATTTTTTTTTTCCGTCACATTATATTGTGTACACAGCCGTCCAATCAATCAAGCTGATCATGTGCTGATCAAAGGATCATGTGACACTGAAGACTGTTGTAGTGGCTGCTGAATAAAGGCCCTAACATCAAAAATCTTACTGACCCCAAACTTTTGAACAGTAGTTTGGTTATGACTCCGTACAATTATTGAGTGTAAATACAAGTTAATTGTTTATTGTTTCTTAGTTACTTAAAGTGGATCGAACTACTTTTTTTCTCTTTATCTCTTTTCTCTCCTCGGAAGTATATAAGATTAGAGGATTGTTTTGAATTTGCATGTAATTACAGAAGGGAAATGAACAAGATTCATAGGTCTGGGAACATGACCCAGAAGTTTTGTTTTCCTTATGTAATTCGCTCCATCATGTCTTTGTTTGTGACAATAATAAACCGAAGAAAAATCTGCTGTCCTGTTTTGAAGCTTCAGACTGTTCATCTTTGTCATGCAGCATCTGTTGCCTAAAAATGAACATTTGAATCATAAGTGGTTTTTTTGTCCCTTACTGTGAAAGTTTAGAGGGTAGAAACACAGACATGTGTTCTTAGTTTTTTTCACGCCCAAATTAGAAATGATTTTGATTGAGAACACATGTCCTGTCCTGTCCTGTCGGAAGTCTTCATAGCGTGTTAGAGGGGTGGCTACAGCTTTATGGTCGATGTAAAATAAGGTTATGTATCATCATTTACTCTGTTCTTTACGTGTCGTTTGGCAGTATATGTTATTTTTGTGGCCTTTGTTTCTGCTGGTCAATCATAATCATGTAAAAATATCTTGTTAAAAGAAAGTTTAAGGTTAAACAAGTTAAGTTTTGTCTGTCTAAATCTGTTCTGGGCGGATGAGCTTCTGGTTGTGGGTCACAGACGTTATTCCTGTGGGTGGATGTTTCTCTATGTAAACAAGTTCTTTCTGGTATTTTTGTGTATGTTATTATTAATGCTCAAATGTCACTCCAAGTCTTTTACATCACTCATATATTGTATTAAAACCCTTGTAATGTGATACTACTGGTCAGTTTGCTAACGGTTTATTTAAAAGTTGCTGCTGTATCAAATTGTCCATTCAAATTTATATGAAAATCATGAAATTTACAGCACTGTAATTGTGCAAATTGGAGCATTAGAAAGTTTGATGTCTTCGAACTCACTAGTGATCAAGCATAAAGGTTTTTTATGCCAGGATAGTATACAATTATGAATTTTTTTTACCAAATTCCATGTTTTCTGCACAACAGGTTACTATTAAAAAATTAAAATACGGATGAAAATATTGTTTAATGGTTATTGTTTAACTATTATTATTATTATTACTTTGAGAAGTAAATTCTAAACAATAGTAATATATTTCTGTCAAAATTTCATGAAATGCTTGAGTGAAGTGAAGTTCATGCGTTCATGTCCTCATATAGTGAGACTGCAGTTAGGCCTGTCACGATAACAAATTTTGCTGGAATATAAATTGTCCAAGAAATTATTGCGATAAACGATAATATTGTCGTTCTGAGACCATTTACATCTAAAATAATGATAATGGCATAATAATGCAGGTACACCTTTTCAAAGATCAATAAACTTTTATTTCTAAAGACTATTTAACACTAAAAATGGAAAACATTTTAAATATGCACAATAAATGAACAAAACAATAAAAGCACAGTCTATGTTAACAAAAAATGCACTTGAATAAATACCAAAAACAGCAAATAAAATGGATGTAAACAAAACCCGACCCTACCATATGATAAATTATTTGTTATTAAAGCATTAACACACAAACCACTGTTAATTTAACACAAAAGCAAGCAGGCTACTGCATGCATGGTTTGGCATGACTGAATGCCAAATACCGTCCGCACTCGGCCATCAAATCTAGTGCCGCGCCGCACTCTATTGCGTTGGGAGTGCATGTCTCTAGATCTTTTTTTACAGTCTATGCTCTAGTCTAGATCAAGGGCCCGTCCCGGCCAGAGGATAGTGTCGGGAAATATCGGCAGGGGCGGGTCAAGTTCGGGCTCAGGCAGAGAATCTAAGCTCTAGTTCACTCCTCCTACGCTAACTGTACGTTCACACCGCCGCCGACTTGAGCTTCCAAAGCGGCCGGAAGTCATTCATTTTCAATGGAAGCTGGCTTCTCTCAGCTGCAAGGAGCGTCAAATCTCTCGGCGTCGCGTTTTGGGCGTTTTGAGCGTCAATCAGAAAGTTGAAAGAAGCTCAACTTTATGGTAATGAGCTATGACGCGGTTCAGCGGCAAGCAGCGGCAAAACGCCAGCAACCAATCAGAATAAAGACGTCCTTCACTCCATTCCGGAGAAACATACGATGTGAACTTTCGTTCCTACCAAAACATTAGTTCCGAGAAAATGGAGGAGAAGCTGATAATCGCTGTTGCTGGGTTTCCTATCATATATGATATGACGTTGTTTGCTTACAGGGACCAGTTACAAAAGAACAGGCATGGGATAAAATAGCTGGGATAGTTGACGTCCGACGTCTTCTCCGCAAATACAGTAAAGCAGCACCAAACACAACAACTTTGCGATTTTCCATAATGATCCAGTGATACACATTTGAGAATGAGCGCAACTTTTATTTGAAATATTTACGAACGCTCGTTTTAAGCGGGAATGCAAGGTTTCTTCAATGTATTGCTTGTTTTTTCTGTTTATTACATTTCATGTTGTGACACTTCTCTTCTCCCTGCTACGTCAGAGCGTCCAAAGCGTCAACGAGCTTCTCCGTGCTTTTTGACAAGCGTCCTTGACAGAGCGGCCAGAGCTTCTTTGACGCTCAAGTTGGCGGCGGTGTGAACGTACAGTAAGGAACCGTTGTCATCCAGTCTCTTTGGTAGAGAGAGCGACAGAGAGACAGAGAGACAGACAAGGAAAACAAACAAACAAGCATGCAAATGGAAATTATCGCGGCTGGAAAAATTATCATGCTCATTTTTTTTTATCGTGCGATTAATTGATTTATATTGACTATCGTGACAGGCGTAGACTGCAGATGCTGAAAACACCGCGAGCGCCATGTATGCTTGAGTATGTGTAGTAGACAAAACTGCACCATTCATTCACACTAAGACATGCAGAACATGCAGACTTTGTATTTAAAAAGAAAAGTCCATTCAAATACTAGTCACCATTTGATCTTGATATATTATTCCCAATTCTGTGACATTTTACATTATACTGTAGATTCTATTTTTATGGCTGGATTCTGTGATTTTCACATTGCGGAAATCATATGGCCCTTTGATTTAGATGTAAAAGTCGTATAAGTCTGTATGAATGAGGTTATTTAAGTTCACAGTGACCTACTGTATCAGGGCTGAGACTAAATACAGGACACACAGAACATCAACAAACATGAAGGATTCCTATCTGTGGCTTGTTGCTGCGGTTTTTGGAGACACATAGGCTAAATTAAACTGATAAACCCCTCTCTCAGACAAAAGATAAAAGTTTAGAATAGATTAGGTAAATGAAGATGTGGGTCAAGGTCTCTTAAACAGGGTTTGTGTCCCACATATGTGTTTTGACTGTTTCACTAATGCCAACATTATCACTTGAGCAAACTGACCTCGGGTTAGAAACCACTTACCTCCTACATTTAGCTTCTAAATTTGGCTACTTTTTCCTGTTTTTTTTTTCTTCTCAAAATTGCTTGCAATGTGGCACAAAACACCAATTTTAAATCTGTATTTCGCAATATAGACTATAGTTTGACATTAGCATTTCTGTTAATAGCGTTAAGTCACTTTCTGACTCGTAAAAATCTAAAACAATGAGCTATTGTGTGCTATTCTTTCATGCTTAAAAAATGAACGGCATTTTGACAGCATGGCATTCGGCCGTGCTTGTTAAAGGGGGTAAACGTCTTTCTTTGCATGCACTTGTAAATGTGCCTTTTAATCTATACTGGAATGATCTTCAAAGTCTGCCTGCTATAACTGCAGGAAATTGCTTTTCAAGGCATTCTCTGGCATTGCTAGTTTTCGGCACTTTTAATAGCTAATTTTAGGAGAGTAGCACTCTTAGTTTCTTCCAAAGAGGAAGACGGGGGGGCGGGGTGGGTCTGAAAACAGTCCATGAGGGATGTCTTAGACTGTGACGCGAATAGTACAGAGGTGTCAGGGAATCACACAGTGAGAAGCTGGAGTAGCATTGATTGGTCTTCATTTTGATGACCTGATATTGATTCTTAAAATGATTCTTCTGTTAATGTGTGAACAAAACTTCACTACACAATACGTGTTGCATGACTACCATCCAACAATTGAATAAAGCTTTGAGTTGTGTTACTTTTGAAATGTGGCTTTCAAATTCTGTAAACTTTACCATGAAATTCAATCAATAAATTCTGTTTTGGCGCTCCTTAATGTAGTGGCACTGCGGAGCGCACATAAACCGATCATCTCTTTCTCTTTATTACTAGTTATAGCGTGAAATAAACATCAATGAACATCAGAAGGTATCAGAAACAATCAGTTTACAGTTGTCACGTAACTTTACTTGCATGTCCTTAGCCTTTTTTTTTTTTTTACATTTTAAGTTTATGCACCATTTTATATATTGTCATTAAATTTTACTTAACCTGTTAGTGATGTCTTCATTATTTGATGTATGTTTGAATAAATCTGTCATGAATGCAAATTTTTATTACAGCCACTGTTTAAATGTCAAACGAATTGAAAACATAATTATATTAGGGTTGTTGCGGTAGTCTGTGTTACCGGTGTTCATCCGCAACACCGGTTACATCACTTGCCCACCCGGCACAACCCCCACTGTCATTTACATTTTGTTTTTGTAGTAATAAAAATAATTAGAGAACAGACACTACAATTAAAAACCTAACGTGTGTGCTCAGTGCAGCGTGAGCTGAACGACAGTCGCAGCACAGATCAGCAGCAGGAGTCAGATTTAATTTATCTCGAGAGTAAGGAGCTGACTGACAAGTCGATGGCGGAAGATTTGGTTTCAAAGTGCCTATTTGGCAATATTTGGGATTTAAGCCCATTGCTAAAAGGGGAACCTGTAACAGGATTAGTTGTGTTTTTCTAGTTGTTGTGTTTTTCATTAAGGATAATAATGAACCCACCATTCAAGCAATTACCACCCCCAAATTGGTGCTATTTCGTGCACTCATAACGGTGTGTGTCCATTGGTGCAAAGCAGAGCAAGCTTTTTCAGTTAATTCCTATGCTCAACTTTCATTGTAATTAATTGAAAACGCTCGCTCTGCTCCACACCGTTATGAATGCACAACTCAGAGCTCTGTAAGTTGTTTACGTTCATTATTGTAATGTTATGTGCTTTGAGACATGAGTTAATTTAATGCAGTCTCTCATGATGCTTTGCAGACTCTGCTGTGTGCGTTCTGTTTTGAAGGAGGCAAAACATTCTTTGTAAAACATTCTGAAGGGAGGGGGGGATCTCTTGCTTTTAAAGCTAGCTTGCTATTGCTAGCCTCTCTGAAATTGCCTACCCTACCTTTAAAGTGAGCGTTAGTTGATGGAAAAGGTATTCTAAATGTAAAAATAGGGGAAATTAGCATGATAAAATAATATCTGATTTTGGCAGAGAACCAATATGGTTCTGATAAATTAATAAATAAATTACATCCATCTGATTAAAGAGTACAGAGATTTTATTTGGTTTCACAAATCTGTAACAAAATTTGTTTGTAGCTGTTCAGAATTTCACTATAATGTATTTAAATCCTCCATGACATTAGTTTTCATACAGTCTAAACTGTTCCTTCATCCTCCCTCTTCCAAGTGTGCTTGTTATTTTTGGAGGAGAACGACAGGCATCCCAAACTAATTTCGGCAGCATTTTGATTTTCATTGTTTTGCACACGTGTCTCGAATCTCCACCACAATTTGTTAGTTTTAATGTCTTTTGTACAATGCTTGTGGCCTTAAATGAGTTAGTCCTCCTGATGTTTCATAAGTGAATCACTTAAATAGCAGTGCTTTTTACAGCATAAATCCTTCTAGAAGGTTCTGTCGTGTTTTCTTCTCTTTCCCCGTCTGTCTGTCTGCAGCGGCAGCCAACCACAGGGAACCGTTTGCACATCTGGCTGGTCGAGGCAGCAGAGCCCAGGGGCTTCTGGGAAATCTGTAATGGGAGAATGCCTGGCCTTCCACACATACAGCTTACCCACAGCTGTTTGTTCTCACCATGTGCCGCCACCACGAGCAGGCCTGAAAAATCACTGAACTCGGAATTCAGGAGCAGAAAATTAATCTGCCCTCGCTGTGAGATTATTATATCCATGATTGTTTGATATGGTGTTTATTTGTGCCAAAAAGCTGTGTTCCTTTCTGTGCTGTGACTCTTATGTAAGGACAGCACAGCAGTGGATTATGCAATTCACGTGCTGCCGGCGAGCAAAGTCGCGTTTGGTAGAGTCCCGGGACAGAGGGCCGGTCCTGCTGAGATTATTTTTGGCACTCATGGAGCTAGAGCAGGACTATGTGTTGCCTCTTTCATATGGGGGAAAATAAATAATAAAATGACACTAGAGGTTGAGTTCTTCGTATTCTGGCTGAGTTTAAAGCGTTAGTCACAGTAGCGCGGCTTCACTCCTTTTGTTAGCGGTTACTCTGGATAACGTGCTGCTTTTGTCTGCACATTGGAGACGAGCCTGAGGCAGTGCCATCAACAGCAACGATTCTCGGAAACATCATAAATATTATTCATAGATTGCCTTTATTTATTTGTTTTTTTAGGGGAGATGGCAGCTGCCAGGCCATCTTTGATACAGCAGTGTCTCTGTCTGTCTTTCCAGTATAAGTGCTAACCTCTCCAAAACAGTGGGGCATAGCAGTAATTTTAAAGGGATAGTTCATCCAAAAATTTAAATTAGCCCATGATTTACTCACCCTGAAGCCATCCTAAGTGTATATGACATTGTTCTTTCAGACGAATACAGTCAGAGTTATATTATAAAATGCCCTGACTCTTCCAAACTTTGTAATGGGAGTCAATGTGTATATTTTTTTGGAAGTCCAGCGCATCCATCCATGATAAAAGTGCTCAAAAAGGCTCTGGCGGGTTAATAAAGGTCTCATGAAGTGAAGCGATGCGTTCGTGTAAGAAAAATATCCATATTTAAAACGTTATCGACTAAAATTAGACCCTTATTAACCCGCCAACATTTAACCTCAAGGTCTGGCCCCCCAGTTCTGTTCACACTCAGCATGAATAAAATTTAGTTGGGGCTTGCAAAAAGTTACAATTCATAGCAATTGTGAGAAGAAAAATTGCAGTTGCAAATATAAAACCTATTTATATTACTGTCAACGATCTCTAAATCTGTTTATCAGTTTATGATGAGAGTATTCGCGAGAGTGTTCAGAGTTCAGCTTGTGCACTGAAAAAAAAATTCCGGCTTTTCAGCGATTACTAATCTTGACGCCTCTGATTGGCCATTGCATTCATAAACTCAACTGAATCATGTGTGATTGGTTAGCCTATAGTGCGCAACACTGTAAAACGCATAAAAAGTGTGATGCAACATGAGCAGATATAAATTGAATGCCGCAATCGACGCTTCATTTAATTTTCATTTTCATATCATTACTAGATCTAGTTTAAATGTGCAGGTGCATGTTTGGCCCGTTGCTAGGCCTTCCCCAGCCATACACACACTCCACCTATGGTTATTGGGCTGTAACCTGGCTGATTCTTCGGTAGTCTCATTTTGTGCTCGTTACAGTTGCTCTGTGTTCTTCTGCCAAGTGTAGCCTACGCTGAAGCGACTGGATGACTGCTGTAAAATGTAGTTGATGTTGTGTGGTCCAGCGTGTGTGGCACATGTAAAGAAAGCTGTAAAAGAAAAAAAGAGGGCAGATGCTGTGTGAGCTCTTTGTGTCACACAGGTGGATTTTAACGGAAACTCTGACACACTTTTTCCTGGTGGAATTTCTGAACAGCGACTAGCATAGCTGACATTTCGGATTCACCTTCTTGTTGTTTGTTCTTTCGGTTTCCGTTTTAAAGAATAGATTATATTCTTTCCCTTATAAAGTCCCATTGTTTTAGTATGCTTTTTTTTTTCAGCGTTCTGTAAACCAGAACCATCCAACATCAAAATAGTTTTAAACAGGTTTTAATTTCTGGATTCTTCCGTCTTGCGGCCTATAATGTCTCTGTTTTACCACAAAGCTCCCTTCTTAGAAAAAAAACTTTTCCAGCCTTAAAGGAATATTCCTGGTTCAAAACAGTTTAAGTTCAGTCGACACAGTTGTGGCATAATGTTGATTATCACAAGAAATAATTGACATGTTCCTCATTTTCATAAAAACATTTACCCATAATTGCCTCGGAATAATCTTGATTTTTGCTTCTTTTTTTTTAAGTATTTAAAAACAACCTTATAATTTTATAAAGCACTTAAATTATTTGTTCCGCTCAATTACAACTTGTGTATTTTATCTGTGAAGTTGTTCTCAACATTTTTGGGTTATTTTAGGCATTATGTTGTTGTATATAATGACAGAAAAGATTTTAAAGTGATTGTTTTCCACAATAAAATTAGCACTTATATTATTCACATTGTGTGGCTATGCTATAAAAACGTAGTATTTTTAGCGTTTTTAAATTGGTCCCAGAAACAAGTCGAAATTACAACATCACGATTCACGAGTGCTGTTATTTTTAATTTGTATTGAATCCAGAAAATTCCTTTTAAAATCAAGATGAATCTGAAGTAGCAACAGATGTTTTCTTACATATTATATTATCGAAAAAGAAAAAGAAAATAATACAAGCTTCCTGTCGATTGTGGAGTGGCAGGTTTAATTAATTGGAGAAGTCTGGCATGCATCACCAAAGATTAATCTTAAATTTTCACAGTAAAAAAAGGTTAAAAGGTTTCACAAGATCAAAAAAAGAAAAGAAAAAGAGATACCGGGTTGAAACTTTCACAATAAAAACTAAACTAAAACATGCATTTACAAAGTAGATGAAGGTGAATTTCACTTTCATCTCGAGTTTTAACCGATTGTTTTTGGCCAGTTCTTGATTTTTCAGGTCAAGGGATTCACTGCTTTAAGAAGTAATGCTTTTGAATCACCAGCCTTCCCTGTAACTGTTCACAATAAGAAACCATTTTTGGGTAAGTTCAGCCTGCTGAGAAGAACTTACCCTGGCTTCTAAGTGACCTTTCAGCTCACATTGTTCTTCTGCAATAGGGTGGTGTCGAGTGATGCCAAATCTAAGTGAATTCACACAGTCATAAAATACACATCCCCACTCACCAAATCAGAAAGTGACTCTGAAAGAATGAAACTTGTGTGTTGTCCGGTGTCTAGGTTCTCTGGTTGTTGTTGCAGGGAGGAAGGAAGTGGCGTTCAGAAGGATTCTGGAGGCTATAGTTGTTTATCGCCTGGAGCAGAAGTTTGTGGCTTCTGGATTCAGCCCAGTGCCGTGCGGTTGGACTGAGATTTGAGGCCTCAGCCCTGTTCAGGGTGTGTGCACCCGGAGAGGTGCATTCTGGGTGACGGTGGTTTAGCCACTCTTCTGAAATTTTATTCGAGGCGCCTGGCTGAGCAAGAGTAGCTGGTTTTTGCAAAGCTTATTCCAGTTCCTTGCTAATTAAGGCTGCTTTCTGGGACGAGACCAGACATGTAGAGCACATGAGCTGTTTATCCTACCACAGTGCTGCTCTTCAAGGGATCTACTCACTTTGATTCAGAGTTTTAAAGGCGTGTGTGTGCTTGTTTATCTGAGATTAGATTACGCTACACTATTTGAAAAGCAAATGGGTCAGTTTTGAATCATGCAGATGGAAAAAAGTACCTGATGTTACTCTTAAACTGACTGCGTAATCGGATCCGTCTAACAGCTGTCTGTAAGCGACATTTAGACGCATGACTAAAATGTTATTTAATTACTGCCTCAAAGACGCCTTTGTGCCCTTTTTTTTATTCTTATCAAGTCAACAACTCCTGTATCATTAGTGTTTTCCCTCCCCACAGTCAAAAACTTCAACCTGATTCTTAAAATTCTCCTTTGCAGACAGGCCGTCTAGACTATTTTTGGTAACAAGATGTGGATGTGTCTTTCACATATTCTTTCTGACACAGTCTTCTCTTCCGTTCTCTTTTGCAAAGGTTTTCTCATCTCTCAGTCAAGACAGAAGGCTGAAATCTGCACATGATATAATACTGTGTTCTAGAGCAGTTCATTTTTACATGTTTTCTTTTTGTCCTTTGATGAAAATATCCTTAGTTTAGTCAGTATTTCATCATGGCATAGTCATTCATTATATTCATTCATTTACTCTGACTAAAATGCTATCTTAATATATTCAGCCAAAAATAACATTTTATGTTTATTTAAACTATCAACAGTTGATGTGAAACTATCCTTGAAAACTAACAACTAATACCATTAAGTTTACTATTCAATGTCCGTGTTTTAGTGAATTGTTACAGTATATATATATATATATGATTGATTAAGATGGTTGTATGGACGTTTGTTTCCGCCACAGAAGGGATAGGACGTTATGAAAATTTCATATCACTATTATAGTGTCCAAAATTATTGTGATTATCAGACGTTGAGGTCAGACGCGAGTGAAGCATGAACACACTGGAAAGCTGCTTTCAATGAAGAAATTAAGTGACACTTGCACTGTTGTTTTCATGTTAAATAATGAACTCCTTTTTGCTGTTAAAAGCGCGAGACACAAGAAAAAAAAGTGCAAGGTCTAGAGACGTCTTTTTTATAAAATTCTTTTAACTTAAGCAGCACTCTAACCTAACCCTAAGTGAAGAACAAAAATAAACTTCGCTGTGAGTTTATTTGGGCCCCTTTTCTACCAAGTTTCTGGACTTACAACCTTATGGTAACCAGCAAAGATCTTACAGGTCCCCGACATGAATTTTCACTTTCTGAGGTTTTTTAACATTAATATTAGTTCCCCTAGCCTGTATTTGGTCCCCTCATGTCTAGAATTTTGGTGTTAACCGAGCTTTGGCTATTTTTCTCTTCTCTGCAGCTCAGACGCGCTGATCTTGAATCTTGAAACGCTGATCTTGATCTTGAAAGGTAACCTCCCCTTTCTCTGCTTTGCCCGCCCGGAGAATTTGGCTCGCCCATGAGAAAATGAGCTAGGAAGTACGAACGCGATTTAGAGTTTTTCCTCGAGAGGTATCATGGCTTGCAAACAAGAGAAACATGGCAGTCGATCAGTGTTCGGATGTACAAATGAACACAAAAGTATTTTTTAGTTCCTTCATGAAGAAACAATGGGTTCATTTTATTTTCTCTGGAAATGCGCCGACACAACTTCTCAAAGTTGTGTATGGTCCAAACATTTCACCGACGACTGTTTCCTCAATTTGGGCCAATACAGAGCAGGCCTCGATGAACGTCTGAAAATAAATCGATCGAGCTACCAAGCAACAATTTCTGATGTGCAGCCTAATTGTTCAAGTTCAGACAGGTAATCTTTCTCTCAAAATCGTTCAATACTGTTTATGACTTATCAGTAAGTCAAGCCAGTGACTAAAATATCAACTTCACATCGTTTCTTTTAGTAGGATGAAAATTATCTTATTTAAATTGTGAACAAATTATATACAGAAAGCGATCAAAGAACAATCTTTCCACACAGCGCAAGTTTATCTGGACAACTCGTTATGAAATCAATGACGCACGTTACACTGCACAACCAAGCTCTTACTGTATGTACATCATCGTGTTTGCATTGGTGAAAGCATTAGAGAGAGTGCAGAAACTGTGTTGCAATGATAAGATCTTCATTCTCGCGATCAACAGACTGTCATCTGCTTGCTCAATGCTCTTCACGGCAACATTTTATGTGATGGGAATAGATCTAAATACTTTAAAAAGTTCTCATGATTTGTTAATCTCGATAGCTGTAATAGTAAAAAGGTATAAGCTGTAGTAAAAGTATTTTTCGAGAGTTTCACATGTAATACGCAGCTATTTCATATGCAAGCATGTCAGCCAATCACAGCAGTGACCGGTTACACTGAATCCCACAGCAGACACGCCCCTTCAAACAGAGCGTTCAAATCAGAGGCTAAAATCGGGCTAGGAAAAATGCATTTTATTTCTAAATAATGATGATTTTTGATCTAAAAACATAATAACATTATAAGGGCAACCCAGGAAACATTATAAAATAATAAAATAACCCCATGTCAGGGGACCTTTAAACAACTGTGCCACATCACCCCCTGATTTCAGCTGCAAACCTTACCATCTCCATTTCTGTCTAATAAATTAGCTGAATCTCTGAGCCAGCGGTACACATGAGGTCATGAGAACTGCAGGGATGACCCTGTCACCCAGCTCATTTAGGTGGACTTAATTACAAAGAAGACTACACCCCCACAGTTACACAGACACACCCTGTCAGTGAGAGGGCTGTTTATGGATCGTTCACAGACCGGTCGTACTCCTGCCTCTTATGTTTTTGGGAGGCTGAGGGCCAAATTTATATTAATTTCTGACC
This sequence comes from Tiaroga cobitis, assembly GCA_030578255.1. Lineage (NCBI taxonomy): Eukaryota > Metazoa > Chordata > Actinopteri > Cypriniformes > Leuciscidae > Tiaroga > Tiaroga cobitis. Next base: position 15,197,798 of record CM060609.1, read on the forward strand.
GCACCGTCTGGCTACGCATCCCACCCACAGCAGTTGCCTCAGATCCCCCCGTCCCTCCGTCACCCTCTACCTCCCTCTGTCCATTCCTGCATGCATGGGATGAAATGGCTGGAATACTCCCCATCTTCCTGTTGTCTGTGTTAGAAGAATACACATGAATCTTGAGTGAGTTCACAGAAGTTCACGTGGACTATACTGTCATCCATTTTTGCAAAGTTTAGTAAGATTAGGATCTCTATATTTCTGCTTTTAAAGGATTAGTTCACCCCAAAAGAAGTTCTGCCATCATTTACTCACCCTCATATGGTTCCAAAACTATCTGGCTTTATTTCGTGGAACACAAAAACAGATTTTTTTTAAATATATATGCTCACTTTTAGATGCACTCATAATTAAGCTTAGATTAGGACACCAAAAGCACCATAAAAGCATCATAAAGTCTCGTGCGCTATATCCCAAATCTGTTTGTCATATGATATGATTTGTGTGACAAGCAGATTCAAAATAAGTTATTAAACACTGACGATGTTTAGTGGGCTGTTTATCATTGCGAACAGATTGAGTCAGTAATTTGATCTTGAGAAGCGGATAATTTCGCTTTGTGAAGTAATCATTCAGGCAGGGTTTTAAACTGGATCAACTGATTCATTGAATAGACTGCCATTGAATCGAGAATTTGTCCAATTTTACTGGTATTTGAACCAGTTACCTTTTTTGTGGTGGGGCCACAAAGTAAAAATTTAACCACTGGCCAATCCGCCCAGTAGAAAAATATCCTTAGCGTTGAGGCCTGAATTATAGTTTTAATCATCAATGTGCCAATGAGATCTGGTGCAAAAATGTGGAATCGTCACCATATTTATGTAAAAATTTTGTGCGCGTTCCCAAATGGCATATGAAGCCCTATTCAGAAACTTGGCCCACTATGATCACAAATGTATAGTTTAGCCAGGCATAACAGGTAATTTGCATAGTCTTAAAGGTACAGTAAAAATATAATAAAAAAATCAGATAGAGGGTGGAAAATGGTCACGTAAAAATGTACGCAGTAAGAAACCTTGACTAAAGGCCCGTTCATACTTGCAACAAATTTCTTACTGAACATTTGTCCAATTAACATTTTAATTTGAATGAACGTCTACGTCTGTTCAAACTGACACAAACAATTGCATGCAGTCAATGTGACAGATTTTTTTCTGTGAAAAGAAACTGAATAGGAACCAGATTTTATCTCTGTACTCTTCTTTTTGATGTTGTTTGGGACACCATAGTGAATACAAAAAATCTGAACGGCTGTTAAACATATGAATACTGTTTGACTTCCTTTATTCTTCATGATAAGTGGGTGTCAGAAATGCAAAGTTGCACTGTGCTTTATGTGGAGTAGACAGGATAACCAGAGTATTTTTTTTTTTTCACTTTCATTAAGTCTCTTTTCTTTTTTTTTCATTGGTCTGAACAGACTAACCGAATACAAAAATCATGCAGAATATTTTATTTTGATGTGAACAGCATTCAACAGGTTAATGTTACAAAACCGTAGACTGGCCCCTTAAAGTTTTCACTTTATCTCATTATATTGTTAACATTAAGCGCATCAAAAAGTAAACACACTTGACCGCTGATAGATTTACTGCAGCTTTTAGCTGTCACGTGAGAGCCAAAGTTGGCTCAGGAGACAACTTAATCTGTCATCTCTCTTACTCAGTCTCTCACATATGAATACATACAAACATATGATAGCTTAAAGAACGCAGTTTAAATTGGCTTTGTCTGTATGTGTCATGCTTCACAGGCAGTATCCCTCATGTGAGCAAAGAAGGGAAATTAATCTGAACTCTTTGTTTTGTGTTTGGTTTGTCTTTTTTGTGTGTAGGGGGATGGGGAATGGCTTTTTGGAAATCCTCCTTAAATCCTTTCATCTGTAGTGGTTGGACAGACCACATTCCTCATGCCTTTCCTGCCTCTTTCATTGCAGTCTATTGTTTAAGCCGTCGTACAATATTTAATTCTGAAATCATACTGGCCTATTAGTGGTTTGTTGTTGGATTTCTGTAAGCCAATTTGGCTTAAGCATGCTAAAAGAGGGGTGCGGGGGTGGACGCATTGTGGACGTTCATTTAAAAAAACAATTAGACTCTGTGAATGGTGGGGCACCAATGGAAGCCACATATGTAGGTCAGAGACCTTTAAAACAATGAGCTCCCCCTCACTGTGAGGGCACCTGACAAATAATGGCACTGGAGCAGAGGCGTTATTTCATTGGTTGCTGGGAGACTGGTGAGCTGTCATTTAGGTTGATCTGATTGGCGTGGTCCCAGTTTCAGTCTCAGCTGCTGACAACCAAATGTGACGAGGGAGGGAAATGTACCGGACTGCATCCCATTACATCAAAAGTTCAAAAAGTTTTGGGATTGGTAAAAATGTTTTTGAATGGGGTTTTTGGTTAAATGGGTGAAATAAGGAATGTGGTGAACACAAGCTCAAGACACTTTCACATATATGTGACATAAAGTACATCAATATTACCACACTCGTGATTTTTTTGAAGATGTTACGTACTTTGAAAAAGGCGGTTGCTAACAAGTGGCTAAATGGGACTACAGAGGCTGTCAAGGAGATTAAACGTCATCACGCCAAAAAGATAAACTCAGTCTGCTTTTACAGCATTGTTATGCTTATAATTGTGCTCTTACAAACTATTCTAACGTTCTGGGAAAATATTTTTAGATAAAAACTGAAAGAGTTGTCGGAAGCTTAGTGATGGTGACGTTGAATTTGTGGCGCCAGGGTGTAGTTTGTTTATAGCCTACCTTTAGCTTTTTACTTCTGGCGACTGCATTTAGGCTTCAAGAGTTTGTTTTTAGCGATAATCCAAAAGCCTCTTGGAAAATCCTATTGGGTTTTTTTGTCGAGGTAACCAGTGTGATGCTAACTGACGATTGGCCTACAAAATGTCATACATGCACCACTCTATTATCTGCCTTAATGAGAAATCAGAGAAGAAGAAAAAGACTAAATCCTGCTTGGATTTACAAATAGAATCCATGGATAGAGGTATTTTCTGTTTTGCCACTGAGTCTGAAATACTTAGCCAAATCTGTTGGTTGTTGCTTGCCAATTAGTAGTGACTTTTATCTACAGTTACTTTACAGTCCACTGACTAGAGTGGCAGTGAAGTAACAAAGTAACCTTAGGTTAAGTGGTGTGTGTAAGGGCACAATAACAACTGAGCACAATTGTGATTCTAGTAATTCTTTCTTGTGATAGAACCTGCATCTTTAACCATTAGGCTTCAGAAGTGTGTCATGGAAGTGTGTCATGGATCTGTCTTTCATCTAATGACTTTGATTCAGGGTGTAACTCCTTAGTAGATAAGATTCAGTTGCCCAGCTTTGAAAACAAAACAGATTAATTTCTCTGTGGAAATCTGTGGGCCACCTTCAAATCTCTGCTGCCATGCAGTTCAGGAGTTCAGCTGTGAATGTGGAAGAAGCCAGTTAAACCAGATGCAGTTCAGGCTGAAAAATTGACAGCTTGAAGCGTTTGATAGGACCTTTGGCTGAACCTGCTGTTACAAAACTCTGGCCATGATGTGTCATTATATTTTTATTATAGAACATGAAATGCAATTTTGCGCAAGTTTCTTAGTTCATATTTTGGTGCTCTTATTTCAAAATATTTGATAATAAGATCCCTTTCTGATAGTGTCTTGCTTTTAATACATTTGGACCTAGACATGTGCCGGTATTCGGTAATGCGATAAATCGCGGTAATGAATATGCACGATATTGTTATCGCGGCCACTTCAAAATACCGTGAAAAATAATAGATTTGAATTTAGACTTTTAGAACACGCATTAGCTAATTTTCTATCAACCGCTTAAACACTGCGTATATGCTCCGCAAAACACGTGCGCACTCTGATGTAAACAATCCCCACATGTATAAGCACTGTGTGCATGCGGCGCAGAGCGCACTCTAGTCTAATGTAAACAATCATCACATGGAGTAGAAGCATGGCGGAAGGAGGAACGCTGCCGACGATTTACCCCCCGCAGGGCTGCCAACTCTCACGCATTCAACTTGAGACTCAAGCGCCTTTCAGACAGGACGCAGAATACTCGCGGGGACGTTTTGTTGCTGCGTCGACCAAAGCACGCCGGGGTCAAAGTTAAAAATAGTTCAACTTTTTATTTGCAAAATAGCAAATCGCGTTCCGCGTTCTGTCTGAAAGCCGCTTTACGGAATTGACACTTTTCACACGCTCTCACGCAGAGAAAAATCGCGGAGCAAAGAGGACACTGACACCGACAGACTAGACAGAGCAGGTTACTTTTGATATGAAAAAAAAAGGTTCTGTTCATTGTGACAGATCGCTGCGCCTCAGTTCAAGTAAACCGATCATCTGTTACTTTTTATTTAAAGATACAGTACAACTTACCTTAAGGTTTATGCCTCATACAAAATGTCGATCAATCAGTGTTTTTCACGGAAAGAGGTCAATAAAACTGCAGGAGAACAGTTATGTCACAGAACGTTACATTTACCTCAGGAAAGCCATTTAATGACCAGCACTTTAGTTGACTCGAAAAAATTGTCATTTTGCTAAATATGTGCACTTTATTACATATTAATTACATGTTTACTTGTCATTACATAATTGTTATTATAATGAAAACCGCATTATATTTAATTTCTCTCTGTTTACAGCATTATGTGAGATATATTTTTTTCTTGAGAAAAATTAACATGCAGACTGTAGCCTACCTAATATTTATCCAAATGAGTCAATATTGAATTAAGATTAAAATCAAATACAATCATTTATTTGAATAATACAAACAGTAACCTACCAGTCATTGTACCATGTAAACATTGTAACACGTTGTCACTAAACTTAATAAAATTCTGTTTAGTTACCATGTTTTGAAAATCACAATTACACATTGTGATGCAAGTTGTTTTTTTAGATACCCGCAATCCATCTGTTTCTCTTGAGCAATTAAAATATCGTGATAATACCGTATACCGTGATAAAAGCTCATTCAATTAATCGCAGCACGACAATTTGATACCGGCACATGCCTATTTGGACCTTATCTGTGTGAGCTATTGAGTGCGTGTTACGTTTTATATGTGTCTACACTTGAGGGTCATCGCGGCAAACAGAGGCAGTGGAGTGAGGTGGAATCTGAGATCTCGGCACACAATTTCAGCAGGTCTGATTCAGGAAGTGGGTTGTGAAAGGGAGTGTGTTGAGTACAGGTGTGGAAGACCAGCCTGAACCTGCCCAGACCTTGAGAAGACTCTCAATAACACTAGGGAGAAAGTCAAGAGGCTCGTCCTGACAAGAGACAATGCATGACTGCCTCATGTGGCCAACACTCCTGGCATCAGCCATAAATCTATTTTATGTTGTTGAATATTTTACTTAGACTCCTGATAATTTACCTGCAAGTCTGTTTTTGTGTGGGAATGTGACTCAGGACCCTCACCAAAAGTAAACATGATTCTTCCCAGAGTTTGAACTTGCGCTGAGTGCAGTATGTTTTAATTATTTATGTGAAGACTGCAGCATCATTTTCACTCATAAACCGCAGTATAATTCAAAGCTTAGACTCAGCAGAAGAGCAAATCGCAGTGAAAGCATTTTTTTGCTGTGGTTTGGAATCATTTTCATTGTTGGTTTCGCAACATTGTTTTTTGCCTTGCATTTCAGTTAATCTTTAATGGAAGATAATACAGTATAGTTATATAGTTACTGTTTCCAAACCAACATATCCCTTTTCTTCTGCAATTTTCCATTGTTTCAGCTGTTTTTTTTTTTTATGTTTAAAATTTGGTTGTTATTACGAGTGTGCAAAAGTAATGAAGTACTTGCTTGATGTAACATCTAATCATAGTATTTTTAGTATTTTTAATATTTTAGCAACACTTTGTGGATTGCCTGCACCAGCAGAATGTACAAAATCTTAAAAAAAAAAAGTTATAAAATAATTACAGTGTACGTGATATTTGAATGATTGAAAAGGCTACTATACACTTATGGGTAATTGTTCTGCAATATGACGTATTTCTGAGTGAAACAGGATCTTCAATGAAAATTCAGGATGCACTTGGCTGAAAACTGAAGCGTGACACTGTGAAATCGACACTGTGGCTTATTAAAAGTAGCAAAGCACAAAGCTCATTGCATTTATTGGATGTCTTGTACGCTACAAATGTTAGGTGTTGTTTTGTTCACGCATCAACAGAAAACCGCATAGACTAAAAGATCGATCTTGAGATTTAAGAATACCTATTAGTATCAATTAAAATTGAGAAATCCATATTGTCAATCCAGCCCTAGAGTCCACACAGCTGACACGTTTAACTGCTGTAGTTTATCCACATTGTGTGCACAAAATGGATGCTGAAAAGTAAAAAAGCGCTAATTAAACATCACTATTTCAGTCAAAGATGTAGGCCCTTTAAAACACTTCTGGTCCTAAACCAAAAAATTGCTGTTACAGCCAAAGATTTCCTAGTAGTTTAGCATGTTTTGGGTGCTATGGAACTTTTCACCCCATTTATCTGATTAGCCTAGTTTTTCTTTCCTCCACAAACAGCTTTAAAGGGACAGATTGCGAGTGCCATTAACACCTTAATCCTCTCTCATTCCTGCACCCCCTCTAAACTCGTTGCTGTTTGGTGTCACCCGTGACAGTGAGAGATTAGAGAGCAGATCTGGAACGTCTCACTTAGCAGCTTGTTTGGGGGTTGGGGATCATCTCAAAAGCAGGATGATGTCAGAGCCAGATGAGGACTCACCCCCTCATCACTGATGACTCAAACTCGCCGCTTGACCTCTGTGAGCACCGCAGGAGTACTGTACAGCAGATAGCAAATCAGTGGGTTAAAGGGAGTAAAAGGACTAAAGGAGGATATCATTGCGCTGTCCACTTGCACTGTATCTGCATATGTTTTTCGTTTTTGTTTTGCATGATTTGTGAAATTAATTTATTTAAAGTGTCGCCTTACTACAGTAAAGCCATATGAAATAAAATATGACTTAGATTTTATTTAAAAAAAAAAAAAAAAGTGGTGAAAAGATGCTAGGGTGTTGTGGGGCATTGCCAGGGTGTTGCCATGCAGTTTCTTTGGTGTTCTGAGTGGATGCTTAGTTACAAAAGCATCACCACTCCCTCGCAAAAGTATATTTGTATGGAAATGGATTCCTGTTTTAATCTTAGTCTATGGCAATTTTTTTGCCTGTTTTAGTTTAATAATTGCAATGTAATAGTGATTTTTTTTATATATATATTTTGAAATTGCATATCAGTAATTATATTGACTTATCAATGTTATATCACAATGGAGGGCAAATCTCTCATTATAAATCTTGCTGGATGATTTCCAAATGCAGTTTTATTTATTATAATACCTGTTTTCCTCTTGATTGATTATTTCAGCTAATCGTAACTATTCCCTTGCTTGTCTTGGCAACAGATGGTGACAGGTGAATGCGAACACAAGGTTTACACTGCCAAGCATAGTAGTAATCTATTTCTCTTTTATTATTGCCTTTAGGGTCACGCCAGCATCAGGCTGCACAAGCTTTGATGATCCTGGTATCAGGTCCAGAGACCCCAGCAAAAGTTATAGTATGGTTTGCATACAGTCTTAATAGTTTCTACTTTTTTCTTTGTTCATCAGGGCTGAAGCTGGTCAGTTTCCTCTTGCTCATGTGAATGAGTTCATAAAAGCACTCTAGCATCCTGAACCATGTTCTGCTTCCTGACAGTCATCCTCAGTTCCCTATCCTCAGTCTCTTGTCAGCTCCACATACACACTTCATAACCAAACATTTACTTTAAGCCCCAGAGCTTTGTGTGATTTCTTTTAATAATCTTTATTTACATTTCTGTGGACTTTATGTACTGGCAGCTGCAGTGATTAATGTAATGATAGGACATGCTTAGTTATGTGTTGGGCCTAAAGGACTCTTGGCATTCATGTCCTAAACTTGGCCACACTGGCAGAACATATGGGGAGTGGAGAATCAAGGTTAAACACTAAGCATATGTTTCCATGTAGAGATGGCTTATGTGTAAAGCTACATTGAGAAGCATGTGAATGGCACAGTAGACGTACTACCTGTACATTTGAGCTGAAATCCTCTCCAGACCAGAGTAGAGTTGGTGGAATGTCTAAAATAACTTTCGTAGTTTGTCTACCTGTTAAAAGCAGCCCTTATGAAACATTGCAAAAAGATGGCAAGGGAGTTTAATCTCCCGACACAGTCTCCACCCCTCACCGCTGCTGCTAACTTCTCCCAGATGTGTTCGCCAGTGCACCGTGGGTAACACGAGTTAAAACCCATAGGGGTGTGTAGGAGCCTGCATAGAGAGCTCTGCTGAGTGTGCACTAGTAAAGGAGGGGCTTCCTCCTTTAATCTCTCTCTGGGCTACAGAGAGAAGCCAAAAAAGCCATCGCTCCATTCAGCCAGGGAAATTTGAGTGCGACGGTTTAAAGCAAACACAGACGGACTCTCCCAGGGGGCTCTGTCTGAGAGGACATTACCCTGATCCTGCACTGCGGTGAACCCTCGGGTACCTGTGTCTGCTATATATATATATGTATATGGTCAGATAATGCAATTCACACAAGAGTTCCCGAGTTCACCGATGTTATCGAAATCGACATTCTGTTTGTCTGGGTGCTATATAGCCTCTCAAGCAGGGTATTGTAATGCACAATTGCTTTAGCGCTATCTGCCACTCTAATGCACATCATTTTATTCACTCATGTCATCAGCAGATGACTCCTACCAAGAGCATTATTCAGCAGCAATGCAAATAATAGACCCCAGACAGGAATGTGTGCAGGGTGTCATGGAAATAGGAATGAGAATTGAATTGACAGTTTCTCCAGAACACACAGTAGGAAATGCAGGAGAAAATGGGAAAATAAACCCTGTTGGGTGGCATAATGATTGGCCATAAAACTCTTTTGAGGCCTGCTTTTATGAGCGTTTGTAAAAATCCAAAAGAACTTGAAAAAGACCCTTTCAGTGTGGAAGTTAACGAGAGGTGGGACAACATAACAAAGGCCTGAGACCTCGCCCACTCCTCTTTCCCACACCCACCCATGGGTGACTGATGGGGACCATACCGCTTTACCGTCAACTGATGAATTATGCTTCAAATATGTTGTAGGTCATCTCGGTTAAGTTGTGAAGCAACTTCTGCATTCCTAGTTGAGGCACTGTGTGGTGGAATGTAGGGTCTATTCCTTTCTGACCAGGCTCACCCACCACATCTCCAGTGACCTCTGCCCTGACACTGGGGCCAGACCCCTCCCCATGGAGTCCAGTCAGGTGACTGCAGTGCCAGGGACAGCACTTAAGCGTTACTTCATTCACTTGAGCTGTCTATTTCTGATTGACAGCATATGAGAAATTCTTTTACTGGTTTCTTTGTGCTGAGTTAACTTTTTGCAGCCTTTTTTTACTTGATTTCTGCCTTCATCTCAACAATTCTGTTATTTTAATGCATGTTTTATGTTGTTTTCTGGTTGTGATTTTTATAGGTGAGGCTGAATATCCCAAATATTCTGTTGTATTAACATTAGAATAGAATTTTAGAATTGTATTATACACACATTTATATAATTGTCATTTATTTAGGTTTAATCTGTTAAAAAAAGTTATAGAATACTTCATTTTAAAATTGCTTTGGTGGAGCAAAGTTATGCCTGCAATAATAAAATGATCAAACAAGGGAGGACTGTCTCTCTCGCTGTGCGTGTGCCATTCACAGATTGTTTCGTTCTTAATTTAAAGGTCAAAATAGCTGTTGAGTAAAGTGTAGAACTATTATATAAAATAAACTATAAATTGAGTGTTTAAGTTATTGTGCCTTCAAGCAGTCGGGACATTTCCATCAAAATTGGGAGTTTTGTAGGCTGAGCTGCTTTAATCTAAATACTTTTTTTCTTGGGCTTTTCAACCTCAAGACAAATTAGGGTTTGGAAATCAATGTTTTCCCAAAAAAAAAGAAAAGAAAAATAGTTTGCCCCTTGAGTTGGTATTGTGGATGTCCATAACCTCAAATATCAAAGAATCCACCATTTAGTGCCTAAACCTTTAAATAAATAAACAGGTTGCTGTTGTTTGTACAAAGGAATGTATGGAATGATTTAGGCACATTGTTAATCACCATTGGATCACCATCCCTCTCTTTTATGAAAACTTCCATTTAATTAAACTTTCTTGGGCAACATCATTGGCTTCCTTGAACCTGTAGTCTTTTGTTTTCTGTCTGGTAGGCACTGTGCCATTCACTTTCCCCTGGAAATGTCTGGAAACTGCCCTTTGATCACTGAGCTGAATTTATTTTCCCATCATGCATCAGTGCAGTGAGGATTACTCTGTCAGGAGTAGTTAAGGCTTGGTGACTTAGTGGCTTGCCCTCACTCTCAGTCCCTTTGGAGGTTAAAGAATCCACACTGGGTCCATGCCGATACCAGTCTGGACTGGACACCAGGAGTCAGAATGGAAAATCCAATGGATACTAGTTTCTGCCAGGCAAATAAATAAATAAATAAATCTAGTGCTCTAGCTCTCAACTCCCAGGCTCAGGATTAATTTATGCGCTTTGTCTGTGCTTACTCACAAAGTAAGTCCTCCATTAGTCCTTAAGATCCTACATGTTCTGCTTGGTGTTCACAGTTTTTCTCAGAAGACAGTTGAGGGTGTACATTTGGAGAGAACGGTACCCTTCTTAATGAAGGCCAGAAGCAGAAACACTTCAATGTGTTTCCTATCAAGAGATTTGCAGTTGTGGCTAAAATTCCAGGACATAATAATAGTCTGTCTGGACTCAATCAAAATAATCAAAGAGCCAAACTAAGAACAACTGCATCTGGATGCTTTGAACATTCGGAAGCTTTGTATAAGCATTTTTAAAAATTGATTTTAGAGTAATTGAACAGAAGGTGGGTGTTTTCTTGCCTGTCTTTCTTGAGAACTCATGCTGGGAAAGTCAGATAAACTTGCACTGGAAACTATGCCTCATACTATGCCACACAGTCCAGGTGTGGTTGATGGCTGTCTGATGTAGCACAGAGAGGGTGTTGTTGGACTAAGATATGTTACAGTTTAAAGAGAAGCCTTATTAAAACACTGTGACTTGGTAAGCATGTCCTTGGTCTCATGGGACATTTTAATATTGCACTTCTGTTTTAAAATGTGTTGTCTTTCAGTAGGACTTTGAGAAGACCTTGATCACACTTGATCTCTTAATCTAGGTGTTTTAAGTATTCTGCTTCTTACTGCACTTTTCGGCATATATCAGATAATGCAGATAACTTCATCTCTGCTAAATACTTTCAACAGAGATCTTTGTGTTCTGTCAGTAGTTAAGGTTACATTTTTGTAATGATGCGATAAGGTGGCCTCATGTTTTGGTTTAGAACTAATCCGAGCTACCTTTACCACAGGGGGTGTCCAATCCTGCTCCTGGAGAGCCATTGTCCTGCAAAGTTTAGCTCCTACCCCAATTAAATGCACCTGAACCAGCTAATCAGTGTCTAACTAGGCATACTAGAAACTTCCAGGCAGGTGTGGTTTTGGAAAGTTGGAGCCGAACTTTGCAGGACCGTGGCCCTCCAGGACTGACTCTGGATATGATGTTGATGTACATTTCCATATTTGTGGCTTAAAGGGATAGTTCACCCAAAAATTATGTCATCAGTTACTCACCCTCATGTTGTTCCAAACCTGCAAGACTTTCAGAACACAAATTAAGATATTTTTGATGAAGTCTGTGAGATTTCTGTTCCTCCATTGACAGCTATGCAACTACCACCTTGATGCTTCAAAAAGTTCATAACGATATTGTAAAACTAATCCATATGGATTGAGTGGTTTAGTCCAAATTTTCTGTAAAGACATTTAGGCTTTTTATTCACATATAAACATTGATCAGCAAACATAAACAGAAGCTCAGATTTCCTAAAAAATATCTTCATTCTTGTTCCGAAGATGAACAAAAGTCTTGCGGGCTTGTAACGACATGAGGGTGAGTAAACGGTGACAAAATTTTCATTTTTGGGTGAACTATCCCTTTATGGAAATCGTCCTTCTTTGTGCTTATGAGACATGTTATGTCACTAGATTCAGTTGTAATGAATCATAATTTGCATCTTTAATCCACTTAAGCATTAACTGTCATAATTTTCGTTTACTCTTGCAGAAGAGGTTGACTACAGCAACTTCGGCACCAGCACTCTGACTCGGAAAAAGAAGGCAGTGGTCACTCTTCGAAATGACCTGAACCGCAAACGGCCCCACATCCGCATTGGCATGCCTCAAGACTTCCGTCCTGTATCGTCTATTATTGATGTGGACATCCTTCCTGAATCTCACCGAAGAGTGCGACTCTACCGGCATGGCTCGGACAAGCCCCTTGGATTCTACATCCGTGATGGCACCAGTGTTCGTGTTACACCCCACGGTTTAGAAAAGGTCCCGGGTATCTTCATTTCCCGCCTGGTACCTGGAGGCCTGGCCGAGAGCACTGGCCTGCTGGCCGTCAATGATGAGGTCCTGGAAGTCAATGGTATTGAGGTGACAGGAAAGACATTGGACCAGGTGACTGACATGATGATCGCAAACAGCCACAACCTTATTGTGACCGTGAAGCCGGTGAACCAACGCAACAATGTGGTGCGCAGCAGTCGTATCTCGGGCAGCTCGGGTCAGTCATCCGACAGCAGCGGTTCGGTGGGATACCCTGCCATCACCGCTCCCACCGGTGCCACCGCCATCTCTCATGGCTACAGCCCAGAAGATCTGGAGAGTGATGAGGAGTCGGACATCGTAATTGAGAGCAACATCAAGCGGCCATCACGACGCTCCAATGCCTCAGTGGCTTCAACTGCGTCCCGGTCCCAGACGCAAACAACCACCGTAACCCCACCCAGCCCCCCTACGCGACCCCAAACGAGACCTCCATCCACTGTGTCCACGGCCTCTTTCCACTCTCAACCGAGCTTTAATGGCACAGTGCCCAATAGTTTGAGTTACAAGTTGCACAAGGACCTTACCCTACAAAACAACCCCTACCACAGCAGCAACCCCGTTATGCGGGAAAGCAATGGCAGCCTACACAAAATCCTCAGTAGCCTGAGGACAGACCCCCGTCACAGCCTGGCTTTACCCAGAGGAGGGGTTGAGGAGGATGGCACAGTCATCACTTTATAATACAGTCACATATAAAATCCAGCCCACCCAGAGACATCGGCTTTTCAGCCTGGGACATCAGACTCAACTTTGAACCTCACCCAACTTTAAGGGTTTTGTAAAATGAATAATTTAACAGAAACAATATCTGGAATTTTACTCTTTTAAATGTTCTTTTTTTTCTTCCATGTGTTCTAATGTCTTTTGTAAAAAAATGTGTCCAATTTAGTGGTATGTCTCTTTTTCCAAGCAGAGACACTTTTTTTTATCTCGTCTATCAGTGTTTCTCAGTTCTTGTTTAGAGGTTAATTTTAATCATGTTATCTAAATGTGTCTTGGGACCAGAAATTGGGTTTAGACCTGTGTGTGCGTACTGTTGTCTTCTGTTTACGGTTTGTACCTCAAAACAAACATTTGTTCCTGGTATAATGAAAAAGCTTATTATATTATGCAAATGCAAAAATGAATTTACTCTTAATCAGCAACCCCCTTTTTTATTTTTTTTGCCCTGTCTAATTAAGTTAATAACTGAATAGAATTAATAATCATTATTATTAACTTTCAGTAATGAATGTCTGCTGTATGCGTTTTTAATACCTTTATTTGCAGTAATTCACAATTTGGCGGATTCCCTCAGAATGTTTGTTTCCGAATATTTAAATATCACTTGTTTCAGCATTACAAAATTACCTTTTTGGAAATTGTGGATGTCTTTATTTAGACAAGAATAACATCTTAAAACGTAATTTTTTATGAGACATTTACTACTACAGTATGTTGATTTTGGCCTTGTGGGATTTAATTTGACTTTGTTTCTGGTCTATTTGACTGCAGTGGAGTGTAATTGGTCATCACATATAGGTATTTCACACTTGTATGTCCTCTTGAAGCCCTCTTGACTTCAGGAGTCCAGTGGAATGTAAGTTGGTTCCTTCTGTTTTATTCTGTACACATATTTGCTGTCACCTCACTGTTAATGAACCCTCACCTCTGACCTCCACTCAAATCGCCACAGCTGAACAGACTGCTGTCTCATACTAGTCATATCCTTAATGGCTTTAATGTTAATGCTGCCACTGAGCATACGGTCCAATCAAACTTCAGGTATAAAATTAAGTCTTATATCATTCTTTTTTATATTGGGAACACACCAGTTCATTCTTAATGTTGTTTTATAGAGAGAGAGTCTGTGGATTACATTTGTATATAATTTAAAACCACTGTGGTGTGGATGTACCTTCCTTTTGCTTTTAGGTTGACTGCATTGTATTTGTCTTCTTGAACAAAGACTTACCTTCATATCCACCATTTCTGTGCCTTACTGCCCCTCCTACAGACATTCACTCAAACAGACTTAAGTATTTGGATCTGACCACTGGAAATATTTTCATTTTGGTAAAAGCAAGGGCATGGTATAAAATGTGGGAGTCAAAATACATTTGTTCTGTGTCGCCATCCGTTGGTCATTGCCTGAACTGCGTCTCTTGCTAAGATTCACTTTCTTTATATTTTGCATTAATTATTTGCCATTCGTATCATTGTTCTTGTCTTGGATCATCTGTATGTCTGTGTATCATCAACACTGAATAAATTGAACAGAAATTCAAAACAAAAACAAAAAGTACGACAGATTGTGTCTTCGGTCAGTCGTGTTGGACAGTTTCAGTGTGCCGGACTGCCGGTTAGTTTAATATACCTACAGTAAAGTTCAGTGTCTAAATATATTAGTCAGGCAGTCAAACCAAACTTAAAATGGTAGTTACAATACAAAATACATTTAAATAATGTCTATATGTTTTTTACACATGTCAGTTTTTTTTTCTTTTCTTTTTTTTAAACAAAATAAAATTATGAGATGGACAAAACACATTCTGTAGTGTTCTTTGCATTCATAGTTTTTGTTAAGATCAACGACCAGGCTTAAGATTGAATTGCACAGCAATTTCCTGTATCCTTAATGAACCATTTTTTTTTTATCTGAACTATCTATCTATCTATATGTCTATCTATCTTTATGTCTGTCTGTCTGTTTTATTGTCGTGTCAAATATTTACCATTTTTAAAATCAGATCTATCCGTTTGAGTCTCTGCTTTGATCAGCTTTGACCCTTATTATCACATGACCAACATGTGTCCAACCCGTTCTTTGATTGGCTATTAAACCTACGCATGCGCACATGCTCCTCTGCGTTCACTTCCACACATAAACAAGAGCAGTGTAGTGGATAGCGAAACATGGAGCATCGCTTTGACAGGGCAGCAGCGGTGCTGTCACCCCTGGAGGAGTCCAGCGCAGAGGTGAGCAGAGACAGCGGTATCGTGTCGCAAAGCGCCAGCAGTTTGTCTATGGTGAGTGAGGCCCTGAGCAGCGGTACCGTGTCTCAAAGCCCGAGTTTCGGTGCTGCAGTGGCCCAGAGCCCGATCTCAGCAGCCGGAGAAACCCAGGACCAGAGCGAGCCGGAGCAGACACAAGACGACGAGCTACTGAGACACACGGCCATCACATACTCCTCTTATATCAGAGCCAACGCTGAAGAAGAGGTAAGGGCACATAGATAGCAAAGTCCTTCTTTGGCATGCCTGTTTAACATGATAATGCTTAAACTTCAATACACACAATAAAAGCAGCATATATATGTCTTGTCAGTATATCATCATCATCATCCTCTTTATTATTATTAGCCTATATCACATATAAGCAAGCAAGCATGTTGTTCTTCTGAATATTTGTACTGCTCTGATTCGGCCATACTGCAGTGTGAATATGATCTTGATACAACAGTTATTTAAACAAGAAATAATTATTGATATTAACTTGTTTTTTTCAAAACAGTATTGCCAGTTCCCTGTCTATATTTTGTCTCCACCAAGGAAAATCGTTCTAAAAGAAGCCACAGCATAATCAACTTCTAAGTAACACCCAGTAGTGATGTTTCATTCCTGAATGAATCGGAATGAAGGTTTCAATTACTCACTCATAAACACACTAGGCCTAGTCCTGCCCGATTATGCCTACTTCTGCTATAGTAGGTGAAAAACTGTATGTTAGCTGAGTAGCATGTCCGAATTCATACATAACAGTTGGTGAAAAATACCTGGATGACCTACTAGGCTAATTTTTGAGATTCTGAAGTTCGCATGCATTGGACAGTGGACACTTTACTATCCCATCAGGCCACGGAGAAGTGAAGTAATACAACTGACACAGTAGGTCAGATGACAGTGACAACATGGATATTGTAGTATGTCTCAATTGCATGCATAGCAGTTGTGCCCTTTCAGTCGGATTGCGGTGCCCCCGGAAGCAATTTCAACATGCATACTATATTGAAGAAACATGTTTCAAAAGTAGTACCTACTACTCGGTTTCTGGATTCTGGATGCAGCACGGGTCTTAATAATCGTACGTAAACAATAGTTTGTGCATGATGTGTGTAAGCATGTGTGAGTTAGGATGATTTGGTGATTTTATTCAGTTTTGTGTACAAAAAAAAAAAATCTACGCGATTATTAGCGAGCCAAGGAGGTTCGGTTGACCTTTAGTTTATGTTTGCTGATGAATGTTTATGTGAATAAAATTCAAAATTCAATCGGTTTATCATAAAGCAATTGTCTCTTCAGAAAATGTGGACTAAACTGCTCAATTCATATGGATTAGGTTATGATCTCTATGAACTTTTTGAAGCATCAAAGTGATAGTTGCATAGCTGTCAATGGAGGAAAAGAAAGCTCTCCGATTTCAGCAAAAAGATTTTCATTAGTGTTCTGAAGATGAACGAAAGTCTGACGCGTTTGGAACGACATAAGGGGGTGACAAATTAATGACAGAAAACTTAAATATTTGGGTGAACTTTCCCTTGATGTTTGCCTTGTGGATGAATCAGAAGACTGTTGAAAGAATGTTTGGTGGGTGGAAGTGTACAAAATACAACTTTTTGTTTGTTTTAGTGTGAGAAGCATTTATTTGGTTAAAAACCAAACAATGCCGTCCATAATAGGAACCCTCATGACGACTATAAAAGATGCAATGGGATATTTGTTTGTGGCTGATTCATCATTGATGAAACTATGAATTCTATTATAGTGACCAGAAAATTTTAGTGGAGAAGTCCTGAATGTATAATAAGCTGAACAAATTCAGGGTTAGTTTTAGTTTGACCGAACCCAACAAATTAATTCAGTCTCAATCAGTAGAATATAGATTATAAACTTTCTGTCAACTCAGGATTTAATTTGTGTGTGCACATGCAAATGTCACAATAGCTGTGAATCACATGGCTGTGTGAATCCACAGCAGCTCCACCATGTAAACTTTAAGCAACAGGCCCGGCTCCACGGGGGGGCCAGGGTGGGCCTGGCCCACCCAATCAGAAGCTTGGCCCACCCTGGCCCCACACCACATGACAGCCAATCACAAAATTGGTGCTATATTCAATTCAGCTCGAGATACGTTATTTTCTATTTTCTACCCAACCCCGTCCTTTTTCCCCTCCGAGACAGACTCAGTGTTGCCAACTTAGCACCTTTGTCGCTATTTTTAGCGACTTTTCAGACCCCTTTAGCATCCTTTTTCAAAAAAGCGACTAGCGACAAATTTAGCGACTTTTTGGACAAACCTCAGTAACCTCCAAATGTTGCCAGTACTGTCCTGCGAGCGCGAGCTCTTGCTTTCTCCCTGTCGTCACTCTCGCTGCGTCTGCCCTGTTCAGTGAGTGGCTGAGAGGAGCGGACGGCCGCTGACAGACGCGAATGAGCAGTGTTTTTCCACGGACTTATCACTTATCTGCTTTTCTTTTGTTTTATTTAAAGTTTAGAATTTAGTTTGAACATTTTAATTTATTTTATTTTCTTGTGCTTCACAGAGCTTTAGTTCATCCGGTTCCCGAACTCTCTCAATTCAGATAATTTCCACATAAAAAAATGTAGTCATTCACTATATCATAGTGTTTAACATGTTAAACATGTTTATATAATTTAAAGTTACTAAATAGTTCCAAAAATTAAAAATGAAGAACATGTTAACATTTTAACAAGTTTGTTTTAGTTGATGTAGTAATTTTAAAATACATGCCCTTTTTTTTATCAAATCTATAGTTACATAATTGATACAAGATCTATATAGGGGTCAAAAAAATATTACAAATGCAAAAAGAGAGACTATATATATATATAGATAAACATGTTTAACATGTTTATCTATATATATATATATAAAGTTACTAAATATATAGTTCCAAAATATATACAAAAAATCTTAAAAAAGAAGAACATGTTAACATTTTTAGTTAGTAACAAGTTTGTTTTAGTTGATGTAAATAGTTATTTTAAAAGATCTGCTCCTTTTTAGCAAATCTATAGTTACTTAATTGATACAAGATCTGTTAAGAGGTCAAAACAATATTACAAATGCAACAAGAGAGAATGTAAAAATAAACATGTTAAACATGTATAAAGTTATATAAATAAAGTTATATATACAAAGTCACTAAATAGTAATGTACAAAACATTTTAAAAATGAAGAAAACACAAACACAACAATAACAAACAAACACCCTAACAATTGCCTTAAATGCATGATATTAAAATTATATCAACAGACATGAACAGATATGTGAGACTAAAGTATTACCCCATACCCCATTACTGCATCTGTATATTCGTTTTTTTTTTTTTTTTAACACGGTGTAGGTATCAAGCCTAATTTGTCAAGCATGATATGGGTTAAATAAAGACTGACTTGTTCTCTGTGCTGCTGACTGAATTATGTTCCTAAAACCAGACTGCTTTTTAAATTCTTAATGGTCCTCTGTTATTTATTTACAAGGCAGTGAAGCGACTGTTTATCCCTGTAGCATTTCTATCACATGCACACTGAGTATGTACAGTCTATCATGTGTTTTGTTTTCTTAACGTTTATCACATATTTTCTGTGCAGGTCCTGTGCTTGGAGAAAAGCCTGGAAGAAATGCTTACAAGAGTTGACGAGTTTGTTGGTATGCTTGATATGGTAAGATCAATGTCTTTTCCCCCATTTGTGAAGTTGCTATTAAAATAATTAAAACTAAACTGAAATATAAAAAATAAATTAAAGCTTACTGGAACAATAGAAAACTAATAAAAATGAAATTAAATTAACTAAATATAAAAGCTAATTCAAATGATAAATAAATGATTTAATATTGTATAAATAATACTAAAACAACACTGTTATAACCCAATAAAGAGACTGAGTTTAATAATCAAGACCCCCTCCCTAAAATACTGTATAGGCTTCTATATATTATGTATAAAGACCCATTAATTGTGTGGGGGTCAAAAAAAACATATTTTATTAAATTGTAATAAATGCTTGTATATTGTTACTGTACTAAACCTAAAGCAAATTATTAAAATGCTATCTATAAAATACTGAGCTTTGTGTGAAGTATCCACTGTCCACTAGTAAAATACCAATAGATAAATAAACCTAAAGAAAAAAAAATACATAATTTGTATGATGCATTGACGTAATATCCACTGAAACAGGAAGCTAAGGCGGGGCATATTGAATGGCTCCTACCCCTTTTCAAATAGCCAATTAGGTTACCTCACAGACTGCAAGTCGTGCTTGACAGCACCATGAAAGTGAATCCGAGTGCTGATGATACGTTGGATTCAATAGTAGAGGTGTGAATAAATTCTAGCCATTTCATTCTTAACCAATGTACAGTTGGAAAACGGAATAAAACTTGAGAATTTGAGCAACCGAACACGCATCTCCAACCCATATTGCTCTGTGATGTGTCAACAGTCTCTTTGACCAGGTGGCATTTATAGCATAGGGGACGGGACACTAGATTCTAGAGAGCATTTGATTGGACAGAAGATCTGATAAGAAGCTAACGTACGTGGTGATGTCATAAAAATGATATCCATTTTAGCGGAAGTGAGAGACTCAGTTTTGAATGCTTTTATCTCCTAAATGTGAATTTTGTCATTGTTGTGGAACACACCAGCTTATCCATAACCTTAAAGGTGCTCTAAGCGATGTCAGGTGTTTTTTAGGGCAAAAATTTGTTTTGTCATATACAGCAAACATCTAACTATCTGCTAGCTGGCACCCCCTGAACACACTGTAAACAAAAAACGCGGTCTCTGCAGACAGCCCAGGCTCCACAAACGGCAACAAAAACAAACTGCGGCAACCCGCTCCACGAAACATAACAAACAGTGTTCCACCCAATAACCGACAAGAATGATTTGGGGGTGGGGTTAGTGCGCGTACACATGAAGGGGGTGTGGAGGAGAGAGGAGCATGAAGAGGGAAGTTAGAATTATAACTCTTTAAGTTTGATATGGCCGACACACGACCAAAGAGACTACGTTCCGATGAACAGATTGCAAAAATACAAAGAAGAGGGAAAATGAGAAGGAACGCGCGAAGTCCCGGATTTAGCTACATCAGAAAAGCCTTCGAAAGGTGGCGAAGGGCAGGGAGCTCTGTTTTTGCTGGACAGGTGGGTAAATCCAGTTTGTTTTTTCTAAATGGACTTTCATGTTCGCCTAACAAACACAAGGATATAATTAGCTAGAACAATGCAGTCAGCGCTAACTTTGGTGAATACCGGTACAACTGTTTCTAGCTGCTAGCTATATCGATCTCTACTGTAAATGATCAAGCAAACTCACAGTAGGGCGACAGTTTGTGTGAATGATTGTTTTCACCAACTGTTTGTTATGAATTTGTATGTTCATTCATTGCCTATTGACAACTTTGACTAAATTTGTCTACGACGGAGCCGTTGTTTATGCTCACTGGGAAACGCGAAGCTAACGTTATTGCGTCCTTGTGTATGGGAGCTAAAGTTATAACCTCATGTTTTATTGTGTTTTTCTGGCAATGTTTATCTTTTTCTGCATTCTGTTTTGCATTATATGCAAGCATTTATCTAAATTGGCGACATTAACGCTACACCTTGAGTGAAGTACCACTAAAACTACAGGGGGAGGGGACGGGATGAGGAGGAGGGAGGGTCTAGCTAGCTTCCGTTTTGTTTGACAATACTTCGAACGTCAACAAGAAGTGACGTCACCCAACATCGCTTAGAGCACCTTTAAGGCTAACATATTCATACTAAAAGCTAAAAAAAAAAATTATTTAAGGCCCTGTTTACACCTGGTATTAATGCGTTTTAATCGATCTGATCTCAAGTAAACGAGGGAGACACATACCCGTTTACACCTGGTATTTTAATCTGTCTCTTTTGTCCACTTTCAACCACTTCTGTCCTGATTTCTTCGAGGGGCGGGTAAATGTATAGGCTTTTTCAGATCTTTCGATCTAATGGGCGAAATAAGCTCACACAATTTACATCTCCCCTCAAATTTTCCACAGACTCTGTTGTGGCCCCCTTAAACCCCTGCTTAATGCACTGTTGCCTAAGGTGTTTAACTGACCAATCTGCAAATACTTTAACTGAAAAAGCATGCTAGACGTTGATAATTTTTATTTTATTTTTATAGATTCGAAATGACACCTCACAGGTGGTCAATGAGAACCTACCACAGATACAAAGAAAATCGGAAGAGATGAGGGAGATTTACCGAAAAATTGACAAATTGGAGGTACTAACTTCAAACAATGCCTGAACCATGGTGATGGATTGACACTTTTTTTGTTGTTGTTGTTGCTTCAAGTGTAGCTTCTAATTCTCAGGGCTTTGTCAAAATGGTTGGAGCCAATGTCAATGCAATGGAAGAACAAGTAACTCAAGTTGAAGGTGAAGTTGGAACTCTACCAGGCGCCTTCAAAAAGATCTTTCGCACAATGGCCGTGCCAGGTTTTTTAAACGTGAGCTCTTTACGTGTGTATATGCATGCTTGCCATAGTATTTGGCATAGAACTGTCACCAATTGTTTACTGCCTCCTCTTTTTTCTTCTTCTTCAGAAACCTGCAAGCCCAAGAAGGCAATCACAAAGACATCAAGAGCTTCCCAGTGTATTTAAAACAGAAGATTACTTTAAACCTCAGTCTGAGCAGTAACGGAGAGATTATCGTATTGACTTTAGAAAGTACCGACCTAGACCAGGGTTCTCCAACATCAGCAGTGCTGCCTGCTTTCAGGTGCAAACACCTGCTGGAATTGCTAACACAAACATTTCACAGTCACTCTATCTGCAATTTATTCAAATGAATCCTGATCAAAGCCAAGTGTTATTTTAGTAGGCAGTCTAATGGCAGCTAGTTTTATAACCAACAGAAGCTTTGGTCTTAAATAACTCTTTTTTTTTTCTGAAGTGCCTCTCCAGGAAGTCTGACACTGTTTCTTATAATTGGGAAAGCATGCTTGGAAAATGTCAGAACATTAGTTCAAACGTTTATATGATTTTTATTCGAACTTGTACATAGTTTTACAGCTTTATAATTGTTTTGCCCTTTGTCTTTTCTTCCAGTGCTTGAGATCTTTTTGCACTATTTTCACTATTGGTATTTATCACTGATATATCTTATTAAGGTCTAAAGTTCGATGTCTGGCACATGTTGACAATTAATATTTAATTAATTCATATAACCAGTGTAACTGACTCTGGGTTATTATGTAGCATTGAGTGCCGCACTCAGCCAAACAATCGGCACAACAAATATTGTTTTTCATGGACCATTTACTTTTATACTAATATGTCCATGGACAGTTGTTATGTTAATTGTTACATGATGATAAATGTGACTAATGATTGTCTGTTTGTAATAAATTTCCAAATATAGCCTATAGCATAAAGTGACTACATTTCATTACTGATCAATTGTTGTTTTTGGTCAGTTGAACAGCTTTGTATTCTGTATTCCACAGAAATGATGAGAGTTTGCTTTCATCTGTTAATGTGTTGTGAAATTGTAGTGGGATTTACAAAAGTATTTGTTAGACGGATATTGATATTGAACCAGCGTTGAGCCAAACCTACAACCATAAAATTGGATGACAAAGCTGTATTTTATAGGAAAAGAATACAAGGCTGATGAAGAATCCACGCATTTTTAATACAATGGGGAAAAGGTGTATTTCTTTCTGTGATTTACATTACATTATATCACATGTAGATCTGAACCAAGACACAAGAAATCACTTAAAGAATAGTTCAGCATTTGGTCATATTATATCTGTTAAAATAAATAGTTTTTCTAAACTCCACGTGATTACTCCAAACTAATACCGGTTACATTTTTCGTGTGAGCAAATAGTCCGTTTCACCAACAACGAATCATTCTTTTGAACAGATTAATGTAATGATTCAGTCAAAACCTGCTGTTCACAAAGCGTTAGTCAATTACTAGACTGAAAGCCTTGTCATTACTTTTTCAAGAGTACAGCGGGGATAAGAACAGTTAACAATTCGCCATACAAATAAAATGCCTTTAAAAAAGCCATAACGCAAAATAATCAGTGGGTCGAATCTTTAAACCGGTTCATTTAAATAAATCGATATGATCAGATCTCAAATGCTACCAGGAGGTGTGTTCGTGTGATCGGCTGCGGCTGGATGTAACCGATCGGTGAGAGTTGCCCCTTGCCTTTGGGGAGGAGCTGAAAACGGAGACGTGAAGTCGGACACTTTCTGCTTCCCGTAGTGACCGCTCGCGTGGTGTTTTCATACTTTATCACAGCTGAAGTGAAATAAATGCAATATTTGTTAAATACACAGACACTTCGGATACGTTTGTAATACTTTATGTATGCTTAGACAGCAACTTAGTGTCGGCCCAGATGCAGGCCACATCTGGTACATGTGGATTCCAGGCGTACCAGATGTGGGCCGGATCTAGGCGACACTATGTTGCTGTCTGGTACGTGTCTGTTTGTACAAGAATAAAGTTAAGCATAACCCTATACTATGAAAGTAGTGGGGTCTATGTTTTTTTTATCAGTTTTATTTTGATTAACATGACACAATATAACATTGTGACAATATGAAAAGAGGTTTTACTGTTATAAAAAAAAACAGATTTGTGAGCATTAGTGGAACTGAAGGTTTTAGAATAAAAATGAAACACGTGATCGCTGTCATGTGGTGAATCAATGCCCATGCAGCCGCTCTGGAGAAGCTGTGCAGAATGAGCCAGCCGGCTGCTCTCGAATCGCTCTTGCGGTATTTTTATGGCATCAAATTTTTAACCAGCATGCACTGCTTCAAGTCAGGTGCCGATCGGTCTGCGCAGTGCTCTATGAAGTTGAAAACACCTCAGATCTCTGCGGTACAAAAAGGGGGCATTTCCAAATTTTGGGGCGTTTTCAAACCGGGAGAAGAGGTTTTTTTTAACTATCCAAAGGTACGGAAGCCCAAGAGGCCATTCATTATTTTATTTTTTCTTGCTTTCTCGTGATCGTACGGAGCCCCTAAAGGGACACGGTGGTGGAAAAAATTTGGGATGGGAGAAAAAAATATTTTTCAAAACTTTTGCGTTCCCCTGAGAAACTTTGCGTTCCCTCGCAAAACCTGTTGTGAGTTTGGACAAACACTTCCTGTTTAATGTCCTGCTGGTTGTGTTTCAGTCAGCTCCGTATGTTAACAATGGAGCGGTTCAGTGTTTGAACTTGGACTCAAATATAAAGAAATGCGGTCAGCGAGTGCTTAGTTCAAAGAGTTGGCAATAAAGTAAAGTAAAGTTGGCAATAAAAAAATAAATAATAATATAATATTGTAAAAAAAAAAAAAACGTTTTCTCTGTGACTTTACTGATGTGTGACTATTCTTTACAACTACAAATTCCACTGTCACAGGTGCTCAGTTTTGCTATAATAATACCCTCACAGAACATGGTATAGTAATCAGCCATCCATGCAAAAGCAGAGGTCGTGTGGTGTACTGTAGGTACATCTGTCCAGGCCAACATCTAATGTCTTGATGCCTTCATGGGGATCCCAGAAAACCTGCAATGAAAGTAGTACAGTTCGAAATCCGTCATACATACATCTCATTTGTATCTGGTATCCCAAATTATCATTCCAGGTTAATTTTTAGCTTTGCTCAATATACAATATTTTTGGCATGATATTGCTTTCAACTCGCCCCTCTGAATATTCCTTTAACATGGCATTTAATTGAAGTGAGGGCTTCAGAGCAGAGCCGCTTACAGCGTTTGCTCTCGTCTGTCTCATTGTTTGCATCAGGACTGATCAGGTTACTGATCAAGTATTTGTCAGCCAAATCTTAGCCACGGTTAAAACTCACCTGAAGTTCAGCAGAGATGGAGGCAGCGATCTTTGAACAACACAGCTTGGCTTCTGCATGATGAAACTGCAAAGTATGCTCAAAAATCACAAAGCCACGTGTACAGTTCCAAGCCAATTTTGGGTCACAAATTTTATTTTTCTCGGGATCATTCCTGATGTCGAAGAAAACAAGTCAGTCAATCTCCAATAATGCCACTTGTTCTTTAACCTGTAACCAAGAATACTAACACAGACATACAGCTTCTTCAAGGTTGGATTTGGTCGGGCTCTAACTATAACATGAGACTCTTCCCAAAACATCCCAATAACATGTTCTTTCTCTCAGTTAGAGGACACTTTAATAAAGAACAGTAAAGTAAATGCTTTAACTAAGATAGTCACTTAAACTATTGGTTCCAATGACCCTTGTGACCTATAGCTGTCATAATGAGCTAGAAGAACAGCTATATGTTTTAACACGTTGAAGACCTTTCTCAAACAAAACGAATCCATGTTTCATCTCTGCAAGCCAGGCTGAATAAGCCAGCTCTGTTGCTGTATTCCTGGCATGGGCCAAACCCTTCAGTCACCTCCAGAATACATGAAAAGAACATTACGTAATCACACTGGTAACTTCTCATAAGCTTAGAGAAGTCATTCAACTCATTTGATATGTATATTAATACTTTGATTATAATCACTCATTAGATATATATTGAAGTGGCAGTGATTTCCAGAATCCACCCCCTTCAATATGATCATGTTCTTCATGCAAATGCTTTTAAACCATTCAAGCACGACAAGACAAAAGAGAACATGCTGTCTGTGAATGTCCTCCTGACACACAGGACGCACAAAAAGATGTGTGCCAGAATCGACTTCTCTTTCTCGCTTGAACGAGTAATAACATAACTATGCCAAAATGTCAGTTTTGTTGAGTATCCTCATAAGTGAAGTCTTAAATGAGTTAAATAAAGTCTTAAATGAATGTAAAGATTTGGATGGGACGCGTGTGAGATCCGCATGTGCAGCAGTGACAGCAGAATCAAAGAACACAGGTAACAGAGAAAATTACTCACTGCTCTTGACTAAAGAACGTTTGTAGCTTTAATAATGATCAATCTACATTTAATTTATAATTTATGCAGTTAAGACTGTTTGATAGCTTTATTCAATGTATGTATATTTACCTGTTAGACAGGTAGAAAGGGCACAGTAAATATGACATAATTATGTAAAGATAGTTCACTTAAATTTTAAGTTGTTATATTTTTTAGAGCCCAATTAATGTTACATTTGATAGCTTTCAATTATACTGTAATGTTGAATGGCAACGTTTAAAATAGAAAAAAAAGAAATCATTAAAGACATGGTATCCGTGATACTGGCCTTCATTCATAAAAAAGATGCCATTAAACAATTATTTAAATATACTGTCTTTATGTTGTTTACTACATAAATTTGGATTAACTGTGAAATTATTACATTATAAAATATATTAAAAACAAGCTATCTTGTGCAATTGCAAAACAATTATCCCAATATAAAAACACCAACACACCAAGTGAGCAAACATTTAGGTGAGATTTGCCATGGTAATTGAGCAATGTTTATATATGAATAAAATCCTTAATTAAATCTGTAATTTCCTGGACTTTTAATGGATGGACAATTTTTTTAGATAATATTAAAAATATCTATATGACAATAGGCCTATATACGGTGGTCCTTCTCTGTGGTATTGAAAATCGATACATTACAAGGTATCGTATCAAAGTAGTGTAGCGTGCCACAAATTCTCGAAAATTTTCAAAGGGTGCCGTAACTGAAAAAATGTTGGGAAGCTATACGCTACCACCATTAAAGATCCTCCTATTTCTTTTTTGTATTTTCTTCCCTTTCTTGTGCAGCCCAAACAAAATATTTATATTGCAGTTTTATGAAAAAATATTTTTATCAAGATAAGATTGCCCCTTTTTGCTCAAAAGTAAGCATTCTAGCTGTAACACCATTCACCACACCTCAAGTTTTCTAACATTAAAAGCACTAATATTGGGGAAAGGGTTTACAGATGTGGTTCTTGATCAATTCAAGTTTATGATACAGACAATTGTAATGAATATCTGTTTTTGATAAAAAACATAACCTTGTTTTTTAGATTTAATTACATTTTTCCGCTATGGCCAGCAGGCTACCTGTCATAGTTCTGTCACTTCTGCTTTTGTTACTAGTTCTGTGTGGTGACTGACAGAGCTATGACATTTCCTGTCTGTCTCGTGTTTATGTTAGTCTAATTTCATGTGAGCACATGGCTCCTGATTATTCCTGTGCCATGTGCTTTCTGTCTAACTGTTAGCTCCTCCCTTCTCGTTATCTGTTTAGTAATTAACATTCGTCACCTGTTGTCTCGTTATCGTCCTGTGTGTATTTCCTTTTATAGCCTCCTTTGTGTTTTCAGTCCGGTGCTGGTTCGTTTGTCTAAGTTCCTGTTTCTTGTTCCTAGTGTTTTTACCTTGTTAGTATTTGTTCTGGTTTTTCCCCCACGTGGGAGTTTTGTTTGTACTTTGTATTTTGTTTAGTTGGTTAATTAAAATTTTACCTTTGTTTTCCTGCAATTAAGTCCTCATTTATGTTTCCTGATTATCACGTGACAGAACGAACCAGCCTAGAATGAGGACTCGGCGGAAAACGTCATACCAGTCACCAGGCACGTCATACCAGTCGATTATCTGCCCTCAATATGAACGGGTTATGAAATTAGACGCGTTGGTTTCTCTCCATCAGGAGGGCATGAATATACGAGATTTTGCCCTAAGATTCAGCTCAGCGGAAGGGACTGAGGGACTGAGCCTGGGGAAGATGGCCCTCAAGGACCTGTTTAATTTTGCATTTGACAAACCACTCAGTGCAGTGGAGATGAGGGTACTGAAGGAGTTCGACTTCTGGGGTTTCATCAATGCTCTGGATCCCGAGAGGAAACTTCCAGAGTGGCCAGCCATTGTATTCCCAGAGGCGAGGTTGCCTGCACCGTCTCATACTGATCATCGCAGGAGGAAGAAAACCTGGAGGTTTCGACTTCGTGGTCCTGGTCCTGGAGGTTTCGACTTCGGCGGTCCCAACCCCGGTGGTCCTGGATGATCCTACTTCGAGGGTTCCAGAGGGCTTTACTCTCCCTGCTAAGACCTTAGGGGTTGTAGAGCAGCTGGTAGAGACTACCCGCTCACGAAAGCGGAGGAAGAAGAGAGTTCAGGTCTCACCTGATGATTCAGAGAATGCTTCCGTCCTGTCTGATGATCCAGAGACTGTTCAGGTCACGTCTGATGATTCAGAGAATGTCCCCGTCACGTCTGATGATCTAGAGACTGTTCAGGTCACGTCTGAGGATTCAGAGAATGTTCCCGTCACGTCTGATGATCCAGAGACTGTTCAGGTCACGTCTAAGGATTCAGAGACTGTTCCCGTCACATCTGAGGATCCAGAGACTGTTCATGTCACATCGGATGATCCAGAGACTGTTCATGTCAGGTCTGCTGATACAGAGACTGTTCAGGTCACGGCTGCCGATCTGGAGACTGTTCCTGTCATATTTGCTGATAGAGAGACTGTTCATGCTATGTCTGCCGATCCAGAGACTGTTCTTGGGCCGTCCGAGGGGGTTTCTTCACCAGGGTCGCCCGAACAGCTTGTTCCGCCCTGCTCATCTGCACGACCTGCTCTGTCTTGGTCGTCTGCACGGCCTTCTTCGCCCTGGCCGCTTGCACGACCTGTTCCGCCCTGGCTGCCTGCATGGCTTGTCCCGCTCTGGCGGCCTGCATGGCTTGTCCCGCCCTGGCGGCCTGCACAGCCTGTTTCGCCCTGGCCGTCTGCACGCCTGTTCCGCCCTGGCCGCCTACACAGCCTGCTTCCCCCTGTAGGCCTGCACTACCACTAGTTTCCTCCCTGTTTTAGTGTTTCTGAAGTTGTCAGGTCTGTTTGTTTTCTTGTGTGTTTTTGGTTTTGTTTGATGTCCCTATGTTAGCTCCTCCCTTCTCGTTATCTGTTTAGTAATTAACATTCGTCACCTGTTGTCTCGTTACCGTCCTGTGTGTATTTCCTTTTATAGCCTCCTTTGTGTTTTCAGTCCGGTGCTGGTTCGTTTGTCTAAGTTCCTGTTTCTTGTTCCTAGTGTTTTTGCCTTGTTAGTATTTGTTCTGGTTTTTCCCCCACGTGGGAGTTTTGTTTGTACTTTGTATTTTGTTTAGTTGGTTAATTAAAATCTTACCTTTTTGTTTTTCTGCAATTGAGTCCTCGTTTATGTTTCCTGATTATCACGTGACACTACCAAGATGCTTCACGGGGACCAAATTACAGACATGTCCAATCTTAAAGAGACAATTCTGTCATTTACTCACCCTCATGTTGTTTCAAACATGTATAAGTACTTGCATGCTTTTACATGCATAGGCTAATGTACAACAAATGGTATGTATTGTGTTGCGGTTTATTTATTTTCAGTACATAGGCTATTTGTGTGCGGTCATGTATGCAGCCATATATCAACTTTGGCCATCAAAGAAGGCTTTAAAAAAATAGCCAAGAAAGATTGACAGGTGACACTGCATTGACTCCCCCTTTAAAGTTTAACCCTTTACTTTTATTTTGTTATTAGAAAAGCAGGTTTCACTTAGAAAGCTCCTAATGTACAATACAGTACATTATTTAAATGATCAACAATACAGTTTTTATTTTTTTAGCATTGCCCATAGCAAAAGGGTCAAACTCATTTCCTGGAGGGCTACTGTTCTGCAGAGTTTATATCCAACCTGTCATGATATGTAATACATGAGCAGTGTTGGGTGTAACGCGTTACAAAGTAACGCGTTACAGTAATAATATTACTTTTTTCAGTAACTGGTAGTGTAAGGCATTACTCTTCTGAAAATGGTAATATTATTACAGTTTTCCCGAGCTAGTTACTTGCGTTACATTTGCCAGTAGCACCTTCATCACACACAAGGCACACAACACAGAGAACGGAAGGGAAGGGAAGGGAAGGGAAGGGAAGGGAAGGGAAGGGAAGGGAAGGGAAGGGGGGGGGGATAATGGAACAGTGATTGGTCTGGGTTTGGCACGAGGTATCATTTACCATCACCGATTGGTCGACACCCGGCAGCCAGCAGCAGAGCGGCACCCTCAAAGACAGATGAGGAAAAATGGAGGAAGCGTCAACAACGGCAAGCTCTTTTTCAGAGGAAGGTTCCCAGCAACAGAAAGCTAGTTTTGACGGGTGGAGATTCAGTCATTATTTTGAATATGTTCAACGGAAGGAAAATAACTTGACGGTGAAGTGCACACTCTGCCCAGGGAGAAAGCTGCTCTCCACCGCTTGTAACTCTACCTCCAACTTGAAGAAGCACCTGCAGCGACAGCACGGACACATCAAGCTCGTTGCGAAGCGACAGAGTGACATGAACGAGCAGCCCCACAAGCAGCAAAAACTTTCGGTAACGCTTTAGATTACAGCCCGGAAAGTACTGTGTAATTAAGAGGAATTTACTGTGTAATTAAGAGGAATTTACAGTGTAACTTTCTATAATTATTGTGTACCTATAGAGTACTTACATGTAAGTATAAGGGAACAATATGTAAAGTTTGGGGAATAAAGGGGTAACCAGGAGAAATAAAAAAATATTTATACTGTAAGTATTATAGAACTAAGGGGGTACTTATTCTACTATTATGATACAACAATCTTACATTTGGGAACATATTAGCGAGAACATATACTGCGTACCTTTTTGTAATAATTGTGTACCAAGGCAATACATGCTGTATAGGCTTTTTAAAAATGACTGGGTACATATCCATGCATTTATAAAAAATATATATATAAATTTTTTTGGGCTAATAAGTTTGGGCTAACATGTTTCAAGGCAAGAAAAGCTAAGACTATTGCAATTTCTTTAAATATACTTGGAAATAAATCCGGTTTCATGTGGTTACAGGGTAAGTGGTGCTTGTATAATAAATAAAGGTTTCCGAGTCAGTGATATAAGATTGTGTGGATGCATTTTTATTGTACTTACCCTGTAACTACATGGAACAAGAGGGTAACAAGCACCACTACATGAAACAAGAGTATCTTTCCCCAATATTTAAGCAAAAGTTGCAATAGTTTTCGTTTTCAGTGCACTTTTGTTAAAAAGATTACTTTATAAATGCATAGATATGTACCCTGTAATTTTTAAAAAGCCTATACAGTAGGCTATGTACTGGTTCACCATTATTTCAAAAAGGTATGTTCTTGCTAAATTGCTCCCAAATGTAAGATTGTTATATCATAATAGTAGAATAAGCACCCTTTAGTTCTTTAATACTTACAGTATAAATAATTGTTTAATTCTCCTGGTTGTTACACCTTTATTCACCAAACTTAAAATATTGTTCCCTTATACTTATATTGTAAGTACGTTATAGGTACACTATAATTACCGAACATTACGCTGTAAAATCGCTTTAATTACTCAGTACTTCCCGGGCTGTAATCTAAAGCGTTACCAAACTTTCATTTGAACATAAAGTACTACCAACATCAAAATCCGAGCTAAATAAGCTTGTTGCCTCGTACGTAGTAGAAGAAATGTTACCTCTTTCTACCGTCGAATCGCTGTCTTTTAAGATAATTAGCAAAATACCGATAGCAGGGATATTTTTTTTTTGTTTGTACGTACTTGTTAATCGACAATCAAATTGAATTTTTGCACTAGATGGTTTTTGTTAAACATTGAGGAAGTTAATATATTCTTGTACTTGTTATAAATTGAAAATCAAATTGATTGTTTGCAATAGACAGTGTTTGTTAGGGTGTACTCACACTAGGCACGGTTGCCATGAACCGGGCCCGAGTACGATTGTCCCCCCCTCCCCACTCCCCCTCTGGCCTGCACTCACATAGGGTTTCAGCATTCGTGCCGGAGCACGCTTACGTCATTATGGTGCGACGGTTTGGGGATAAACAAGAAGAGCGTAGCTGTCTGAACACAATGGAGTCCATCGCTCTGTTTTCTTTGTGGATACTTTTGTGTCGTTTAAAGTCACAATTACCTTTTCTTTTCTTTTTTGTATTAAGTGGCGGAAACGGGCTTCCATTACAAATGACATAGGCAAGCTACTAAACGTCCACGGTGGTCCACAGCCCTCTCACAGCCTGTTGTTAAACAGATGTGTCGCCTTAGTGGCGCGAAAATTTTCACGTAATCGTGCTGCTCGTATGAGGAGGTTTGCAAGGTACCAGCTGAAGTGCAGAACCATGACGTCACGCGTCCTGTTCCGTGCTCCAGCACGGTTAGCGCTCACACTGCATGCGAACCGCGCCCGAGTCCAACTGAACCGTGCTCTGGCCCACCTCTTCCAAGCGGGCCAGGGCCGGCTAATCGAGCCGCGCCCGGGCACGGTTCGGAGCACTCACACTAGTCAAACGAACCGCGCTTTGGTGGTCAAACGCACTCGGGCACGGTTCAAACTGGCTAGTGTGAGTACACCCTTAAACATTGAGGAAGTTAATATATGTTTGGACTTGTTATAAATTGACAATCAAATTTATTGATTGTTTGCACCAGATGGTGTTTGTTAAACATTGAGGAAGTTAATACTTTTACTTGATTGCACGAGTACAGTTGTTTGTAGTTATTTGTACTAGACAGTGCCAGTCTGTTGTTGGCGTAATAAAGACCCTAAAGAACACTCCTCCTTTGTATGTTCTCCCTCCATCTGATGCATTCTCAGGCAATTATAGAGTAATTAAGAAAAAAAATTATCTAGTAATATAACTATTAATATAACTAGTTACTTTCTCCAGGGAGTAATAAAGTAAAGTAAGGCATTACTATTTTTGAGAGTAATATGTAATATGTAATATATTACTTTTTTGAGTAACTAGCCCCAACACTGTACATGAGTCACCTATTGCCACCCTGAAGCATAAATGTAATGTTGGGGTTACGGGGCGGGGTCAATGTAGATAAAAGAACATGGCTGAAACCTAAAACAGGTCTCGTGTTTTCTCCTTAACACACATTGAAACATGGTGTCAGAAGTAAAGTACTAAAGAAAATAAAGTGACAAAAAGAGTAACAAAAATGGAAGGATTAAAGCCACCTGCAGGACTTGATCTACTGCATGGTAATTTGTCAGAAAACTGGAGGAGATTTCGGCAAAGATTTGAGCTGTATCTAGATGCAACTGGAAGCGCTCTAGCAAGCCACCCAAGGTAAAGAAATTTGAAGAGTACTGTAACCCGAAAAAGAACATAACCTATGAGAGTTATACGTTTTTCACGTGTGTACAAGGGGACATGCCCATTAGCCAATACATCACAGAACTAAAGCTAAAGGCGAAGTCATGCGAGTTTGGACTGTTGCAAGAATCTCTTATAAGAGATCGAGTTGTCTGTGGAATCACGTCAGATGCCATGAGAGAGAGACTTTTAAGAGAAGTTGACATTAGTCTCGCAAAAGCTACCCAGCTGTGTATCGCGTCAGACAAGATGACAAAAGCTCAGATGAAGCAAATGCATGCCGAGGATCACAACCAAGCGTGACACACAAGCCCTGAAAAGTGAAGCCAAAACGTCTCGATCGCCCCCTGATGACTGGTCCTAGTATAGGTCATAAACCCCACCTCCCCATGTTATTCAACGGGACGTGAGACCAACTAAACAATTAAATTACACTTCACATATCTTTTTTCCAAAGACAGTTTCTGTCCTTTACTGTAGTTTTTATGATGTAATTTCAAGTGTTTATTTTTAAAATAAGTTTGTTTTTAGTTAGTTATTTGATGCTATAAAAACGTTGCTGTTACGTCATGATTGACAGCTGTGATTGACTGTTCTCTGAGCGAAGTAGTCACTGAAGCACCAACAGACTTTTTTCGGGATCTTTCAGGACTGAGAAAATTGGAGCTTTAAATTAAATATCTAAATTTCTATAATTAAAGCTATGGTATACGATGTTAAAAATCGGTCGAGAAAGCCTGAGACGGTAGGGAAGTTTTAAAAAACTCATCCCGCCCCTCCACACACACACCCCTCCCCTCTGTGCTACCTGATCCCTGAGCTATTTCACGTTTGAGTTCACGTCAACGCAAGACTAGCAACACATGAAATGTTCTGCTAAGGTTTTGAGTAATTGTTATTGCAGCACACAGCGCATCTTGTTCAAATTCCGATCGGCTCGAACAGAAACCTGCTAGGCATACTGAAATATATTCAAGCACTTCAAGAAATATAATTACTTTGACCCGTGATAGGCGATGCTAAACGGGTAACATTGCCAATGCCGACCGCAGCATGAGCAAGGTGTCAAACTGATAAAAAGCTATTTATGTAACACACATCACAACATAAAAGTATAAATAAATGTTTACCTGCTCAACAAAAAGTCAGCCGTGTCAGCGTTGGTTTTCAGTCCCAGATCTCCCTGAAGCTTCCTCCAACGGTCAATGGTGGACCCCACATTTTTTATTTTATTTATCTCTGCTCTTTCCTCTACAGACTCTCTTTCGTCCAAAATTTACAGTAGGGGCAAGCAGGGGCCGCTTGCTGCTGTTGTTTATATTTTATCCATTGCTGATCTGACGCTACTTAGCTAACTACCATAGACTGTCTGTCAGCAGCTTGCACGCGTAAGGAGGGGGGCGGGGTCGGGTCCGGTTGGGTTGGAGACGCGAGCGCCAGGCGGAGTTTCAAGTGGAGCTGGTGATTGGATGAGAGCAGTTGACCAATGTAAGCAGTCCGGCCGGACAGCTTACATTGGTCAACTTCTCTGCGGCTGTACAGCCAATAGACTGAATGGATTTTTTTCATTCTTTTTTCTATTCATATTGTTAGGATTGTACTATATAACCATAACCAGCATATAAACGAGAATATTAATAATGAACAATCTTTGAAATCGTATACCCTAGCTTTAATTATTTCACACCGACGTAATGGGTTGTTCTGCAGTGTGATTGCGAATGATTCAGCGAGATTGAGGGCAGGGCCTTGATTTCTCGGCTTTACTTCCTGCTCACTACTGCGTATGTCTGGTCCCGAAATCGCTACTGCGCAGGCTCAAGTTCCAAGATGTCAGCGCCATATCGGGACACTGGCGGCGTCACTTCTCGCCAATGAAAGAGAGCGAAGGGGCGTCGTACATCTTTTTTTTACAGTCTATGATCACAACGCACAAGCCTCTGCACGTGAAATTAAGCATGTTGATGCAGTGAAACATAAACACACACGCAAAAACGAGCAACGAAATAAATACAAACCGAATGAAAAAGACAAAGCAAGCACTTTTAATTGCAAAAGATATGGAACGGAGTATGCATCACGCAATTGCCCCGCATATGGCAAACAGTGCAAGAACTGTGATAAAATGAACCACTTTGCAAAGATGTGTAAATCGAAGGAAGTGCATGCGGCTGATGATGACGTCACAGATCAGAAACCTAGTCTGTTTGTTGGTGCAGTGCAAACGCAGACAGGTACAGATGAATGGACACTTGACTTAAAATTGGAGCACAAACATGTCAAATTTAAACTAGATACTGGTGCGCAATGTAATCCCGTACAGCCTGCTGCAAAGAATTGGAAAAAAGAACATACTAAGACCCACACAGTGTTGGGGAAGCTACTTTGAAACTGAACAGTTTGACAAGCTACAAGCTACTCATTAGTTAAAGTAGTTAAACTACAGTCAAGCTACCCTTTCGGAAAAGTAGTTTGCTACACTTACGATCTAGTTACGATCAAAAAGTAGCTAGCTACATTGAAACTACTTTTGCTTTTTTTTGAACAACATATTTTATAAATAACTGAATACGTGTCTGAGGAATGTTTTAAGTCAAATATTTAGTGTTTAAAACAATGCAATACAATTATGATTTTTATTGTTTTATTACACACAACACTCAAATATCTCAGACTGTTTGTCAAAAGTGCAAAATTGCAACAAATACAACATTGCAAGAACAAAATATACATCCAACGTAAATTGCATGTATAGACTTTGGCAAGAAAATACATTGAACAAGCGCTCACATGTGGCACTGACAATGCACGTTAAACTCGCTCACATGCAGTGATGAAGCTCGCAGAATTTACTGTGAAAGAAGAACCTGAATCAAGCTGCTTTCGAGCACAAATTGGTTCGCTCTGAAACCAGTCACAACAAATCTATACAGCAATTTAATTAGATCAAAGCCTTTGTCGTGCGATAAACAAACTAAGATTACATTTTTTTGTTCAACTGACAAACACGATGGCGCAAACTTTAGTGGTCTTTTATGTTCATTACCAAACTGGCGGACAGATCATGGCGGTTCATTGTGATTAAATCAGAAATAGAAATTTGATGTAACATAGAGAGCAATAAAGCAGGATAATTAATACATTTAAAATGGCCATTAATCACCTGTATGTGCGTCCTTAAATTTGTGCTTGAGGTCTTCTGTACGTCAGTGAACCGTTAGCCGCAAGATGCGTGATTAAACAACAGGTGGCGGTAATGGCAAAAAAATTAGTTTGTAATCTAACAAGAAGAAGAATATCCTTGCATCGCGCTGATTCGCGCAGGCTCAACAAAACGCAATAGCTTTTGCTCGCACTACACCACTGCTTGCTGCAAAAAGTAGCTATTGGAAAAGCTACACTGTTTAATAAGCAACTGAGCTACTGCCAAGCTACTGAAAAATGTAGTTAAGTTAGTAGCGTCGCTACTTGTAGTTAACTACTCCCCAACACTGGACCCACAAATGTGAAACTGTCAACTTACACCGGATACAAAATACCTGTGAAAGGAAAATGTAAGTGGGCAGTGAAATACAAAAAGAAAACACATGTACTGGAATTCATTGTTGTGAAATCAGATGCTAAACCAATATTAGGAATTAATGCATGTGAACAAATGGGCCTCATACAGAGAGTGATGGAATTGAGCAAAAACGACAAAATGGATATCTTCACGGAGTATGCTGATGTGTTTGAGGGCATAGGTTGCCTGGAGGGAGAGCACACAATCCGAATAGATGAAAATGTGGTTCCGAGAGTTCATCCACCTAGAAAAATTCCAGTGACCCTGAGAGAAAACCTGAAAACAGAACTGAACAGAATGGAAAAAATGAAAGTAATAGCAAGAATTGAAGAGCTCACGCAGAGGACCAACGGTAGAGGAAATAACAAGCAGACTCTCAAAAGCCAAATACTTTACAGTGTTGGATGCAAGTTCAGGTTTTTGGCAACTCAAATTAGATGAAGCCAGCTCTCGCCTTTGTACATTCAACACTCCTTTTGGCCGCTTCAGATTCCTCCGACTCCCATTTGGGGTCAACTCTGCTCCAGAAGTTTTTCACGGTGAAGCAACTTTTTGAGGGAATTGAAGGCGTTGAGACATACATTGATGATCTTTTGATCTGGGGAAGCACACCCATGGAGGATATTGGAGTATCTCCATGCCCAACTGTTGATGGGTCGAAGACTGAGAACAAGACTTCCGATTACATCAGAATTGTTGAAGCCTCGCATGGTAACTAACCCAGTACAGCAGTTGTTAGAAAAGAGACAAAAGAAGCATAAGGAATATTTCGACCAAAGATCCAGACCTCTTCAGAAACTTCAGGTTGGCGACAATGTAAGAATTTGGCAAGATGGAACATGGAATCCAGCTGAAGTTACTGGACTTTCTGAGCAGCCAAGATCTGGCGTTGAGACACCTGGGGGGAAGGTGTACAGAAGGAACAGAAGGTTTTTAATGAAATCAAAAGAACAAAGTGGCACACCAAGGAAGGACGCGGACAATCAAGATGTGACTCAACAAAATTAGTGTGACAACACAGAGAAAAAACAGGAAATAGACACTCAAACATAGAAAAGCGATGTCAGTCCCACCGATCTCTCAAGTCTACCTGTAAAAACTCCATGTGGATGAGTAGTCTCAAAACCAAGAAGGCTTATTGAGGAGTAGTTCTATGATATTTCCTTAAGTTTAAACAATGTCACAGTTCAAAGGACAGTGTTATGTTAAATGAAAGCCTGACAGATGCTTAAAAAAAAATGCTGTTATGTTGTGCAGTGATACACATTTGTTTTGTAATGGTGGGCTTTACAAGGTGACTGAAGTTTTTTTTTTTTTTTTTGCAGAATGAGGAACTACAGACAGTGAAAACTCTTAACATGTGCTCGCACATACTGAACATCTTAACTCAATCAATGATCAAATGCACATTTTTTCTTGTCTGTTCTTCAAAACGTAATAAAATGTATATTTCTGCAGGCGTGTAAACTATGTCCAAGCTAAAGATTAGTTTTCAAGGCGAACAGGTCACCGCCACTGTGCAATATACACAAATTACTGCGGGTTGGCGGGGGTTCATTCATTTAATGTATAAATTAAGGTATGTTTCCAAATATAACGTCCTACTTTGTAGTAATGGTATCGTGGCGTAATAATCTGTTTGGTTGTAAAATGTATTACCTGAATAAATTGAAATCGAATGTAGCTCCTTCACAGACAGCATACGCAGATGTTCAACTAATAAAGATATTCATCTCTGGATGCATTTGCAGATTTACTTTTAATTGACTCTATGTCCACGGCCACTTCATCCTGCACTCTTGATCTTCTTAAATTTGGGGGGTTAAGGGCAAGGGCCTTGCTCAAGGGCACCTCAGTTGTTTCCTGTTGGTATTGGGACCTTAGGGTTACAAGTTTGACTCTCAACCATTAGGCCACAACTGCCTTTAGAAAATTGGCAGCATTATTATTTTATTTTTACAAAGATCTGTAGACCTATCTGTTTTAACAGCATTCTGTTTTAACTTTGATTTAATTCAAACAGGTTTGACAGAAATTACGCACTCCAATGTCCACTCCTGCAAAGATCACTACGTTCCCACCAGGGCACTTTGAGGCATTTAACTTGAAGCTCAGTGGAAAAGTGAAGTCTGTTCAGATGGATCGCTTCCACTGTCTCACAGACAAACCCAAACACGCCGCCTATAACAACCTTGAGGGTCTTGGCACAGGTAGATGTCATATTCACCATTACAAATAATAGATTAATAGATTAATAATTCAGCAGAAAAGTCGTTATATTTCAAGTGTGTTTAAAGGGTTAGTTCACCCAAAAAAGAAAATTGTCATTTACTCACCCTCATGTTGTTCCAAATACATAAGCTTTTGATCATCTTCCAAACACGAGTGATGATATTTTAAATGAAATCTGAGCGCTTTCTGTCTCTACATTGACAGATACGCAACTACCACTTTGACGCTTCAAAATATTCATAAAGAGATTGTGAAACTAATCCATATGAATCGAGCGGTTTAGTCCAATTTTTCTGAAAAGACACTTTCGTTTTATATTATAAACAGATTTAATTTAGGCTTTTATTCACATATAAACATTCAACTCGCACTTCAGATCTGGTAAACAGAAACTCAAGCATGTTCGCTTGACATGCGAGAACCAATGAGGTTCTTTCTTGTGTGTTATGTAGCACGTTTGACCTTCTGTTTATGTTCGCTGACCAATGTTTATATGTGAATAAAGCCTAACAAATAAAAATTGACAAATAAAAATAGAACATGAAAACATGCCTATGAAAACATGAACGTATGAATAGACAAAAATAGCTGCTAGATTATGATGCATCAATGTTATCGAAAATAATACACAGAGGCCTCAGGTTCTTTTTAAAGTGTTTAATTCTCTTGTTAACCCTTGTGAAACTGTCTGTGCTGTGCCATCCACATTGTTGTGTGAAAACTTCCTGAAATACTTCATAGATAAAATTTCTGGCCTGAGCTTTTCATCACCTACTTCTACCAGTGACCACTCTGTTCACACATTATGCCCAGCTGTCTTCCAGCAGTTTGAGCCAGTTACGCTACATGGTCTCTCTGACGTAGTTAAGCAACTTCGTCCGGCAAACTGTCTGCTGGACAGTATCCCTGCTCGCTTATTCAAAGATGTTTTTAACACTGTTGGGCCTAGTATTCTATCTATGATTAATGCTTCTCTCTGCTCAGGGGTTGTTCCAGCTGCTTTTAAACATGCTGTTGTGCAACCACTTTTAAAAAAGAGAAATTTGGATCCTTCAGTTTTGTCTAATTTTAGACCCATTTCTAAACTTCCATTTCTATCTAAAGTTTTGGAGAAGGTAGTTTTCACTCAACTTCAATCATTTTTAGATGAATTTAGTATTTACGAAAAATTCCAGTCTGGTTTTAAACCCCCCCACAGTACCGAAACTGCCCTTCTAAGAGTTTATAACGATCTTCTCTTAGCAGTCGATTCAGGAAAAGCTGCTGTTTTAGTGCTCTTAGACTTGTGCTCTGCCTTTGACACCGTCAACCACTCTATCCTCTTATCCCGGCTCAAACAAAGTGTTGGCATTACGGGCTTAGCCCTTAAATGGTTTGAATCATATCTGGCAGATAGGAGCTTTGCTGTCCACCTTGGGAATTGCTCTTCATTGGTTGCTCCTCTTTCTTTCAAGGTTCCATTTTGGGTCCTATGCTCTTTTCTTTGTACATGCTGCCATTAGGGTCCATTTTTTTAAAAAACATAACATTTCTTTTCACTGCTTTGCTGATGATGTTCAAATTTATTTGCCTGTAAAAAACAATGAGAAGGATAATCTCCAGCCTTTGCTGAACTGCTTGAGTGAACTAAAAATTTGGTTGGATCAGAATCTCTAAATGATAATAAGACTGAAATGGTTGTGTTTGGTCGTGCGGTACATTTTAATGTCTGTGTTGATGCTCTTGGTATTTTAGGATCCCATGTTCGACCTTTTACCAAGAATCTGGGTGTGATTTTTGATAATGCTTTTAAATTTGATAAACAGATTAGTTCAGTTGTTAAAACCAGTTTTTTCCAGCTGAGGCTTCTGGCGAAGGTCAAGCAATACCTGCTACGCAAAGACTTTGAAAGAGTCATACATGCTTTTATTACGTCCCGTTTAGACTACTGTAATTCTTTGTATGTTGGATTGGAGCAGTCATCCCTTCGTCAGTGACAGTTAGTCCAGAACGCAGCAGCTCGACTTCTAACCGGGACTAAAAAGCGCGACCATATTTCACCAGTCTTAGCCACGCTGCACTGGCTTCCTGTTTGTTGCAGGATTGAATTTAAAATTGTATTAATGGTTTTTAAAATCTTAAATGGGTTGTCACCGTCTTATTTAACGGAGCTCTTACATGTCCATACACCTGTCAGAGCGCTGAGGTCTT
Organism: Tiaroga cobitis; assembly: GCA_030578255.1. NCBI lineage: Eukaryota > Metazoa > Chordata > Actinopteri > Cypriniformes > Leuciscidae > Tiaroga > Tiaroga cobitis. The sequence continues at coordinate 15,239,475 of CM060609.1, forward strand.
GTGATCAGTTGCTCCTCGATGTGCCCAGATCTAGGTTGAAGAATAAAGGTGACAGAGCCTTTGCAGTGGCTGCTCCATACCTCTGGAATAGTTTACCTATTCATGTAAGGAAAGCTCGGACCATTGTAACATTCAAGTCCTTGCTTAAGACCCATTATTATGCCTTGGCTTTCAATTCAAGTTGAGCTTTGATATCTTGACCTATTGTTGCTTATTTTTATTGTATATTGTGTATTGTTTGTGTATTTTTTTATTTAATTTTATTTTTTTATCTTGAATTTTGTTAAGCACTTTGGTCAATCATGGTTGTTCTTAAACGTGCTATATAAATAAACTTGAACTGAACTGAACTGAACTGAAAAAGAAACATCTAAAAGGAATGTGTTTTTTTAAGTTTTTTTTTTTATACCATTTTACAGTTTGTGATCGTCAAGTGTTTTCTATCTGCTTATGGACTATATACATCATGACAATAAACGTTCATGGATTTTAAATGCATGGGAACGCGTCACGGACTTCTTTCCTGCTGCTTAGCCTCTCAGCATCTATAGGCTGCTGCTATACATAGGTTTACTGCTAAAAAATGAGAACAAAACAACACTGCTGCATTATTATTAATAATCATCTAGATTTTTTCCTATCTGGCAAGTAATATGACCGTCTCAAATAACCCAATCATAGTCAATAATGTCAGACATTATTTCAGCATTTGAGCTGAACTGAAGATTGAATGAAAGGTCGGTAAACTGCAGCATTTTGCTAGCTGGTTATTAAACTCAATCAAACGTGTCTAATTTGAGATTAATCAGAAATAGACAACATAAAAGTAATTTTACAACTTACATCTGCACAAAAAGACGCGAATGCGCACATGAACTTGGCCGTGCTAGTCTGATGTTTTGTGTTGTAACTGACAATACACAAAGAAATACAATTTTGAACACTTCAAAAGTTGTAAGGGTTTTTGCAAAAAAAATTATATCTCTGGAACACTAAGTGGCGCTGTGTTCAAACTTCTCAGGTCTCTTCAGGACATGCTGTCGATTATCCCTATCAAATTTTGTGAAGAAATGCAAATTGCTTATAAGATATTGCAATTTATGTCAATTCAAAATGACGTACACATGGTTCATCCAATCCTGCAAAAATCGGTATCCACAGATTTGGCATGACACAGGGAATCCATAGACACCAAGTTTTTCGAGATGGTCCTCACTGCAGAACACGAAATCCAGGGGGAGGAGTTAGATCCAGATCCAACTCCTCCCACCTTACATATACCTAAAACCTACCCATCTCCGACCCCCTGATCCATAACCCCACCCCTAATCCTACCAATCTCCGCCCCCTGATCCATAACCCCACCCCTAATCCTACCCATCTCCACCCCCTGATCCCTAACCCCACCCCTAATCCTACCCATCTCCACCCCTTAGATCTGGATCCAACTCGGCCCCCTGGATCTCGTGTACTGCAATGAGGTGCTACTGAGTTTTTCTGACAACATGTTCAAAAGTTATGAGCAAGTCAGATCTCATGACCTCTAGGTGGTGCTGTTCCCAAATTTGGCATGGACCCTCAGATCATGGTCCCGATAAAGCACACCAATTTATGTTTCGATTGATCAAAGTTTGGCCGAGATACAGCCTCTGAACCGATTTTGGGTCGAGCTCGTTAGGTTTGCGACATTATACCTTTTGAACAAAGATGGATAAAAAAATTCAGTCAAGCATGCTCTTCCTTTTACAGCGTGCTGGAAAACTAAAGCACAGAGAATTTGCAACATTCTATTACAATCGTGTTCACATTATAATGTTATGTTTATAAAAGCATTATTTGTGCTGCACATTTGATGATCAAAAGTGATTCCAGGCATCACTGCTGTGCTCGTTTTCAAATCCAGTTTCACTTTATTTTGCCGGTTTGGAAGGCGTGGTGTCTAACGCTAACAAATCAGACCTCAGGAACCGCCCCAAATGCTGCAATAACCAATCAGAAAAAGAGAGAAATATATATTTTTTTTTTAACTCAGGGCGATCATCGTTTTCATGATCGATAATCGCTGTCATGTACGAGTACTCGTGCCCATCCCTAGAATCAACCTTAACAGGATAAATTGAAATTCATGGCAAATTAAGTATCGAGTTAGTTACAAACTAGCTAGTAGTTAGTAAGCCTCTAGTAGGGACTTAGTGCTATTTTAAGTAAGAGCTTGTGAACTACTGGTGCAATCTTACCCAGATGAATGTCCAACATATTTCTGGAACATCTCAGTCCCTTTAGTGTGCATCTGCTTTATACCACCATTTACTTTTCCACGAGTCTGAATGAACGAGAAATGAATTTGCTACTTTTCATCAGGCTATGAATTGGAGACCGTCAAGAGCCACATTAGGATCCTGTTTGAAAATGGGGTAAAGAAACGCTTGATGACACACAGAAGAATCGGTTGCCTCCTCTCAGGTGCCTATGCGCATTTAGTTTTTCTAGTTATTTTATTTATAAAGCACATTTAAAAACAGTCTGAGGACTGACCAAAGTTCTGTAAAGTCAGATAAACACAACAGAAAACTAAGTAACGCATAATAAATAAGACCATTAACATCATTAAAAGCTAAAGAAAACAAATGGGTTTTCAAGATACATTTAAAAAGTGATAGGGAGTTGTGCTGTCAGGCTGTTCCACAACCTAGGTCCCACCAGCGAAAAGGCTCTATCTCCTCTACGTTTCAGCCTTGTACAAGAAACCATGAGTACATTTTGGTTACCCGATCGTAAGACTCTGGAAGGGCTATAAGGATGCAGCACTTCAGATGGGTAGCTTGGTGCAAGGTTGTGTAGACATTTGTACACAAATAGGAGAGTTTTAAAATTAAACCTAATATGAACCGGAAGCCAATGATTTCCATGACACGAGAGTAGATGTTAAAACTTCATGCTGATTTGTACTCGGCTTTCGCCAAGATAAGCAACACTAAGACATAGCTTTAGAGTTAACTATGGTTCACCCATTTACACTTCTTTCCATATCGTGGTGTGGCTCCCCTTCTGTCCGGCGTTAACGACTGCAGTGTACTTGGCGCGTCAGCACACACGACAGCTGCAACTACAGTGTGGTCTCCCTAGTGGAAAGGCACGACATCCGCCTGGATTGAGCCAAGTAGGGGACATCTCTAGGGTCTTCAAGTGGGCACCTTCCGTCCTCAGTGTTTCGTCAACTAGCCCACGACACCTCAAGAGGGCTCGACAGTGACTCTGGCGTCCCAGAGTCACCCCCCTCCGTCCCCCATTCAACTCAGCCCAGCTTACTGACCTCTACATCCCTCCTGCTGCTGAGACCTAACCACAATCTCACAATCTCTCCGCAACCCAACCATAAGCGCCAACCTGTTTGACTAAGGCTGTCGAGCCCCACTGGTGCGTTAATATGCAGTTTCAGTGGCAACGTTTCCGTATGGCATACCACCTACCGCAAAAACACAATATCTGCCCAACCACCCGTCATTCACGCAATATACACAGGAACGTAATGACTGTAAATACTATACAACCTATACAAATAAACCAACAGACTCTTCAAGTTTTCAAGAATTCTACGAAACCGTAGCGTGGCGGCCTGTACACAGCCAGCTAGAATCTTTCCGTCTCAACCACAGCCAGTTGCTGCTCCTTTCTGCTGCTTCAGATAAGTTCTTTACTGTGCGACGAAACTCTTGGCCACTGAATCCGACGTCTCTGAGGAACCGGGTTGTAGAGTGTGCCACAAAACCTCGACAACCCACTTCCACTGGATAAACCTGGACTCTCCATCTTCGTTGTTCGGCTTCAGCGGCCAGATGAGCATACCGCAGTTTCTTCCTCTCATATGCCTCATCTACCACATCCTCCCATGGCACTGTTAACTCTATTAGTTGAACAATGCATGCTGATCCATACCACAAAACAATATCTGGTCGTAGGTTAGTGGTGGCAATCTCAGGTGGAAAAATAAGCCATTGATCAAGATCAGCCAGCATCTTCCAGTCCCTAGCAGCTTCCAGTTGTCCTGGGCGAGAATTGGTGTTAGCACCTTTTCTTGGTGGTTACTCGCCTGGGCGGAGGAATATTGTCTTCTGTGTGAAATGTTTTGCTAGAACAGGCGGCAACTTTTTGGTCATACTACGCTTGCCTTCCAATGCTAAAGCCAAACTTTGCAATACTTGGTCATGGCGCCAAGTAAACCGACCTTGGCTAAGAGCCACCTTACATCCTGTCCAAATGTGCCTTAATGTGGCAGGTGATGAACACAAAGGACAAGAGGGATCCTCTCCTACCCAGAGGTTTAGGTTCTGCAGTGATGGGAGAACATCATATGTTGACCTAATAAGGAAACTGATCCTACTCTCTTCCATTGACCAAAGGTCTTGCCAGCCCATTTTGCGTTGTTCCACACTCTCCCATCTCATCCACTCTCCCTGTTTGGCCTGGGAAATGGCCTTTATACACCTCATCCTCTCCTCCTGCTTTCGCACCTCGTTGACTACCAGCTTCCTCCTTTGAGCTGGGCTTGCCTTGTGCCATTTAGGAGGAGCTAAACTGAGCCCAAAACTCCCTCTTCCATGCTGCACCTCTCCCACGATATCCCCAATTTGAAGGTCAGCCTCTACTACAGATTTCTTTGCTGACCACTTTCTACCAGTTTTTAACACAGGGGCTGCCTCCCTTACACATTGGTCGGGTGACTCTACTAAGGTCATTTCCAGTCTGACCTTGGCACACTTAAACTCCTCGGTTAAAGCAGAGACTGGCAGCTGCAATATTCCTTTACTATAAAGTCCCATTCTGCTGAGGCAGCGTGGAACTCCCAACCATTTCCTGATGTATGAACTTATTAACGCTTCCAGCTTATCCACTGTTGTCAAAGAAACCTTGTACACAGCCAGTGGCCACAGCAACCTTGGCAGTAGAGCAAACTGAAAGCACCAGAGTTTTACTTTGCCTGGTAGAGCACAGCTGTTTATGCTCTTCCACTGCTTGTCGTCTAACTTCTCCCACTCGAACTGTGTCCTTTAGATCCCCATCGTACCATCTCCCAAGACTCTTCACTGGCTTCTCAGAAACTGTTGGTATTGCCTCACCATTAATGAAGAATGTTTTATCTACTACCTTTCCTTTAACTATCGAGATGCTCCTTGATTTAGAGGGCTTAAATTGCATTCGTGCCCATTCAATATTATCTGTTAACTTCCTCAATAACCGATTAGTGCAGGCTACTGTTGTTGTCATGGTTGTCATGTCATCCATGTATGCTCTGATTGGTTGTAGTCGCATCCCAGAAGCCAAGCGCTCTCCTCCTACTACCCATCTTGATGCCCTAATGATTACTTCCATTGCCATGGTAAAAGCCAGTGGAGAAATGGTGCATCATGCCATTATTCCAATCTCTAAGCATTGCCATGCGGCGCTGAGTTGAGAAATTAGATTGCAAATCTCCAAAATAGGCTTTCACTAAATTTGTTATTGACATTGATACTCTGAAAAAATCAAATGCTGCCCAAAGAAGCTCATGTGACACTGAACCATATGCATTAGCCAAATCCAGGAATGTCACATGGAGCTCCTTCCTCTCCTTTTTAGCTGACTGAATTCGTTGCCAGATAACTTTGTTGTAACAATGAAGAGCTCGTAAAATCGGAGTGGCGTGATCATACTTACGACCATTCTTAAGCAATTTTGCTGCAGCATTTTGAACCAATTGTAGCCGAGTAACCTGGGACTTTGAGATGTCACGGTACAAAGAATTGCAATAGTCCAATCGACATGTAATTAAAGCGTGTATTGCTATCTCAAGGGACTTTCCAGGCAGACAATGTTTAATTTTAGAAAGGAGACGGAGCTTGAAGAAGCTAGAGGCAACAACAGAGGATATATGCTTATCTAGAGTTAGCCGACTGTCAAGAAGGACACCAAGGTTCTGTACAGACCCTGAATTAAAAGGTAACAGACTTTCTAAAATAGAGTTATTAAACTTAAAATTGTCAGATGGGCCAAATACTATAAACCCAGTCTTTGTCATTTAGGGTTAAAAAGTTACTAGCCAGCCAAAGCTTTACCTCATCAAGACATGCAAATAAAGATTGAAGTGCAGAAGGGTAATTTCTTTTTAGAGAGCAGATAGATCTGGGTGTCATCCGCATAACAATGATAGGATACACCATGCCTTTTCAGAATCGAACCTAAAGGAAGCATGTAGAGAGAGAAAAGCAAAGGTGCCAATATAGAGCCCTGGGGGAGTCCAGATACAAGCAGCAGAGGAGAAAAAATGGCCAATCCTGTTTAAACTTTTTAAAACAAATTTATTTATCAGAAACACAAAGTGTGGGGCGCAATAAATTATGCATCCTTGTTTCAGCACAACTATCCCTCTATTAGAAAAACTGTAAAATTCCTTAAAATTGTGACATTGAAAATGTGGCATTTATTTGCCTATTTTCAGCATGGCAGGAAGATAATTAATCTCTTTTTTTTTGTCCATTTTTACACAGACTGGATTAATCAAGCTCAGCATTCAACCTAAAGATTGTAGGAAAGAAAATTATCTAGTAAATTTAATTTATGGGAATATTAAGGTTGTCAAAAAGCTTTCAATGTTTAAAATGTCTATTAAATTGCAATGTTTATTGCTAGAAAATTACTGAATACGCAAATGTGTGTAAAAAATGTTGGTAATTGCAAATTGGTTGCAAATCTCATAGAACATTTTAATAGCTCATATAATACGTAGTGTGACCTGACTGAGGTTGAAAAACAATGTTTTATAAAGGTTGATCATTTGTAAATGAATAAATACAAATTGTGCCTTTTCAAGGGAAGTGCTATATGTGGTTTTGAGTGTTTTAGTTTTACCTGGTTTTGAGTGGCAGGTGGCAGACTACATTGGCAGTGGACATCATGAGGTGAGCTTCACTCCAGCGCAGGGGATCAGTGTGCTGGAGGAAGTCATCATTCACTTGGAGAGTTATGACATCTTCACTATACATGCCTCCGTTGGTGAGTACAAGAGTTCATCTCATTCATAAGACAATTTTATGATGGGTGCATTTAAAGGGCAAGTCAATCAATTCCTTTAGTTCCTCGTTTTCTTGTATGGAGCACAGAATGTGAAATTGGATTCTCTTTTGCATATCTGCATATACATATTAGCACAACACATTGTGGTGAAAATTTTAGTGAATTTAATTTCTATTTAACATTTGCAAAGCATTGATGATAAAACTATCCTGCTGTCATTGCACCCATAGACCTCAGCCAGTTGGGTTGAGGGTTTAGTTAGCTACCATTCCTCTGCTCTACTCATTTGACCATGTGACCACGTGAATTCTCAGGATTAGACATAATGCTGGTCTGAAACTTGAAAAATGCAACCTCAGCATTATACTGCTTAGAAAGTTAGTTAGCAGGACAAAAGATTGCTCTTTCCTCATGATGCTTTTTCCCTTTTATCTGTGTAATACAGACTTCTGTAACTGTAACAGTCTTGAAGCAACATTTGTTGAATTATTAGGTGTTTATTTTTTTATTAGTCAAGAAATAAATTGCACACCCCTGTTCAACAAGCTGCCTGATTTGTGGCATCAATTATATTTGTAGCATAAACTGTACTGGATGACTTGCATGCAAAAGCTTAATACTTGGGGTTAGAACAAATCAAAAGTATGAACAATAGTAGCCATGCTTGTCCAGGCAGTGTGACTATAGAGTCTGAACTCACAGCCACTAGATGGCAGCAGGAACATTCAGTGATCTCTGTTTTTTAGGTATGTACCTGGTATCAAAGTACCGGTACATCCGTGAGAAGACGTTGTGATTTTCTCAGGTGTCAGTTCGGATCTAATACAAGGATACATCTACTTTCATTGGGTACATGTTATTGTATGATTAACCTGTGTGTATTTACAGTGTCTCTAAAAAGTATTTGGATACTTTAAAAAGTGGACACATTTAAAACTGCATGCAAGTTATTCCATTCGATAAAGTATCCTTGAATCACCATTATTTGGCTGTTGGTATCAGCATTTGTATTCTTAAATTTAGTGTGATATTTTATTACGCAGTGCCCCTTGTGAAAAAGTAGCATAGGCTTGTGTGATATCACAATTTTAAAGCATTTAAACATTTTCTTCGCTAGCTGTTCTGACATGCACTTTTCTGAGGGCTTACACCCGAAGTGCACACATACTAAAAGACTGCTAAACTAAGTTTTGTTCTTATTGCAGTTCAACTATCAAATACATACAAGGTTTACATAAACACAGCCAGTTATGTCTTTAGTGAACGTAAAGAGTTCGGAGAGAATCGGATGTGTGTCTGTGTATTAGATCTGTGCACGAGGTCTTAAAGTAACCGCAGCCTAAAAACCTATAACGCTTTTGTCATTACCATTAATCAAGCTACAAAAGACAGAAAATCAATTCCTGCTCTTGACTGAACTTCAGTAGCTTGCTACTACTTGCTTGTGGGTGTTCTCGGGGCTTTAATCCAAAGATAATGTGCTACACTTTTAACTCTTACAATAAGAATTGATGTATATAAATTTATAAAGTGAAGTTTATGAAGTGTTTTTTTTTATTTTTTTATTCAATTTCTTACTGTTAAATACACCAACTGTAGCTGAAGTTTATGTTTTATATCATTTGTTTCTTATGTTGTAATTTGAATCTTTGTTATTATTTTACTAAGATGAAATAAAATAAAAAAAGGGAATACGATTTTGGCCCACCTCTACTTTGGCCAAAACGGTCAGTTTATATATATATATATATATATACATATATACATATATACATATATATATATATATATATATATATATATATATATATATATATATATATATATATATATATATATATATATATATATTGTTGAAATTGTATCGCTTTTAATTGTATCTCTAATTTTTCAAAATAGGGAAATTAGTTTGGCTATACTACTCAGCGACTTAATATAGTACTTAGTGCCAAAATATTCCTAAAAACTGACACAAAAAGTGATCCTGATAAAATACACTTTAAAGTACAATGTGGTTTTTAAATGTTTACTCTTAAGGGATAGTTCAGTTCATCTACATTTCTGTCATCATTTACTCACCCTCAAGTTGTTCCAAACCTGTATGAGTTCCTTTCTTCTGCTGAACACAAAATATGATATTTTAAAGAATATGGGTAAGCAAACAGTTGATGGACCCCACAGTTTGTTTACCGACATTCTTCAAAATATCTTGTGTAAATGATGACATAATTTTCATTTTTGGGTGAACTATCCCTTTAAGTGTTTTAAGAAACTTATTATAGGGTGTACTCTAAGTACATTTTAGTTGGGGAATCTTAAGGCACCTCACGGTCCGATTCTTAACCTACTTTTTTATTATTATTAATTTGTTTACTAACTTGAACATTGAGACATTTTGAAATAATTTTGAAATGTTCACAATCTATTTAGAATCTTTGAAGTGAGAATCACGATGCATCTGAGAATCTTTTTTTTCTCTCACCCTTACATTTAAGTGTCCTTTTATTTAATTAATATTATTATCTGCAAGTATAGTTACAAATATACTTTTAAGATTTGATGTACACAAGTGTGCATTCAGTACAAATTAGCACACTTGTTTTTCACAAGTGGTGACCTAATTAAACTTTTTTTCAGTACACAATTCAGTACTGTCATGTATTGTGGTGGCTCTATTTTATGACCGTTGTGTTGTCAAGTGAATATTTGACCTCTTTTGTATTAGGCTCCATCACCCAAAGTTGCTGCGTTTGCTGAAAGAACTTCATCTGTTTGATGCTCTGAGAGCGGACAGAACCACAGCTGCATTCGGGTAAGAACAAATGTCCCTTCCCTTCTCATAGCAAAATTTTTCATAGTATTTGTCAATCCAAACTGTTTGTTTCTTCATTAGACTGGAGTTGAGAGTGTCTTTCCTGGACCATAGGTTCACTGCATACTACCTATCTCTGCCTGAAGAGATGAGAGTGCCTAAGGTGGGTATATCTGACACCTTCCAATTCAATAATTTATCCTTACACATATCCGTACCTGCTACTTGTCTCTATGCATTTACTCACCCTCATATTATTATTAACCAGAATGACTTTTTCTGTGGAAGATAAAAGACATTTTGAAAAAATGTTGGTAGCTAAACGGTTTCGGTTCCAATTGACATCCATTGTATGGACAAGAAGCAATGGAAGTCAATAGGAACCGAAACTGTTTATTCATTAAAATAAAAATTTGATGTGCTTTGCATGATGTACTGTTTATCTTCTCTCTTATTTTCAAAATTCATGTTTGTGGTTTCTAAGCGTACAATCACACGACAACAATGTACTAAAAACAGAAAGGTTTTTCCTTTGTACTGACGACAATGTTGTCAAAACCATCCCCGTTCACACGGATCCGTGAAAACGACTAAAAACGCTGTATTATGCTGCCAGTTGTTGGCGATGTCATTTTATAAAGAAAAATCATGCGCCTATAGACTGAACACGCAATACGCATGCAGATGACATCACCGTTTTCACAGTTTTTTTTAGGCCTCCAAAACATTGTTGTCATGTAAATGAATGGCTAAAATGCATGAAAAAATTTTAGTTAAAAAGGATGTGTATACGTCCCCTAAAACCAGACCGAATAACTTGTTTGATCAGCACAGGATGGTGTGGAGAAGCATCTCTTGAGGGAAGCGCTTAAAGGGATGAACTTGATCCCAGATGAGATTCTTTGGAGAAGGAAAGAGCCCTTTTGGGTGATGGTTTGTCATCCATTAAGAAACCCTGGTACACTAGCCTGCAGGAACACATTGAGTCTGAGGTGCTGCACATGTACATGCACATGGCACAGCGCTTTAAGCCTCTTCCTCTTTATCTCTTTCTTGAATCTTTCTTTTTCCTCTCAGGTGAATGACTCTCAGTTGGAGAAGGCTGCTAAGGTGTTCCCTTTCAACACCCCCACAACAAAACAGGGATTGTTCATAAGGCAGATCTTTGAGAAGAATTTCCCCAGCTGCTGCGAGTGGACACCACATTACTGGATGCCTCGCTGGATCAAGGCCACCGACCCCTCGGCCAGAACCCTGTCCATCTACAAGCCTGATAAAGACCAGTAATCTCATCAAACTTCAGACCTTGGCTAAACAATTCAATCACTGTAGCATACATGCCTCCCACATGAAGCCGGTTTAAACATTACCATAATATATTTTATTGCTTCCACTTTCTCTGTTTAGTTTACTAAAATTACAGGTTAGTGTGATTTCTTCAGCTCATGCAATAGCTCAAAAGATAAAAATGGAGGCCCTGTCAACTTTTCAGTCCTTCAGCCTGTCTTGCATTCTCCATTAGACTCATGTTTGTTTTTTCACACCTTTTATGACAGATAGATAGATAGATAGATAGATAGATAGATAGATAGATAGATAGATAGATAGATAGATAGATAGATAGATAGATAGATAGATAGATAGATAGATAGATAGATAGATAGATAGATAGAAATTTGCTAGGTAAACTGTATTATTAATCAGCACTGTCAGCAAAGTTCAAGACAAAGATACATAAATATACTGTTTAAGGAGATTCCATGTTCATTTGATTTACATTAGTAAGTAGTGATATAATACTGTTGAAGAGTTTGAGGTGGGTTAGGTTTAAAATGTTTTTGAAAAAAAGTCTTTTATGCTCTCTAAGGCGATGTATTGATCAAAGATGCAGTAAAAACAGTAATAATGTAAAATAGTAATATTATCTTTCTATTTAAATATATATTTTAATTTAATCTGTGATGGCAAAGCTGAATTTTAAAAAAATGTATTGTCTACAAACTTTTGAACGGTAATGTTTTTGTTTTTTGGTTTAGGAATAAATTATCAGTTTAAGTTACTTTTTTTTTTTTTTTTTTGTTATATCTGGGCTGGATAATATCTGTTACCACTGTGCAACTGAGCTATGCACTTATCCCATGTTCCTTCAGTGGGTCCGTCCTTTTTGTGAGTGTATTTGTGTGCGGTGAGTCAGCTATTTGAAATGTTGGCTAGATAAAATGCTTTTAAGCAGTTATTTATTCCGCACTGTTATTGTAAGTCTGAGTTGAATGAATGGCATTGGTTAAAGTAGGGTTCACTGTTTATCCTTAACCCCTGGCTTAATATTGAGATGTGAAACTAATATTAAGGGTTAAGAAATTATATTTATATTTATTTTTATAAACTCAATGTGGTATTTGTATTTTCTTTGGTGCACCATTACTGTAAGAAAGTGTAAGTGGAAAGTGGATTTTCAATTAGAGAAAAGAAATGGCTTGAATGTTTAAAGAAACTAACTTTCTATATTGAATAGTTTCACTTTCAATTCATTTGGAGAGTTTAATGTGCTACAGATGCTGGAGTGATTGCATTGAAAGATCTGGTCATGGTACTGATAAAGGGTTTCTTCAAAATACCAGGCGAGTTGTGTTACAATACAGTTCAATAAGCCGGGTTTAAAAGAATACTTGATGGTTAAAATATAATAGCCTGTAGGTGGAGTGAGTGTGCCATTGTGAAAGCACCTTTAGACCGTGATACGCCACACATTCAACGATACAAGGAATTAAAAGTTCCACCAATAAAGAAAATATTTTTAATATCAAGCTACAATCACACAGATATATCAAGATAGCAAAATCTTTGCTCATAGCAGTGACAAGACATGCGCAGGATGACATCACACCCGGACTGTCTGTATTATAACATCATCAGTCATGGTGAAAACACTATGAGGCACTACAATTGACATTTTCAGCACAAATCTCTGAGTACCCTAGAATGGACAACGCTTTGGACAACGCTTTTAATGCTCCACAACATCGGGAAAGATGTTGTGACAAACATGTTTGATCACAGCTGAACCGTTTTGAAATGTCTGACATAAATAAACTGGCACAGGTGTGGCCATATTTCACAATGTGAAATAAGAATGTTTATTTCTGACCTGAAAAAAAAAAAAATGAGTATCACATAATGAAATGGTCCGTAAGGAAGCGGATGTGACGATGATCCATTTTAGGCATTAACGTCTTTTGTCGTAGATCTGTACTGTTCCCCATTCATATTCTGTGAAAAGAGAAGGTTGGGGTTACAAATAACTCGTATCTCAAAGCTACTAGTTTTCATTAGTATTATCACTATTTCTATCATTGATGAAGCAGCTATCCTAAAACTAATTGAGAGGTTTTGCAGTTCCTACCTGGCTCCTCTTGGCTTCTTTTACCCATCAGCCCCACAAAAGAATTGATTTTATGCCCTGGAAGACAATTAAGGGTTATATATATATATATATATATATATATATATATATATATACATATACATATACATATATACATATACATACACGCATACATATGTACAGTTCTGCCATATTGTTGAAGCCTAGTGAGGTTGAAGGTTGTTACAATTGTTTTTATTCTACTGTGAAAAAGACCTTGAGGATGTGAGCTTCCATTAAAAGGAATGTGTCGCTAAAACTCTTAAGATTCCATTTAATAAGCTGTGAATGTGACTTTAAAACATGCAAAGTTCAAGGATTTGTAAAGATTTCTCTCTTCTAGAGTTCTAAAAACCTTTTTTCTTCATGTGAAGTAAAAGAAACACTGAAAATGTTGTTATATGATTGCATATGTAGATTAAGCCCTTAAGTGTCTTTGCTTTTAGGCAAATGTATGCATTTAGCAAATAATATATGCATTGTATGCAGACGTGTTTTTGAGATCACTTACTTTTTCGTGTAATCTGTGCATTTGCTGTGGGGGTGGAAGAATGAAAGAGATGTCAGTTATAGGTCAAAAGCATTTTTTTTTTGTCATTTGCTGCATTTTAGTTAAAACGTATTATCAACATCTGATTTTTTTTATGATATGCATGAGATATAGGACTGCGGTCTTACCAGAGGACCGTTTCCCCATCAGACCAATGAACTGATGAGGTCGGGGTTTCCTCGTCATACGTCTTAGTATCTCTCTGAAGGGATCCGCCTGAAGCCACTCATCCTGCAAGAGATGATTTGATTAGTGTAACATTAGACCTCCAGCATACAGATGCCACTCACATTATAAGATCACTGGAACCCTTGCAGATGTTAAAACAATTAGTATGTTATAACTCCCCAATACAGAATTCACCAAATTTCATCATTTTTTCACCACAGCTTTTGAGCACAAAAATACTTTACTACAGCAGTTGCATAGATGCAGTTTTTAGACACAAAAAGCATGAGAGACATAAGTGCTTGGCTCTCTTCCAACCCGCAATGTCAAATGGGAAACGTGTGTTCCATTCAAACAAGCAATATGAGCATTGAGTAATTCAGCACTGGACAGCGCCCTGTGCATATTGTACGTGAATCCTTTCTAACTACCCAGTGAAATCGAATGAATACAGCTGATAACATTTTTATTACATGTGCCATGTTATATGTATTTAATGGTTAATTTCTAAATGATTGCTTTTGATCCTCCTCAATCCTAAATATGTGGCTACATCCTACCCAATCAATAATACCAATGTAAAATTATGACAAAAAAAAAAAATATATAGCCTAATGTAATAGTAATTACAAGGTAATTTGCTCACTGAAATGTCAATTGTGATATTTTCTGTTATAATCACTCTATGAAGCTGAGCTTTAATAATGAAAAGTAGCATAATTAAATAAAATTACCTTTACAGATAAGATTTTTTAACAGTTATTAGCATACTAACATAATATAGTCAATATAATGAGACAGCTTGATAAGAATGTTTTTTGTTGTTGTTGTCGTTTTGGCTAATAAAACCAGCCCTAAAAATGTCAAATAGTTATAGTAGCTTTTATTTAGCCTAAAAGACATGTTTAGACAACAGTCAAAGATGAAAAACTCACCTGTACCTGATTGTTGCCTGTCCAATAATCAATGTCTTCTTTTGGACCCAATTCTTCTCCAAAAACTTGGCACAAAACAAGAAAAAGGACTACAGCCGGTAAGAGAAATTTCATTTTTCACCCAGTAACTTTCCTTTTCCTTTCCCAAAGCACTTTAAAGTAGGATAAAACGCAAGGTAAACGTCGATTCAAGTCGTATTGTTCGAGTATGTTGTTCAATGTTCTTTCAGCTGTGCGTGAACAGTTTCCTCCACGTATAACACAGTTCTTCAGTGCGCGCGTCCGATGCGCGTCTCCGTGACCGTACTGACTCGCACGTTCGGCTTTATAGCAATGCAACAGGGAGGTGACAGGTTCCTTCCGACGCTTAAAATCGATAAAACAAATACATGTATTAGTCAGATTGCTTTAAAACGCACAATGACGAAGAGCACTCCTCTTTAATATTTCGCTCACATTGCTAGAGGAAGTAGGCTATCTAAAGTTGAAATAGTCCTGGTTCGGACAATCCGTGACTTTATGGACGTGTGCTGATCAGTATGTAGACTGCAGACAGGTGACGTTATGATTGACTCATTCGACGCATGTTTTACGAAGTTCCATCTTCAACTGTGCAAACATGAATGCAGATGGCTCGTCTAACACGATTCCTTTGCGTCAAAGGAGGTGAGCAACTTCAGAAGGGTCTTGGAAATAGAAAAAAAAAAAGCACATATGAGAGGAATCAAACACCGAAGAAGCCGAAACCTTTGTGTTTTCCTCCGTGTGTTATATAAACTAACAAAAGATTTTGAATTCTAGGTGCGAATCACAACTGAATTATTGAAGGGATTGCAAGAGCCACGAGAGATTGCCTATGTTTCGGGTTCTCCGAAACTAACAAGCTAAACACAACATCACTTGTTTTCAAGCATTACGTTCTCGAAGAAGGAAGCTCTTTTTAAAAGCATCCTCGCTCTTTCTTTTTAATGACCACTTTTTATGGTCTGTTTATGGCTTTTGAATTTCTGGATGTTACATTTTAAGTTCTTCAGATGAGCAAAACCTAAAGGGGAATCTAAAAAGTTGAACTTTAAACATGTTCTGTGGCATCAGGCCATAAAACCCTTTTGGTTTTAACACGGACCTTTTTTTTAAGAGGCTGATCACACTTTATATTAAGTGTCTTTACTATGTGGGCTACTTGTGTCAAAAAAAAAATTATAGGCTACTTATTGTGTTCAGGTTAATTGCTGCTATCAAGATGGGATATGAGTAAAGTTAGCGACAGTTTGATTAGGGTTATGGGTGGGTTAAGGTGTAAGAAAAGGGTAAAAAATGTAATTATAGATATAATTACAGAAATCAATCACATGCTATAATTACATGCAGGTATTTCTTTAAAATATAAGTACAATGTAAAAACATGTAGGCTACAGAAGAAATGCATTGTATCAAATTATGAA
The DNA here is from genome assembly GCA_030578255.1 of Tiaroga cobitis. Lineage (NCBI taxonomy): Eukaryota > Metazoa > Chordata > Actinopteri > Cypriniformes > Leuciscidae > Tiaroga > Tiaroga cobitis. The sequence goes on from CM060609.1 coordinate 15,255,859, forward strand.
TTGAAATCGTAATGGTTAGTAGTTAAAGACACTTAATATATTAAGTAATAATAATCCCACAATATAAAAAGTAATAATAAGCCCACAAAGCTTGTGTGCCATTTTTAAACCATTGCATCTCTAATGGAGGCAGTGTAGTCATATGTGCAGGGTTAAATTTGTGTTTTTAATGAAAAGCAGGGAGAGGACACACGGAGGTGGATGACCCACGGAGGAAGTGGAGACATGACTGATTTCCATGAGAAAGGACTTTTGTCTCAGCGCACAGAGTCTTTACAGACCGAACAGCACTTCATACCTCGAGTGCCTTTATCAGCGACAATGATGTCTCTTTATTTAATCATGTGTTAATATCATATGCAAATGTTATTTCTTGCTAAGATTGCCTAACACAACTGAAAAAACCCCAGCAGCAGCGTGAGGGTCGTGGACAGTTACTTATTAAAGTGGCTTGTGCACAACCTGTTTGATTTTAGTTTTTACTGCTGATGAGAAGATACAGTTGACATTTTGCCCTGCAGCTGTTCAGAAATCATTTGTAGCCAAATGTTTGACACTATCTGTTTATAAATAGCAAATATTGGAAATCCAGGTTGAACATTTTGCCTACACTGTAATATTTGGTCAGGCAGGTTTTATTCATCAAAAATGTTTGTAATATGACTAAAAGAACTGGATTACATTAGGTTACTACACCAATTTGGTGTCAAATCAGAAAAAGCTCTTTCAGATCTGTTTAGTGTATAGGCTGATGGTTCTCTATTGACAAATTGAACTTTTGCTTCATATATTTTATATTGAAATTGTTTACTCAGAAATATGAACTCTCAATCACTCTCACAGATGATGGAAGGTACAAGAGAAGAGAATATTAAGGAGAAGTGTGTCTGAAGAAGAGATAGATAATGAATGGAAGAGAGAAAATAAGATATATTCATTATCTTTTCTTTTATAGAGCTCAACACCAACAGTTGTCAGAAATGCTACGTGTCTGCGCATGAATCCATCTGATTATTCAGACATATCTTCTTGTTTCCAAGAACACAACACTCCTTAGTTTTACCCCAAAATGCATTAGAAGTCAGACCACTCTGCAATTCTGACAGAAAAGTTAGAGATGTTGAAAGAGAAAGAATATAATGACACTAATGCTCAGTTCAGCCTAAAAAGAGCACAAGTAGACCTCATTTTTCTTTGAACAATGGTAGGTTGTGTTTTTTTATTCTCCTGGTAGACTTGCCAAAAACGTTAGAAGATTGCAGGTTGAATTACTCTGCTTATGTTGTTAAAGCAGAATAAGAGGCTCCAATTATTTCTTTTTATAAACGAAATCTATACATCCCATGTAGCTTTAGCAATGTACAGCCATCATAAAAACAACCAATTTCAATGCACAAAAACAGATCCAAATACTCCACACAAAAATTCACAAGTTCAGTTCTGTTTGTTTGAAAGTAATTTTTCCAGTAGAAAATGGGTAATATATAACATGTTTTGTTCATTTTGAAGAATCTGAAAAACCAATGCATGTACCCATCTTTAACATTTGTAGACGTCCTTCTCCTTAGAACTGTATATCAAAGCCAGCATGAATTGAAACTGAAGCGTGCAGAGAGCAATTGCAGGTTTGTTTATTCTGACTACTACTACTTATATGTTGTTTCTCATGTCTTGCAGGTCGAAACCATGGTCAATGGACCAAGCTATTACAAGTCGGTAAGATGTTTTAATGTTTTGATCAGAAACACTAATGTAATGTTTTCCTGTGATCAAAGCTGTATTTTCAGCATCATTTCTCCGGTCTTCAGTGTCATGTGATCCTTCAGAAATCATTCTGATTTGCTGCTCAAGAAACATTTCTTCTTATCAATGTTGAATACATTACTGCTTAAATATTTTTGTGACAACTGTGACATTTTTTCAGGATTCTTTGATTGCTTGAAAGTTAATCAAAGAAACGAACAGGGGTTATTTGAAATATAAGTCTTTTGTAACATTTATAAATCTCTTTACTGCCACACTTGATCAATTTAATGTGTCCTTGCGGAATAAAAGTATTAATCTGACCCCAGATTTTTGACTATATACAACAATTTGTGTTAAGTTTATTGAGGTTTATAAACCAGCCACTCAATAATCTATTATTTTTATAGATCATTAGTATCACAGTGGGGTTGCAAAAGAGGAGAGTTAAGTTGTGCAAACAGTACCTTATTAAACAAAACCAAAATAAGTAATACAGGAGGACTATGAAACACGATCAGGAACTGATGGATAGAAATACACAGACTAAATGAGGAACAGGTATAAATCACGAGTAACCAAGGAAACAGATTAACCTGAAAAAAAAAAAACACAGGAAGAGAAAGAATGCTAACTAAAACTCCATAAATACCTTAAACATAATAATCCTAAAATCAGCGTAACATAAAAATACTGAATGCCTGTGACAGGTAGAAGCATAGTCCAATATTTAATTATAAATTTGGATTGATTGCATTTATATTTTACAAGCAGATCGTGTTATAAAATGTACAGACCTCGACAGAACATGTTAGTATGTAATAAGCGCTTTATCAAATATTGGTGATCATAATGGCAGTAGTAAGGCTGTTGCTTTGGATCATCTATTTGTACAAGTGTTATTGCGGGAGTGTGCAGGCTGTCAGTGTGTGGGAGGACAGGTCAGTTTGTGTTTGAATGAAGCTCTCGTAATCTCGTAATTAAGTTTACCACCGAGTTTTGTGATGTGAAGCAGGAGCGCAGTTTTAGCTTTAAACCTCTTTAACCCTATTTTTGCTTCTTCAGGGCAAACCTTGAGTTCTCAATATTAAATATTTTTGATGTCAGCAGTCAAGACTTTCAGAGATTGCTTCAAAATGTGAATTTGCCTTTGGCTCAAATGCCTCCCCCCTAAGACTTTGCTAAAGTGAATTTAGAAAAACATCATCATAATACCTTACTTAGACATAATGCTACTTCTTCCTGACCTTCCAAGCATGACTTAACATTTACCGTACTATTTTAAATTGAAGTCTAAAGATATTTCAGTTATGCCTGTCCTTTAGGCTAAATAGGCTTTAGTTTATGTCCAGAAGGTTGGAGAAGATCCACAGTAGATAGAGATGACCATGTGTCTATAGCGGATACAAATTGAAATCGTGTTTCAATTTCTCTCAGCGTATGAAGTTAGCAAACAAACCTTAGCAAGCTGAAGAGCAATTATAATGTAAATATGCACTTTCCATATAGATATTCCAAGCACAGTTTGACCCTTAAAGTGCCACATGCAATTATTATTATGTTTTTTTATTATTTCTTGCTGTTTTTATGTATGTTCTTTAAAATTCCCTCTTCAATTTCTCTTGGTTATAGTGGGCATGCATATATGCTCTTAATTCATGTCTGTGTATTTTCAAACCCAGTCAAATTTCCAGATTATTCTGTTTTTGATTACTAACACGCTAAAATTATTTTCCGTCATGAGGCATTTTTTTCTTGTCCATTTTAATTATATTGACTCATAGTAGCTTGTTTTTTTATTATTGTTATTTACCTCTGTATTTTCTTGCTACAGTTGTGCTGTATCAAGTAATGCCATTTTCTAAAAACTCAAAATAACAATTAGTTTTATTAGTTGTGCTTCTTGTGTCTATGTTGAATATGGTCTCAAATCATGTGGCTTGTTTAGGAAAGGTGTGATGTTCCTTTATAAGTGATCATAATTACAATTTGACAGACGATAAAAAAAAAATCCAACATCCAAAATTCATTCAAACAGGATCCTTTGGTTTCTCTTGACCTCCTTCAAAATAATATATATTCTCTGTTGTAGATATATATCCTGTTAATAAACAAGTACAAGGAATACAAGTGTTTTTCGTGCATAAACTGAGCATTATTGACCACTTAAGACGCTCAAGTAAAATCGCAAATGCTGGGCATTCATTAATAATACAGCAATTCGGCAAATGTGACTCCATGCGGTAACAGGTGAGACCTGTCCGGTCAATGGACAACTAACTTCCCTCGTATTTTTCATGTCCTCTAGATGCTCTATTGAATTTCCTATTTGCATTCAGTAGAAGAGACATTCCCATTAAGGGGGAGACTTTAATTAAGGTAGTACACTTACGCTGCACTCCCGATGCGGGCTGAATGGGTCTGACCCTGCCAAGCGTAAAGAGAGGGGGCTTGGCTGCGCTTTCAGTCACCCTAAACCATGTTTATTACTCCCTGACTGGAATGCAATGATTATGAATATAGAGAACACCGGAGCAGCTGTGCTAATGTGCTTTTGTAGTAGAGGATTTGCCTTTGCAGTTTTCATCACTAAATGGGTCAATGAGTGTCCACAATAAAATAAAAAATAAAAATGTACCGTTTAAAAAATAAACTAATACTGTTTTTAAAATGTTTTGATTGAATAAATCTAAAAATGTCATGTTGTGTAACATATGAATACATATGAATACATATGAGTGGACATATCTTATTTACATATTAAAGTACATAATAGGTTTTTAGTATATTTTTCAAGGTTCAAATATCATAAATTATTATTAATAAAAAATGTTACAGCCTGGACTAACCTTTATGAAAAAGAAATACACTTTAGCATACATTTTAAAAGAGCAAATATGGAATTATTATGGAAATAATTCATTTAATTAATTAATTAAATACAAAGAATACTTAAAAGTGAACTGAATGTAATGTTTTCAGACAATTCATTGCAATTAAATTAAAATGTATTATACTTTCAATTATCTGAACTTGACCCACTTTAGTAGGACTTAAATACATCTTTATATGAAATTGCATAATTACTCATATTGTCTTTGTAATATGTTTAAAGTGTACTGGCGAATGCACTGACAATCATAAGGCCTATAGTAAACTAAAATACACTTTATAATTTCTATTGAAACTTGTGTCATGTCTTTAAATATATTTTTAATGACACATTTGTAATGATGAAGTTGCAATTAAGTACATATACAGTATATGTACTTAGTGTGTGTGTGTGTGTGTGTGTGTGTGTGTGTGTGTGTGTGTGTGTGTGTGTGTGTGTAATATGTAATATCGAATGACACTAGTTATAATTACAATAAAGTGCTTTTGTATATTAAGCGACATCAAAATAAGTGTACTTTAAAGCACAACAAAATATTAAAGGTGCTCTAAGCGATGTCAAGCGTTTTTTAGGCCAAAACATTTTTTGTCACATACAGCAAACATCTCCTCACTATCCACTAGCTGCCTGTTCCCTGAACACACTGTAAAAAACACAGTCTCTGTAGACAGCCCAGGCTCCACAAACGGCAACAAAAACAAACTCCGGCAACCCGCTCCACGAAACATAACAAACTGTTCCAGCCAATCACCGACAAGAAGGACTTGGGGGTGGGGGGGTTAGTGCGCGGATGAGGAGGAGGGAGGGTCTAGCTAGCCTCCGTTTTGTTTGACAATACTTTAAACGTCAACAAGAAGTGACGTCACCCGACATCGCTTAGAGCACCTTTAATAAACATAATGATTTAAAATGTACTTTGAATTAAAATTTTTATTTAACATTATCACAAAGTGCACTTTTTAAGTGGCCTTTTCATTGATTTTACAATATCAGCTAGTAAAAGTGTACTTTTAAGATTTGAAGTTCACATTCAATACAATTAAGCACACTTATTTTTCACAAGGGAAACTTGCCTTATCATAACAAGCTGAAATTATCTGATAATTTAAGACACTGATTGACACCATCGTGAGGGTCTGCAGTGGTCCTCTCTATGAAGTCATTTCCTCTTCGTGTTTTTTACTGCAGTTTTCTGAATGTAGGTATGACTGCATGACTTTGATTTGGTGGACATGTTTCTTCATCCTATTATATACATCTTAAAATGAATAAATCCAGTCAAAAATTAACATAATGCTATTTCCCCACATTCAGATATTGTTTTTGTTTTTCTGGCATGTTTCATCATAAGCTCTTGGGGCGCTCCCAGCTTTGTTACTTTGATGTAAAATCGGACTCAGCAGTAACCTTCACAGAAGTAGCGTATATCGTCCCTGCCTGGCTGTGCATCTTATTTGCTTCCATGAATCAAATTAAATTCGACATCTTTAATTTGAAAAGTGTGATTGATAAGGCCCGCCATGGAGTATTTAGTATGATGTCATTGTCCTCCTTCCCTGACTGAAGGGACGCGTGACTAAATGCAATCTCTTTCTACTAATGCAATGGGACATTATTCTACTGTCCTACACGAGAACACCATCAATCAGCCACAGACATGCTGAGCTTTGTGTGAGTGTGTGTGTGTGTGTGTGTGGTTGACTCATTGGGGGCGTGTAGGAGGACACATTACGTATCTCTCTCACATGTTTTCGCTGCAGTGGGCTGGTTCGTACCTTTCACCTGCGTCACTAGGGGGTGGCCATCAGTGAAGGGAGGATGTCAACCAGACCCAATTATCCTCACCGTGAAAAACCATCAGTGACATGTTCATTCTCCTCGTGCTTTTGTCCCACTGTGAAGTCACGACAGGGCACCTTTCTTGCGGTTACAGGTGAAAATGAGTGTCTTCTAATGTTCACAGTAACACAGTAACAAAGTGTGTAGTTACATTCAAGCTATTTTAAGTCATGAAGAAGGATTTTCACAGGATTTTGTTATATATATGTCATTTTGGTGATTAAATATGAGTTTTAAAGCAACTCCAAGGAACTTTTCCTATGCGGTCTCCCTACAGGTTGGAAGCGGAATTGTCCATTACCGCTGTCGTAAATAATTTAGCCTACCACATCCTACTGTCGCACGCGCACGCTCGCTGTTTATCCAGCACCGGCTTTGGAATCAACAATGGCCACAGACAATTTGAGGAAGTGGTGGGGGAAGTGACGTATGCCGTAAAGCAGTCGAATTTTGTAGTTCTTTTTGTGCTCCGGTTACTAAGGGATACAATTAATTATGTTTTATTAACGTAGTTTGGGAGGAACACATCAAATGAGCTACTCTAGTGCCATCTGCAATCAGTAACCACAAATACTCTAGTATCATCAGCTGTCTACAATCAGTAATCAACATATCTACCCAATCAGCACGAAGGCAAACCATATAAGCACAGTCAAACTCACCTAAGGATGTTCTACAGTCTTCAGAATCCTCTGGGAATACTCTCCGTTCGGGCCAATTACCAAGATCAGAGCCCTCTCCCCGGACAGCACGCCAAATATGTTTACCAATTTAATCTATCCGACTGATTTGTAAGTGTGAACTCGTGAATTGACTATAGGGGGACTTTAACAAAATGTTCAAATGAATTACTTATAATAGCCATGGATGTGTACCAAATTATGAAATGAATTGTGTACTTGTTAAAGTGCATTTTGTCTTCAGTCTTGAGGGAATGTCTCCTTGAGATTTGAAAAACACAGAAAAAAACTTCGTCAGAATCCTTATTGATGAGTTAAAGCCTTCTGCCAAGGCCTTATATTAATAAACATTCACTGAAATTGTTAACACTTTCTATTCCCACACAAGGTTGACAGTGGAACGTAACTCATAATTCAGTTCATTCTTTGCATTCAAGTGCCTGATCACGGTCCTGTCCTTATAATGGACAATAACAGCCCTCAGAGTTTCAACCTTGATTTATATATATATACTTGCATGGGACTGCATCGTGTCAAACAATTTAAGTCCTGAATTGTTTTGCAATGTAGCAGGGCTGCAATCAACGTAGACCAGTGGTTCTCAAACTTTTTTGGTCCTGCCACCTTTTAAGTCAGCTTAATGTAATTTAAGTTGAAATGACTTAAAGGTGCAGTATGTAATATTGACAGCTAGCGGTTGAAATAGGTACTGCAGTCCAAATTCAAAATATTAGAGAGAGTTGTTTCCCCCGCCCCCTCCTGCTCAGACTCAACGTTCACGCGGGTTGCCAGATTGAGGATTTGCAACAGGAACGAGCTCAATTGACAATGGAAGGCGAGGAGATATACACACTGTAAATTGATGAGTTGATTTACTGAATTATAGAATAAGAATTATGAATCCCGTTCATAGAGATTTTTAGATGGGTGAGGAGGCTTTTTAGGTTGGGTGGAATCTATGATCTCTAACCCAGTTTGTTCACTAGCTTCCATGGCTGCAAAATGCTGTGTTTTCCGCCAACTGTCAACCTGTGGTGGCGAAATACTATTGGGTAAATTGGCAACATGCGATATCGCACAGACCAAAACAAAAACAGACATTCTGACATGGAACGCACATTTCAAGGTAAAATAACTGTCTGTAGCATTGTTTTTCAGAGAAACGAGTATGTGAACTCAGCACGTTTCCTAAATATCTGCAAACATATTATGGTATTTTTATGCTTTAGTACAGACAAACACTTACATACAGCACCTTTAAACATCCAAGTTGAATGTATTTAAAAATGTAAGGCTGCAACTTTTTTTACAGTGTAATATTGTTTGCATTTATATTAAATGCAGCTGAACTTACTATCTTTATGTACACTTAAGTGGCCTTTAATTTCATTAATACTATATTATCTGTAAGTAATTTTTTTTCAAATCTAAAAATATACTTTTTAGATTTGAAATACACATTCAATACCATTAAGCACACTTTTTTACTATGGTCATTATAACTGCACTGGGAACAGATATCAGAGGATAGGCGGACGTGGGCAGATGCGGATCAGAGACAGTGGGTGACTCTCACTTCAACAAAATCACATTCTGTTAAAAAGGCAACTAGGGCTACTTATGCAACCTATAATTTCAGAGTAATTTACTGTTCACAGAGCAGAGACAATAAACGTGGAAGATAATTACTTTATATAATATAAATCATGGGTTATTGTTCACGTGAGTCTATAATGAAGTACTGGATTCACATATGGAAAAGAGTTTTTTTTTTTTTTTTTGAAAACGGAGAGGTGATTAAGTTTTAGGAATGCAGAAGAGTGATCTGCAACAGAATCTGTTTCTCAAGCATCTAACGGCCCAGTGCATGTCTGAACACACGTTGATCATTTGAACCTTTTTGCTGGAGGCTTGTTTTAATCTGAATTTGGCAATTTAGTCATCATTGATTGTTACCTGCAATGAGAAGCATACTGATTTTATTAACTCTGCCATACCAAATAAGGGTAACACTTTAGAATGCTGTTCCATCTACATAACTAGACAAGAACAAATTAACATTCTAGTAACTATTAACTAACATGAAAGGAATTACTACTTATTTGGAACAGTTTTCTAAAGTGAAAAGCATGATAACTCCCTACCACTGTAAAAAATTATATGATCAATAAGTTGACAACGTGTGTTTTTACATTGCTTTAACTCATCAAAATAAGTGATCAAAATAAGTGAAGTTAAGTTATACAAGATTTAACTAATTTTTTTAAGTCAGTTTAATGTAATTTACATTGAAATTACTTAAACATCCAGGTTGATTGTACTCAAAAATTTAAGGCAGCAACTTTTTATTTTATTTATTTTTTTACAGTGTAGTAGTGACTGAAGTCATTGTAAGCTTTTGAGTTTTTTTTGTAAGGTTACATCCTTCTAAATGAATTACAAATTATTTGGAACAGTATTCGAAAGTGAAGATTTTGGTAACCCACTTGTAATGATTAAAATGTTACCAAGAAATTACTATCCAAAACCTATGGTTAACATGACCTTCACTTTAAAATGAATTATACATTTATTTATTATTTACATTAATTATGAACCTATCAATAGTAGATCTTAGTCTTCCGGGAAATAGTTACTGAATAGTTACTGATTAGCTAATAGTGAACTACCACATTCAACTGAGCCCTATTACTTACTAATTCATTAACCAGAGTTTCTTGTTTATTAGAATGTTAATATTACGTTACTCATTTGTTCCTGTGTAGTTATTCATTAATGACGGAACAGTATTCTAAAGTGTCAATAAGGTATTCAGCATTGCTATTTCAAAGACCTTATGACAAACGAGCAAGAAGGTGGCTGGATTGCAGAGTAAAAAATGTGCAAAGTGAATTAAAAACAACTGAACAGGAGCAAACGGTTCAGCACATTGCTATCTTCAGTCCTAACTCTGCAACAAACATTCACCCTTTTGTTGGTAAATTAGCACTAATTAGTTGGTAACTCTGTCACAGGTGGAGCTCCAGGAGAGTCCGATAATTGGCATATATGAAAAAATATTGCAGGTATTCAATTATAGCAACAACAAAAAAAGTACCAAAACAATGCATATAAGACAAAAACCAAAGAGAAAAACAAAACAAAAAAACAAAACACAACTTTACAAAAAACAGGAAAGTTCTAGTTCTTCATTCATACCATCAGGGAATAAAGGGTTAAGTTCAAAGATCCAGAGGGCCTCGCTTTGCAACAATTTCTTATCTCTATCTCGGCCTCTTCTATGAGGTAAAATCCTCCCAGGAACTTCATGTCAGACAAAGAATGTTCGGCAAACTTAAAGTGGCGATAGATTGGGGATGTATCATCCTGTCTTCGAATGACAATTGTGTGTTCAATGATTCTTGTATGTAATTCACGTGTGGTTTTGATTACATATAACACATGAACACGAGCAGATGCTAATATAGATCACATACTGTATGTTCTCTTGCAAGTACTCAATTGTCTAATCTTGTATGTTTTTAGATGTAGAAGATGTAGAAGGATGTGTGAATGATTTACATTTGACATATTTGGTCCAAGAAGTACAATTAAAGCATGGAAAATTACCCTGGGCATCGACAAGAGTAGTCGGAGAAGAGATGTGAGTGTCCGCATGAAAAAGCTTGTTGACTAGAGCTTATAGAAGACACAAAAAGTGGTTGATCATTGAATATATTCAATAACTGCGGATTGCTTTGAATAATGTGCCAATGTCTCTTAAAGGAGTCATAACCTGTAATTTTCACTTTTCCATGAGAATCAATGTATGTTATGATTGCCTAACGATTATACATTGGCCGGGAAGCCGATGTTCAAAAGTGAAGCGTTTGTTTACCCCAGGGTTCGTAAACCAACCCACATGCATGCGCACTCAAATACGAGATTTTAATTTCTCCCCCGACTTGACGTCAAGACGGGGCAGGATATACCATATATGGACACCGCAGACATATGCTGCAGGAAGCCCGCCCTGCCCCTCTCCCCCTCATATTCAGTCAAGAAAAATGCAGAAATGTAGTGCACACGTGAGTTGCTCAGTGGTTGACTGCCAGAATCAACATTCAAATGTGTTTTCTCTACCAAAAACGGACCAAACTACCAGGGACCAGTGGATGAAATTCATTTTTAATGACGCTGTTCCAACAACCCTATCAACTCGCTCAACGTTAGGTGTCTGTGCTAAACATTTTACACAGGAATCCACAACGTGAAACAAGGCAAAAACAACACATGATAGCAAACGTTGATCTCTATAACCACTGTAAGCTGATAAAAAAAGTAGACTACATCTCCGTTAATGTAATCTACATTAAATAAAAGGTAAACTTATGTGGGAGAAAATAGCAACAAACGTTTTAGCTCGTTACTGATGTTAATGTATGTCTCAGTCAAAACGATTGTCTTTACCATTCAGAGACATGTTGATGTAGACGTCCTTCCATTGACTCCATATCTTCCGTTTCCAGCTCTGGTTCAGAGTCTGGCTCAAACATATATGGTTGAATTCTGTAGGTCGCGGCCAGGTCGGGTTCATTCACAACTTGCGCCATGATGTCATTTTGGAATGATATGCTGAAGTTACCTGCGGTGTCAAGCCCCCTCCTTCCTGCCACCAATCAACGCGCCCCTCATTTGCATTATTAAAATGACCGTCCAAGACAGCCAAAATATCGCATCAGATCTCGCGAGACAATAATGCATTCAGAAATAAGGGTCAGAGGAGCTCTGTGTTTATTTTTTTTCCACTTTTCTTTTTTAGAAGGGCCTGAAAGACTATAGAGCGTGGGTATCCAAGGTAATACTAGGTTATGACTCCTTTAATAATCCTCCTAATATCATTACTCAATGGACTATATGTGGTTTTGAAAGCAGATGAGAAGTAGCCTGGTTAAAACCAGATCATTCTCAGTTGTAACTGAGTTATGGTCTGGCAAAGCTTCATAGACAAATTATTACAAAGGGGCGTCACCAATGGACGTAGCTCAAATGCCTCTGGGCGCAATTGGATAGACCTAAAACCAATCAGAGCGATGAAGGAGATGATGACGTATGCAGAGTGACGTTCGTCTGTTATAGAACAACTTAGTTTGAATAAATGAGCAGACACTGATTAGCTACTTGCTCTATGTATATTTAAAATTAACAGCAAGAGAACTAGAAGTGATGAATGTGCTTTCCATTAACCCTTTCACGCGTACGATCACACCGGTGTGATCAGTCTTGGCTGGTCCCTGGAGCATACGATCACACCGGTGTGATTAGAACGGTCAGTGCATCACGTGATCAACTGCTAAATTCAAACGAGCTTTCGCGCGTTGGCTGGTGCTGAGCCAGAGACGGACGCACTCAGTGCTGTCATATATCACAACTATTGAGTGTTTTCAACCACATAATGTTTATTTTAGGTTTCAGACATTTAAATACACATAAGTACTAGCAAAACAATGATTTTGAGTTTGCAAAATACACACTGATGTCTATGGAAGCGGCAATAATAATCCTTTCCATTATAATAAAATAAGACGACACGTTTTATTCATATCAGATACACATTGTGTAAGTAGCTTTACATTTGACCCTAGTCTTCTCCCAGTTCACCGGCCACTTACTTTCATGTATTTCGTGAGAAGTGGAGGAATTGACGTGTTGTAAATCCAACAGATCCGATTCTCTGAACTGTACAACAAACTAAAATGGCGCCGCCCATTGTGAACACAGCTCAACTAACGCGATCGTTATAAAGATGTTTAAACAACAAAACCCATGCACTTGCACATATTTGATAATCGGAATATCAGTGTTTCATGCTATAGCTAATACATTTGGGAATAATTTTAATAAAAAAGGAAAAATGACATAAAAGCAGATCCTCATTCATTCAGCGCTGTGTTGTGGTTGCGCTGTGTCACGTGACAAGCAATGACGCGTCACCATGGAAACAGTAAAGTGACAAGTTCTAAATAACGGTCGCCTTGAAAAACTCACGCTGGGGGGTCAGTTAGAATATTTTAAACTTACGTGTGAAAGGGTTTTAAATAAATCACATACAGTAAACAAAACCTTAACAAAAAAAAAAACTTTGCAATGAACTTTGCAATTTAGACGCGCAAACTGGGTGCCGGTACGGTGAGACGTAGTAGCCTACATGCTCGGGCACATTCGGCTTGAAGTCGTTCATCCTCGGACGCTGCGCCGCGCGCTGTTACAAAAAAAGCCGTGCACACAGCCAAGCGAAATGGGGTCTTGCCGGTCTTGCGCACCGAACACGTCATTTTTGCCACGCGCACCTTCGCGCTCGTGCGGACGCGTCGAGTATAAACAAAGGCTTTACTCCGTGTCAGCTCTGATCAAAATCTGTGTTGGTACAGGGCATAGAGATGGGCCTTGTCAAAGTTCCGTTACATCAAATACACTTAGAGTCAGAATTGTGTACAGGATTTGTGAAAGTAGGTGTTCGTGGGCGTTTGCCTTTGAATGGGGTACAATTTATCCTTGGCAATCATTTGGCCGGTGGGAAGGTTTTGCCTCTGTTGGAAGTATTTGATAATCCAGTTTTGTTGGATCAGCCCGATGACTTGTCAAAGTCTTACTCTGAAACTTTTACTGTCTGTGGCCCCGTCCACACTACTGCGTTTTCGTTTAAAAACGGAGAATTAAAACGAATACGATCTCCGTCCACACCAGCGTTTTATCTGCGTATTAAAATTGATCTCCATCCACATTAAAACAACTGAAAACGCGGATCACGTGACCATTCACCAACACTGGGCATGCGCGTGCCGGTGTAAACGGTGGCTGACGAATCAGGGAAGGAGACGTCATGACTGATGACACCCAATTATAGAGCCGAGCGTGAGCCTCTGCGTCAGCGTTTCGAAAGTCCTCCGTTTTGTCCCGTCTTCACTAAAATCCTCCGGAGATTCAAAACGCGAGCTGCAGCGTTTCTAAACTTCTCCGTTTTAGGTCTTCGTTTTAGTCTGGACGGGAGGTGCAAACGTAGCAAAAGGTCTCCGTTTTTAAACGAACAAGCATTAGTGTGGACGGGGCCTGTGTGGTCAAGCGGGCTCAGGCTCGTAAAAAAGATGGCGCTGATGATTTGTCTACATCCTTTATGGCACCTATATTTTTCAACGATGTTTTGTTATCTGATGAGAGTAAGACCGCTGAAAAATCGCCTGTTTCGAGTACGAGTGTAACGCTACGCGTAACACGAGAGAGAATTATTTCTGAGAGATAGCACAGGAGCGAAAATCTGCCTATTTTGTTGAAAACGGTTTACTGATGCGTAAGTGATTCCCTGATGTTGCAGACGATTCTGAATGGAGTGTGGTGTATCAGGTTGTTATTCCTTCATGTTACTGACAGCAAGTTTTATCTTTAGCTCATGATCATGATTTGTTGGGACATCTAGGGATAAAAAAAAACATATAACCGGATTAGGAGACACTTTTTCTTTTCTGACTGGATTATCTTTGTAATAGTTTTTTTTACAAACTATAAATTTTTTCACATTTTTTTTTTTAATTCATGTGCCCTCGTAATCTTTTATCAAAATAAGTTCCCCTCCCTCTTGCGACTACATCTCTTCTCTTCTCTGATGATGTGTTTTCTAGCATGAGAGCGGGAAAACGTGTCAATCACAGCAATAGCAAACCACAATGGTTCAATGTTCCAATCAATTCCCATTAGACAAAATCAAATCCTGACCTACATTTTTTTTCTTCTTCGAGAAGCCATTTTACTCAGATGTCACAATAAGGAAGAAAAGACATCACAACCTCCGTTTCATGCCGACTTTAATAAGTGATTATATGAGTTCTGTGATGTTTTCTGGCATTAACTGGTTGTCTCACTCTTAAACATTCAAATGATACTAATCAGATATTTTTAGCATTTTAAAATGGTGATGACCATGTGCAAATATGATGAAGTCAAGAACATGATGATAATGAACCTCTAAACATCTGAAGCCCCTTGTTTATGGAATAAAATGTTTTAAATGTTAAAATTAGCTATTTGTCCAAGGTATTAATGTAATCTTTCTTGTAACATGCATGCTCCGTTTTGGTGTAGTTCTAGTTCCTGTACTAGATGTTGTTAATTGAGTGTATAGGCCTGTAAATCTCTAAAAATCTCCAAATGCTCCACGTGAAACTGCGGTCTTCCAACCTTTTACTATCGCGTCAATAGATTTTGATTAATATGCGCGAGGGAGAGAGAGCAAGACAGCGCTCGTGTTGTTTGAAGCGTGAGAGAGTGCGCGCGCGCGGCCGGGCGCTCTCTCTCTCTCTCTCTCTCTCTCTCTCTCTCTCTCTCTCTCTCTGCTCGTTATGCGCCCTGCTTAGCGCAGCTGTCATTCTATTCTACATCACTCATCGATCAAAAAAGGCTTTGGAGGGACACACATTTGCTGATCTGACGGTTTTAGAGGATTAAATACAACCCGAAACTAAAAAACAGACCCGGCCTCTATTTGAGACCGGCCTTTATTTAGCTACCCAAACCTGCAGCCACACCAGGCGTGTAAAAGAGACAGGCGCAGTGATGTAGCGGTGCCTGGAAAAGTGGGTATACTCTTAATTTATGCCCCCAATATTATTATTTTTTAAGCGTCCCAGCAAAGGACGTACGATCTGGGTTATAAATAGTGACATGTAAGACTCTTGCATTAGTATTGAATATGCTAGACTATAGAAGATAGAATATAATGAATAGAATAGAATTACTATAGCCTATTCTTGCAAATCAGGGCCGTACGCAGGGTTTTGTAAATACCCAGGTCCCATGAATGATATTGCTAGGGGGGTTCGGGGGCATGCCCCCCCAACCACGACGCATGCGCGAGAATTGCGATCTCCTTCAACTACTTCAGTTAAGTTCTCGTGCATGCGTCGTGGAAATCTCTTGAAGTCTCGTTTCAGGCCTACAAGGAAGAAAAGGAATAGTCGAATAAAGTCGTTATTTTTGTTTGTTTTTTTCGCACAAAAAGTATTCTCGTCGCTTGATAAACTTATAGTTGAGCCACTGTTGTGACATGGAATATTTAAACATTTTCTTTAATGACTTTCTGGGCCGTCCGGTGTCATTCCCTTAGCCTATGTAGCAGTGATCCAGCTCTCAGATTTAATCAAAAATATCTTCATTTGTGTTCCGAAGACGAACGAAGGCCTTACGGGGTTGGTACAGCATGGGGGTGAGTAATTAATGACTTAATTTTCATTTTTGGGTGAACTAACCCTTTAATGATGCAAGTTGCGCAAACAAAGACAAGCGGAGTGATACAAACAGTGAAAAGTCGAACACATTCGAGGTAACGTTATACAAATTAATTTATTTATACAATAATAATGGCAATATATTTAATAGGGTGCTTGTGTTGTTAAATTGAGCTTATCATTTCCACTGTCTTTGATCAAACTAATTATTTCTGTCGGTCATTTAAAACTTCTATCGAAAAACAGCCGTATATTTTAGCTACTTGCATCTTATCTCGCACTGTATGATAGTTAACTGAAGTGAAGCGTCGCGTTGGGATTCGCGCTCGGCTCGCGGTTCTGTGAACAAAAATCCTGCTTGCTTTGATTGGTCTCAAACATTTTGACATTGGCGAGCGGGTGTTTGAGTGTTGAAGCAGATCAGATGAGAAGGTCAGTTATCGTCGCAATGGGCGAATCATTGCAGCAACAAATTAGTTAATATTAATATTATTTCACAACTTTCATTATATAGGCTACGCACACAAAAAACGACTGAGGTTAGGACCTTGGGGATCTCAATGATACGACCCTGACTGGGTGTTTTTTTATTCACGAGATTGGATTAGCAACTAAATGATGCGCATCAGAGGGGATTTAGAAGTGGGTATACGCAATGCCGACTGAAAAAGAAGTGGGTATACGCTGTATAGCCTACCTGCGCATACCCTGCACTACACCGCTGGACAGGCGTCTATTTGGGACTCGGCTATTATTTGAAGTTTTATGGTACTACTAAAGCCACAGCATTTGTGATACTTGTCTGTTAAAAATGGCCATTTTAGCCAAAAGGAACTAGATGTGCTTTCAGCTGATTTTGAGAAATATAGCCTCATAGCCTGTGTAAAACATAAGGTTGAATCAATAACTCTGTGTTACATGTTCATTGGTTTTGTTATGTAGACTTGAACTGTAAAATCTGTTCCCCTTGTTCCAGTGTTTCCCATGTGGTTTTCCTTAGTTTCCTTAGTTAAACTTGTTACTGACCATAGTTACCCCGTATCAGTCTCACTTGTTCCTTGTTAGTCTCTTGCCTCTTTGCCTGTGTATACCCTTGTGTTTCAGTCTCTGTTTGTGAGTCGTTGTCTTTACTTCTCGACTCGTAGGAAAGCTGTTACATTTTGTTTCCCGGTTGGATTTTTATTGTCTTCCTGTTTGGATTTAAATCTTCATGTTTGGATTATTTCTTTCTGGCTTTCATTTTGGATAATCTTTGTTTGTTTGGTTGTGGAATAAAGACTGCTAGCTAATAGATCCTTGCCTCTCATCTTCCCTGCAACACCATAACACAGGAATCAGGCATTAATCTGATCTGACGCAGGAATCTGGCATTAAACAATGCACCCGTACAGCTAATAATAATAAAATGACAGTGGACCAATGCCACCATCTAATAACATGTTCCTGATTGAGCTGATGGATCTGGAAAGCTACTGCATTTAAGTGGCTGTAGAATACTTCTTCATGCCCATTGTACATTTAATATTTTAGTAATATTTTTTATGTCCAAGCTATATTATGTTTACAAAAATGCAGAAAAGCCTCCTTTTTGATTCCTAGTTTGTTATGGATATTAAAATCACTGCTATAAGATTAATCTTTGTCACATTACTCTTGCAAGAATCAATAATCAATGTATTAATATAATGCCAGATGTAAATGCTGTTGATCATGCTCTTGACCAGACATATCCTTGTTTGTTAATTAAAGAGGCTACTCCGATGAATCACGGTTGTAAATCACTATTTACTTTGGCTTATGCTTTAGGAGAGAGATGCAGATGTATGACAGTGATAGATTGGACAGGAACTGGGAAAGCTTTTCATGTAGGCCTACTTTAAATATCATCCTTCTCAAGAGATTCTTAACTTTGATTCAGTTTTAAGATCAATTCAGTTACAAGGTGAAATGGACTATTAATGAGCATAGGTATTAAAGGCACTTTCTATTAATAGTGTACAAAAGGCCTAAAAACGTTTTATTTTTGTTTAACTTTCTTTATATGGAATATTTTACTTTACTATAAAATAGAAAAAAATAATAATTAAAATTTTAAACTGAAATTAAGATGTCACAGAGGCTAGTTAGTTTTTCTGACCAAATGCTTGCTTGTATAGTTATTGATAATTTTTTAATACAAATATTCATTCAAATGATTTCCACAATTTGTGTAAAAACTGAAAAATTGAAATGAGATAAGCATGTAGAAATGGTCTGAATAATACAGTTTAAATACAGTGTCAAATCCTGATTTGTGTAATTTTGTTGTTTTCTAGCAATAATTATTAAATAAAAAATATATATTTTAAAGTAAAATAAATGTAAGTGTTGCTGTACGAGTTATGGGTAACATTTTATAATAAATACATGCTATGAGTTATTAGTTAAGCATTAGTAAATAGTTAATTATCATGTATAAAGGATTGTCCCTACATTAATAGACATTAGCAGCATAAATACAGCTATACATGCTTTATTCTTGTTTTATAAGCATATCTATAATGTGTTTAATAATTGTATTTTCATACTTTATTAATGACCAATTTATCATTTCTAAATTGAGTAATACATTATTTACAAACCAGTTATTTAGGAGTTTTCAGTAGTTCATATGATCATTAAAAAAAGTGTAAGTAAATGATTACTAAACAATTTAAAGGTACATTTATACATCTTATTATTTTGACATAGTAATAGTTAGTTAGTGTGTTAATAAATGCTTTATTAACACATTTTACGACTGTAATTCATGATTAATTCAGGTAGTTCTAAAACATTTAGTAGTTGTCAGTTAACTATTTTTGTGAACTCATCTAAAATGAGGACTATTTATGCCTCGTAATGCTTTTACAAAGGAGATTTAGAGGCTCCGTTATCTTCTAAACAGAAAAAAGGAAACAAACACTGAGTGATACAGAACATAGAAATATTTATTTCAAGATGCAAAAAATGAAACTACACTTGATATAAAATTAAAAATAAACCACTGCAATGTCATAGAAAATAAAAATTCCTGTACACCTCCAGAAAACAAAACTGTGCAGTAAAATGAAACTAACCCTCTGCAATCTGATATGAAAATAAATTTCTGTTAAGTGTAAGTATGCGTTTCCCCCAATGAGCCTCCTCGGACAGACACTGTGCAAGGTCAGGGAGCCACCCGGACCTGGTTTTCGGACCTGATGCTCCTCACAAAAGCCCCTCCCTGGCGGATTTGACCTGCTTTCTCAGGGACAGGGCAACATATGGCACCCACGTCCAGACCTCTGGAACCTCAACGTGTGGTCTCTGGATGGGACACGGAGGATTTAAGTTGACTGCCACCGGCCGTACGTAAGCACGACCTGGTCATCAGCTTCCTAAGAGGTGTGAGGAGGTTGAATCCTCCTCGACCACGCATCATCCCCCATTGGGACCTCTCTGTGGCTTTAACAGCCCTACAGAGAGCACCCTTTGAGCCTTTGCATTCAGTTGAGATTAAGATCCTCTCTCTTCTTAAGACAGCGCTCCTGACTGCGCTCACATCCATCAAGAGGGTGAGGGACATAGAGGCAATGGAATGCCTGTAATTTGGGCTGCCTGACTCTCATGTAATCCTGATACCCTAAGCTGGATATGTGCCCAAAGTTCCCACCACTCCCATCAGGGACCAGGGGGTGAACTTGCAAGTGCTGCCCCTCGAGGAGGCAGACCCAGCCCTTGTTGTGTTCCGTCCGCGCCCTGCATGTATACTTGGACCGCACGCAAAGCTTTAGGAACTCAGAACAGAACAGCTCTTTGTCTGCTATGGAGGACAGCAGAAGGGAAAGGCGGTCTACAAACAGAGGTTGGCCCACTGCATAGTGGATGGCATCGTCTTGGCGTACCAGTCCCAAGGCGAGCCATGCCCTCTTGGGATGAGGGCCCACTCCACTTGGAGTGTGGCCTGGGCTTTTGCTCACAGCGCCACTCTGGCAGAGAGCTGCAGGCTGACAAGGCAGGATCTACAGCAGAGATCTTCCTTATGTAGCTCTGCCCCAAGTAAAGGGTCCGTCCATATGTGGATCACGTTACCTCCTGGCGGGCAGGATGTGGTCTCCGTAGTGTCCATTTCCGTTTGGAATAGGCACGCTTATCCAACTAGCCGTGGCTGTATATGGTATGAGAATGGAACATCAGCGATCAACATCCTCCTTGAAAAGTCATGTCCTTTCCGCCCCACCAGGCACTGAGGACTAAGTGACTTACATGGGGTGCTGGGAAGGTGCAGACGTTGTGACTTTTTTCTTAGGGATCCCAATTCGTCAATCTGTTCTGACAGAAGGTCAAACGTGACTGACTGATAGGGAAAGTCTAAATTACTAATGTAATTTAGTGTTTAGGCAAAATCCCATTTCCTCAGTCTGTTCTGACGGAACGTCTCTGTTCCCTCCTTCAGGGAACGGGGGTTACATTAGTAATCTAGAAGTTCCTGATTACTCCATAGTTCCTTTAGTTACTGATTAGTTTCAGCTGTATCTTGTCTAGTTTCCTTTGATTGCCCTGTGTATTTATCATTAAATAGTTATTTACTATGAACTCCAGTATGAATTAAACATTTCAGGTTGAAAAGATAGACATTTTATGTGATTAAAGCAAGCTAGTTTAAGCTATTTTCAGGCTATTTTTAAAACTAGGTCAATTTTATGTTAGATAATTGTTCTTTAGATCGTTCTTTCACAAGAAAGAACATTGGACTTGTGCTTTAAAAAGTGCACTGTATTCACTGAATGTGCATTGCTTTTACAGGTTGCATACAGGTTATACTCTTATTTATTAAGTCTAAGGACTGCGGCTTAAGCCATGTTCACATTGTACGATTTTGGCCACAATTTGGTCGTCTGAGACTCAGATCCTAGCCCAAAATATGAAGTAATTGATCGTTAGTTTGACAAGTACACCAACAGACGATTAATGACTGTTGCAATCAAATTTTACCTCTGACGTGTCAGAAGATTTTAGGCACAGTCCTGTATGTGGCTTCTCTCACGAAAACTGTCAAATCAAAAACCAATAGGGAGACAGAACTTGATACAATTAGTGAGACAACAACAAACCACCAGTTGCTCCAAGCACATCGTCTTTGTTTTTTCTAGTTTTCTTTTCAAGAGAAGCCACGAACAAAATTAACGCTAGAGTTTTTGTTAACTAGCCACAATTAATAACCTGCTTGGAAATGCAGTTCACAGTCACTGAACGTGTCACATATTGATGTAAAACTGCGGACGAGTCTTCTCGTGTGCGTCCGTTTTTAATGTGTCTTGACTGCCGGACAGTCTGACATTAATGACAACTGAGATCCAACAGTGTGACATGGCTTACATCGAGGATCGTGTTCGTACAGTTTGACAAGCAACAATCGTAAAGGATACAGTATGCACCCGGCTTTAGTCATGGAACACTGCTGCTTTGTGAGCTTCTGCGTAATTTAATTCGCTCATGCACTTTAGAAAACCTGTAACACATGGTGAGTGCTTGTGCACCCATCTCTTCATTTGATTTGTGCAGCATAAATCACAATGACGGTCTGTGGTTAGATGGATAAGGTGCACATACCTGGAGAATGACTTAAAGCATAACACATTCACTGTAGAGACTTATTACAACTCTCTATATAGTACACGTCAACACAGCAGATGATAAATCTCTGATTGAGGGCTGGTTTCACAGATCCGCTTCATGCCATTTGTCATTTATTCACATAGGAAACTGCAGCCGTATGGCTTTCATGTTTGTACAAAGGAAGTTAGCCGACTTTATGAAAACAGATGTTTGCAGCGACATGCATTTCCGTGCTTCCAAACCCAATAGAATACAAATTGTAATATAGTTTGGGCCAAATCTTTGTAAAAAAAACCTCATGAATTTTATTTGGGCATGCTAAACAGACAGTCATTTACAATATCCGATTGCAGATATTAGAGAGATTATGCAGAGAGCTGATGCTTTTTGTTCAAAGCCTGTAGACCTGATGGTTCCATTAGCGTGTAATATCGTTTCCCTCCAGTGTATGATAATTACGTTAAATGATGTTATTCATTTTCTCTGCAGACATTCTTTTTGCTTGCACACAAAGTGTTTACAACTCCTCAAGAAATAAGAAGCTTTTAAACTGTTAACATGTCACTTGTATAGTTGACGCTGCTTGCTTTCTTTGTTCAAAGACACCAGATGAAAGCACTTCTTATAGAAGTTCTTGATAATAATACCTTCTTTGTACTGCCCTGTCTCTAACCACACAAACAAAACACAAAAAGCACTAAAAGCACAATTAAATAACTGAACTATTTGGGTCCAATGTGCATTGGTTGAACTTTTCATTCAAAAGAAGACACGTACATTTCAATTTCATTTCAACCAGATGATCCCACAGTAGCTGTACGGATCTCAAGCTGTCTGGCGGACATCTCGGCGTGGATGAAGGAACATCACCTGCAGCTCAACCTGGCAAAGACTGAGCTTCTCGTCCTCCCTGCCAATCAGTCTCTACAGCACGACCTCACTATCCAGCTAGATTCATCCTCAATCACCCCATCAAGGTCGGTCAGAAATCTTGGAGTAATCTTTGATGATCAGCTGACCTTCACTGACCACATTACAAAGACAACTCGATCATGCAGGTTTGCTATGCACAACATCAGGAAGATCAGACCTTTCCTAACTGAGCATGCAACACAACTTCTCGTCCAGGCCCTGGTCATTTCTAGGCTTGATTACTGCAATGCTCTTCTGGCTGGACTTCCATCATGTGCAGCTAAACCTCTACAAATGATCCAGAATGCTGCAGCTCGTCTCGTCTTCAACGAGCCCAAAAGGGCCCACGTCACTCCTCTGTTCATCTCTCTGCACTGGCTACCAATCTCTGCTCGCATCAAGTTCAAGGCTTTGACGCTTGCTTACAGATTGACCACAGGTTCAGCCCGCTCCTACTTCCACTCACTACTACAAGTGTACATCCCTACCAGAAGCCTACGATCGGTCAATGAGCGACGGCTTGTGGTACCATCACAGCGGGGCACAAAATCACTCTCCAGAACATTCTCATTCACGGTTCCATGCTGGTGGAATGATCTCCCCACTGTCATCCGGAATGCAGAATCCCTGACAGCATTCAAAAGGCAACTGAAAACTCATCTCTTCCGGGAGCACTTAACATAAAAAAAAAAAAAAAAAAAAAAAAATTCCTTTCCTTTAAATCCTCGCTTGCCTGGCTTATGCTACTCCGAGCAATGTCTGAACTTTGTATTTTGAGCACTTCTTGCGTTGTTTTTGCCTCTTCACGATGACTCGCTTGGTTTAGTCCTCAATTGTAAGTCGCTTTGGATAAAAGCATCTGCTAAATGACTAAATGTAAATGTAAATGTACATTTTTAAAGAAAATGGGTAGTAAATGGTGTACCTTTTTCATAAATATTGACAGCATCCTTTACATCTATTAGGCCTTGATAAACACTTAAAATATATACATATTGTTTTTTGTTTTGAATGCACAACTTTGAAGTATGTAAGTAAATGTTGGTCTATCTGTTCAGCAGAGCATGTTCAGAAGGCAAATCACTGAACATTAAAGCACTTAACATATTGCTTAACATGGTTTGCTGCATCAAGCTAATGAATTTAACAGAATGTTCATGGTTATGAGAGTTTAAAAAGAGTTTGACTGATATGTACATCAAGCACTCAGACTGCACTTTGAAAATGGCCTTTGAGTAAATACAATTTTGAGAGGAGTGCTTTTTCTCTAGTTTCCTTTTAATAAACAGAAGGATTTAATAAAGAAAACAACATTTGCAACATTTAACTTTTTCTTGGTTTGGCAAACTTTATCTGAAAGGTTGCCTTTGTGAAAAAGAAATAGATTTTAACATACTTTCAAAAGGTGTTTTTAACTAAGGAAGTAAATAACACATTTAATACTTAAAGTGTGAATTTAATGTTGTCACCGCATGGTTGCAGAATGAAATAAAGCGGGATCTAGGCACAGCAGTCTTTATTAACAACAAAATCAAAATAATAAAAATACTCAGGTTTCTCAGAACTTCCAAAACGTGAACAGAACGACCAAGTAAACATTGACGATAACATACAAAGAGCTACTGAAATCTATATACAGTAGTCAAGTCAAGTCATCTTCATTTATATAGCGCTTTCAACAACGGATTGTTCCAAGGCAGCTTTACAGAGATAAACATATAATTTAAGGTAACAGAGATTGTTTTGGCTTTATAGCGGTTCTTGAATAATGTTATTTCCAGCTAAAATTAGTTTTGATTGATTCACCTCCATTGAAATGATCATTTGTTATTAAATTAGGGGCCACTAAGACGACGCCGTTCTCTCTAAACAGACTTTAAACGCGAACCTGTGATTAACGCTGACGGCATTCATATGCGTTCACATGCGCATTAAGAATTGATTCTATAGTTATGTACTTTGAAAATATGTGCGCAGGTTTGCAATTCCATACAACCCATGCCTAAACAAACTACATGTCTTGCCTATACATTTTGATACAGAATTTTGTTTTATTTTATCACTTCGGGGTATGCGAGCCGGATTTTCAACAACGCTTTATCTGTAGAGTGGGAAAGGGATCCTCCATAGGGAGAGGATAGTTGACACTTCAGCACTGCATTGTCATCGGGTCCAGGCAAAGCTCCCTCGTCAGATCTGGACACGGCCTGGATCCGTCAGGCTGCGGGAAAACCTCGGGATAAAACAAAGACACCAATATTAGCGTAGATGCCATTCTTCTTATGATGTAACGAGTACATCAAGATTTAAGGGAAGTGTTCCCAGTTCCGGCTGACCTAATCTATGCAGCCTAACATTGAGTGTAATATGTGTATGCTAGGTCAAAGAGATGTGTTTTTAGTCTAGCTTTGAACTGACAGAGTGTGTCTGCTTCCCGGACAATGGTAGGAAGACTGTTCCAAAGTTTTGGTGCTAAATAGGAAAAGGATCTACCGCCAGTAGGCGATTTAGATATTCTAGGTATTATCAACTGGCCGGAATTTTGAGATCGCAATAGACGTGAAGGACTATAATGCGTTAAGAACTCGCTCAAGTACTGCGGAGCTAAACCATTTAGTGCTTTGTAAGTAATCAACAATATTTTAAAATGTATACGATGTTTAATAGGGAGCCAATGCAGCGTTGACAGAACCGGGCTAATATGGTCATATTTCCTGGTTCTGGTAAGAACTTGAGCTGCTGCGTTTTGAACTAGCTGTAGTTTATTTATTAAGCGTGCAGGGCAACCACCCAGTAGAGCATTACAATAAACTAGCCTCTAACTTTCAAAAGAAAGGTTGGTATCAAAGAGCACACCCAGGTTCCTAACCGACGACGAAGACTTAACAGAGCAGCCATCAAGTGTTAGACAGTGTTCTAGGTTATTACGTGTGGAAGTTTTTTGTCCAATAATTAGAATCTCTGTTTTTTCAGAATTTAGTTGTAGGAAATTACTAGTCATCCAATTTTTTATATCAGCTATGCATTCTGTTAATTTTGTGAATTGGTAAGTTTCGTTAGGTTTTGAAGAAATATACAGCTGAGTATCATCGGCATACCAGTGAAAGCTAACTCCATGTTTCCTAATGATATCTCCTAATGGTAGCATGTACAGAGTGAACAGCAACGGTCCTAGTAATGAGCCTTGTGGAACGCCATCCTGAACTTGTGATCGATAAGACATCTCTTCATTTACTGCTACAAACTGATAACGGTCAGATAAGTATGATTTAAACCATGTTAGTGCAATTCCACTAATGCCAACATAGTTTTCTAGTCTATTTAAAATAATGTTGTGGTCAATTGTGTCAAATGCAGCACTAAGATCAAGTAACACTAATAGAGAGATACAACCACGATCGGATGATAAGAGCAAATCATTTGTGACTCTAGTGAGAGCGGTCTCAGTGCTATGGTACGGTCTAAATCCGGACTGAAAATCATTGCAGATATCATTTCTTTCTAGAAAGGAACACAGTTGTGAAGATACTGCTTTTTCTAATATCTTTGACAGAAAAGGCAGATTCGAGATCGGCCTGTAATTGACTAATTCTGTAGGATCAAGTTGTGTTTTTTTTAACAAGCGGTTTTATCATAGCCAGTCTAAAGGTTTTTGGTACGTATCCTAGAGACAAAGATGAATTAATGATATTAAGAAGAGAATATATGACCTCTGGAAACATCTCTTTCAGTAGCTTAGTCGGTATAGGATCTAACATTCAAGTTGTCGATTTAGATGAATTAACGAGTTTGCAGAATTCTTCCTCTCCTATAGCAACAAATTTATCACATTTTTCCTCAGGGAGACTACAATGCACTCCCTGATGCGATACTGTAGTAGACGGTTGCATAGTTATAATTTTGTCCCTGATATTATCAATCTTATAAGTGAAGAAGTTCATAAAGTCATCATTGCTGTGTTGCTTGGACACTTCTGAGCTTGAAGCTTTCTTTTTTTGTAAGTTTAGCCACTGTTTCAAATAAATACCTTGAATTATGTTTATTTTCTTCTAATAGGGTTGAAAAATAAGCAGATCTAGCAGTTTTTAAAGCCTCTCTGTAATCAATCGAGCTCTCTTTCCATGAAATCCGAAATACCTCTAGTTTAGTTTTCTTCCAGTTGCGCTCCATTTTTCTGGCTGCTCTCTTAAGGGCCCGGGTGTGCTCGCTGTACCACGGCGTTGGACTATTTTCTTTAATCTTCTTTAAGCGCAACGGAGCAACTGCGTCTAAAGTGCTGGAAAAGAGAGAGTTAAAAGTTTCTGTTGCAATATCAAGTTCTTCTAAGCTATCCGGGATGCTGAGATGATGAAACTGATTAGGAAGATTATTGATAAAGCAATCTTTAGTGGCAGAAGTTATAGGTCTAACGTATTTATATCACGGAGTCGGCTTTGCAGCCTTGGCTAAATGTAATTTACATGAGACTAGATAATGATCTGAGATGTCATCGCTCTGCTGCAGAATTTCAACGGTATCAACATCTATTCCATGTGATAATATTAGATCTAGAGTATGATTACGACAATGAGTATCCTGACACGTGTTGTCTAACTCCAATTGAGTTTACAATATCTTTAAATGCCAATCCCAATGCATCTTTTTAATTATCTACATGTATATTAAAATCCCCAACAATTAGTACTTTATCGGCAGCCAATACTAAAGTACAGTGAAACACTAGGGACCAGGGCTTAACATTAACTATTTTGCTAGTTACTAGCCACTCAGCATTTTCATTGGCCACAATTTTGACATCAATACCATGGTGAAAAACTTCCACATAGATATTTTTAATATTATCTCATAATTTGGCAGCAGCCATATTTAGAAAAGGCGGAAAAAGAGGTCAATTTAGTACTGAGAGCCGGCTTTATGTGTGCGCACTTTGGGTGTGAGCAGAAAATCTGTGGGAATAAGAAAATAATGCGCAAACCTTGGGTGGGTTAGTTATGGTGGAAAAATCCTCTTTTAAGCACACAGGTCTGGTTAACACTGATTACCCACTAAATACTCTGGCACCATATTGTACAATATACAGTAGGGGAGAGCCGGGACGATTGAAACTCGGGACGGATGAAGCAGAGAGATTTCCTTGAAAATAATTTCGTCAGCACTTACAGCACGCAATGCCTATCAGACATATCAGACGCAATGCCTAACAGAAACAAGTGTTGACCTTGACCGCGGTTGACCTTGTTTTCTTCATAATAACAGGCTATTCATCTAGCAAACACTCAATATGATTTAAGGAAGAAATGTAAGAATATGAATTGTTAACGGATTCGTCAAAATAGCATATTAGAAAGAGCACACAAAATACGCACGGCTTATCGCCTATTGTTTATTGGGCGTCAGAACAAAATGGTAAATATGAACCTTTAAATTAAAATAAATTACAAAACATGTTTGTAACAATTATGTACATAATTAACTTGTAAGGTATTGTTCATAAAAACAAGCATTAGATGAATAGTTGCCGTTTAAACTGTAATGTTTCATCCGTCCCACCCCTGTGTTGCAACCGTCCCGCTCAGGTGGGATGATTGAAACAAAGCACAACTCCCGTTCAAAGTAAATTTTTACTTAAATCATTTTACACTCACCTAAAGGATTATTAGGAACACCATACTAATACGGTGTTTGACCCCCTTTCGCCTTCAGAACTGCCTTAATTCTACGTGGCATTGATTCAACAAGGTGCTGAAAGCATTCTTTGGAAATGTTGGCCCATATTGATAGGATAGCATCTTGCAGTTGATGGAGATTTGTGGGATGCACATCCAGGGCACGAAGCTGTGCTAAAATGGCTGTGGGGGCCATTTTAGTACAGTGAACTCATTGTCATGTTCAAGAAACCAATTTGAAATGATTCGAGCTTTGTGACATGGTGCATTATCCTGCTGGAAGTAGCCATCAGAGGATGGGACAAGCCTGCACAGTGGTAACAAGGCATGATGGATCCATGTTCTCATTCTGTTAACGCCAAATTCTGACTCTACCATCTAAATGTCTCAACAGAAATCGAGACTCATCAGACCAGGCAACATTTTTCCAGTCTTCAACGGTCCAATTTTGGTGAGCTCTTGCAAATTGTAGCCTCTTTTTCCTATTTGTAGTGGAGATGAGTGGTACCCGGTGGGGTCTTCTGCTGTTGTAGCCCGTCCGCCTCAAGATTGTGCGTGTTGTGGCTTCACAAATGCTTTGCTGCATACCTCGGTTGTAACGAGTGGTTATTTCAGTCAAAGTTGCTCTTCTATCAGCTTGAATCAGTCGGCCCATTCTCCTCTGTCCTCTAGCATCAACAAGGCATTTTCGCCCACAGGACTGGCGCATACTGGATGTTTTTCCCTTTTCACACCATTCTTTGTAAACCCTAGAAATGGTTGTGCGTGAAAATCCCAGTAACTGAGCAGATTGTGAAATACTCAGACCGGCCCGTCTGGCATCAACAACCATGCCACGCTCAACATTGCTTAAATCACCTTTCTTTCCCATTCTGACATTCAGTTTGGAGTTTAGGAGATTGTCTTGACCAGGACCACAACCCTAAATGCATTGAAGCAACTGCCATGTGATTGGTTGATTAGATAATTGCATTAATGAGAAATTGAACAGGTGTTCCTAATAATCCTTTAGGTGAGTGTATATTTTTACCGAATAACACATGATACTAAGAGAACACATATGTGAGTTGTTGATTACAAAAACAAAAAAAATCTATCTGTAACCTTATCTTAGAAAACAACGTTTATCTGAAAAGTGTTTCAACCGTCCCGGCTCTCCCCTTCTTTGCTCTGGGAGAATACCAGCTCAGACATTTCCAAAACAGACTCATGCAGCTGGCCAGATCCATTACTGAACTCAATGAACTATAATAGTCTCTCTTCAGAATTCTCAGAACTCAACTTTCAGGTTCAAGCACCTTTTCCAGGGAATTTCTATTTTTAAAAACAGTAATTTTTAAAAGAGCAACATGAGAGAATAGAGAAGTCTTTCTTTAAGTGCTCATCACAGTGAAAGGAATGCATCAGAGAAAGAGAGAGAACTCAAATGGGACCCTTTTTTTTAAACATTCTATAAACGCATACCCGTTTTGCAGTAATTATTTTGACTTATTAATTAGCATAGAATAATGTAGCAACCAAAAATAAATTAGGAAGAAAAGGTCCTCTACATTTTTGTTAAATTAATTTTTTTTATTTTTTTTTTATTAGCAGGGCAGGGATAACTACAACAATATTTGTTTTTTGTTCATTTACTCAGGAAATGATTTGCCCTGTAGGGGAAAAACATACTAGGGCATCAGTTCCCAACAGGGGGGTCGCGGCCCACAGGGGTGCCTCAGCGAGCTCTGTGGGGGGTCACGTCATACTTTGAAAGGTTTGAGCAATGAGCATTAAATAAAAGTCCTTAACTCTTTTCTGTTAAAAATGTACAAAATGTATATAATGAGCGAGTTCATCATGAATCCATTTTCCAATCCGTGTTTTTGTCTTATCCTGAAACACTATGGTACACCTATAATAAGTGTTTACATTGGGACTATTTTACACTGGTTCGGATCGCTGCCGCTGCGGAGCAGCCCAGTACCTGCGTGACTCGTCATAGATGTACACAGAGAGAAGTAGTTCCGGCTACAATGTTCTTCCGAAAGACGCATTATTCTGTTAATAAACACAAGTTTATTATCGCTCGCTATAGCGCCAAAAGCGTAAAAAATAAAGCCTCACATTGATAAAGCCTCACAAATAACATGCAAGTATTTAGGCCCCAGACAACAGTCATTTAGTAATAGCCTATTCTTTTTTTTTTTTACCTCCACACCAGTATGAGGCTCCACGCGTTCTCATCCCAAGGCGTCATATACAACGCTTTTTCCAAAGCGTACATATCCTACGCACATGGCACACTTTAGCGTCAATATAACACGCACAGAGTATTGGTAGGTTTAGGTCTGGGGTAGGGTTAGGGTTAGACCACTAGGCGCCTTCTGCCCCATATATATCTGCGTCTCATATTTATACTAAAGGGTGCCATGTGCGTAGGATATGTACGCTTTGGCAAAAGCGTCGTATATGACGCCTTGGGATGAGGACGGGCTTAAATATTTTGGTTTTTGCATTTCAAATAGGGCCAATATATGCTTCTCCTAGGCTTACGTTTTTAAATTACAAAGGGCCTACGGATGTTTTGGTTATTATATTTTCAATATTATAGGCTATTATTTGTGCATAAACATACCGTTTGTTTGAAAAAAAAAAATATTTTGTCATCCTTGCTGCCAGCTTACAAGAGCGATAATATCATTAAATGTGAAGGGGGGCCCTAAAATATTTTCTTGGGAAAAAGGGGGTCTCAGACAAAAAAAGGTTGGGAACCACTGGTCTAGGGCACCCGACGAACAAGGAACAACTTGGGCAGGAGCTGGCAGGACTAAAAGGAACAGGACAGACAGCCAGGCAGGCAGGCAGGCAGACCTACAAACAGGGTTAACACTAGACGTGCCAGAATTCCATAACTACTAGATCTGCCACAAGCGGTCATTTTGACCGTAAGATTGCAAACTCTATATCTTTAATTATAAATACCCAATTGAGCGATTAATGCATTTATAGTATTAGGATATCTTTTAAAAACAAAACAACACCAAACTGTACATTTTAAACAAGTTTAATTATACATTTATAACTAATAATATCATTAGTTGCCTACTGTAATTATTGCATGTTTACAACAGATAGGCTATAATTCCATATTCAACATAACTCAGAACAAGATAATAACTAAAAGTATCGTATTTAGATATTCTGTTGACAGTGAGAGAGACAAAGGTCAACCGCGGGAAATGTAACAAAAGAATACCGCGAAATTCAGTGTCAATATGACCGTCTATGGCCGAAATAGGTAAATATGTTCATTTGTTTTTTGCCTTGTGTAATTTATATGAAAAACATTTTAAATGAAAATACAGACACTTTTAAAAAAAGTCAGGTACCAGCAGGATTTTATTTATTTTTTCAACAAAGTTATTGCAGATATAAAATTCAAAACAGTCAAAATAACCGCCATGGCCGTTCTAGTGTTAACAAACTACAATGATCAAGCACAAGACAGAGCACAAAGTTAGAGTAAATAGGGAAGGAAATGAGGAGGGTAATGAGGGAAGGCAGGTGGAGCAAATGAACTAATAACAAGGGGGCGGGGCCAAGGTGAAAGACTAATGCTGCGTCTCAATTCGCCTACTTTTACTACACCCTAAAAGTATGTATTTTTTTTGTGAAGAAAAGGTACATAATTTTAAATGTGTGTAGCAGAAGACAAGATTTGGTACATACTATCACGTCATAAAATAGCGTCTTTAATGGTTGCTCTCTGTCATTTAGTTACACGCAGTTGCTGGTCTTGCATGCAGAGACTCTCCTCATATTCATGAATAACGATGCATTTATAAGTTAATGGCCAAATAACAGATCTTTATAAAAGTTCACGTTGTTGTTGCAGATGAACTATAACTCAATACATAAATATTTTTTTATCAGCTTAAATGTTGATTATTAGTCACTCAAACCCCTTTATCCAAACCTTTCTAACCGTCGTTTGCGCACATCTGGCATGTTTCGTAGTTTTCTGAACACTTTTTACTCGTGTTTGTAGTTCTGAACTGGATCCTCCTCCAATTAGTGCAATGGGTTGTGGCCAATATTAGCTGTTATAGTGAGCCCGGATCCACACTTTCGAAATGCCACCGGAAATAGACCATCTGGCATACTCTTGTCAGGTGTTGTGCAGGATGCAGAAGACGAGGACAAAAGGAATTCAAAGTAAAGGCTTTAATTACAAATTTAACTTCACAGCGATGAAGGGAAACACTCCAGGACTTCAGACACACAACTATACATAGACGACGACCGACGAAGACAAACTGAACTGATACAAACTAAATACAGAGACTGATGAACAATAACGAGGTGAAGACAGGTGAAACAGATGATGATTAACAAGACACAGGTGACAACGATGATGACAGGCAGGTGTGTAAACATGAGGGATGCTGGGAAGTGTAGTGCAGAGACAAAGACAGACTGGTGCAGACGATGACTGTGACAACTCTTTTCAACATGCTTTGGGATGCACTTATTTTAATCTCACATATGTTTAGGATGGATAGTATGGACATTAAGATGCAGGGTCACAGAAATCGCATACTCTGTTGAGTAGGTATTTGAGTAAGTAGGCTACTTGCTTTGCGACTGCTAAAAATGTATGAATGTAATCCAGGCAGACCATTCGCCATGTTGTCATTATCACGTGACCTACCAGCATCAGGTAGGTCCTCTCCTGTGGCCTCATGGGATAGTAAAGTGTCCATCATATTCACCCTTCAAAATCTCAACAGAAGTATGTAATCCGGGTACTTTGATGAGTACTGTGAATTCATACATACTACTCTTTTCACGTACTGTTTTATAGTGAGGAAGTGTGCAATTTCAGATGCAGCACACATGACACACAGACTGCATCCGAAAGCTTAGATAGCTGACTTGATGACTTGATGACTTGATGCCTTGCTGCCCTATCACACACACAATGACTTTGCAGGCAGTGTTTGCGCAAAAAGGTTTCCTTCAGAAAATGGTTTGATAAGCGAATATTTAATTACTACAATACAAATTTCTTGCTATAAATTATATCAAAAGTGGAAAAAGTTGGTCAAACCGAGATACTTTTAATTGCACAACAACATCACTGAAATGTTTCCTTTGTGCACTTTTCCTTTGTGCAAATAACGAACTGCTTTCACCTGCTCGATTGCTTCTGTCCGCCTCGCTGCCTGCTGTGTGAGCTGCGAGTTTGTTTGCGTCGTGGCTGTCTAAGCCTCGTATTAGCTTCGTATTTCCTTCTGTTTTTCCGTATTTCTCTCTTTTATTCTGTTCTGAACCATCATTTAACTCATAATTACAACTCGGACTGTTGGCCGGGCGCGTCTCAAGCCATTATACGGCTGGAACCGCAAATACGGTTGGAACATTGTTTGCTGGTCGTAGAGCTAGACACTGCTTCACTGCTGCTCGCCCTGCGATCGACTGCTTTTGTCAGCCTCGTTTGTTGGTCATAGAGCGAGACACTGCTTCACTGCTGCTCGCCCTGCGATCGACTGCTTTTGTCAGCCTCGTTTGTTGGTCGTAGAGCGAGACATCGCTTCACTGCTGCTCGCCCTGCGATCGACTGCTTTTGTCAGCCTCGTTGCCTGCTGTGAGTTTGTTTGTTTGCGTCGTGGCTGTCTAAGCCTCGTATTAGGTCGTATTTCTTTCTGTTTCTCCCGAGCGTCCAGGTCACGATCAGCCATGGTTTCATTCACTCCGGCTCCAACACACCACCATGAAGCCTGGGTGGTTCCGCGGAAGCCGCGAGCCAGGACAAGAATCTTTTCGCCCCTCCCGGTGTTCGAGATCTCCACTCAGAACCGCTTCTCCCCTCTTCGTGAAATGGAACGCGATGCTGTGATCATCGGCGATTCCACCGTCCGACACGTCCACGCTACGTTAGGTAAAAGTAAGGTGCACAGTCATTGCTTTCCTGGTGCTCGTGTTCTCGATATCACTGCGCGGGTAACTGAGATCTTGAACGGTGACGAGCGCGTCGGAGCTGTGGTGCTGCACGCGGGAGCTAACGACACTAGGCTGCGACAGACGGAGGTTCTGAAGAAAGACTTCAGGAGCCTTATTGATACGGTACGCAGTACATCGCCTGAAACATCGATTATTGTGTCTGGACCGCTTCCTACGTACCGACGAGGGCATGAAAAGTTCAGTAGATTATTCGTGCTAAATGAATGGTTATTGTCATGGTGCAATGAGCAGAAACTGCTCTTTGTAAATAATTGGAATCTGTTTTGGGAGCGACCAAGGCTCTTCCGCGCTGATGGCTTACACCCAAGTAGAATCGAGGCAGATCTTCTGTCGGATAACATCTCCAAGATGTTAAATACCGTTTGACTAGTATCCAAAAATCCAAATCACAGTCTCTACTGCACCAATTTAATTGATATTAATACTAGTGTAGAACATTGCATAGAAACTGTCTATTCCTCGCTTACTAATATCAAATAATAAATCTACTGCGTGATCTAGAAAAAATCTAATTGTCATTAAAACAAATAATCTCGCTATTAGTGAACAAAAACAATTTCTAAAGCTAGGTCTTCTAAACATTAGATCGCTCACACCGAAGGCGGTTATTGTAAATTAAATGGTCACAGATAATAATTTCGATGTTCTGTGCCTTACTGAAACCTGGCTTAAACCAAATGATTATTTCGGTCTAAATGAGTCTACTCCGCCAGGATACTGTTATAAGCATGAGCCCCGTCTGATCGGTCGTGGCGGCGGTGTTGCGACAATCTATAGAGATATCCTTAATGTTACTCAGAAAACTCGTCATAGGTTTAATTCGTTTGAAGTACTTGTGCTAAATTTTACGCTCTTAGATGTAAGAAAAAAATCCCTATTATCTCTAGCATTGACTACCATATATAGACCTCCAGGGCCTTACGCCGATTTCCTAAAAGAGTTTGCTGACTTTCTATCAGATCTTTTGGTCAATGTCGATAAAGCATTAATTGTTGGAGATTTTAACATACACGTAGATAATTTAAATGATGCGTTAGGGGCTGCGTTTACAGATTTATTAAACTCCTTCGGGGTCAAGCAAAACGTCACCGGACCAACTCATCGTCTTAATCATACACTCGATTTAATTATATCATATGGAACCGATCCAACCGATATAGATATCATTCCACAAAGTGATGATGTCACTGACCATTACATGGTAACTTGCATATTAAGTACTGCTGTAATATGTCATGCTGCGCCACGTTATCGATCAGGTAGAACAATTCTTCCATCCACCATAGATCATTTCTCAAATAGCTTATCTGATCTGTCTCAGCTGCTGCCTGAACCCAAACCCTAGTTCATCTGTTTGTTTAGTTTAGTTTAGTTAGTGTAAACTAAACTAAACAAACAGATGAACTAGATGAACTAACTAGCACTATGAGCACCATTCTCTCTAGAACATTGGATATTGTTGCACCCATTAAATTAAAAAAGGTCAGAGAAAAAAGTATAGCACCATGGTACAATAATACTACGTATGTTTTAAAGAGAGAAACCCGTAATTTAGAGCGTAAATGGAAAAAAACTAATTTAGAGGTCTTTAGAATCACGTGGAAAGACAGTATGTCACGTTATAAAAAGGCCCTTAAAATGGCCAGGGCTGAGCACCAGGGCCAGGGCTGAGCAAATTAATAGAAAACAACCGAAATAATCCAAGGTTTTTATTTAATACCGTGGCTAGACTAACAAATAAACAGACGTCGTCTGAACAAAATACCTCGTTACAGTTTAGTAGTAATGATTTCATGAACTTCTTCACCGAGAAAATTGAAAGCATCAGAATCAAAATCGTAAACGTTCAATCTTTACTCGCGCCTTATAATTCAGCCGCAATTATCACCCCGCAAGAACAATTACAATGCTTTACAACCATAGAACAAAAGAGTTAAATAAACTTATCACTTCATCTAAAACAACAACGTGTTTTTAGATCCTATACCAACTGAACTACTGAAAGAAGTGTTACCTATAGTGGAAGAGCCTCTTCTCAATATTATTAACTCATCTTTATCTTTAGGTCATGTTCCAAGAACGTTCAAGCTGGCTGTTATAAAACCTCTTATTAAGAAACCACATTTAGATCCAAATAACCTAGCAAATTACAGACCCATTTCGAATCTTCCATTTATGTCAAAAATATTAGAAAAAGTTGTGTCCAGTCAACTCGGCTCTTTCTTGCAAGAAAACGACATCAATGAAAAGTTTCAGTCTGGATTCAGGCCACATCATAGCACTGAAACTGCGCTTGTTAGAATCACAAATGATTTACTTTTAGCTTCGGACCAAGGCTGTATCTCAGTATTAGTTTTACTTGATCTTAGTGCTGCGTTCGACACTATAGATCACACAATACTCTTAGATCGACTACAAAATTACACTGGTGTTCAAGGACAAGCATTAAGCTGGTTCAGGTCATACTTATCTGACCGCTACCATTTCGTCTACTTAAATGGAGAAAAATCGATCATAACTTCGGCAAACTATGGAGTGCCGCAGGGATCTGTGTTAGGCCCTTTATTATTCTCAATATATATGCTGCCACTTGGTAATATTCTAAGGAAACATGGAATTAGTTTCCATTGTTATGCTGATGACACTCAAATATATATTTCATCACGGCCAGATGAATACGCTAAATTATCCAAATTGACAGATTGTGTTAAAGATATAAAAGATTGGATGACGCGTAATTTTCTTTTATTAAATCCAGACAAGACAGAGGTAATACTTATCGGTTGTAAAAACCGTCCACAAAACCTTTCACAGCACGACTTTAACGTAGTAGGATGCCCTGTTACTTTATCCGCTACAGTAAAAGACCTGGGTGTTACATTAGACTGCAACTTGTCTTTTGAAAAGCATATTTCATATGTTACAAAAACAGCCTTTTTCCACCTTAGAAACATTGCTAAGCTACGTAACATGCTATCAGTCTCTGATGCAGAAAAGTTAGTTCATGCATTCATGACCTCAAGACTAGATTACTGTAATGCTTTATTAGCTGGTTGTCCTGCATCTTCAATAAACAAGCTACAGTTAGTCCAAAATGCAGCCGCTAGAGTTCTTACTAGATCAAGAAAATATGATCATATAACACCGATTTTATCATCACTTCATTGGTTGGGTGATTCTCACGAAACCATTAAAACACCACGGCACTAATGATTTTAAATATGAAACATGTTATTCAGTAATATAAAAAAGCATCACAATAAAGACAATACTGATCTCTACCTTGCACAATGTGTAATTTCAACATGGGAATAATTTTATTTTCTATTTTACTGTATTTTCGGCGAAAATTCTCATTACCGTAATGCGTCCAACTTAACTGAATGTATGTTATGATGTAATTTAAACAAATTAAAATAAAAATAAATCAGAAAATGTGAATGTGTACACGACATATTGATTATTATTATTTAGAAAATTGTTAGATTTACAATTTTTTATAAAATTGTACTTCATTAATGTCTAATTATATGCACTGAGTAAAAGATTAGCAAAGTCATCATGGATTCTCTATTGTTAGCAAAACATACCAAGGCACCTCATCCTCCGAAACACCATTCTCATATACTGCAACCATTTAAGGCCAGTTGCGGTAGAGAGAACTTCTGTTTCGGAAATGAGAATTTAATCATTCTGTACTACTTTTAAATATACCTTATGGATTTAATATGAATTTAAATATTTTTTCTAACTGTTGATATTTTGCTTCATGATTTGTTTCATTGTAGGCAGTCAGCAAGTGAGAAAAAAAAAGTTTTAGCCAGGTTGACAAAGTTCAGGGAGAAATTATACAGCAACCCAGAACTGCTCGAGGAGTACAGAAGGAAGGAGAGAGAGAGAGGTTAGGTTTGGAGATGTTGCAGGAGTAATCAGCAATAAACACTCTACAGGGCTAGGAAATGTACATGAGCGTACACACACACACACACACACACACACACACAGCCTTTTAGCCACTACTATAACAGGGCTATATAAATAAATAAATCTGCAGCAGTCCGTCATTAATATTAACAAAACACTTAAAAAAAACGTCAATAGTTTAAATTAATAATTTTGTAATAATATTGTAATAATTAGTTGATATTAAAGTTGATACTATTCCTGTTCCTGAAAACTTATGTTAGATCTACCTGAAAAACTTGAAGCACTCTTTATTTCAGTTGTATCTTTATTCTATTGTATTTATTTGTGCTTCTGTTCACTGTAAAACCCAACAAGTTAAGCTAACTCATTTCATTTGAGGAAACCGATTGCCTCAATTCAATTAAGTTTATAAAAACAATAGTTATGAGTACTCTGAACTTATTTTAATCGAGTCCACTAAAACAATAATATTTCTTAATACACAATTAAACTTTACACTGTATTTAAATACTTTATATAGCTTCACTATATTGAGTAAACAAACTTTAAATGAACTCAGAGCACTAGCGGTTAAAGCTAGCTCACAATATTACACATAAAGTAAAATACAATAAGTTAAGCTAACTAATTTCATTCGAGGAAACCGATTGCCTCAATTCAATTAAGTTGATGAAAACAATAGTTATGAGTACTCTGAAATTATTTCAGTTGAGTTCACTAAAAGTAGATATACATTGCATTCAAGAATTAAGTGATTAATTAAGTGATTATTGAGCATTAGTGATGAACACCTGCTGTTAACAAGCAGAATCACAGAAGGAAAGAGAAACACAAGAACTACAACTGTCTTCAGACACAGTCTTAGATTAAATCAAATGAATATAAAAGACGACATTACATCTCTGAAGATCTCAGCAGAGGAGGATTAAACAACTCCACAAACAGCATTACCTGCTTCACTTATTACTGACCAGATTGACTTTATTTCTGTCAGACATCTACATAAGTTGCTATTGAGAATGAACAGAGGCTTAGATGATGATGATGATGATGATATATTGTTTCATTTAAAGACACCATGATAGTGGTTAGTGTTTGCTTTAGTTGGGCTCTTGACCCTTGACTTTATAACACCAGATTTTCTCTGGCTGCTGAAACTGAGTGTTTATAAAATACATTTGTTATAGCACAAAAGCCAAAAGGAAATATGATCATGTGTTGATGGTTGTGTTTTGATGATGAAAATCATCAATTATTGACTTGATTCCCTGATCTCTTCAGAGCCTAATCTCTGAATAAACAGGTGATGTTTTACTTGTATTATACATTATAATAGAACAGTGATTCTACTGTAAGGTCCATTGTTGTGACAATCAGATTTTAAAAATCCCTATGGTATCATGCTGACTTACACAGACATCAAGAATCATCATATGAATCTCAACAATGGTGACCATTACAAAATAATTTATGCTGGGAGCCATGGATAAGTTTTGTATAATGCTAGTACCCAGCATGCATTGCAGTATGAGTCGTTTTTTAATGGTCACCATTGCTGAGATTCATATGCTGATTCTTGATCTCTGTGTGAGTCTTGGTAATTCAATACATTTTCTGTGAAACTCTTTCTGCACAAATTGTTTGTAAAGTCTTTCATAATATCTGATGGTCACAACAGTCTCACTTACTTGTAGAATCACAGTTTTGAATAAAACAAATGTAATATTGCCCTTTTAATCGAAGATTAGTCTCTGAATGAGATCAGTGAATCATGTCACTAAATGATGATTTTCGTCATGCATCTTCAACAATCAACAACCATTCATACTTTTCCTTGACTTTTGTGCCATATTTGTTTTATAAACACTCAGTTACACCAGCCAAAGAAAAACTTGTATGCAAAAGTCAAGGGACAAGAGCAAAACTAAAGTAAACGCTGATCTCCATCATGGTGACCTTAAACGAAACTCAAATCATCAACCTCTAAACCTCTGTTATTTCTAATAAGAACTTCTGTAGACGAATGGCAGTAATAAAGTCAAACTGGTTAATAATAAGTGAAGCTGGTAATGCTGTTTGTGAAGTTGTTTAATCCTCCTCCGTTGAGATCTTCAGAGATTTAACATCTTTTATCTTCAGTTGATTTCATCTAAGGTTGTGGCTGAAAGTCAGTTGTAGTTGTTTTTCTCTTTTCTTCGGTGATTCTGCTTGTTAACAGCGGGTGTTCATCACTAATGCTCAATCATCACTTAATTATACAATTATTATTCAATTATCATTCTGGTATCTAGAAATGTTCTATAACTCATTCAGTTTGAGTTCTGTTTCAGTCATTCAAGTTTCAGTAATATTTGAGTGCAGTGAACTCAGTTCTATTTAGTACATATTACTGTTAGGTTTTACAGTGCAACCCATGGCACAATTACATTTGTGCAATGTTTTTGCATTTCTTTTTCTCCTTATCCTAAGAATTAGACTATTTATCCAATTAGCCTACCAAATCAAAATGAGTTATTGTAAATGCCAAGCTCATGTAATGTAGTGGATGTTATTTCATGTTTCTCAGTATTTAAGAACAGCTATACTATTCCCTCTACATTCGTTAAAAAGAAAGATTCAGTAAAAACTAACTTTTTATGTTGTAAATACTTTCTCCTCTTCTTTTTTGGCAATATTTTCCTCTCATTCATCTCCCAATCATCTATTCTGTGCAGCCAGGTGTATACATTGACAAATGTTTCCAACAGTAGACATTTACCTAGTTATGAATAGGTTGAAGAATGAAGAGGTTTTTCCCTCTCTGAAACACTTTGACGAATATTAAAGTTATAAGTTATTGTTTTACGAATATTAAAAGTTATTTATTTTTGTATTTTTTTTGTTGTTGTTGCTAATGTTATGTATTGAAGCACTACAAAATAAAACAGATTTGAAATTGAATCCATGATTTTGCATATATTAAACATTTTTCTACATTAAATCTTGACATAGTAAACTTATTATCATTACTGAAATAATCAACCTCATTTCCAAAATATATGTTTCATTACCGCAACAGATGATAATGAAATGTTAATTTAATTAATATAAAATTTGTAGTTTGCTTTTAAATGCATGTACAGTATCTACACATTATGTTCTTTCAGGTTTGTCACATCATTTTTGAAAATGTGTCAGGTTTCATTAAAATATATATAAAAAAAGGTTGTAAATTGTGTAAGGTGTTGCGGTAATGAGAGAAATTAAACAAAAAATTTAAATAATGCTAATTTAAAAATAAATATTATTTCAGATTTCTAAGTAACTGTGCATGACTGTTAATAATCCATTTTTAAAAATGTGAAAATTTATTTCATTTTCTAACAGTGTTGATGTTTTCAGACTGTTGCGGTAATTAGATTTTTTAGGACTTGTTTTGGAAATTATGCTCAAAAAGGTCTTAAATTGTTAGTAAATGTTTTTAAATTAATGTTCACAAATTCTCCAGACTTTGTTTCTAATGTCTGAATTTTTTTTTTGTTAATTCAAGCATTTTTTAATTTTCATGTTTGAAATTTTTAAAACCAAACTTTCGTGAGAATCTCCCGGTTACCTATAAAGTTCCGTATTAATTACAAGGTATTGCTTTTGACTTATAAAGCTCTAAATGGTTTAGCTCCAGTTTATTTAACTGATCTTCTATCGCCCTACAATCGATCGCGCTCTTTAAGATCACTAAATTCGAGGCTTCTGGTCATTCCTAGGATATCCAGATCCACCAAAGGAGGGAGAGCATTTTCACATTTAGCTCCGAAGCTCTGGAATAGCCTTCCTGATATTGTTCGT
Organism: Tiaroga cobitis; assembly: GCA_030578255.1. Lineage (NCBI taxonomy): Eukaryota > Metazoa > Chordata > Actinopteri > Cypriniformes > Leuciscidae > Tiaroga > Tiaroga cobitis. The sequence continues at coordinate 15,298,226 of CM060609.1, forward strand.
TGCTCAGACTCGCTCTCACAGTTTAAAACTAGACTGAAGACGCATCTATTTAGCCAGGCACTCATATAAATTTTTTATCTTACAGTTACTGTAAATTCGGCCTCTAGTTCATAAACGCCAGAGGAGAACTGGCCCCCGACAGAGCCTGGGTTCTCCCAAGGTTTTTTTTTCTCCATAGGGTCATCTGATGGTGTGTTAGGACACCTTTAGGTCACTGGATGGAGTTTTTCGGTTCCTTGCCACTGTTGCCTTTGGCTTGCTCAGTTGGGGATATTCAAATTAATTAACCAATCATACCATTGATCAGCTCTACCAAACTTGGATGTCTTTTTTTTCCAGTAATAAAAAAACATTGTTAAGTTGTTTTGATTGATACTGTGAAGCAGCTTTGATACAATCTGTATTGTGAAAAGCGCTATATAAATATATTTGACTTGAAATAGAGTACTTTAAATGTACTTGTTATAACAGTTATGGTAAATGAATGCTGGGTTTCCCTTTGTGCCCATTCTTCACAAGACTTATTGTATTTTAAGGCCTAAAGGAAGATGTTACATTTCTACAGATATTAACATCACAGCTATATTGTAAATATGTGTGTGTATATATATATATATACATATGGATTAGCATATTATAATATATCATAAGGTTTGTCAAAAACACTTGTATCCACTAATTATGTCATTCTGGGAGGAGATTGAATGCATGCATTTACAGTATAATATGGCTCTATTATGCCATCACTGATGTTACTTTGATCCCAAAAACTTTCTCACAGATGGATCCATCTGGATGTCATGTTTTTCATGGCTTTAAAGATAAGCCATATGAAATGTATACCCATGACCTGTACCCATGACATCACAAATATCAGTTGTTTTTTGTCTTAGTTTCATTGTCATGGACTGTTTGTTCTGTGTATTTGAGTTCCCAATTTTTTTCAGTTCAGTTTGTCTAGTCTCGTTAGTACATGTGTGGATGTTATCCTTGTGTTTGGATTGCCTAAGTTTTATAGTAAAGCCTTGTGAATTATCATCATCTCTGTGCCTTTGTCTACCACGAGTTGTGACATGACCTTGATATGCCTCTCCTCAAGGTTTAGGTTTTGCAAGCATCTTTCACACAAGAATGAAAGAATAGTCTTTTTGGAAGCAGACATAAGTCAGCTGAGAGTTTTCTTGAGGATTATTCTTGAGCAACTACAACTATGACAGTTATATCCCAAAACACGGACCACTCCATCAGAATTAGCAGGTTATTGCTTCATTTAGAGACAATATATGGGCTAAAAAATGTACTGTAGTGTCAAAACTCGCAGAGTTACTCAGCATGGAAACAGAACATGAGATTTACGTATTCTGTTCAGCAGATGCACACATAGAGCATAAAATGGCAAAATGTGAAATGCTTCCTGTGCGATTAAGTGGTTTACTCTGGCTTTCCTGCTGAGAAATGAGTCATACAAACATTTGATGCACTGTCAGATAGTAGAGTTATGGCTCTGATACACTGTCTCAAAGTGTATTCTGTGCATTCTCTGACTAAGCACTGTACTGCTCATTTCAATAGAGCATTTTATATATATATATATATATATATATATATATATATATATATATATATATATATATATATATATATATATATATATATATATATATATATATATGTAATGTAATTTCATGTTTTTCGTCATTTCTTCTAATCCATTTTAGAATAAACTTTTTATGAATGATATGAGGGTGAGTAAATGGTGACAGAATTCTTTTCTTTTTGTTCTTTTGTATGCTTATTAAGCAGCTTTGTGGATGAAATGTTATATAAATCAACTTGTTGATTGTATAGGTTTATTTTAAGAAGGATTTTGCAATATTGCAAATGCTTCCCTCAAACCTAAAACCTTTATTTTGTTTCAATAAATAATAAATAAATAAATAAGATGCTTATGTAATCATGTTGTAATGAATATATTCACATATGTATAGCACTGAAAAAGGATTAGTCTATAAATGATTACTGGCATGCAATAGTGAATGTACAGTTCTTACACAATGGTCCATAAAGTAACATTTTATTTTAAATATAATAAAATATATAAATACAGATGACGTTCAAAAATTGATTTTAAATATCATCTAATGTTTCTGGAAATTCTCCATATGTTTTGTTTATGATCATGTATTGTTAATTCATACTGAAAATGACATGAACATGAAACTACACCTAAAGCAGTTAGATGATTTTCTTTCCACTTGATGATTTAATACCAATTCTATTTTCAAATTGTGCTTCAGGATGTAATTTAAAAGACATCCTCATAAAGAGAATTAAATGAGATTGACAAGCCATAATACAACTGATGATCAAAAAACTGAAAAATAAAATTCTACTAATTAAGTTTTTTTAACCATCAAAGCATCATGTCACAGCTCCATGCTTACTGGTAATGAAAAACTCCTCTAAGAGCTTTTTTTCTTTCTATTAAATCCATGTACTGCAGTAAAACCAATGTGTTCCCGACCCTGCCGTCCCTTTGACTCCAGGAGCACGGTTACCTGCAGAAACGCATGGGGAAAGGGCCATTTTGCTGTTACTTGCTCTGCAGAGATACATTCCTAATATTTGAATCGTACTCGGTTACTAACGTAACCTCGGTTCTCTCTAGAAGAGGGAACGAGTACTGCGTAATATCTTACGCTAGGGGAAAACCTCTTTTCCACGAGATATTGAAGCCAAAAATGATCCTTAATTTTGTATTAATGTAAAACGCGTCGCGGCAGCATGCAGACATAGGCAAGGCGGCTTGCGTGCCTATTGGCTGTCCTGCGGCAACTGCAGCAGCCTATCGAGAGAGGCCCTTTGGTGACGGTCCAATGGGTCACCTTCCCGCCGGAGTAGGCGTGGCCTAGCCCTATAAATATAGCTCGATGGGCTGAGATCACTGGTTTTTCATCGCCGAAGCGAACCAGAGCGTGTTGCAGGCACGGGAAGATACGCAGTACTCGTTCCCTCTTCTAGAGAGAACCGAGGTTACGTTAGTAACCGAGTACGTTCTCTTACAAGAGGTTCTCTCGTACTGCGTAATATCTTACGCTAGGGGAACACAGTGTAAAACACCATGCGTGCTAGACCTCTAGCACAACCACTGAACGAAACGAAGAGCTGCTCAGTCTATCCGAAAACGGACGAGTGAGACATTTAAGCTCTTAATGCCCTGACTGTGCAAAGGAAGCTCGCGTGCATCTCCTCGTTATAAACCGGCAGGGCGGACAGGGAAATAACCTGGGCCCTGAAAGGTGTGTTGAGGGATTTAGGCACATATGTCTTGGTTTGAGTATGACTTTCGAGTCATTTGGCCCAAATTCCAAACACGTCGCGCTCACCGAGAGCGCTTGCAAATCCCCTATGCGCTTTACTGAAGCGAGAGCCATAAGAAACGCTGTCCTGAACGACAGGTGTTTCAGGTCCGACAGATGGATCGGCTCAAACGGGGCACCTTTCATGGCTTCCAGAACCGTGGAAAGGTCGCACATGGGGGGTCTGGGAGGATTTAGCCTCTTAGCTCCTTTTAGGAAGCGGATGACCAGATCATTTTTCCCCAGTGACTGGCCAGTCGCGGGTTTTGTAAACGCAGCTATGGCCGCCACATAAACTTTGAGCGTGGATGGGGTTCTGCCCTTATCCAGCAGCTCTTGAAGGAAGGAGAGCACTTCCGTAACCCCCAAGCGGCAACATTCTAATCTGAAAAATTAAGCCTACCCGGAAGTGCGAAAAACTGCAAAACATCGAAAATCCGCTAGAGGGAGGTCCCAAAAGGGAGCAAATATCCATAGAGCTCATGTTAAAATGTCCGTTTTCACAGCATAAATTCATGTTTTTACAGGTTGGTCACATGGACTTTTATTGTATTTTTCGATAGGTTCTGAGTGCCTGACAACTGTGAGGGGGGTGAATTTTTTTCTAACTTGTTAGTTTAGATCGTATTTAGATATAAAATGTATGACAAATAAGGGCGTGGTTAACTTTGATTGACAGCTTGATTGACAGCTGATAACGAGCTGCGCCGAGTGGAATTTCTGAAATTTGACGTCTCGGCCATGATCTGACACAACATATCACTCTATCCTTTCTGAACAATTGTATTGAAATATCGTACATAACATGGGTTGCTCTGCTATAAACTGCACTAACCGACACTTTAGGACTAGGAGTGCTTCGCTCCTTTTTTTCCGGTAAGTGACATTCCACTACTATTTCACATAGTTAGCACTATTTAGCATCAATGTATGTGGGCAGTGGCACTGCAACAGTTAGCATTAAATCGCCTCAGATAAGTTAGCGTCCGATGTACTTTACCTATGGTTATAACTGACGTTTGAAACACTGTAAATGCGTCTGCCAAATGAATAAATGTAACATAAGAATAGACTGATCTGCGAACTAGTTGGTCGCACGTCAGAGGCGCCCGCGCCATTGGATGTGCAGTTGCCGCAGCACAGCCTATGAGCGAACTATGCAGCTGCAAATGCGTTTTACATATAGGCTTCAGTAAATCGAGGAAAAGGAGTTTCAACATAAGAATGCTGACAGTAAAAAGTAGCCTAGTCTGCCAGTCAATCTTGTAACGGTACAGATAGCTGAGGCTGGATTATATATGGATTGGCCAGAAGGTTTTACCCGCATAAACGGCCTCAAAACCGTTGTTCAGAAAGTCTATGGATGACGTCACAGACGCTTTATCCATATTTTTTACAGTCTTTGGTAACCCCGCAGTCTGGGGGTGAAAAGCTTTAGGCTTTGATGATGGCCCGTTGATGGCCCATGCATGCAGGGACCACAGCTCTGGGCGAGGATGCCAAATCGAGCCCTTGGCCTGAGAGAGGAGGTCTTTCCTCATCTGTATTGGCCATGGGGCAGTGCTCGTCAGCTGCATCAGGACTGGGAACCAAGCTTGGTTTGTCCAGAGCGGAGCCACAAGGAGCACTGAGCATCCGTTTTTCCTGATTCGTTCCAGCACCTGAGGCAGGAGCGAAACTGGGGGAAACGCATAGAGCGGGCAGCGGGGCCAGACGTGGGCCAGCGCATCCCTGCTCTTGGAGAAATACTTTGGAGAGTGAGTGTTCTCTTGGGACGCAAACAGGTCTACCTGCGCTGTGCCGAATGTCTCCCACAGTAGAAGGACCGTCTGCGGGTGCAGAGACCGTTCTCCTGCTGGAACATTGTTTCTGGGCAGTCTGTCTGGCCCCAAATTTAGGCGACCAGGCACATGTGCTGCTCTCAGTGAGCGCAGATTGTGCTGAGCCCAGACCAGGAGGCGTTCTGTCAGCCTGAAAAGGTTTTGGGATCTGACGCCGCCCTGGTGATTTATGTAGGCTACCACCGACATGTTGTCCGAGCAGACCAAGACGTGGTGCCCTTTTATACGGGGACAAAGGCGCCTCAGCGCGTTGTCGACTGCCATCATTCTAGACAGTTTATGTGTAGGAGCTTCTCTTGTTCTGACCACTGGCCGAAGAACGGTCTGCCCTCGTGCAGCGCTCCCCATCCCGAGGGGGAGGCGTCCGTGGACACCACCTGTACACTCGAGGAAGTCCCCAGGTTTACACCTGACTGGTACCAGTCGGTCGCTCTCCAAGGTATCAGAGCTGTGACGTATTTCTGATCGACCTTGAGGCGAAAACGACCGGAGGCCCAAGCTCGAGGCGGTACTCGTGCTATTAGCCATAACTGCAGTGGGCGCATGCGAAGCAGACCCAGCTGGAGCACTGATGATGCTGAGGCTATGAGACCCAGCATTTTCTGAAACCTCTTGAGTGGGACTACAGTGCCACAGCGGAAGGATTTCATGATGCGCTGAATGTTTAGTCTGCGCTCTGGCGACAGTCGCGCTGTCATAGACAGCGAGTTCAGTTCCGTGCCCAGAAAGGATATTTCCTGACTAGGAGACAGCAAACTTTTCGGCCAATTGACTGTGAGACCCAGATTCTCGAGGTGCTCGAGTAATATGGTCCTGTGTTCTATGAGCTCTGAATGAGATCGAGCTAGAATCAGCCAATCGTCCAAGTAGTTCAAAACTCGCATGCTCCGAAGTTTCAGGGGTGCTAGAGCCGCGTCCATACACATTGTAAATGTACGGGGTGCAAGAGACAGGCCGGACGGTAGGACTGTGAATTGATATGCCTGGCCCTCGAAGGCGAATCTCAAGAATCGCCTGTGACGTGACACTACTTGTATTTGGAAGTAAGCGTCCTTCAGATCTATTAACATAAACCAGTCCCCTTGGTGAATTTGCGCAAGGATTTTCCTGGTTGTGAGCAGTCTGAACTGGTGTTTCATAAGCGCTCTGTTCAGCTGTCTTAGATCTAGAACGGGTCTGAGTCCCCTGTCTTTTTTCAGTACCATAAATATCTGCTGTACAGACCCCCTTCGCTCTGAGTTTGAGATAAAGGCTCTATTGCCCCTTTGCTCAATAGTGTCGCTATTAGGCTCGAAGTAGATGGGCTACTTCGGTTTTTACCGTAGATTCGAAGCGCGCCGTGTAGCGGCGGGGGCGTCGAGCGAACTATAGCGAATAGCCACTTTTTATAGTGTTCAGCACCCATTCTGATACGCCGGGAAGCTGTGCCCACTCGTTTGCATGAATAGCTTGGGGTAGAATGAGATCCGGGCTCTGGTCGCGACATGGTGGCGAACAAGGGAGCTCCGGCGTGCTGTAACGTAAACACTGTGCTTGCAGTGACTGAGGCGGAGGGTGCGCCGATCGCGGCGGGCAGCCTGGCCGCGCTCGTTTCCCTTATAGCAGTTTGCTGAGAGAGAGCGAGCGGGGCGAGCCCCGTGGGGCTTAACATGTCTGTGAATGAATGTGGGCGCGGGTCAGCGGGCACATTTACTGTACTGAAAACACCATCGGCCAGAGCTGACTGTATGTGTGTTGGTTTCGTTTTTACAGAAACCGTGGGACATGCAGCGTGTAGTGTTTGTGGGCACTGGGTCGTGGGCATATTCACTACATTTGATGTGCCCACTTTGCCACTCTACAGATAAAGCGTTGTTGAAAATCCGGCTCGCGTACCCCGAAGTGATAAAATAAAACAAAATTCTGTATCAAAATTTATAGGCAAGACAAGTAGTTTGTTTAGGCATGGGTTGTATGGAATTACAAACGTGCGCACATATTTTCAAAAGCACATAACTATAGAATGAATGCTATAGAAAACAATCCATTGTTAAAAGCGCTATATAAATAGCATGTGAATAGCATGTTCAACATGTGAACACCGTCAGCGTTCACATGTTGAAACAATCCATTGTTAAAAGCGCTATATAAATGAAGATGACTTGACTAGATTTAATGCACAATCGACATGAGCCAATTTCATTTGTGCGAGCCCCAGGGGCGTCACTAGGCCCTTTTATTTATGCCTAGCCCCCCTAAAAATTTGTGATTAATATGCTACACAAATTCGTGTTCGCTTCAGTCTTGTTTTAATCAGATTCAGCGCGTTCTTCATCTTAAATCCGCAGTGGCGCCGAGCAGAGAGCGCGTCAAAAAGAGAGGAAAGTGTGTGTGTTCATCTGAGCCCCTAAATAAAAAAAAAAGCTCAGCTTTAGGAGGGGAAGAGAAAGGGCACGATGAGGAGACTGAAAAAAAAGAAAGGAAGATGGAGATGAGGAGAGGAGAGAGCAGGTATTGACAAATAGTCTACTGACATAGTTTTAAAGCTATTTCCTATCCTTTTTTTGGTCTTCAAACGTCTTGAAATGCATATTTCAGAGATTAAAAAATTTAACCCCCAAACCTCCACCTCAAATGCAGGACCTCTTTGATTATAAAGCCCTGTCTACAGCCCTGTATTAGGCATCAGAATCAGAAAGAGCTTTATCCCAAGTGTGCTTGCACACAAAAGGAATTGGTTTTGGTGGTGATGCTTCCAGTGCACATATACAAATATGTGATAAGGCATAAGATCAATAATGAATGTGTATTGTGTAGCCTTTAATGTGAATTAATTTTATAAACTTAGTTACCTTTCCTAGTAGTTTTCAGTAAATGAACACGTCTGAGAAAATGATTCATAGGCAAAATCAACCAGTTGACCCCCAAAGAGAAAAAGAGTGTGATGCTGATGAGGAGAGAAAAATAATCAGCTGCCAACTGAAATGGTTTTATCCCAAAAAAAAAATAGGGCTTAGCCCCCCTAAAAGGAAAATCCTAGAATCGCCCCTGGCGAGCCCTGTATTGTGGCGGGCTGTGTCTGTGTGTAGAAATGAGCACTGGGTTGTGGGCATTTTTATTACACTCATAACACCATCGGCCGTGGCCGAAACACCAGAAATTACATTCTTTATGTGATTTATCTGGGTCGCCGTAAAAACGGCGTTTGTGTGCAGGAAAGCGGGCCGTGGTACCGGCTTGTTTACTGCAGAATAGACATTTCCTGGAACTGAACGAGCGAGAAGTTTCGGTGAAAGTCTGGCCGCGGCGAGACTTGAACACCGTCGTTTTCCTAGAAGGGTTAGGAAGACTTTGAGGCCTCGGGCTGGATCTCAATCTTTGGCTGGATGAAAAATCAGTGATATCAGCCCATCGAGCTAAATTTATAGGGCTAGGCCACGCCTACTTCGGCGGGAAGGTGACGCAGTGGGCGCGAAGCGCCCCCATTGGACCGTCACAAAAGGGCCTCTCTCGATAGGCTGCTGCAGTTGCCGCAGGACAGCCAATAGGCACGCAAGCCGCCTTGCTTATATCTGCATGCTGCCGCAACGCGTTTTACATTAATACAAAATTAAGGATAATTTTTGGCTTCAATATCTCGTGGAAAAGAGGTTTTCCCCTAGCGTAAGATATTACGCAGTACGAGAGAACCTCTCGTAAGAGAACTACTGTAACGTTCTGTAACGTCCTTGGGTGGATGAAGAAGATGGAGGTAGGCGAAGATTCAAAATAGCAAAGGTTTTATTCCAAATAGGTAAATACTCAAACAAACAGAACATTGTGCTAGTGCAGAAACAATAACCAGCAATGAAAAGGGGTGAGAGAGGAACTTAAATACACAGATAATAATAAGGACAACGGGTGACGGTGATGATGAGGGTGATGAGGCGCAGGTGCAGGTGATGATGACAGGGGATTCTGGCAACTGTAGTGAAGACACAGACGATGAAGGAGGTGAATGTGAGAACTACAATGTGTCATGTTTTTAATATTTGTCCGTCTGTTATTGATAAAAAATAACTAAAAAATAACAACAGTAACAGGTGAGCAAATACAACAGATAATTATGCTTTACAGTGAGTGCATTTTACATTACAAAAATCAAGTAAAAAAAGTTGCTTCTAGTCAATATGTCTGTTGGGGAAGCATCACAATAAAGTGTTAGCAGATATTAGGCAGACAGTGTACTAATACTCTAAAGAGAGTTTGTAGACATGTAGGTGCAACGTTACTTATTGTCGACAGAATGTGTTTAAGGGACCATCAAAATAAAGTGAAACCAAAAATCGATATTAATCTTTAATTAGTCTTTATTAATCGACAATCTCTCTCTGTAATCATGTTTTTTTTTCTAGTGTTCATTTAAAATACAGAGAATTGTATGTATAAGTACTTTTTTGGAGGAACTTTTAACATTGAGATTTTTATGAAACCCTATGGTGGATGTTTCCATTGCATTGTGTAGTGACCTCTTACAGAATCTGACACATTCCACTGTGGGCACCTCTCTGTAACATCCCATATATTGGTCCCGTAACTGCCAGCTGGAAACTTGACTGGAAAATTGCAGTGACCGCCTTTTTTGGAACGAGGATATTAATTTACCCCCTTCTAGTTCTCCGTCTGAGCTGTTGAATCCAGGAGGGCTTTTTCAGAGAAATAATGAGTAGGTTTCCCTGTGAGCAAACACACACACATGCTATTACACATATTACTCATGCAATTGAACAGGCATTCTCAGGATCATGTGACTCAGCTCACTGTCAACTCCTGAAACACTGAGACAAAATACAAAAGAATTAGTGGGATGGAATGAATATGTCTTTAAGATTCAACGTGAAATGGGCTGCTCCTCTCTGAGAATGATGTGTCCCTGTCTGTTGCTGCTATTCTTGCAGCTGTGATATTAGGAACGTTTGGCCAATTATACTCTTTCTAGAGGATTTCTAAGTTATACACCCATTCGTTTCCCCCTAATTATTTTGTTTCCTGTGTTGCTTGAGCTGCATTTTACAATAAAATGTAAAATTGCCCTTGTTTTAAATTCTGAATAAATAATAATTGAAAACAGAAAAAGAGCACTGTGTTGTACATCACCATCTATACAGAAACTGATACCATTAAACTAGGGGTGTCCTGCAAAGTTTAGCTTTAAACATACCCGAACCACAATGTATATTAATAGGCATTCTAGAAACTTCCAGGCAGGTGTGTTGGAGCAAAACTCCGCAGGACAGTGGCCCTCTAGGGCCGAGTTTGGACACCCCTGCATTAAACATATTGGTAACACTTTATTTTGCAGTGTCCTTGTTACATATGTCACTTGTATATGTACTTACCATAGTAATAATAGTAAATTATGCATAATTGCATGCAACTAACCCTCAACCAAATCCTAATCCTACCCTAACCGTATAGTAAGTATGTGTAGTTGCTTAATATTACTTAAACATATAATTACACTGTAAAAATGACACAGACAAAATAAAGTGTAACCAACATATTATTAAAGCTGAGACTTGAGTTTGGTCTTGTGCATGTTGCCTAGGGGTCCGTTCTTCGTACATGCATGGAATTCCTCAATTAGCTGGATTTCATTGTTGCCAAATTGACATGATCCAGGATCGTTAGATTCTTTGAAGATCATCCCTGATTTTCTGTCATGCTCAAACCTGCTCTGGATCAGGCTTATTTTATGTAAGCAGGATTAGATTGCATCTTTTTTAAGTGGAGGGGATACTTAAAGTCTGTTCCAGTCACTGCTACTTTCTTACAAAATTACCTAAATGAACCAGGGACAATAATAATTTAAAATAATAATGATTTAAAAATAAATTTGCAAGTAATATTATAATGTCGTGTAGTCTATCATTACTTATAGATACAGCCAGTTTTACTCATTGAGAGATTTATTAGTGAATATAGAGAATAATTACCTAATCATTTTATTGTAATTTTACACACGCAATGTACAGTTAGTTTGAGCCATGTATTAATTTAAATTGTGACAGCTATTATGGGAGTGGCTTGATGCAGTGCTGCAGATGCAGATAACAGTTTACTAAAAAATGCTGTCTTTGTGCTGTCAAATTTTAATGAATGCTGTCACGTAACAAATCTGCTTCACAGGTAAAATTAAATGAATTGCTCATTACAACATTAAAATAAAAATGTAAAGTCTGTACAAATACTAGAAATCGTGAAATAATTGGGACTCATGTAACAAACAGTACACATTTAATGCATCGATTATGTCACTTTTATGTCATTTTGATCGCTTGGCTGTTTCCTTCTAAAGGTCCAGAAATTCATGTTTTTCGTCTGGTGTGTGATGCTATTTTTTAATATGATGTCATACCAATCGCTGCATTGCTGATCATGGTTTTGAGTATCGATACATCTCCCCTTTCCAATGAACAAAAGAACTCGCAGTAATCTCAGACAAATTAATCCAGATATTTAGCCTAAATAAAATCCGCAAATTTGTTTGAAGAACCAAATTAGCCAGAGATCAGTTATCTCAATTAGAAGATCTGGCATCTGTCAAATAATCTCAGATATATTAATAATAAATAAATAATAATAAAAATGTATTTCTTCAGCACATTTAAACACAACACGAGTTGACCAAAGTGCTTTACAGAATCCACATTTCAATAATGTTAAAACAGACATAGATGGATACAAATCATTCAGAACCACATATAGCTAAAAACAATTAAAAGCAACAGTAAACAGATATGTCTTCAACATAGACTTAAAACCTTCAATGGAATCGCAAGACTTGATGTAAACAGGGAGACCATTCCAAAGCCTTGGTGCAGCCACCGAGAAAGCTCGATCTCCCTTTGTTTTCAGGCGAGATTTCGGAACCTTTAACAGTAAGCTTTGCAATGATCTTAATGGTCTGGAGGTGCAGTGATGCTGCAAGAGCTCGGAGATATAGACAGGGGCTTGTCCGTGTAGACCCTTATAAACCATTAAAAGGACCTTATCTTGCACCCTAAACTCCACCGGGAGCCAGTGTAAAGAGGCCGGAACTGGAGTGATACTAGAATATTTACTGGTCCCAGTCAGCAATCTGGCCGCTGCATTCTGCACTAGTTGCAGACGCGCCAGGGACTTTTTGGACACACCCACATACAGGGAATTGCAATAATCTAATCTGGACGAGATAAAAGCATGGATAACGGTTTCCATATCTTTAGTAGACAAAAAGCCTTTCATTCTGGCAATCCCTCTTAGCTGAAAAAAGCTACCCTTCACCACCGCATTTATCTGTTTATCAAATTTTAATTCAGCGTCAAAGATCACTCCGAGGTTTCTAACTTGAGTCTTAACATTGGAGACAAGGGTGCCAAGCTCCTCGGAAAGCTGTTCAGCTAACTTCGGTGGGCCGAACACCACCACTTCATATTTTGATTCGTTCAGCTGAAGGAAATTGTCTGCCATCCATTGTTTTATCTCCTCCAAGCAATTGAACAACGCTGACCCTTTAGACTTTAGACTCAGAGTTCAAAGGCAAATACAACTGGGTATCGTCAGCATAACAATGGTATGCCACTCCATGTCTCTGACAGATTAAACCCAGGGGGAGCATATATAATGAAAATAGGACTGGGTCAAGGCATGAGCCTTGAGGCACCCCACAAACAACAGGGCAAACAGCAGAGGTAGAGGTCCCTATTTCCACCGCAACTGTCCTCCCCTGAAGATATGAGACAAACCAGGATAGCACATACCCCCCAATACCCACCCACTTACTCAATCGTTCAAGAAGAATCCCGTGGTCCACCGTGTCAAAGGCCGCACTAAGATCCAGTAATACTAGCGTTATGCAATTCCCTGAATCCACCGATAACAACAGATCATTCGATGCTTTAAGAAGGGCAGTTTCTGTACTGTGTTGCGATCTAAAACCTGACTGAAAAGTATAAAAAAATATTATTTTTGTTTAAAAAAGTAGAGAGTTGCTTAAGTACCACCTTCTCCAGCAATTTAGATATGAAAGGCACCTTAGAAATTGGTCTGTAATTGCTTAACACAGATGGGTCTAAACTCGTTTTCTTTAAAAGCGGTTGTATAAGAGCGTGTTTGAAATAAGATGGCACTATCCCCTTTGTAAGGCTCTGGTTTACTAAAACTGTAATAGTGGGCCCCACCGCATCCCACACCTGAATCAACAAATGAGGCGGTAAAATATCCAGCGAACAAAAAGCTGGCTTCAGGTGTAGGACAATATCCAGCAAATCATCCAAAGAAACCGGCTCAAATGTAGTCAGCACACCCCGAGCATACAAATCGAGTGGTGGTTCCAAGCTACCTTGGGCACTGACAGAATTCACAATGCCGGCTCTGATTATTGTGATCATAAAAAACTGAGCGAACTTTCAACAGGCACTCCCCGCATGCTGAAAAAAAAGTGGCTTTGTTAAGCGAGGTACAAAGAACGAACCCAAGTTGGGACACACCTAGTGGCACGTGCAATCCAGCATGTAATCCATGTGGGCAATTGGCATAGGGCCATTGTGGAACCCGCGCACTATCCTATATAGGGCCCATTTCATACCCACATGGGTCTTACATACAAAATGTTGGCTGGGTTATTATGGGTGTATAACTTAGAATGGGTGTATACAGTGTTGGGGAGTAGTTAACTACAAGTAGCGACGCTACTAACTTAACTACATTTTTCAGTAACTTGGCAGTAGCTCAGTTGCTTTTTGCAGCAAGTAGCGGTGTAGCGCGAGCAAAAGCTACATTGCGTTTTGTTGAGCCTGCGCGAATCAGCGCGATGCAAGGATATTCTTCTTGTTAGATTACAAGCTAATTTTTTTGCCATTACCGCCATCTGTTGTTTAATCACACATCTTGCGGCTAACGGTTCACTGACGTACAGAAGACCTCAAGCACAAATTTAAGGACGCACATACAGGTGATTAATGGCCATTTTAAATGTATTAATTATCCTGCTTTATTGCTCTCTATGTTACATCAAATTTCTATTTCTGATTTAATTACAATGAACCGCCATGATCTGTCCGCCAGTTTGGTAATGAACATAAAAGACCACTAAAGTTTGCGTCATCGTGTTTGTCAGTTGAACAAAAAAAATTAATCTTAGTTTGTTTATCGCACGACAAAGGCTTTGATCTAATTAAATTGCTGTATAGATTTGTTGTGACTGGTTTCAGAGCGAACCGAACTGTGCTCACAAGCAGCTTGTGATTCAGGTTCTTCTTTCACAGTAAATTCTGCGAGCTCCATCACTTCATGTGAGCCAGTTTAACGTGCATTGTCAGTGCCACATATGAGCGCTTGTTCAATGTATTTTCTTGCCAAATGCAACCATCTCACAATCGGTATTTTTGAGAAAAAGTCTATACATGCAATTTACGTTGGATGTATATTTTGTTCTTGCAATGTTGTATTTGTTGCAATTTTGCACTTTTGACAAACAGTCTGAGATATTTGAGTGTTGTGTGTAATAAAACAATAAAAATCATAAATGTATTGCATTGTTTTAAACACTAAATATTTTACTTAAAACATTCCTCAGACACTTATTCAGTTATTTATAATATATGTTGTTCAAAAAAAGCAAAAGTAGTTTCAATGTAGCTAGCTACTTTTTGATCGTAACTTGTAGTGTAGCTAACTACTTTTCCGAAAGGGTAGCTTGACTGTAGTTTAACTACTTTAACTAACGAGTAGCTTGTAGCTTGTCAAACTACAGTTTCAAAGTAGCTTCCCCAACACTGTGTGTATATAACTTAGATCAATCTAACTGGGTTTCTATGATGACAAACCATATATAAATTGTACTACAGCAAGATTAAATAAAAATTAAATAGATTCCCACAGTCATTAACCCTCACTTAAAAATTGGTTAAAGCCAATATCACCACAGGAAACAGACTGAGAAAAATCAATAGATGAGATGGATACATATTGAATTTATAAGTCACAGGATAAGAAATCAAGAAAAGATGGGCAGATAAAAACCACTGACAAAACAACATGGCTTGATAATATAGAAGTATATATTTGCATGTAAGATATAAGTATATAAGTAAGATATAAGTTGATATAAGTAAGCATGATTGGTGAAAAAAGAGATACAGGAGAATACAAAATTGTGTATAGGTTTTGCACCTGCGTGTAGGCCTATGTATTAAAAAATAAATGTACAGACCAGTATGTGTAATTTGAAATATGCATTCATGAACTGATATATTTATACAGTACAACATTAAAGGGTTAGTTCACCCAAAAATGAAAATTAAGTCATTAATTACTCACCCCCATGCTGTACCAACCCCGTAGGGCCTTCGTTCGTCTTCGGAACACAAATGAAGATATTTATTATTAAATCTGAGAGGTTTATGACTGCTACATAGGCTCCCTAAGGGAATGACACCGGACGGCCCAGAAAGTCATTAACGAAAATGTTTAAATATTCCATGTCACAACAGTGGCTCAACTATAAGTTTATCAAGCGACGAGAATATTTTCTTTAATGACTTTCTGGGCCGTCCGGTGTCATTCCCTTAGGGAGCCTATGTAGCAGTCATAAACCTCTCAGATTTAATCATAAATATCTTCATTTGTGTTCCGAAGACGAACGAAGGCCTTACGGGGTTGGTACAGCATGGGGGTGAGTAATTAATTACTTAATTTTCATTTTTGGGTGAACTAACCCTTTAATAGAGGGGTTTCACGACGCGTCATCAATCCGGAAGTCGGCCATTTTGGAGGCACAGAACGTAAATAATGCCACTGAACTGAATGGACTCGCAAATTTGGCTGATTATTGCTGCTGAAAAATGGTCGAGTTTTGGTCTGTACCAATCGGTCACATCGAGAAAAAACATGTCGAGTGCTATAGACTGTCAAAAGTTAAAGAGAAGAGTGCAAAAAACTGATGAAAGAAGGCGTTTGTTGTAGAGAGAGGTACAGCATCAGACAAGTGTAACGTTAAATGAAGCGTTGACTATGGCTAAAATGTCGACGTATAGTTAACTATGGCTACATTCACACTGTCAGTCCAAATCCGATTATCTTTGTATCAAATTGGAATCTGATCTAAAATGATGTCCACACTGTGTATCGCAACTGTTAAGATCCGACGTGTGTGTCCATGCATGTTATTTGGTAATATGGCAATGACTTTGCATTGATGGAGGGGGTTGCATTTGCAATATAATGTTAGATGTTGTCTTATTTAAATGTTACAACATGGAAATGTGTAGCCGCCGTTGCTGGACTACTGCTGCAGAACTGTAGGAGGCTGGTATGTAGCTACTGCTTTTTCCCCACGCTCGTCTGCGCCGGTTTCAGAAATAATACTTTTCTGCTCGTCCGGCACTTTGCAACAACACAGCATTGTTTCGGCAGTGACTTTCAGCATGTTTCCTATAAATGACGTTTGCATTTTAAGACATACCACGCAAAATCCGATCGTTCAGACTGTGGCTGATGTCCTGATATGATTTCAAACCACATATGGATGTAACTTGAAACGGATTTCATGTGCTTTTTTGGACTGACAATCTGAACGTATCCTATGTCGGGATAATAAATAGATGGAAGAATTGCAGTAATGTTACGTGCTAGAGAAGCTAACTCGTTCGGATCTTTACCACATATTAACTTTAGTTTGTCAAAATGTTGCGCTCTCTCCTGCTTCCCAAGTCCTTCTCTATATGATTTCGCACCTACCACGTGTTTTTTCCGTGGTTTATTAGTGTAACAATGTGTTCAGTAGTACATAAACAGTGCAATCCATGCTATTGTTTACATCCGAGTGCCTCCATAATGGCCGCGCATCCGGGTTACCGCCCAGAACGTGACGTTGGTGAAACCCCTCTATTACATTTATTTAGAAAAAATATTTTGATTAACTTAAATTAATGAAAATATTTTTTTGTAGTATAGTGTATGAAACATTTATTTTTACATTTAGTTTTTTGTCTTCACATCAAAATATCTGTAAATATAAAAATCCATGAAACATGATACTTTTACTTGCAAAGCTAAATTGCACAAGATATATTCAGAGAATATAAATCATTTCTTTATTTTGTTTGTTTATTTGTCTCACTTCACTGGCAAATCATTTTGTTCTTGTTTTAAACTAATCTCTTTTTTTTTTTTCAATAATCAGAAAATGCAAATATGAAAATAAAATCACCTGCTTCCCTTAAACATTTACAGTTGTACAAATCTTTTCAGTCAATTACCTTAGTTTGTAGCGTTTATATACGCCCGTATAAATATAACTAATTATTATTCATAACGGATTATGATCAATAATTAATAATTTAATTATTTTCAGAATTTACTGGAGCAGAATCAATAGTTTGATCATTGTATCAGTTCATCCAATGAACGGAAAGCATAAACAATTATTAATTCTAGGAAATATAATATCTTCCTGGCCAAGAAATACTAGCTAACAGCTAAATTAAGAAATAATTTAAGGTTAAAAGCATAGGTAGCTTAGATTGCAGTTCAAGACAATAAATTCGTAAGCACATAACACAAGTAATGCTTCTCTTTTCAAATACAAACAATACTTTATTGATTATAAGCCTATGACTAACACATAAAACTAATATCTAACACACACACACATTCATACGAGTTGCAGAAAGAAAGAGAGTGAGGAAGAATGAGTTTTAGGAGTCAGATGTTGAGATCCCAAGTTTATATATGCACTTAAAAGACATGACCTGAACGAACCATCAATCATCGATTTAACCCTTCTATCGTTTCTTAGGCAGGTTATTCAATTTTATATTAATGCACCAGTTCAATTAAGAGTCTGAAGGCTACTTGCTTGTTTTCGGTTTGCTTTGGGGATTCCCTTTTGTCAGTGTAAAGGGGTTTCCCGGGTCCGTTGCTTGGCTGGCGGTCTGCCTGCTAGATCTTGGGCAGCCAATCACGTGGTGTGTTGGCGGATGGATGAAAGTCTTTGAAGTTGGAAGCGCGTTGCAGTCGAAACGTTTAAACGAAACTTTGCAGCAAAACTTAACTTAGAACCGAGACTTTTAACGGAAAAGAAAACAAAGAAAAAGAAAGGAAAGTGAGATGAGTTAGATGGCTTGAATGAGGCTGTTTTAAACCCTGATCTTGATTTGGGTCTTTTGTCTCTATGCGTCTACATGGTTACAATAACCATCGTCTGCTCCACCCGACTTGTTCTGCCGAGACTTTTTCCGAGAGAGAGAGCAAACTGTGTTCAGGTCTAAAATTTTAAACTCAAAGTTTGTCCAACCTCCAGGATGAGTTCTGGCCAATTAGACACTGGCTTAATTTAGGAGGTGGCTCTATTTTCTTCTTATCGTAAATCATGCGTTATCTGTGATCTCCTTGCTCTCCAACACTAGCAGAGAGAACAAGAGGCCACAGTTTAGACAGTATTACTATTATAAGAATACAAAATATTTTACACAAATTTCAATCAAGCAGTCTTTTGAATTAATAACATACGATCCTGCTGACAGGAAGCACGATACACTTTCATTCACACACCTAATATTTATAACAATTGAAGAAAATTGAAGAAGAAAATTTAGCTGACGCTTTTATCCAAAGCGACTTACAATTGCTATATATGTCAGAGGTCGCACGCCTCTGGAGCAACTAGGGGTTAAGTTTCTTGCTCAGGGACACAATGGTGTCTCACAGTGGATTCGAACCCGGGTCTCTCACACCAAAGGTCTGTGTCTTATCCACTGCGCCATCACCACCCCAATTATGAATTGTATGGCATCTCAGCATATTAGACACACACATATATTGTAAAAACAACATAGAATTATGTAGTTGCATGATGTTTGATTAAAAGTCCATCGAGAATTGTTCTGGGATAAGTTTTCTGGATTTTGATATGTAAAGTGTGTTAGTGTGTAAAGTTTATGGGGTTTAAGCCATTCCAGTCTGAGGTCATGGATAGTTCCTGCTGAAGTCTGTTTTGTTCATCTCTCATGGGACCTTGGTCCTTAAGAAAGACGTAGCCTGTTAGTCGCAGGGGTCAGGTGACCTCTTGTTAGGGCCTCTTGTTTCACCATTTCTGAACGGATCTGTCTTGCCAAATTATAAAAACGTTGACAACGTTCTCCTTTAGTTAAACAATAAAAAGTATTTTTGGTTGCGGACTCTCTGGAGCCTGTGGATGATTTATGGCTCTGGGTTTGGTGATTTGAATCTGGAATGTGAAGCCTCTTTTGTGTGATTATGTATGAACAATCACCTAAAAGCTTCAGTTGTGTTTGGTTCATTCTCGTAGTCGTTACAAGTTACTATGTTCATATTGTCAGTGTGGTCAGGCAAAAGGAAAATGATCTAATTGTAGCACTTTTATTAAACAAAAACAAAGATGATTATTCAAAATGAAGAATAAGTTACAGAAGAAACACGTGTCAGTGAAACACAAGACAAGGAAATGAATAAACTGAGGGCTATAAATATGCAGAGGCAAACGAGGGAACTAAATGAACGACGGGTGAACTTAGTGATTAACTGGCACATGAGAGGAAACTAGGTCAACTTACAATGACAAGGAACGTCTCGGTTACATATGGTAACCCTCGTTCCCTGAGGGAGGGAACGGAGACGTAGGTCAGACTGACCAATAGGAATCTCGCTAGAGAAGCCAATCTACTTCGAGTGAAACTAAAACAAGCCAATGCACATTGGCATGCAATCATTTGCATCAGCTGCGCGTCCTCGTCAGCGCGGGTATTTAACAGCAGCTGTTATGATTGCACACTAGTTTTTTGCTGAGGAGCCAAACCTGAAAAAGCTGGCCCCCCGGCGGGCAGCAGCAGATGTGGCGACGGGACCTACGTCTCCGTTCCCTCCCTCAGGGAACGAGGGTTACCATATGTAACAGAGACGTTCCCTATCGGTCAGTCACTACAACGTAGGCCAGACTGACCAATAGGAATCCCTACCAAAGCGCCACAGTCGCTGCACCCCATCCAGCGCCCCATGCAAGCCTCTGCACCTTCTTGCCTGAAAGGACGATAGGAGGAGGGTTACACAGGGAGTGTCTGACACTGTTGTTCCTTTATAACCCATACAGTGAGACTTGGATAACACTGGGAAAGCGTGCCCTTTTTTAGAGGGAGGGGAACGCTGCGGAACCCACTTTCTTCAGAGAGTTATGTGGAAATACATATGGACTAACCCGAAGGCTGTACTGCATATGATATAATGGGTGACTTAGCCCAAGGGAAAGACACGGGCTTCCGACTTAGGAGCAGCCGTGGAACATATACACATATGGGATCCCCGAAGGGTCGCACATATGGAACCCAGCCCGGGTCCGGCTCTCAAGGATTCAGCGGACAGGGGCCTGGCTCCGGACGCTCCGCCATGTCCGGGCCGAGGGGTGTTGGAGGACTCGACAGGTTTTTCACTCTGGAGCAATAAGGTTGCACAGTAGGGTGCAGCAAGCCGACAGAGCTGGGCCTCTCAGTGCTTCTACCCGTTTAGGGTGAGAACACGGGAGGAGACCGGCTCTACACGTAGGCTATAGTATCTAGCGAACGTGTTAGGTGTCGCCCAGCCCGCAGCTCTACAGATATCTGTTAGCGAGGCGCCACGAGCCAGCGCCCAGGAGGATGCAACGCCTCTCGTGGAGTGTGCATGCAACCTGAGCGGGCAGGGCACGCCTTGAGCTTGGTAAGCCAAGGCGATGGCATCCACTATCCAGTGGGCCATCCTCTGCTTGGAGACAGCCTTTCCCTTCTGCTGGCCTCCGTAACAGACAAAGAGCTGGTCTGAGGTCCTGATGCTTTGAGTTCTGTCCACGTACATACGCAGAGCGCGAACGGGACAGAGCAAAGCCAGGGCTGGGTCTGCCTCCTCCAAAGGCAGCGCTTGCAGGTTCACTACCTGGTCCTTGAAGGGAGTGGTAGGAACCTTGGGCACATAGCCAGGCCGGGGTCTTAGTACCACATGGTTGTCACCCGGCCCGAACTCTAGGCACGATTCGTCGACCGAAAATGCGTGCAGGTCTCCTACCCTCTTGACAGAGGCCAGTGCAACCAGTAGCAAAGTCTTCATAGAAAGAAGCTTTAAGTCTACTGACTGCAGAGGCTCAAAGGGAACATCCTGAAGTGCTCGAAGCACCAGGGAAAGATCCCAAGAGGGTATGGAGGGGGGTCGAGGAGGATTTAATCGTCTCGCCCCCCTAAGAAACCTGACGACCAGGTCGTGCTTACCCACTGTTTTGCCATCTATGTGGTCGTGATAAGCTGAAATAGCGGCAGCATGTACTTTGAGGGTGGAGGGAGACAGCCTTCGCTCCAACCCATGCTGCAAGAAGGAAAGCACAGACCCTATCGAACATCTTCGGGGGTCTTCTCGGCGAGAAGAACACCACTCGACGAACAGGTTCCACTTCAGGGCGTAAACACGTCTCGTGGACGGCGCCCATGCTGAAGTGATGGTGTTAAGTACCTCAGGGGGTAAGTCACCTAGAACCTCCGCGTCCCGTCCAGGGACCAGACATGGAGTTTCCAGAGGTCTGGACGCGGGTGCCATAGGGTGCCCCGTCTCTGAGTCAGAAGATCCTTCCTCAGAGGAATGGGCCAGGGAGGGACTGTCCCAAGGAGCATGAGTTCTGGGAACCAAGTCCGGGTGGGCCAATAGGGAGCCACCAGAAGGACCTGCTCCTCGTCCTCCCTGACTTTGCACAGTGTCTGTGCAAGTAGGCTCACTGGGGGAAACGCATATTTGCGTAGGCCCCGGGGCCAGCTGTGTGCCAGTGCGTCCGTGCCGAGTGTTCCCTCGGTCAGGGAGTAAAACAACTGGCAGTGGGAGGTCTCTGAAGAGGCAAACAGGTCTACCTGAGCCTCTCCGAACTCTCTCCAGATCAGCTGAACCACCTGGGGGTGGAGTCGCCATTCTCCCGGAAGCACAGCTCGTGATAGCTCGTCGGCCACACGGTTGAGCACGCCAGGGACATACATGGCTCGAAGCGACCTCAGACGCTTCTGATTCCAGAGGAGGAGATGGCGGGCGAGTTGCGACATGCGACGGGAGCGTAGACCACCTTGTCGGTTGATGTACGCAACGGTCGCTGTGTTGTCCGTACGGACCAGTACGTCCCTGCCCTGTAGCGACCTTTTCAAGCGGCTCAGAGCGAGATGTACTGCTAGCAACTCGAGGCAATTGATGTGCCAATGCAGTTGGGGAGCCGTCCACACCCCTGACACTGCATGCCCGTTGTACGTGGCACCCCAGCCGGTGGCAGAGGCATCTGTGAATACCACAGCATGCCTGGAGACCTGTTCCAAGGGGACTCCTGCCCGAAGGAACGAGAGGTCTGACCACGGGCTGAAGGTCTGGCGGCAGGCCGGTGTGATTGCCACCCGGTGAGTGCCGTGATGCCACGCCCATCTCGGGACTCGGCCGTGAAGCCAGTGCTGAAGCGGTCTCATATGAAGCGAGCCGAGCGGAGTTACCGCTGCTGCCGCCGCCATATGCCCCAGGAGCCTCTGAAAAAATTTCAGTGGGACCGCTGTCCTGCCTTTGAACGTGTTCAAGCAGTTCAGCACCGACTGAGCGCGCTGCTCTGTGAGGCGCGCTGTCTGTGCGACCGAATCCAACTCCATACCGAGAAAAGAGATCCTCTGCACAGGGGCGAGTTTGCTCTTTTCCCAGTTGACCTGAAGGCCCAACTGGCTGAGGTGCGTGAGCACGAGGTCCCTGTGTTCGCATAACTGATCTCGAGAGTGTGCTAGTATAAGCCAGTCGTCGAGATAGTTGAGGAGGCGAACGCCCTGTTCTCTCATGGGAACAAGGGCCCCCTCCGTGACTTTCGTGAAGACACGGGGAGACAGGGACAGCCCGAAGGGCAGGACCTTGTACTGATATGCTCGACCCTCGAACGCAAAGCGCAGAAACGGCCTGTGTCGAGGAAGAATCGAGACATGAAAGTACGCGTCCTTCAGGTCGATCGCTGCAAACCAATCTTGGGGACGGATGCATCCGAAAATGCGTCTCTGCGTGAGCATTTTGAACGGTAGCTTGTGGAGGCTCCGATTCAAAACTCGCAGATCCAAGATCGGTCGTAATCCACCACCTTTCTTGGGTACAATGAAGTAGGGACTGTAGTGCCCTGACCTCATATCGGCTGGAGGGACCGGCTCTATCGCGTCTTTCGCCAGTAGGACTGCGATCTCCGCACGCAAGACATGGGCATCGGCTGCTCTCACTGTAGTGGAGTGGATGGCCCGAAACTTGGGGGGACGCCGGGCGAACTAAATCGCATAGACGAGCCTGATGGTCCGAATGAGCCAGCGAGACGGACTGGGGAGCGCTAACCAGGCTCTCAGAGACCGTGCAAGCGGGACCAAAGGGACTGTAGGCGTACCCGGAGTGGGGCAGCGAGGTGGAACACAGGGACGCGGCTCGGGAGGCTCTCTCTGGGAGGCGGCCGTAGCAGGGTCTGTGTGTGCTGTGCAGCACTTACCTGGTTCCACGGGGCAGGAGGTGCAGGAGGCGGCTCGGTGGCGTTCTCGAACTGCACACTGCTGCTCCCTGGCGACAGAGGAGGCGGATGAGAGTGGTGGGGATTCTGTCCCCCCACTGCTCTCCAGGTCCTCTTCGGACCCAGAGATGGTAGAAACTGCTCTTTTATTGAAAATTTGGGTACCGCTGGTTTTAAGGCCAGCGGCGGAACACAAACAAAATGAAACACAGGATTTTCCACCCGGCCCTCTTCCGGGGGAGGGAGCGATGCGGTCATCGTCTCCTGGAGAGCAGTCCCTTCCATCTCCGGGTCGCCCGTCCTAGGGCCGCTTACCCTTGGCTTTGCCGCCCCTCTTGGCGGGGGCCTGGACGGGCGGGGCGCCCTGCCTGCGACTGGCTCCACGGCGCCGCTTAGGTGGAGGCTGCTGCTGCGGCACGGGAGCAGGGGCAGACGCAGGCGGACGCCCTCGGCGACGAGCAGACTGAGGTGCCGCGGGCGGCGGGGTGGAGGCAGCAGCTGGCCGCCGCGGCAGGATGTGTTTGATGGCCTCCGTCTGCTTTTGTACAGCCGAGAACTGCTGGGCGAAGTTCTCGACCGCGTCGCCGAAGAGGCCGGTCTGGGACACAGGGGAGTTGAGAAACCGGAGTTTGTCAGACTCCCTCATGTCAGCCAGACACAGCCAGAGATGGCGTTCCTGGACCACCATGGTGGACATCGCACGACCCACCGACCGCGCGGTCACCTTCGTCGCACGAAGCGCGAGGTCCGTCGCAATGCGAAGTTCCTGAAGAACTTGGGGATCATGACCACCCTCGTGCAGGTCCTTCAGTGCCTTGGCCTGATGGACCTGCAGCAACGCCATGACGTGCATGGCAGAGGCAGCTTCCCCACAGGCCTTGTAAGCCTTGCCGGTTAAATCCGACGAGTACTTACAGGCCCGGGAAGGGAGACACGGTTCTCCACGCCAAGTGGAGTTAGAGCACAGTTGCATAGCAACGGCCCGTTCCACTGGCGGGATGCGCGTGTATCCCTTGGCTGCCCCACCATCAAGGGTGGTGAGGGAGGAGGAGCCACCGGAACGGTTTCTGGCAGTAAAAGGTGCCGTCCACGTTCCCGTAAGCTCCTCATGCACTTCCGGGAAGAAAGGCACTGGGGTGGGTTGCTGAGAACCAGCGCGCGCCACCCCGAGATACCAATCATCCAACCTCGAGGGTTCGGGACAGGGTGGAGGATTCCACACGAGCCCGACCCCGTTGGCGGCCCGGGAGAGCATGGCCATCATCTCCGGGTCCGTCTCAGGCACCGCTGGCACCCCTGAAGGAGGCAGCGGTGCAGAGTCGTCGTCCGCAGAGAGGTCTGACCCACCCTCCGATGCAGCGATCGACATCTGGTCACTGGGAGCCCCAAAGGAGACAACCGGTACACACCTCGAGGATGGTCCAGCTTTCTCCAATGGAAGCTCAACTGGCTGCGGAGCATGAGAGGGGTGAGGGCTCCTAGGGGGTTGGTTCCCCGAAGGAGACGCGCTCACCGTGATCCTCAGGTCACCCGCGCCACCGCCCGAAGCAACCCTCTGAGGAGGATTGGATCGAGGCAGAGGCACGGGGACTCCGCCCCTTTGCAGGAACAAGAGTCTCGACCGTAGCTCCGCGATGGTCATCTTCCCACAATGGGTACATGACTCATCCACAAACGCTGCCTCAGCGTGTTCAATGCCCAGACACACGAGGCAGCGCTTGTGACCATCCTGTGAGCCCAGGTAACGACCGCATCCAGAAACACACAAATAGAAAGTCATCTTTTTCTTTTTAAAAGACGCTCTCTATTTGTGTAAGCTCTTTTAGGGACTGCTCTCACTGGTGCTGAAACACGCAGGGGAACAGTCACTGCGAACACAGACAGGAATGTGCACCTGTCTGTGCGCGATCTCTCTCTCTCTCTCTCTCTCTCTCTCGCTGTCTTACCAGCTGTAAAAACAGCTTTTGAGCGCTCGTACGGCGCACCTTACCAGCTGTTACAACAGCTTTTTGGTTTTGCTCAACACCACAGACAGGAGAGAGAAAAAGACGACTGTTCGCGCTGCCGTGCTGTAACGCCCGCACCGGGAAGGAGAGGTCCAAAGAAGAGGCTCGTAGTCACACTCTGTAGGATTAAACATGAAGCGTTTGGCTCCGAAGCAAAAAGCTAGTGTGCAATCATAACAGCTGCTGTTAAATACCCGCGCTGACGAGGACGCGCAGCTGATGCAAATGATTGCATGCCAATGTGCATTGGCTTGTTTTAGTTTCACTCGAAGTAGATTGGCCTCTCTAGCGAGATTCCTATTGGTCAGTCTGACCTACGTTGTAGTGACTGACCGATAGGGAACACAGGTAAACAGAACTAAACCAAAACAGTTGAGTCAGGGTGCCCGAGTGCTGAGGCGGAGCTGGTGGGACTGAGGACCGAGGTGGATCTGGAGGGAAGGCGGAGCCAGATGGAGCCGAAGGGGTGGAGAGACGGAGCGCAGCGTATGGCTTGTAAACCTATGGCGCAGACAGGGTGACGTCTGACCAAGGCGGAGACAAGTGAGCCCGGTGGAGCCACAAGGATTATGGTATCTGGTGGAACCAAGGTAGGGAGGAGCTAAGACGGATAGGCCGCGGTGGAGTGAAGAGATCAGCGGCTGAAGGATCCACTTGCCTGGGCAAAGCTGGAGACCTGAAGACCGTTGGTAATTCCACGCAGTTGAGAGGTGTCAGAGGAGGGAGGGGCTGAAGGAAACCAGCTGAGGCCGGGCTGAGGAACTGGCTGTTTTTGGAAGAGGAGGCTGGAGAGAGAGGCTGGGTGGGAACTCTGGAGACATCGAGCTGGCTGGAACCAGCGGGGGTACAGGAGACTTTAACCTGGACAGAAATGATAAGTTCTATTAGGAAGACTCTAATGCCATGTCATTCATTCATAATAATAGGTCTGGCCAATCACTGCTTGACACCTGGAGGATATAAGCACTGAATTTGCAGTTTATGACGCTGACGTTCCCCTCCATCCTCCCCATGACCACCAGGTTGATCCTTTCCATCAATTGGGGGTAGGCTATGCCCCTGCCTTCATCTTCAGGCAGGATCAGCCAAATCTGCATCCCCAGGATTTGGACTAAGGACGGGGCCTACGCCAAATAACTTTTCTATACAACTAAACATGAACCATTGTAGCTCACTAACATCTCTAAATACTTTATGGAATAAATACGATATAAACGTTCACTTGCCTTCTGAGTCTTTGTATATGATAGAGATCTAATCCATTATCTGTTGTTATCCTGTTGCACTATTTCATGCTAGACAGCTCTGGGAGAAAATTCCCCATGTAGCGGATCAATGGAAAGATGCTGTTTTGAATTCTGTATGCTGCTTTAATCAGGTTGCTGAAGTGGAGCACTATGGGTGATGTGACCCAGGCCACCCACTCTCACACTGCCTGAGCTGTTCTTTAATAACCATGTGTCTGGTCTCAGCCCACCAGGGGCACTTCACCCTAATACACCCTCTGAAAATATATTGGACACATTATAAAATCTTTCACAGAATGACAAGGTCACCCCAAAAAGGAAAAATACATCTTTTGTCATGTTTTAAAGTGTTGAAAGTTTTAATGTGTTTATTAACATATAAAGCATGTAACAAAGTTCTTTCATAGCATTTATTTTTTATTTTTTAGATTATAATTTTAACTGTAGTGTTATTCGATATTAGATTTAAATGTTATAATTAACTAAACAACTTCATTACAAATGTGGGTCAAATATGGACTAACCCAGCTATTGGGTTAAATGTTTTAATTACATTTTTAACCTAACGTTTGGGTTTGTCCCTATTTGACCCAAAATTGGGTTAAAAAATCCACAGCATTTTTAGACTGTAGATTCCTACACAATACAAAATACAAAGACAATAAAAGTAATTATGAAATTACTTAAAGATATTGTCCAGCTTATTTGTGGGAAAAAATTAATCTTAAATTCAAATAACTGCATTTAATATAAATTTAAACTACTACATTTTCAATCGGTTTCAAATAACATGCAATTAAGTCTGAAAATGTTACATTCAGTTCGCACTTATATATATTCATTTAGAGTCCCCCTGTAGTCATTATTTGATCATCTTAGATCACCAAAATGACACATTTAAGTGTTTTTTTCCATGAAATTAATTTCTACATACCTTAAAATAGCTTGAATGTAACTCTACACCCTTGCTTCATTTAGTATACACGGTTCTATGAATATGCAAATTAGCCCCGCCTCCACTCACTCACACCAGCTCAGAGATCCAAACGTTGACGACCACACATTGTGACGTCAAACACCAGCTATTTCAAACCGCGGTTTTGAGACTGTCACGCTTTTGGTTTTTGGTTTTGGTTCACTGCAGTTTTAAGGAGAAAATACTCAACAATGGTGTTGACTTTTGAATTTAAACCCAAAACAGGAGGAAAACATTTAACACAACCACATTAACATTGACGGTACCGGACAAATGAACTGAAAGAACTCAAGGCTTAAATACACAAGGATTGTAATCAGGGAGAACGGAAAAAGGTGTGTGGAAACTAATTAACATCAAGGAAACTAACTGGGAACTCAGGCAGGTAAAACAGGTACAGAACACAGTGAAACAAAACCAAAACTGAACATACACGTTACAATGCTAGTGTACTTAATTTCATGTGTCTTTTCTCAACAGAACATCAATTTTGCAAGACATTATTTTCAGGAAGGGCTGAAATCGCCCCAGTGGTTAATCACCTGCTAGAGTGGGAAAAACCAATAGGAATCAGAGGTGCTACTTGTAAATCTCTCAGCCCATTAAATGTCATAACATTTATCAAACTCTAATCTGAAAATGTGAACTTTTGCTACAGTAGGTACCTGGGGAGGTTATATATCATTCTTTATTTAAAGTATAAAGTAATGGTAAAGCCTAATTGATTATTAAGTAAACACTACTTACAAAAGTGGAATGCTGCTGCTCGCCATTTATCTAGCACTTTGTCTCCGAAACAACTTGTAAAACACTAATTGAAGACTCAGTCACCGTAGAGCAACCTGGGGCATCTCTCTCAAGTGATATCGATCCAGGAAACCATCACTGCTGGACTCAACCTTTGTAGGGGCTGAACCTGTAACCTTAATGTTCACAGCAGATCTTTAATCATATTGTGCATGCTTGCACATTAACCAGGGAGCCAAGCTTTACAGTTGTGTCCGACCCAAGCTCAGTTGGCCTCTCTCCATTGTCAAGTAGTGTCATTTGGTAGACAAGACAAGGGATTTTCTAATGTTTTGACCTTTGCAAAAATCTATCGATTCACAAGGCACTGTTATGATTTTTTGAATTGAGAAAGGAAGGGTCATTGTTATTTGCCCTGTGTCAGGATAGTATTTGCTTTGTGATTTCTTTTGGGATAACGTCTCAAACAAGTAGATCAATATTCTGATGACTTGAAAATGTGACCTCCCATGGAGCAGGGTTATGGTTCGCTCAAGTGTCAATAACAGGCTAAATGCCTTGGTAATTTGTAGCAGCGAGGGGAAATTGTGTTTGTTTCTGTCACTAAAAGAGCCTTCACTTAACCCTGCATTAAAGATCTCATGTATATAACATGGGACAAAGGCCTGAAATGCAAGTAAACATTTCTAGCTCAATTTAATGTGTTATTGTGATCCAGTACATAATTTAACAATTATATGTAAGTACCCATTGCTTGTTCTCTGCATTTCTGTCTATTGAGTGCAATAGTGGTTGTCGACTTTAATACAGATTGGTTCTTATTTTTCCCATAGGGATTTTTTTTAAAGTCTTCGTTAAAGAGTTCTAAGCCATGAAGCAAACCAGCCAGATATGGCAACATTACAAACTTTGATTTGAAGCAATAAGTATTTGGAAATTGGACTTGAAGACAAAAGTTTAAGAACTAAACTTAACGGCTATGCCCCTATTATGCCCTATTATGCAGTGTGTAATATATCTGTTTGGGAAGGTTTTAAAGATCAAAGTGCACGACAATTTAGTTATTTTCTCTTAAAAGAAACAATAGATGCTGAACTGCTGAAACGAGTCATCAGCATTCCAGTCTCACTCCCTGTTTCATACCGTAACAATGTAACGAATTTGCATAATGCCAGCCTATGGTCTTCATTCGCTGTTGGCGAACAACGACTACTTTGACCTGCTCTCTAACACTAGTTGTAGCTGAAGTCCTGGTAGAGTTTGGTTCTTGTTGTTGACACGTCACGAAGACTCCTTTTGAAGACTTCAAAAGGATGAGAGCTCGCGCTGGAATTTATATGGAAAAACTGTGTACCAAGCGCTGAGGAAGTCTCCGGAGCTGAAATTCAGAAATGGTAATAGGTGTTTTGTTTCCAACACCTACTGTGAGCAGTAGACCAATCACAACAGACTGGGCAATCTGACCAATAAAAGCAGAGTATAGGCTGGCAAGTGTTTAGAGAGACTGAATTGCTGGAGATTTTAACATCCACATAGATAATGCAGAAAACAACATGGCAAAGGAAATCAAAACTGTTTTAAAAACTTTTGATCTGACTCAGCATGTACATGGACCTAACACACAATCGTGGACACACTCTAGATTTACTTATCAGTAAGGGTCTAAGCATTTAATCGATTGTTAAGTATGTAGCACTGTCTGATCATTTCTGTATTTTCTTTGATATATTGATCTCTCCTGCCATTGAAGCTAGATCTGTGTCTGTCAAGAAGAGATTCTTAAATGAGAACACTAGTGTACTATTTATGAAGGCTATATCCTTAACACCAAGCATATCTGCTGTTGATTTTCTCCTTGATTCTTTTAACTCAAAAGTTAAAAGTGTACTTGATGATATTGATCCTGTGAAAGTCAGGAAGAAGAGTGGCAGACAAAAAGCACCTTGGAGAAACTCAACAGCAGTGCAAAATATGAGAAGAAAATGCAGAAAAACAGAGCGCATGTGGCGGAAGACAAAACTTGTAGTCCATTATAACATCTACAAAGACAGCATCCATGCTTTCAATATGGAACAAGGCAAAGCTAGACAGACCTTCTTCTCAAATATTATAAACAGCAACTTAAACAACACACACACTCTTTTCTACTGTAGAGTAGGGATGTAACGATTCACTCAACTCACGATGCGATACGATTCACGATACTGGTTTCACGATACAATTTTCTAACGATTTTTTTAACAAGTGATTAATTTAAGAAATTATAAATGAAAAAGTGTCCCTTTTATTATTTCTCAGACAAAATGCTGCACATTTCTTTTTAATTTTAAAATATATTTGTCAAATAAAAAAACTACATTGAAATAAAA
This sequence comes from Tiaroga cobitis, assembly GCA_030578255.1. NCBI lineage: Eukaryota > Metazoa > Chordata > Actinopteri > Cypriniformes > Leuciscidae > Tiaroga > Tiaroga cobitis. Next base: position 15,329,297 of record CM060609.1, read on the forward strand.
AAAAACCCTTCAAGGTTGTTTCAACTCAGTATTTCTGTCTGTCTGGTCAAGAGGGTGGGCACTGGTACCTTCGCACACTAAGTAAAAGACTATGTAACATTAGTACCACATTTAGAGGGGTTTTAATTTTGTTATAATTTGTATCATTACACTAGCAACTAGCAAGAGTAAAAAAAAACCACACATTTAGAAAAATATGCCATAACCATCAATAAATGATATATATATAAAAAAAACATATATCCATGTACACATTTAGAGAAAGAGATAGTAAAATAAATACAACATCTGGTTGCCACGGAAACACTGATGCACCTTGTGATCTCCGTGGCTCTCGCACTTGTCGTATTAATACCTTTTACATGAAAACGGAGGTGACTTGTGGTTCTCACGGTGGTGATTATTATTAGTCTACGGAAAGTCAAAATGCCGCCACACCTCCGATTTGAATGAGTCAACATCTAACGTTACGCTTGCCGTCGCCATGTGTTTGACGGCGCGCGCACACCAGTCTATGGCACACACTGGCGCGGCGCGAGCGGAGCAAACCGAGCGTTTTCAGTTCATTCCTATGGAAGTTGAGCTTGGCTCACACAAGCTCAAGTTCCATGAATGAAGTGAAAACACTCGCTAGCTTCGCGCCAGTGTGTGCTTGCTGCTATTGTGCCTGTAAAGCGAGGTTCACAACTTCACAATAGGCTACAGTAAAGGCCCCTGCTGTTTAAAACGTGTATCGCGATTCGTTTAACATTTCAACCGACTTGAATCGTCACACATTTTTATCGATTTTCAACCGGTTGCGAGTGAATCGTTACATACCTACTGTAGAGAGACTGACAAACCCCCCAAGCCAGATTCCCAATGAATTGCTCTCAGACAGCAAATGCAGTGAGTTCGCTTCCTTCTTCTCTGAGAAAATCAATAATATCAGAAAGGTGATCAGAACATCCTTGAGTTGTGCTGGGGTCAGACAGATCAGACCACAACCTGAGAAAGTAGTTACTATGTCTGGTTTCGAAGAAATTGATGACAAAATTTTGGAAGAAACCGTACAGCACCTTAAAACATCAACCTGCACCCTTGACGCACTTTCCACATCTTTTTTCAAAAGTGTGTTAAACTGTTTAGAAGCAGATCCCCTAGAAGTGGTAAACTCCCCACTTCTCTCTGGAAGTTTTCTAAACTCCCTGAAAACTGCAGTTGTTAAGCCTCTCCTGAAAAAGAGCAATCTGGGTAAGATCATATTAAGCAACTATAGACCAATCTCAAATCTTCCTTTCATTGGCAAGATCATTGAAAAAGTTGTCTTCAATCAGGTGAACAAATTCTTAAGCTCGAATGGATACTTTCACAATTTTCAATCTGGTTTCCGACTGCATCACAGCGCAGAGACAGCGCTCATAATGATAATAAACGATATTCGCTTAAATACTGATACAGGCAAATTATCAGTGCTGGTACTACTTGACCTTAGTGCTGCATTTGACACTGTCGATCACAACATACTTCTTGACAGGGTGGAAAACTGGGTGGGGCTTTCACGGATAGTCCTAAAATGGTTCAGGTCATACTTAGAAGGGAGAGGTTATTATGCGAGTATAGGAGACCATAAATCTGACTGGACATCCATAACATGCGGAGTCCCGCAAGGCTCAATTCTTGCGCCACTCCTGTTCAACATGTATATGCTCCCAATAAGCCAAATAATGAGAAAGAACCAAATTGCTTACCACGGATTACTAATCTGGTACAGATCGTAATCCGTGGTACTAATAATTGGTACCGTTACTAATAATTGGTACAGATTACTAATCCGGTGGGCCAGATAATCCACGGTATACTACTGAAAATCCACAGAAGAATACTGACCGTCATGGGGAAATCTCAGAGTCAAAATAAGATACTCCGGTGTTTTGCCAGATGAGAAGTTTATTCTATGTATCATCTTTTTACTATTTTAATTCATTTTACTCGTAACTGTATCATTTATCTCCTTTAAATTCCTTTTATAACTGCTTTAATTCCCCCTGCTTTTATTTTGTGTCTATGTTCTATGCAAAGCTCTATGAATTGCTATAGTGTGATTATTAAAATCCCTTTCTATGTAAAGCTTTTGAATAACTGTTTGAATTTTGCTTGCTTTTATTTTGTGATTATTTCCTCTCTAAAGCACTTTGAATTGCCATAGTGTATGAAATGTGCTAAATAAATAAACTTGCCTTGCCTTGCCTTGAATCTTTGAACATATCGACTCTTTGAGAAATTAGGTGATGTGCAATATAGGGCTTTGTTCGATACATTGATAAGATGATGTATCTTCACATACTACAGGGATTCAAACACATGTATGGTAAAAAAAGAGAGAGGTAATCGAAGCCCTCGCCCTGCGGTAAATATCCAGATACTTACATTGCCACCAACCCCTGCCATCCCCGGCCCACCCCTATAGGCACATATAGTAAAATGAAATTCAAATAAAGTTTTGACAAAACAGGTTGTATAAAAAGATAAACCTCACATATTTCATCCTTTAAATCATTTTTTTACAAAAAAAAAGTTTTATAAAAAGATGAACCTCACATATTCCAGCCTTTAAATATTTTTTATAAAAAAAAAAAACTTGACATATATATTAATGCACATTAGCTTATCATTTATTATTAATAGTAAAATTCGGTCCGATTTTCCCATGGCGACTGCCATTGCTATGCAACCATGCACTGCGCTCTCCACAATGACAAAGACGTTTTAGTAGCTAATAGATTTTCACCGCCGAAAAATGCTTGCTGTAGCTCTGCTACAAGATTTATTTACGGAGAAGAGAAAAACACCCGTAGTGTTTGGGTCAGAGCCATAGAGAGACACCCCATCCTTCATAATGACTGAGCTTTGAATGTTGTTACGGAAAGGGTGAAACTGATTGGTTGGTTCTTGTCACATGACCTGCGGTGCGCTTGCGGCATTCTGAAAAGTTTAAGTTTTTTCATCTTGCTGCGCCTGGAAAAATCGCTTCAATTATGGGCGCGAATAACGAACTTGACAGCGCAAAAGACACGATATGTGAACGGCCCTATGGCGTTTATTTAGTCTCAAAACTCACGACCAGAATACGAGGGCAAAAAACAGTATACGCGCGCAGAATGCCATCCACGCGGATCTGCACGATTCACATAAGTCACCCAAACTTACGTGAAAAAAGCGGGAGGCGCCGAAAAGCGCGCTGTTTGCATCCCTGCTACTAGTATTGATACAGCTGCTTTTAAATTTAAATACAATACAAGAACAGCCTTTAAAACAGAGTGGAAATGTGCTGAAATTAATTAATAGAATATAAAGTATGGGCTATAAGGTTTAGGCTGCGTCTCATTTCTCTGTCTTACCCCTTCCCCTTACCCCTCCCCCTCGGTTTTGCGCGTTCATGTGAGGGTGTCTCAATTCTCATTCTGATTAAAGGGTTAGTTCACCCAAAAATGAAAATTAAGTCATTAATTACTCACCCCCATGCTGTACCAACCCCGTAAGGCCTTCGTTCGTCTTCGGAACACAAATGAAGATATTTATGATTAAATCTGAGAGGTTTATGACTGCTACATAGGCTCCCTAAGGGAATGACACCGGACGGCCCAGAAAGTCATTAAAGAAAATGTTTAAATATTCCACAACAGTGGCTCAACTATCCACCTTATTCCTGACGAGTTTACTGCGTTTTGAATTATGGGCGGCACTTCCGGTTTGGGGAACTTCCATTCAAAAAGGCTGAAACGAATCATTTCCAATCATAAGGTTGCCCTACAAATAAAGCTGATCCGTCAGTTTGACTGGATGAGCTGTCAATTTTCCTTCATGATTTATTTTCAGACATCATGAGAATAACGTTATACTTGGTATTTTAACGTGACATGTTATAACAAGAATATCTACGGCAAGAGCTCTTTTCAGTCGCTGCTTTCTTTTCCTCATGATGATTTTTATTTTTTCCTTTGCAATCCGCTGTAAAAGCATGAAAAGGGACAACATATACGGCACATTTGTGGTCTGTTCTCCCGAATTTAATTTACGATATTCCATTAATAATTCACTGGAATGCACAAGAATCTCTCGTTATTCTCCTCAAATCCTCACGTCTCTTTCCAGGTTTGTTTTCACAGGTAAATGCAATCTATAATCTGTCAAAATGACGGAAATCACTTTGATGTAGCGTCACGTAATGCTGAAGTTAATGCACATTTTTGATTAAAGCTTGTTATACAATACAAATATATATTTGCCTACTACAGTGATATTTAACCAAAGACTCGCGCTTTTGGGGCTATTTTTGGTCTGTTGATTCTTTTAAACTTTTAAATTTCATTTTAATAGTCGATGATTGAAGGGTGAGTCGATTAATGTCATCTCATTGTGACACTTTTGTCATCGTATTGCGATCATAGAGCGAGCCTTTCACTGATTGTTTACAGCTTAACGGAAGTTACACCCATAATTCGCGCAAAGCGTCATGGGGTGCAGGAATAAGGTGGATAAGTTTATCAAGCGTCGAGAATACTTTTTGTGCGAAAAAACAAACAAAAATAACGACTTTATTCGACTATTCCTTTTCTTCCTTGTAGGCCTGAAACGAGACTTCAAGAGATTTCCACGATGCATGCGCGAGAATTGCGATCTCCTTCAACTACTTCAGTTAAGTTCTCGCGCGTGCGCGTCGTGGAAATCTCTTGAAGTCTCGTTTCAGGCCTACAAGGAAGAAAAGGAATAGTCGAATAAAGTCTTTATTTTTGTTTGTTTTTTCGCACAAAAAGTATTCTCGTCGCTTGATAAACTTATAGTTGAGCCACTGTTGTGACATGGAATATTTAAACATTTTCTTTAATGACTTTCTGGGCCGTCCGGTGTCATTCCCTTAGGCAGCCTATGTAGCAGTCATAAACCTCTCAGATTTAATCATAAATATCTTCATTTGTGTTCCGAAGACGAACAAAGGCCTTACGGGGTTGGTACAGCATGGGGGTGAGTAATTAATGACTTAATTTTCATTTTTGGGTGAACTAACCCTTTAAGGGCTAGGGCCAAGGCGTAGGGCTACATAGCCCTTGAAACGAAGTTTGCGGAGGACCACACTTGAAATAGAGGGGTAACAACATAGAAATTTCTCAAAAGTGCCGGCATCAAGTTTTCTTTATGGCTGAACGTCGAACTGTCAAGGAGTCGCACAAATGTAAGTATTTTCAGCAGTTTTATTGATATTATAATTATGACACTCATGTTTTATGATACTTTTAATAAAATGTTAAAGTGGTTTTAATTGTAATGTTTTGTTTTGAATCGGTACCCGCGCTAGCTAGCAGCTATGCGCTATCTGTCGAGCTGAGGAGCTATCTATATGACACTTCATATTATGGTTTTTAGGTGAAATCAGTGTGAAGTGAATTTGCTTGACATTACTATGAGCTTTGAGTTGAGCTCATAGCTGTCGGTTGTGATGCAGGAAATTTGTGAAAGAGATTGGCCTAGAGGGCAAGGTGACTGGACAGCAGGCTTCCAAAAAATGGGAGAATTTAAAACAAAAATACAAGGTATATGATGTCAAGTTTTAAATCATTTCCAATTTCCTAATGAATGTATCAACTAGCCGGTTGTTTATTGTGTGTGTGTGTGTCAGGAATTGAGGACTCCAAAAACCAGCTCAGGGACAGACCAGGGTGAGGTCAGTATTGCTACATGGCAGTACTATGGAGACATGCACGAGGTTTTGGGTGCCCGGCCTGCGATGGACCCCCCTGTGGTGGTGGCATCATTCCAACCAGCAGAGGATCCCATGACAATCCTCATGGTGAGGCTAATCATTTACCATGTAATTCAGTACTTTCGTGAATTCCACTAACATCAGATTCGTAAACTTTCTCTTTAAACCGCACACATAACTACTCTTGTACCCTCAGTTATGAAGCAAAGTCAAAATCATAACAATTCAGTATGATATTGAAACCACATCACAAAATTAACACATACATGGATAAAAATTAGGGATGCACCGATATGAACATTTTGGTTGATACCGATAATTCTTTACATTTGAAAGCCGATAACCAATATACATTTTTAAGATCCAAAGTTGTTATGTTAACATTAGTTAATGCACTGTGAACTAACATGAACACACATATTTTATTAACTAACAATAAAAAAGGCTATTGCCTTCTGTTAGTTCATGTTAGTTCATTCATTAATAAATGAGACCTTATTGTAAAGTGTTATCAAAAAATCTATTGCCTAACAAAAAATAGAAAACCTAAATAATGCAAACAAATCATTGGATAGCATTGGGCTGCATATAAAAAAAAACAAAATGCATGTGCCATAGATAAATAAAATGGAATCGCCTCCGCACGGACAAAAAAGAAATTATTTTAATCAAACCATATCGTTGGTAAATAAAAATGCATGTGTTTTCCTCAGATCGTAGCTACAACAACATACGTTTGCTAATGTTAGCCGGTTGCTAGTGTTTTGCTTAGCTATGGTGTCGCCGCCGGCGCCTCCGTTAAATACAATGAAAACATACGTACCATGACTTGATCCGTAAGTAGTCGTATGCATCTGAGAAACAATCTTCTTCTAATATGTCTTCGACTGATGCCACCCAAGCGTGCAAAGATAAAGAGAGCCCAGGCAATCGATATCACGACCTGAGACGACGGCATCTTCGTTTATGTCAACTTTATCTTCGTTTATGTCAACGCTTGTCGCCTCTGTTGACGTAGCAGCCAGCTAGCGGCAAGGGAAGATGACGCAAACAGTTATCGAGTGGTGTCTCATTTCTTAGAGGAACGTTCTCACCCCTACCCCCTTTCACTCGGTATCGAGGGGCAAAGGGAAGACGCAGACAAAGGGGTAGGGGAAGGGAAAGTATGGGATGATTATAGTATCAAAATGATTAACACGTGCAAGCACACTTATCAATGAACTTGATACATGTTGCAGAAATGTTTTATCCATGCCTTTCTTTTTTTTTTTTTTCTTCTTTTTTTTTTTTTTTATCCATGCCTTTCAACTTGCGTGTGCAAAATTCAAAATTGAATGAATGTGAAGCAATTTGTTCAAATAGAGACATTTTTGTGAATACAAATGTTTTCCTTTGTATTAGTGTATCATAATTTGCAAATACAACACAGAAGATGTGCATGTGAGGATCAGGTGACACGCGTGCATTCATTGACGTCTTTTCTGAGTCGATCTCATTTGATTCATTTGGATTTTGAGACTTTCTTTTCGCGGTTTTTTAAGCATTTCACAACCCACACACAAACAACTACAAATGAATAGGCCTGGTGCTAATTATTAATGTCTGCACAACTACCCATCTATTTGTCAAATTCACAAATGTGCGTCACTTCATTTAAACTAATACAATACAACTTGTGTGTGCAAAATCCAAAATCACATGAATGTGCAGCATTTTGTACAAATAGAGACATAGTTTTTAATACAAAACCTCGATTTTGTATTAATGTAGAACATTGTGCATGCAACAAGTAAGATGTGCATTTGTGGATCAGGTGACACGCGTGCATTCATTGAATCGTTTCTGAGTCGATCCTATTTGATTCATTTGGATTTTGAGACTTTCATTTCGCGGGTTTCGCCTGGCAAGATCCACACACACTGTCTGAGAAAAGCTGCTACCACTAGATGGCAGTGTTCTGCTAAAACAGACAACGGCAGCATAATCAAGCGTTCCGCATTTAAAACGCTTAATGAGAGTGATATTGATGCACCAAATTTAGTACACAATAATATAGGCCTACCTTATTAATAAAGCATACTTTATTGAGGCAAACAGATAACATCAGATTATGAACAACACCCATAGAAAACCATTAGTTGCATGTTCAATACGGTATATTGGCTATTGACCAGTGGCGTAAGAACCGGGGGGGACGGGGGGGACGTGTCCCCCTCAATATTGGAAAATGCTGCATGTGTCCCACCCAAAAATTAGCCTATACTGCAGGGACAAAAACTGTACATTTTGAACTTTTATTTAAAAAGTGCGACAAAGAAGATATTCGGTTTTGCCAGCAAGTCAAACATTCCCATTTTTGCTATGTTTGAATAATCACCATTCGCCAATCACCAGCTTCATATTCCTCACTCGGTGCATCTGATTGGTAGAGAGAAGTTAACGTTACACTAGGAACATATTGACTAAATTACCGGTGCGCAACAGCATTGAACTGGAATAAGACTCGACTTTGTATGGGGTAAATTAGTCTCAGTCAAGCGGTTGAAACTAGCATGCTTTTTAAAATTGAATTGTGGATACGAGGCATATGACGATTAAAGATGCATAAAGATGTTTATTTTATTACATTTTGTTTACTTGCGGCAGTAAGTTTCTCCCGAATTTACCAAGAAGTTAGCATTCCAACGCGTAATGCCGAGTTCTGTCTGTTTACTGAAGTCAGTCATGACCGGTATCGCGCTGTAAAGCCCTGAGTCTACTGCACAACGCTATGTAACCTAAATTTGGACATTTCCTTCCTATCAGTAACCAATCGTGAATGTCCAAAGGGGGATTTAAAGCTAATGACAAAATCTCATTGTCTACTGCTGGTTTCTGCTAACGTGATTCGCTCAGACGCATCACGTGGTGTACTCTGCCAATGTTAATTCATTGAGTTACTGCAGTTGTAGGCCTTAATATGCCTGCCATGTTATTAAATAATCAGTTTTCATGAGCTTGAAATTAATATTATATATTATTATTAATAAGGGCCTGAGCATTTATTTTGTTTTTGAGAATTTTTTTTCCAATAGAAATGTATTAAATTCCCCTATTTAAAGGTATTGTAGGTAGGAATTTTATAAACACTTTTTTCCCAATTTGTTTAAACTTTCTGTATATATCAATGCATAATTAAAATGTAAGTACTCTGATAAAAAGAGTATAAAAATCGAGTGACTCTAGACCGTTTAATCTGCACTAAACACAGCTCATTATTTACATTCGGGACGAAACAAAGGATTGGCTTAGGCGACTGTCACTCTCTCGCAACCATGGCAACCACCCTTTTGCCACACAGGACCTGCCCACTTGCGCGCGCATCCGTTTGATTTGAGGAATTCAAGAGGCACAGAACCTAGGAATAGCAAAACAATGGCAGAGAAAGACCAACCAAAATTCACATATGCAGTTCGCGAAGGCAAACCAGGCAAAAAAAGGAAGACAGTAACGTTACTAGAAAAGGTAATGAACAAAAAGTCTTTGGATAAACAACAAAATAAAACGCATGCCAATATCTGAGAGACCTCAAGGGGCTGAAAAGTGACGCCTGGATGGCTATATTTCTGCTGGACAGGTAAATCTTTCTTTTTGTACTTTGATCATACATATTTTTTTCTTTATGTTTCCATGAAGCATGTGTCATTAGCACACGTAGCTGCCTAATATAGCTAACATAACATTACTTAGCGAGCCGTACTAGAAATGATAAATAATATATATGCCTAGCTCAAGATGATAGCTATAGTGTTGAATTGTGCATAATTTTGCTTTAGATAACTAAATACATGTTTAACAGATAGTAGGCCGCAACTTTTCTTAGAATAACAGACATTTTCAAATTCCAAAGCTCGTAGAATGTTTCTGTAAGACTGACTTACAAGTAAAATTTGGACAATACTTCCCTTCATGTAGCCTGTATTCTGCAGAAAAATACTGTAATTCACCAAAAAGGTTTTTTCATGCAAAATGGTTGTAGTATGTTCCTATAGTGACTAGACTGGCTTACTACAGGTTCAATTGTCCCAATACCTCCCTTCATGTAGTCTATTTAAACAATTATTATTTTATATAAAAATTACTGTAATTAACCAAACGGGTTTTTGGTGACTTAGCCTACTACAGGTGAATAATGTAAAATTTCACCTGACTTATCACTAGGAACGTAGGCTACTACAACCTTTGGAACATGAATAGAAAAACAATTTACAGTAATTTAAAAAATTGTACCGTTCAATCGAGATATTGGCTGGACATAACAGTAGGCTAAGTCAGTCTGCCCACTAGACTTCCAAGGTTATAACCTTGGAAGTATGTTCATTTGAATGAATGACTGTACGTTTATATTTTTTTTTTTGACTGAGTGGAATTTGCAGATGGTCCCTTTATAAAATGTGGCGAATATTAAAACTAAAACTTAATTCACTGCGCTCTCGGACCGGTTGCTCTCCCATTCACATGCAAAGTTAAACGCAACTGCAGGATTTCATGTTAAGCTTTTTCTTTTTAACAGGCTCGGGAAGGAAAATTGTATTAACTTGAAACGCCGTGCGTTGCGTTCATGTAGTCTCTTGTCTGTAGGCTATATAGTTTTCCTCCCATAGAGCATATTATAAAGAAAAAGCTTAGGCCTAACGTCAATGCAGGGTGATATTTAAACTCAGTAGCCAATCCACCTTACTGACCATGCAACGCGCGATTGCACGTTAAGCGTTTTATAATGGTTTTCTACGGGTGTTGTTCATAATCTGATCTAATGTTTGCCTCTATAAAGTATGCTTTATTAATAAGGTAGGCCTATATTATTGTGTACTAAATTTGGTGCATCAATATCACTCTCATTAAGCGTCTTAAATGCGGAAGAACGCTTGATTATGCTGCCGTTGTCTGTTTTAGCAGAACACTGGCATCTAGTGGTAGCAGCTTTTCTCAGACAGTGTGTGTGGATCTTGCCAGGCGAAACCCGCGAAATGAAAGTCTCAAAATCCAAATGAATCAAATAGGATCGACTCAGAAACGAGTCAATGAATGCACGCGTGTCACCTGATCCACAAATGCACATCTTACTTGTTGCATGCACAAATTCTGGCCTACATTAATACAAAATCGAGGTTTTGTATTAACAACTATGTCTCTATTTGTACAAAATGCTGCACATTCATGTGATTTTGGATTTTGCACACACAAGTTGTATTGTATTAGTTTAAATGTAGTGACGCACATTTGTGAATTTGTCAAATAGATGGGTAGTTGTGCACATAATTTTGCTTTAGATAACTAAATACATGTTTAACAGATAGTAGGCCGATCCGCATCCAGGAACTTTTCTTAGAATTATATTTACCCTCTGTCTAACTCTTTTACCATGTTCACCTGGAAGTTTACCTGCACGGTTTTTCGCCTTTGTTTTGTTTTTAAACAAAAAATCCCTCGACCCCGGATCTGTCCTCGACCTGACGATGCGGTACTTGTCTCTGGAGTGTAGTCCTCATCAGAGTCAACAATGCTTTCATTATGGAAACTCTTACATGCAGAACACCATATATGTTATGAATGTTACACGAAATACATCTTCATCACAGTGTAAATGATGGCAATGGAAAAACGTGTATCATGCAACCTGTTTTTAGCTTTGCCTTATAGATAACTAGCTCGTTAGCGAATCAATAAATATATATTTTAATCTTTACCAATATCAATATGCTACTTGATAGTGAGTACTAAAATACATCTTATTTGTTTATCTTCATAATGATAAAGTTCGATTTTTTTATTACATGTGATTCTGACATGATGTCACTACATGCACTGCGCTCCTTCCTCTCCGCTCGTCTCAGGTAAATAATGCGTCTTCAGCTCAGCGGTCGGAGTCGCGCGTTCATGTGTTTTGGAGGCGTGGCTTTGGAAGGACCCCAGAAGGGAGGGGGTAGAGTGAATGGAAATAATGAGCTGTCTTTGAAAAAGAAAGTATAAAAATCGCAACATGACATCATGACTTTTGCGTAAACAGACACGCCACTTTCAAGTCAAGTGGCGTGTTATCTATACGCATTTTGAGATATCCGCGTGTATGCGTGTATGTCTACGCCATTAATGTCCAAGTGATTCCGCGTATATGTACACGCCATTAAATTTCCGAGCGAAACGAAGCAAAATGTAGATCTACATCTGGGGAGCGATATTTTTTTTTCCCTAGGATGGCAGGGGAACACTCATAAATGCTATTAACCCCAGTGACGGGTAGGTTTAGGGACGGGGTGGAGGTAGGTCATATATTTATATATACAGTAATAACGTTAAGTCAACTGCGTTCATAAACACGCTGAAAAGCGATTGTGCGTGTTGATAGCACGCCAAAAATGGAAATACGAATTGGCGTGTCATACACACGCAATTTTATGAGATCAGTCTGAAAAATCGAGTGTCTGTAGACCTCTCACGACTGTTTTAGAGTACTTACATTTTAATTATGCATTGATAAATACAGAAAGTTTAAACAAATTTGGAAACATTTTTTTTTTATTAAATTCCTACCTACAATACCTTTATTTAATTGTGTTCGTTCTCTTTTTGTGCCCTTGTTGCAGTGCTATTGTGGGTGTGCGAATGTCCTTATGAAACTCAGAGAACAGGACTGGGAATTTTTAAAACAAAGTTTTGATTGATAACCTTGAACTTCCTGCCGAGGCGTGTATCAGTAACACATCATTTAAGCTCTGCCAGCACTGTTGTTTCAGATTAAATCAGGGTCACTGGGCCACGGAAAAATCCAATGCACAGTGCTGTTGAATAAATGCTAATGCTAGAGCAGCCTATGCTAAGTCCCCCATTGACTGCCATTTATGAAGTCCATGTGAATACTACAAAAGCCTGTGGAATCTGTGAGTGTGCATTGAATGCAAAAAGATTCAAGCGAGCAGCATAGCTAAGTCATGTATAAATGGGTATATCAAATCTATTTTCAAGTGTGACTATTTGCTTTTTCTCAGTAAATCACTTGCAATATGCCCATTAAATGCACTTGCAAATGTGCTATATTGTGCATGTATTGGGATCTTATAAATCAGAGCCTCATTGCAAGTTGCATAGGGGTGTAGATGACAGCTGCTAAATGGCATATTTAACATAGTCTATAACAAATTGATTATATGCTAATGAATATTCATCAATCATGTGTGCATTTCCATACATTAAAGCAGGAGTAATGTTTTCATGCTTTAAAATAGCCTCTCATTAAAGGTCTATCAACATTTCATTTAAAATGGAGAGGCATTTTACACAGATTGCCTCAGTCCCATAAGGGGTCTGAAAGTGAAGGTAGGGAAGGATCAGGTGGGTTTTAATCCCACATCTGTGTGAAAACTGAAGTTGCAAAGATCTTTCCCTAATGGACAATTTAGTCATCTAATTAAAAAAACAAAAACAAAAAAAAACATAATTACAAATAAATGGTTTTGCAATTCCAATTTTGATGCTGCTGCTAGTGAATTTTTCACTAGCTTCAGATTAATTCATAGCTTCAAGTATATTTTTAGGTGCTGATCAACATTTCTTTATTATTCATTATTCATAATAATTTATTAGTCATTATTTTTAATCACCTTTACACTTTACTCAGATACTCCTGCCGTGAGGTGAATTAATTTAGAAAAACAACAAATATTCCACACAGTTCCTTAAGGTCATAAAATCTGCATGAATAATAGTAATAATTATAAAGGAATTATAAAAATGTTTTTAGCATGAATTAGAGAGTTTAGCGCATCATATCAACTTCCTAAAAATATTCCATGTCATCCCATGTAACTACTTTGCATGAAGGCAAGACATTTTCCGAAAGGCAAAGCAGTGGTCAACCTGTAAGGGGTCAACCAGTTAGTTTCATTTCACACAGGGAATATATCTCACTTCAACGATCGGTTTTACAGTAGCCTCTGGCTTTATCCGTATGCCTGTGGTCTCCACAGGGGACTTGATTCAGATGAGGAATATATTGATCTGTCAGTGCGGTAGGGGTGCGCAGACACAGGCAGATGGGATGTCACGGCCATTCATCGGCGTGTCAATCTGGTAGGTGACTCTATTCTCCACACTGCCTTCTTGCATTAAACTCCTTATTAGCACCGCCGTGATTGATCGTGAGTGTCTCTCGGTGTGGTCACCCTCCTCAGTGACCTGTGAGGAAAGCAGCGCCTGTCTGTCAAACAGCTGTGATTAGAATCATATTCCTCAATGAAAGCAAACAACTGGATGGTTTCCATTCTCAGGAGGACAGATTAGTGTAGGATGACATGATTCTTTAATACTGTGGTATAGACTAATATTCATTTCTCCCCCTCTTTCTTATATATAACATATCACCAGAGGCGGCCAGAGTACAGAGCTTTGTTACTTGAGTAAAAGTACAGATACCCCTTGCTAAATTTTACTCAAGTACAAGTAAAAGTACTACATTCAGATGTCTACTTAAGTAAAAGTACTAAAGTACTTGTTTTTAAAAGTACTTGAGTATCAAGAGTACAAGAGTAGATTTTCTAAATATTGCATTACTAATCTACTGCCACAGTGCATACATTTATGCACAGAAACGTCCTACATGGAGTTATGAAAAATGTTAATGTTAATACCTTGGAGAATGTAAAAGGAATTGAAAGTAAAATCAAGTCATTTTCATCTTTTTACCATGTTGCTTTATTTAATTTAATTTAATTTTTGGGGGGTCCCATCTTTAAATGTGGGGACAACACACACACACGCACACACACACCACATGTAAGGGTGGCGCTGCCAATAAAGCACCTAAAAGCTGTCACAAAGAACCGGCAAAAGGAATGATTATGAATATGTAAAATATAGCAAGGAGATATTTTAATTGTTTATTAATAAACACTTGCTAATAAACAAGTGTTTTCTTTGTCAGTGTCGTCTAGATGAAGTTGACGATGCTGACTCGCAATCTTCAGTAGTGAACGCGCCAGAGAGAAATGCACATTTCATACGGATTACATAAGCAGAGAGCAATCTGTAGCCTGTTTTCTTTCGTTTTGAATTTTTCTGTTTAAAAGTAGACATGTCTGTGAGAGGCAGGTAGGCTACCTTATACACTGAGTTTCGGTTCATTTATGAGACGAGATCCAGTTCACGTGCCGGCGCCTCCGTTTCTTATCTATCATCTGCTATTTACTTCTTATTTATTAAACCCAGTCAATTGGTTGATGAAACATTGATTAAAATTAAGATACAATTAATGCTAAACGAAATTCAGGTTAAAGAAAGGTTTTGTGTTTTCTGTTTGATGTCTCTGTGAAAGAGACATCATTTTTTATGCCGCTTTCAGAGCGCTCACGTCCGTAACGGAGAACACGTCCATAACATTGTTTTTTTCTCATAAATGCAAACCCGAAAAATAAAATAAAACAAAATTAATATTTTATGTACTGTGGAGACGCCAACCCTTCTTCATTCGCTGGGTAGTAGCCTACTTTGGTTTGCGCAGTGTAATTCACATAATCAGTAAAAATATATTTTGCCTCCTAAAGTTTTTTTTTTTAAGAAATCAGAAATCCCTCGTGGCTACGCCACTGCCACATTTGAACCTGACTGTGTTAAACACACCACATACTCAAGAACATCAAACCAAATGCTTGGCTTACATTAATGTGTAATATAAAATCTGACCATGGAGTTGACTTTGGCGGAAAGCTGAAAGTGATTGCTGATAGGCTGTCCCAATCAGTGGCGCCTGCACAATCCAATCACGTTTGAGAGGGAAACAACAAATTGAGGGTTTCCGAGATTTTTCTTTTTTTTTTTACTTTTTTTTTTTTTACTCGGGTACTCACGGTTATGGATAGAAATGCATTGGAGTAAAGAGTACAATATTTGCCTCTCAAATGTACTTGAGTAAAGTCATGAGTACTCCCCAAAAATGATACTCGAGTGAAGTACAGATCCCTCAAAATTGTACTCAAGTAAATGTTACTGTCCGGCTCTGCATATCACCAATTTAAGAAGATAATGTACACCAACCACAAGTACTTACTGTATCATGGAAAAATATACTTAAAAGTACACTGTAATGTTTTTGGAGACTTAAAGGGGTAATTCACATGTTGAAATGGGCTTTCAATAAAACTTGACTGCCTTTGCAGTAAAAAGGGAGAGAGAAAACTACCTGACAAGACTTTTAGTCCATGTCTGTTAACTCTGAGATCATCTATATGCGAGTGCACTCATAAAAATGTACTCAATCAACAATTAACTTAGACATGTTTAAAGACTATCGGCTCTAAAAATATCCTTTGAATTGTCCAACTGCAACCTCAATAGAGGAATGCATATTTATTATTAAATGAAATTCGTATATATTAAAGGAAAAGGTAGTAATTTCATAATTCTAAATCAACTTTCTCTACATATAGTGTTCACAATCCCTAGAAATCATTATGAAGTAGAAGACTCTGTATATAATAGATGAAGTACTGCGAGTTAAGGTCACATTTGAACAGCAGCTCCCCAGAAACTCTCTTAAATAATTGACTTTTAATAATTCATGTTTTGCCCACCTATATTAATTCCCTTCACTAGCGCAAAGCTGAAGAGGGGGAAATAAATGATCATTTGCTCAGCCGTTTGGAACTGATGTTGCAGATTTGGGAGTAGAATAAAAAGAAAGGATAGAAATAGCTGTGAAGATTTGCCGCATCAAAAATGTAAAAGCTGTAATCAGTGCAGAGAGCTGAATCATAATGATACAAAAGGCAGTGAATTAATTTCACCAGGGTGACCTCTAGGAGGGCAAAACACAAACATTTTATTGTTGTCACGTCTCATGAGCGACACGACACCAGAACTACAAACAACCTCAGATCCCTTTCACTTTCAACACATGTATGGTGTTCATAGAATTAGTGAAGCAAATTGAGAATGTTGAATTACAGCTGATTATATTACGCTACGGGAAATTGTTTTGATAAGACTAGCTCAAAAAATAAATGTTGATAATTTACTCACCTGTATGACTCCCTTTCATACGTGAAACACAAAAGAAGAAATTTAGCTGAATGATTGTGCTGGTCTCTTCCATACAATGAATGTGGGTGGGGACCAGGGGCCATGTTAACCCTGAAATGAGGAAAACTCTGGGTTTTCCGTTTCAGAATGGGAGGTATGTCAAACCCGAGAAAGCAGAGTAAGTCAAGCCCGTTTTCAGAAAGAGAAGTAACTTATACTCAGAGTCAGTTACCATGGTAACTTACTCTGTGAACCTAACCTGGTCGCGAGTTTTTCTTATGTAGTAAATACATCTTGATTTAAGATTTTTTTTAGATATTTTGACTGGAAACAACAAGACAAAAAAACTAAGTAAGAAAAGCATTTTTTGAAGTGTAGTACATTCAGTCATTGCACATTTTTCTATATAACATCGGAGATACAGAGCACATTAGTAAGGCCACTGTATCAGTGAGGAGTTTTTCCATCAAAGAGGAGTTCTCTTACGAGAGGTTCTCTCGTACTGCGTAATATCTTACGCTAGGGGAAAACCTCTTTTCCTCGAGATATTGAAGCCAAAAAATTATCCTTAATTTTGAATTATTGCAAAACGCGTTGCAGCAGCATACAGACATAGGCAGGCGGCTCAGCGTGCCTATTGGCTGTCCTGCGGCAACTGCAGCAGCCTATCGAGAGAGGCCCTTTGGTGACGGTCCAATGGGGGCACTTCGCGGCCATTGTGTCACGCTTGCGCCCAAAGGGGCGTGGTCTAGCCCTATAAAGATAGCTCGATAGGCTGATTTCACTGATTTTTCATCTCTTCAGCGAAGCTCTGCATCGCTGGATCCTGAGTGAAGAAGCCGCGCCGTCGAGACAGCTTTCTGCGGGACGAGCCTCTGCACTGAAGTCGCTGGCCTTCAACTCGCCGCCTTCAGCCACCGTTCCTGCTATGTTATCCGGCGTACTATATATCCTTTACTCTGCTCTGTGTGTGTGTGTGTGTTCGCCCCGCGACTCACACGTCTATCATCTAAAAGAGCCGTGTCTTTTTAAAGATGCCATCCTCCTGTGGCTCGTGCCGAGCCCCACTCAGCGATGGGGACCGCCATGTGATATGCGTTTCCTGCCTGGGAGAGGATCATGCAGCTCTCGCGCTCGCCGACGGCGGCTGCCCTCATTGCGAGCTATTGCCTATGGTGACTCTGAGGACTCGCCTGGCATTCTTCTCCGAGACTGCACTTCCACCCGCTACAGTTCCGCGCCGTAAAAGCGCCGTACTCAGCGGGTCCCCGAGCCTTCTCCAGCCCGTGAAAGCTCGCCGGTTCGCCTGCCAGCTTCACCAGCTTCACCAGCTTCACTCGAGTCGCTCACTGACGGATAACGGCCGCCGCGCGCCGCCGCTTCCGCCATAAATGACGACGAGATAGCTGCATCTGTAGAGAAGGCCAGCTGCTCTATCCTGGCGTCGGACAGTGAGGATTGGGCGAGCTCTGTGGACCTCTCCCCCTTCTGTCCGCGAGTCGTCAGGGAAACGGGCCAGCATCAAGACTGAGCAGCTTTTCGTTTCATTCGGCGGCCGCCCTAGCCGCCTCGAAACAGACCCTATCCAGATGGATAGTTGATACCATAGCAATGGCATACACTACAAAGGGACTGGAGCGCCCCTTGGGTGTTAGAGCACATTCTACCAGAGGCATGGCCTCATCGTGGGCGTGGTCTAGTGGGATCTCCTTACAAGATATCTGTATGGTGGCAGGCTGGGCCTCCCCGTCTACATTTATAAGGTTTTATGACCTAGAAGTTCTCGCCTTACAAGCTAAATTGCTGTCGGTTCAAAGTCAATCACCACCTGCCCCGTCGTTCAGCGCAGAGTACTGCACTCACTTGAGCACTGCTCAACGGGCTGTGAGTTTTTTCCCGAGGAAAAGTAATGCCCATACTATCACTCAGTACAGGCTGAATTTCTTTTCACCCTAACTGTGTGTAGCACTATTATAATAAATAGCCCTTCTTATGGCTAAATTATTTAGAATGATGCTTCTAGCCTCTCTTCTCGGACTCTCTGAGTTCATGGTGATTATGCACTATATGAGCCCAGGGCACCTACCCTTGGGACCTTGGTGTTGGATCCCCGCATGCACGGCGTTTTGCATAGTGTTCCCCTAGCGTAAGATATTACGCAGTACGAGAGAACCTCTCGTAAGAGAACGTACTCGGTTACTAACGTAACCTCAGTTCTCTCTAGAAGAGGAAACGAGTACTGCGTATCTTGCCGTGCCTGCTACGAACTGGTTCGCTTCGGTGATGAAAAACCAGTGAAATCAGCCCATCGAGCTATCTTTATAGGGCTAGACCACGCCCCTTTGGGCGCAAGCGTGACACAATGGGCGCGAAGTGCCCCCATTGGACCGTCACCAAAGGGCCGCTCTCGATAGCCTGCTGCAGTTGCCGCAGGACAGCCAATAGGCACGCTGAGCCGCCTGCCTATGTCTGTATGCTGCTGCAATGCGGTTTGCAATAATTCAAAATTAAGGATAATTTTTTGGCTTCAATATCTCGAGGAAAAGAGGTTTTCCCCTAGCGTAAGATATTACGCAGTACTCGTTCCCTCTTCTAGAGAGAACTGAGGTTACGTTAGTACGTTTCACAGCATTGCAGGTCAGTGGTGGAGAAATCAGTTTAAAGGTGAACTAAGTAACTTTTTTTACCTTAACCGAACAGCTTTGGAGTCATTGTAATGTTTATATTACTGATTTCGTGTTGAATGGTGGTCGTCTCGCACCCCCCTGGTGCCTGTGAGCCGCAAAACCACCCTTGCAACTTTGGGCCGGCGGGCTGCATATATCAGCATATATCAGCAGCATATATCAGTGTCGCGTGATATCAGGTCTCGCGATATAACGAATTGCTTTACGGCAAAAAAGATCTGATAAAATTCTGATAAAATAAGCATCAAACAGAAATAACCCGGCGCACATACAATACAGACTGCAGACAGTTCAACAGGGCGCCTGCAGCTCTTAAAGGGGCCACACCTTATTTCAATTCGTTACAGCTTCCATCCTACTGAACAGGTACCGGTGTACAGGGGGAGGAGATCAGGCCGTGAGTGCAGAGCCATCTCTGCGTGAGTGCTATTTACAACAGTAAAAGTACTCCACAGCAACTCTAGACAAAAACGGAATTCCTGCATAGTGCACATTTAAATTAGGCTAATCTGATAAATGACGTTCCCTTGATAACATCTTGCTGCGACCTCTGGAAGTAACCTAATAATTAGAATTTCCTTTAGGATTTCCAGTGTGGTTGGATGCATTGATGACTCACATTATCCCATCATCGCACCTTCTGAAAATGAAACAGATTACTGTATGGAATGGGAGGATGCCAGATGGAAGGGTAGAGATATATGCCGTAACCACCACCACAGCTGTTAAATACACAAATTATTCACAATTTATTTGGTCATCTTTATTTCCCTCAAATACAAAAGCAACAGTAATTATTTTTCCTGTTGAATTTTAATATTCTTCCCATATTGTGTATCTCCGCTTCATCTATCAGTGGTGGTGCAGCAGCCTCTACCTTCTTGCTGTTGGCGGAGTAGAAGTCAAATGTTAATTTACTTAGCCTAATTAAAAAATGTAACAGGTTGGATTAGAGAACATTTAATTATGTGAAAAGAGCATTATACTACATGGAAACAGCTGTGGCAAATTGAAATAGACTCTGAATTATATTTATTTAATATGTCAAATGTTTGTAAGGTCATGTAGCCTACAGCCATGAACCTTATGCTTAAATATTTAACTGATTGAATTATGGTTTTATTGTTCTTTTTTTTTTTTTTTTGTCTGTGGGATACCATGAAAATGATTATAACTTACCTTTGAAAATAACTTACATTTCTGTCAGTTTCACCTGATAATATAACTGATTAAAAATTATACTTGTGTATTGACTCGGAAGTATGCAGACGTCTTTTTATCGATTGCTGTTGCCATGGTGAATCGTAATTTCGGAGCTCCATATTGATCATGGCTTTTCATAGTCATGGTGCACGCGCTTAACTCAGAGTCAACCTACTCAGAGTTGATCGAACTTACTCAATTCAGCTGTTCTGCAACCGAAAACCCAGTTTCCCATTTCAGGGTAAATCAACTCAGAGCTCAAGTTTTAACTCAGAGTTGGCTGAACCTCCTTATTGAAACAGGGCCCCAGGTGTTCTCAAGCTCTAAAAATGACCTAAAAGCTCAAAGATAGACTCCAAACGTACTATATTTCAAGTCATACTGTATAGATTATATAAATAAAACATAATACTGGAGTACACTCAAAGTCCTTCTTTGAAACAGTGTTGGGAAATTGGCAAACTCCACTTGTGTTCCAGTGATGAAGGAAAGTCACATGAAAGACATGAGTATGAGAAAATGTAAAATTTTCATCTTTAACAACATACACTTGAAATCAGCTGAGTGCTCTTTTAAGCCATAATTCAAACTGTTGTCACAAGTGCTTTTCACACCACGCAGTGTTTTAATATTTCATTTACATTGTAAAATATACTTCAGATATAATTTGAATAAAAAAAACAAAAAGTCTGTTTTTTTCAGTAACAATGTAGCGCTGCATAAACATCTCTGAAAAATGAGGTGGTTTGCAAAGATATTTTAAACATAAATAGATAGTTTAGAAAAAGCTCTTCAGATTTAAAGAGCCATCCCTGAATGAGGCGATGAGTCACCTCCTGAATGTACTCTTCAAAGTCACGGATCTCAGCTCTCCCTGTTCACTGAAAATGTACGAGTGGATTCAAGCCAAGCACAAGTTCTCAATAGAAACAAGATATGTCTCAAAAGCACTTAAAGTAGTAAAGCAATTGCTGAATTTCCTTTACATGTCAACTCTTTGCTGAAATGACTTTGGTTGAAAAAAAAAAAGCAATAATATGTTGTGAGGTATACAGTATTTATTTATCATGAAATTAATAGGCAAATCTCATAAAGCTTGCCCACACATGTCAAGGTCACATTCCATTCCATTCTAAAAGCAATTTAAAAAATATATATATATTTAAAAGTCTATCTAGGACTCTCTTTTTTTACATTACTTTCATGATAATTATTATATGGCTTTATCAATATTTAAAATACCCATAATTGTAATGGAGACATTAATTAAATAAAGACTTCAGATGCCTCTAAGTCCGTCTAACGTTTTTCTTTAATATTAACATTTTTATCAGGCTCCTATGTATAGGTTTCTACCTATCGACATTTCTGAATGGGCTGAGACTGGGATTTAGTGAGTTTGAAATAAAAGTATTTGATGAACGTATACTATGTGCGGAGAGCATTCCCTCAATATTATTATCTCATTTTTGACATAGGTGGCTTCTAGAGGCTTTTGCATCAGAGGTCTTCATACGGTTATATATTATTTAAATTGTAAAGCATTTATACATAATGGTAATATCTGTATTAAAACCCCCAGATTTTACAAAAAAAAATACAGGAAAACATCTCGGGTAGGACTGGAACCCTTGTTCCCTGAGTGAGAAGGGAACGAGACACTGTGTCATATGACGACACTTTGGGCAACGCCTTCAGCGTGACAGCATCTGAAGCACATGTGCAACTAGTCCAATCCTGATTCGTGCTGCGTCACCTCGTGACATGTGACGTGTAACGCGGAAGCTACATAGAGAATCCAGCAACACAGTAATGTCAGCTTTGATAGGCTGATGCAAGTCACGAAGTCACGAACTCTAAGTCAAGAGGTGTGTTCGACTTCATACAGCTCTGCGCAGACCGATCGGCGGCTGACTTGAAACAGTGCATGCCGGTTAGAAATTTTGTCCGACTTGATGCAGCGCCGACGCCACATGACTGTGACGTATGCCATCAAAGTACCGCGTGAGCGTTTCGAGAGTAGCCGGAGAACTCAGCCAGCGCAGCTTACTGTACGTTCACACCGCCGCCGACTTGAGCGTCAAAGAAGCTCTGGCCGCTCTGTCAAGGACGCTTGTCAAAAAGCACGGGGAAGCTCGTTGACGCTTTGGACGCTCTGACGTAGCAGGGAGAAGAGAAGTGTCACAACATGAAATGTAATAAACAGAAAAAACAAGAAATACATTGAAGAAACCTTTTATAATGACAGCATTTTTATAACCGTTTTGGTCACATTTGGTCGGGGAAAAAAATAATAATTAGGTATTATTATTATTATTATTATTATTATTATTTGCATTAGGCTATTATTTGCATTAGTGCAATTGGTCAAATCGTTGTCACCGTGAGCAAATGAATTGCATTCCCGCTTAAAACGAGCGTTCGTAAATATTTCAAATAAAAGTTGCGCTCATTCTCAAATGTGTATCACTGGATCATTATGGAAAATCGCGAAGTTGTTGTGTTTGGTGCTGCTTTACTGTATTTGCGGAGAAGACGTCGGACTCGGAGATTTTGGGTTCATGACACCCTCCAGGACCGTTATTAATTCGGAGAGTATCACCGGCTGGTGTAGCAGCTGCGGCTCGATGACGAGAGGTTCCAGCGGAACTTCAGGCTGGACACGGTTTTGGTAGGAACGAAAGTTCACATAGTATGTTTCTCCGGAATCAGCCAGAGTGAAGGACGTCTTTATTCTGATTGGTTGCTGGCGTTTTGCCGCTGCTTGCCGCTGAACCGCGTCATAGCTCATTACCATAAAGTTGAGCTTCTTTCAACTTTCTGATTGACGCTCAAAACGCTCAAAACGCCCAAAACGCGACGCCGAGGGATTTGACGCTCGTTGCAGCTGAGAGAAGCCAGCTTCCATTGAAAATGAATGACTTCCGGCCGCTTTGGAAGCTCAAGTCGGCGGCGGTGTGAACGTACAGTTAGGCTTGTTTGAGATGTGCAAAATCTGCGCATTCATATTGCGCATTTCTAATCATGCCGGTTAGAAATGTGTCCGAGTGCGGTCCGCCTTGCTCTGATGTCATGCTGACGTATGTCAAAAAACTCTCGCGACCGCAAGGCGCACGTGCCGGATTCTGCAGTCGCGCCCGCAGTTGCTCTCCACCGACTGCGCTGATCAAAAGCACGATGGGAAACGACTTGCTGACGACACAGCTTAATTCTCATTGGTTTAAACAACCGTGATCTATTTTAAAATCATGATTTTAAAACTCTGATATCATGTTTTATGTGTATAAATTATGTGTGGATATTCCAAACTCTCTGACAGTGCGATCCATCTGATGTAATTTATTTATTTATTTTTTAATAAAAACAACTGTATTAAAGGTGCTCTAAGCGATGCTGGGTGACGTCACTTCTTGTTGACGTTCAAAGTATTGTCAAACAAAACGGAGGCTAGCTAGACCTTCCCTCCTCCTCATCCCGTCCCCTCCCCCTGTAGTTTTACTGATACTTCTTTCAAGGTGTAATGTCGCCAAGTGAGATAAATGCTTTCATATAATGCCAAAAAAATTTAAACATTACCAGAAAAACACGATAAAACGTTTCGCCACCTGAGGTTATAACTTTAGCTCCCATACCAGGACGCAATAATAGCAAGATAACGTTAGCTTCAAATTTAGTCAAAGTTGTCAATAGGCTATGAATGAACATTCAATTTCATAATAAATAGTTGGTGAAACCAATCATTCACACAAACTGTCGCCCTACTGTGAGTTTGCTTGATTATTTACAATAGAGATCGATAGCTAGCTGTTATAAACCTATATGTTGTATTCACCAAAGTTAGCGCTGACTGCATTGTTCTAGCTAATTATATCCTTGTGTTTGTTAGGCGAACATGAAAGTCCATTTAGAAAAACCAAACTGGATTTACCCACCTGTCCAGCAAAAACAGAGCTAACGTTATCTGAATGTAGGATTGGAAGCCCTTCTGCCGGCGGAGTTCTCACCACCTTTCAAAGGCTTTTCCAATGTAAATTCGGGCATGCGTTCCTTCTCCTTTTCCCTCTTTTTTGTATTTTTGAAATCTGTTCATCACAATGTCGTCTCTTTGGTCGTGTGTCGGCCATATCAAACTTAAAGAGTTAAAATTCTAACTTCCCTCTTCATGCTCCTCTCTCCTCCACACCCCCCATGTACGCTCACTAACCCCACCCCCAGGCTGGAACACTGTTTGTTTTGTTTCGTGGAGCGGGTCGCCGCAGTTTGTTTTTATTGCTGTTTGTGGAGCCTGGGCTGTCTACAGAGACCGCATTTTTTTACAGTGTGTTCAGGGGACAGGCAGCTAGCGGATAGTGAGGAGATGTTTGCTGTATGTGACAAAAAATGTTTTGGCCTAAAAAACGCCTGACATCGCTTAGAGCACCTTTAAAGAAAAAATTATTGATAAACACTTAGGCCTATTTAAAATGGAATTAAATAAGTACTTTGGGTGTCTTGTTCATTATATTTATTTTTATATAAAAGCAACAAAACTTAAATTACATCCAGTTTATTAGCAACGCCGTGCACGGGCGCGAATCCCGCGATATCCGCCTTTGATCTCACAGGTGTCTGATCCACTGCAAAAACATGTGCGAGTAGCGAGACCTGTCCGGCTTGCCTGCGCTTTTTTCACTCCTCCCCTCACTGCAGCCGCCTACTCTCGACTACATTTCAGGCGATGCAAGGCGCATCTCAAACAAGCCTCTTCTCAAGAGCAGCTGCACAAGCTCTGATGACGTCACAGCTGTTCCACGATTCGCCGGATTCACCGCATGACAACGATCACGTGCGTTTCGTGTTTATTCTCACACCTTTAGTTCCACTAAAGCTCACAAATCAGTTTTTTATAACAGTAAACAGTCTTTTCATGTAGTCGCGATGTTATATTGTGTCATGTTTATCAAAATAAAACTGATTAAAAAACGTTGACTCCACTTCATTGACATAGGCTTATTTTGAACTTTATTCTTGTTCAAACAGATGCTGTATGAAGCAGTAAAGTATTGAAGAAAATGTGTCTGAAATATCTGTGTATTTGGCAAATATTGCATTTATTTCACTTCAGCTGTGGTAAAGTATGCAAACACCACGTGAGCGGTCACTACGGGAACCAGAAAGTGTCCGACTTCACGTTTCCGTTTGCAGCACCTCCTCGCCTGCACGCGGCAACTCTCGCCGATCGGTTACATCCAGCCGCAGCCGATGTCGAACACACCTTAAAACGACAATTTTTAAAGGGAAATGTCGGAGGAGCTTGAGTTTGTTGCCCAGCCCTATTTGTTTGAACCGCGAGAGGCGTCAAAGCCTACGCCACTCCTACATCCTACGTCATACATCGTCAAGTACTCTTTTGGCATAAGTCGATTTGCATGGTCCGTCTTCCGGAAGCAAGTTATTTTAGTCGATAAAGTTTTAAATATGGATATTTTTCTTACACAAACGCATCGCTTCAGAAGGCCTTTATTAACCCCTCAGAGCCATGTGGATTACTTTTATCATAGACGGATGCACTTTGATGGACTTCAAAACAGAAACGACCATTCACTGCTGTAGCATCTGGACCAATCAGACACACACAAATTATTCATTATATTTAATGAATAATCCAGCAAACTCACTCTCCCAACAAAGGTCTATGAAACTTCCCCCAAAACTAACATCCCAAATGAAGCTAACGCACTGGCAGAACCCAGTGTGAGGACACATTAAGACTGATAAGACTCAAAAGGAATTTGCAGAGAGTTGTGACTCTCACTTAATTCTTGCTGAGAAGGAGAAATAACCCCTTTTAATCCTATATATTCTATATATAACCACTTGAAAAACATTTATCCAATTTTCCCATCTCACAATTTTCCTTTTATGGGCTTTGGCCAATTCATTCTCTCTTTTAAACTCTTGCATACTATGGTTAACCAAAATCATTTGTGTGGCATGTTTGGTCTCTATAAACTCCAATCTCCGTCCCCCATTAGTTCATTTACATTACATTTTGCTAACTTTGTGACGCATTAGCATTATAAGAATCTTGAAAATTATTTTGTTAAACACCCAATTAAATTACATGTTCAAAGGCCTGCTTGAACAAAGGGTCGTAAAAAACAAGAACAACTTCTTATTGGCTTACACACTTCCAGAGGGCGTGACATCTTCACGCTTTAAAAATCACTGATCACAAGATCATGCCTCTTAGTTTCTTTTCTGAAATCCTGATGTGAAGATGATGCTTAACTAGAACTTTTTTAAGGACCCCCAAGCTTGTGCCAGGCTGCGGCCTTGTCTTTCCATTCACCAAAGATCCTCTGAGTCCCACTGGTTCTCTCTCATCAAGACAACAACAGCAAATATCAACTGCAGACTCAACAAATTGCATCAGGACAAAATAATTAAATGATTTGATACATTAAGTATCCTTACCCCCTTTTAAAGAAGGGCGTGTTAGAACTAAACTGATGGTTTGCTCAAGGCTGTTGATCTGCTGAATTTCAAACAACGGTATAACTTATTGCTTTCCTTTTTTCTGCTTCAGCTCTCTTTCCCTTGTTAAACTGTATGCATGTATGTATTAGTGTTAAGTGTTTAAGTACTGTTAGTCTAGTTAATAAACTCTTGTTCATGTCACACTTAAAGTTTTTGGACTTAAAGATTTTGACTACTTGCTCTTACTGTACAGTAAGAAAGACATTTCCCATACCCTGGAAATTTACATTTCTTAGAATTAATAAACAATTAACACTGAGTGTTCATGGGACAAACAGGTTCATTGATTGTAATATTAATTTGACTACATTAAGTAATTTTTTTATTAACTGATCTAAATATTCATAATTAATTATAACAAGTTACAATTAATTATTAATATTTCTTTTAAGCTAATTTACTACACTGCCATTATAAAGCTTGGAAGAGCCAGGACATTTTTTTAACATAACTCTGATTGTATTCGTCTGAAAGAAGAATGTCATATACACCTAGGATGGGTTGAGGGCGAGTAAGTCATGGGGTAATTTTCATTTTTGGGTGAACTATCCCTTTAAGACCCCGGAGTAGCCAGCAGCTCCAGGCTATAAACCTTACAACAAAGGTCTTGTTGCCATACGTAATGCCATACTTCGGGTGGAATGGGCTCACTGGCAGAGGCGAGGGCAGACAGCGCCCCTCGGGACAAGAAAAATGCCTCCGGAATCCACCTGCTGAATGTTAATTTGGTAGCCGGGCAGCCCTATTGGGGGGCCCGAAGCATACCAAAAACAGCCTTTAGATTTTAGATTTCGAACAGAGATGGCGACAAAGAGGAAAAACTGCGGACTGCAGCTTTAATAACTAATGATCTTTGCAACGGAAGTGAATCAATCAAAACTAACTTTAGTTGGCCAATAGCATTATTCTAGAGCAAGTAAAGCCAAAACAATCTCTGTTACTTTAATTTCATATAATCACTGTAAAGCCTCTTTGAAACTCTACTCCACCCAAAAATGAAAATTCTGTCATCATTTACTCACCCTCAAGTTGTTGCAAACCTGTATGAGTTTCTTTCTTCTGCTGAGCACAAAGGAAGATATTTTGAAGAACGATTGGAACCAAACAGTTGTTTGGCACCATTGACTTCCATAGTAGAAAATAGTATAAACAAATACTATGGAAGTCAATGGTGCCAAAGTTCCAATCGTTCTTCAAAATATCTTCCTTGATTTTTGGGTAGAGTATCCCTTTAAAAGCACTATATAAATGAAGATGACTCGACTTGACTTATGAGATTTCATAATTTAACATTTAGCTGAAGTTAATTTAGACATCTGGGACTCCCCTCATGTTATTTATCCTTTATTTAAGAAAAAAAATCTTATTTCAATTCCATTATATCTGTGTGTCAATCTACATTAACACAATCATCTGCATCTATTGTGCCAAATTGTTTGCGATGGGCTGGGTTTGTTTGAATAAAACAGTGTTTTTATATGTTATGAATAATGCAATGTGTCAACACATGAAATTGATTTGTCTGAGGCACACAGTCTGATGTCTTCATTTCAGCACCCTGATGATAACCTGGAAACTTTCTATTGGCTCTGCGTATACCCTTTCTGCTGCTTCATTTTATAGCTTTGTTGACTCATTTAAACCTCACACAGTATTCCACATTGAGAGTCATGTATGAGAGTCATGCCCATAATGTCTACGATTCCCCCCTGTAAGGTTTGGCCTCAATCAAGGTTTTATGCTAATTACACACTGTATAAACGTTATAGTTCAGCACACAATAGGCTCCTTGTCACTTAAGCCAATGATGATACGTTGCACAAGAAGTAATTACTACCCTTGTCTTTAAAGCTAAAACAAGGACTTTTGGGTAATCTTTCCTGATATTTAACTTTAGAAACACAAAATACGTACCATGTGCCTCAAGTAAAACACTGCATTGAAAATAAATTGTTACAGTATTTATTTTAAAACAATTTTTACTCGGAAAGAGACGAAAGAGAAATGGCAAGTAACATTGCATTGAAGTAGATATACTGAAATAGTATTTTCTTGTAAAACATACTCCAATAATCTTTGGGGGTTTTTTAGTGTGTAAAGTGTTTTCCAATGGCCTGTCATTTTGAAGTGTCCTTCGACTACAATCTGCACACCAGCTGAAGTGTTGGATTGTCTCTGCCCTTTCCCATCTTTTGTTCAGCTTTTCTTTACTCTAGAAGCTCGAGCAAAAGGTTGCCGTGCGTGCATTGCCGTTTTATCACTTTCTCTCTGTGTTCGGAGACGAAAAGAATAGAGATTACCTCCAAGTCTTCTCATAATCCCTGAGGATACGCATTCACTTTCTTTCCAGTCAGAAGCCATTCGATCCAGAGTCATGCCCTTCTAACATGACAGGACAAAGGATCTAGGGTGTACGTCTTCATGGAGCGGTATGTTGCGGTTAGCACGGGCGTAGCAGCCATTATAAAAGTGGGGGGGACAAAAGCTGTATGGTGATGTGACCCAAAGGTCAGTCCTTCCAGAAAAATGCAGAGTTTTTTTGTGATTGTTGCGAGCAAAAATCCTTGATTATGCGGCACGTTTTCTTAAAAAATGCGATGGAATATGCAGGATATTTATGCAATTTTATGCGATGAAATTGCGGGAACTTGCAAAAACTGCGGTTTGATAAAAAAGAGAGAGAAAGCACAATCCGGCGCGACGTGACGAGGTCCATACGGGTTCTGTTGTCTTACACGTCTTACTGCGTTACAGTAGGTTAAATCATAACAAGGAAACTTTACATATGATTCATGTCATTGCGACATACTGTAACACATTATACTTACAGTGTGTGTTTGAAAAAAATGATGTAATCGTCCTCTGCTTTTTTTCTGGGGTGCATTAGACGGCCAAACAGCAAAGCGACTAAACGAACACGAAAATTCGCAAGAGCAACAAGAGATTTGAAGCTTATGGCAGACACGCCCTATAGATGATTCGCGCTGTGATTGGCTGAATGTTTGTTCACTCAAGTCTAAGTAGCAAATCAGAGAACACGAGCGGAAAAAGTGGCGTTGGGTCAAAAAAAATGCAGGGGACAGAATCACCTGTTTCTAAAAAGTGTGGGGGACGTGTGTGTCCCCCCCGGTCCCCCCCGGTTGCTACGCCCCTGGCAGTTAGCATGTTTTATTCCACCTTAACACTAACTTGAAGTCAGCATTAGAATAAAGAAGAAAACACTTAAATTATCATGACTATAATAAGAAATAGCAAAAAAAAAAAAAATACAAAAAAAGATTTATGTGGCGTGACTGTCATTGCGCAACATTTTTGTTGTGGGAGATCAGTTTATGGCTCGTGCACACTTATAGGAGCTGTATTGTGTCATTACAGTTTGTTTTATGATTGAAGTGGCATTCAGAAATGAATCTGCGTGTTAAGGGAGTCATGCTGAAGTGCAACAAAACAAACCACCTCCGCTTAAACGCCTCTATTCAAAACACTTTGGACCATTCCTTGCCATTATTTGTATTGAGACTGTATGCTCTCACATGAATACTGATATCTTCACAAATCATTGATTTTAGTGTTCAGTGTCAACTAAATTGGTTTTCTTACTTGACTAAAGATGCTTGTCTTCTAGAGCAGTATTTAGTAAAGTTCAACATGGGGGAAAATATCTCACAACCAATCAGCTGATGCTAGCTGACAGTGCCGAAGCTTTTTGTGCAGCTCTACGGTGAAAGTGTATACGCAGATACTGTCTAAGGCTAATGAGGTATTATTTTTCAGACAATCTAATGATTCAGAGAGTGAGAGAAGCATTATTGATTTGGGCTTTTTTCATCTGTAATGAAGGAAAAGAGTGTCTGGAGAATGACTTTTTATCGTGTCTGCAAACTTTTTCTGTGTGCACATGATGGCAATGACAATAGCATCTTTCACACAGTAATTTTGGTAAATTACCGAAAAATTACCAGAACAACTTTTTTCGGTAAATACACAAATGTGCTGTTCACAGAAACAACAGCATTCCCTCTTTTTAGCGGTAAGATATCATTCACACATCATGTCAATCTCATTGGAAATGACCATTAAATGCCGTGCATGCTTTAGTTTCACTACCTGGCCAATTGACAATATTTTTTTACTTCTGAGTGACAGGCGTAAGTGGATTATCACACAGAATGCGGTTTTGCTCTTAAAAATATGAGACACGTATTAGTAGCTCTTTGTAGCAGTTTAATGTATTTATCAGACTTGGCTATGTACAACAGTATTTTATAATAAGTCAAACTATGACCCGTCGGGTGGCTTCCCCTTCTTTTCCCTTCAGATGTTGTTACTTTGGCGTTCCCTCCTCTTGAATATCAAACTGCCGGTTGGGTTTTGTGGACTCAAGCATAAGCTCGTAAAGCTGCCCCATCTGCTCTTCTTGAAAGTCTTTGAGTTTATCTTCCGATAAATCAGCGCCAAATACCAACTTCTTGTTTCCCGCTGCTTCCAGCACCTGCGTCTGTAGGGTGTCTTTGTAGTTCTGCACAGAAAATAAGATGGATACGTTAAAAAAACATAAGCAACTTTTTAGTTTGTAGCTACTTTTCTGAGATAACTAAAACCTTAACACTTGTGTGCCTGCTATTGGTTCTTGTATTGATTTGACACACAGGCACAATTAATAAATTAATTTTATAGAGCGCTATTGATTTACTATAACAGACTGTGACAGAATTATTTATTTCTCTTTGTTGGAGATTCATTGATTGCAATTCACAAGATGAAATGCAGGTCACGGGGGTTGCGAAGTATCATGGAATCCACTAAGGTCTAATGGAGGTCAATGCCTTCTGCTCTCTCTAAGCCCACTTAAATCACTCCCTCTATATCAGTGATTACCACCTGTACGAAGGTCCAAAGTCTCTACAAGTTTTACAAAGCCAATGCTCTTCAAGTTGCTAGTAAAATTGGCCTTACAATATATCTGGGGTGCAGGTTTTTTTTCTGTTAACCAACCAAAGAACAGTTGTTATGTCAACACTTTCTGGCTCCTCATAGTGCATCCTTGGTGGAGTTGTCAGTTATTTTTCATAATCAATTCCATTAAAAAAAAATACTGCAACCAAACTATTTTCATTTGTGTCAACGTCTTCAAGGTCTACATTATTCTGCTGCCATGTACAAAACACTGAAAGTTTCTTACTGAATGTACAGAACCACAGAGAAAGAAACAAACATACAGCATGACCAGTGTAGTCCAATACATTTGTTGAAAGAAGTAGCTCAAAAATGCTTGGTTTGATTCAGTATTAGCGATTCCCTCACTCACTGAACAGCAAATTACCTTCAAGTCGTGTCTGATTCTAAATAAAGTACATAAATAAAGTGTGTTGTGTGTACCCATGACACTAAGATATCTGTAAATACCGACTGATTGTCCATAATGTACACTTAAAGACAGACACTCACAATATATTTTGTTCTGTTAAGGATTTAATTTATTAAAACAATCACTTGATTGTTACTAAAAACATTCTTTTCGTAGTATATAGGATAGATTATTGTGGGTTGGTCATTATCTTCGCACAAAAGTGCTAAGATAATGATTAATTGGAATCAGAACCACAATTGTTAAATACGATTGTCCTGCATAATCCTTGTAGCACTAGTACACAAAGTCCCAGAGAAGAACTAAACATATTTACACCATACCGATGATTCTATCATATGAGCTTCGGTCTTAATTGAAACTTGTCCTTCACGTCTGTCATGACTGCTTATGATCAAACCTACAAGACATTACGAGCAGACTCATTCAGAAAAACAAACTGAAAACAAAACCATTAAGAACTCTCATTCACTCTCCTAACATCTTGGAATTTGGACGCAATTTAATTTTGGAAGCAAAAGGCCATTTGTCCGAGAAGCTTCCTCCTCTACATAATGTAATTAGATTGAACATTTGCCAAAGAGTAATATTTTAAGAATGGAAGGTATGTGGGCATACTGAATGGCAAGCTTTTTGGTGAAGCTCACCTTCTGAATATAAAAACCTCACATCCCATCGCATTGACGTAATCAGGCAACCCGTTTTATGTTTGTCTGGAAAAGCCTGACTTTCCCAAGGGCACAGAACTTTAAAATATCTATACTGATAAATAGATTAGGTCTATGACCACTACTTTGTATGTACAGTACAGCTTCGAAACGTGCCGCTGAAATGCCAATGGATTCACAGTTAAGTCAGTAGTCATTTAAGAGATGCTTTTATCCAAAGTGACATATTATAATAATTACAGAGACAATCCTGGAAGCAACCTGGGGTTAATGGAGATGGCTCAAGGCTCCAATTTACATCAAGCAAAATCTCAAACAAAATCTCAAATGTAAGTGTTTTAGAGTTGGAAAAGTTTTCTGAAGTTTCGGGAAAACTTAGATCCAACTTAGGGCTGCACGATATATCGTTCTAGCATCAATATCGGGATGTCAAGTAGGGATCGTATTGATGTGTGACCCGTGCAGACCAGGCACCAGTTTAAACATTCAAGAGATTTTAAACCATTCAAGCGCAAGATGATGCGAAAGAGAACTCAATTCTGATCTTGTGCATTGTTTTCTGTGCGCAGACAGCACGCGAACACCGAATTCCGGTCTCTTTCTCGTCTATTTGTGCTTGAACAGACACATACACGCTAAATTATGTCAAAATGCCCGTCTCAGCAAGTAAGGCTTATGTGACCTCAAACAATTGAGAAAGAAAATGGATGTGAATCATTATACTGAATCCGTCATTAATGTTAATCAAACAACAAAAAACAATCACTTTTGTAGCTTTAATAAAGATGAATTATATTTAATAAATACAGTGAAGACTATGCAGTGTTATTTTACCTTTGATTATTCAATTTCCAT
The DNA here is from genome assembly GCA_030578255.1 of Tiaroga cobitis. Lineage (NCBI taxonomy): Eukaryota > Metazoa > Chordata > Actinopteri > Cypriniformes > Leuciscidae > Tiaroga > Tiaroga cobitis. Next base: position 15,363,389 of record CM060609.1, read on the forward strand.
ACCTGAATACTGTTAAACTAAAACATTTATTTCAGTTGTATTTATCTATGCTTGTAATTTGTTCATTGTTTTATATGCATATTCACTCCCCAACAAAATTCTAGAATGATTAATTATTTCTAAATAGAGCTATTCATCAGGTGAAACTGTTTCAATATTGCAATTATCGCAGAAAAACTAAATATCGCAAAGATCGGTAAAAATACCTTTGAACTGCAATGACAGTTAAACGCAAAGACTAAAGAATAACACAAGATGTGTCACTAGTATTGTTTTGAATGGGGGAAAGTGCAACACTCGCTACGGCTGCCGTTAGAAGATCCAGTTCCTATAGAAACAGTGAGACGCGCACTTAAATCATGATTCGTTCAGATTGAGCCTTTAGAAACAAAATTATTCGACAGTTGTTGTCAGATTTCATTGGTGATTTCAAATAAGAAATTTAACCGTAAGCTTGGTGAACAGTTTTGGAGAATTCCAGCCGGATTTGGAATGGTCGCAAGCAGTAGACCACAGTACAACTATTTGAAACATCTGTTTATCCCTGAGCAAAGAACGAAGAACAACTTCACAGAGAGTAGATCAGGGCCTTTATGGTTCTTGAACCAGCAGATTTCTGGTTAAAAGGTTACAGCACTTTGTCACACCTGTTTTCATTGCTATGTGCAACATAAAAAAAAGCAAACTATAAATAAACTAATAAATATATAATATAATATAATAAATATAAAGTAAACGATATGCAAGTATGCAGACAAAAATGCTCGGTCCTGCAATTATTTTAATATTCATTAACTTAACTTCCCCTTCATATTTTGTATCTCACATCACCTTTAATATAAGCTTAGTGGTAATGCATTTGCTTCTGACACATGGTGCTGTGGTGCTCCTGAGGTTCTTTGATATCCACATTTTGTCACCCAGACCTAGTTACATATTTAAAATTTTATGAAGAAAAATGGTGTGGTGTTTGCACATTGAAAAGCTCTGGCTGGTTACCTGGGCATTGTCATTAGCTTTTTATGGTGTTCTGAGTTGTTTTTAACAAAGTAACATGAGGTTACTAGACGTCGATGACTAATATGGTGTTCCCAATATGCCAAGATATTCTGACCCTTCCATCAAAATAAGTCTATAAAATGTCTTTGCCAGATTTATCATCTACCAGGCAAAAATGGCAAACCCATATATAAAAATAACAATGCACACACTTTTCACTCCTTCACATTCTTCTTTTCTTTCATTCCTCAGGGAAAGCTTGTCTGTTGCAATGCGGTCGATTTATTAGGCGATGAGAAGCCCCCTGGGCCCTCTGGTGTAACTGGATTAAAGTGAACACTCAGTGCTCCTAATCACATTTGGAAGCTCGCTCTACGTCTGTTCCTGGCTCCCCCACCCTTCCTCGTTTTTTTTCCAGCAGTGCTTTGAAAACCGAGACCCCACAGTGATTCACTCACCTCCTAATGAGCGAGTGGGGAGGGGGATCTTAAGCACACACAGACTCCTTCCCAGAACTAATGTTAAGAGTGAACTCCTCCTTTCACAGCTGTATTGTGAGCGAGTGTGAAGCACTACAGCTCTGTTGTAAAATAGTGAGATGCCTACCTAGACCAGTATGACTTACTTCTTGCGAACACAAAAGATATTTGGAAGACCATTGGGAACCTAATAGCATTGAAGCCCATTGGCATCTATTGTATTGCCAAACAAACAAATTAGATATTTCTCTATGTTCCCAAGAAGAAAGCAAGTCACGTAAGTTTAGAATGTCAAGAGGGTGAGTAAATGACGACACAACACTCATTTTTGGGTGGAGATTACCTTTAAAGGGTTAGTTCACCCAAAACCGAAAATTCTGTCGTTCATTTTCGGAACACAAATGAAGATCTTTTTTATGCAATCTGAGAGTTTTCTATTCCTCCAGACAGCTAAGCAACTGACACTTTGTCCAGTGGCATAACTTTGTTTTAAAAAGTGGGTGGGACAGGTGTGTGTGGGTGTGGGGGGTGAGAGGGTGTAAGATACTGTGTGTGTACAATACTAGTACAATAAACATTTTCGGGAAAAAAATAACATTACAATGTCCAGAAATCAATTTAAATAGTACATTCATTGGGTTTAATTTGTTGTTTAATGAGATCTGCTAATATTGTTAGTGTCTAGAATTTGCTTGTGTACTTTATTGGTCAAGTGATAGAACTGTTGCCAAGCATGTCAGAGGTTTCGGGTTCTAATCCGCACTCGTATTGTTTTTTTCCATCATCAAAAGAGAATACGTTAATCAGTGATTGTATATTAAGCAGTTTAAACGATAGATTAAAGCGCGTGTCCGTGTGAAGACCAACAGAACACTGTATCCGAGCCACTATTAGCAGCGGCAACGAGCACTCGGCTTGATTTAAAAAAACAACACATTTCAGAACTAGATCGTCTCTTATTTAACAAATGAATGAAATGAATGTCCTACTAGTTAACCGGAGATGTTTTATTTATCTGTATTAGGTACATCCATGCTACGAGATGTTTCAAAAAGTGGTGGGGTGGGGACAATATCGACCCAGGCAAAAAGTGGTGGGGACATGTCCCACCCGCAAGTTGGGCCCATGACTTTGGTGCTTCAAAAAGTTCATAAAGAGATCATAAAACTAATCCATTTGAATTGAGCACTCAAGTCCACATTTTCTGAACAGATTAGATCATTTTAAATGATTAACAGATTGAATTTAGGCTTTTATTCTTTAAAGTGCCCCTATTATGGATTTTTGAAAATTACCTTTCATGTAGTGTGTAACGTAGCTCTAAGAGAATGAAAACATCCTGCAATGTTTTCAATCTGAAAGTGCACCGTATATCAAGTTATTGTCTTTCAAAAGTAAGAGTCAACTCTGAGTCAATGAAATTAATCGTTTTTCAAACGAGTCATAAACCGTTTCATTGTGACGTCAAGACGAAACATTAGCATATTGCCCACCCACTTATTAACTTGAACCCCCTCAAACCAGCAGCTAATTCCTGTGGATACTGGACAGCATCATGTCCAGAAGACCATGTGCTCCACAATGTGAAGGTAAACTGCCCAAGGACGAGCATCTGAAGAATCAGTGGTTAAAATTCAACTTTACCACGATACCACAGCAGTATAATCCTAAACTTTTGCTGTGTTCCCTTTATTTTCCTGACGACTGTTTCTCAAATCTCGGAGTGCAATGCAGGATTCGCAAACCCCTTGCTCTTGAAAGATGGTGTTCAAAATACTTCGTTGAGTTACTTGAGTTTGATATTGTGTTAATGCTGATGGTGAGGAATTACAGTTGCAACATCTTATAATGTACCTCAAACTGAGTAGTGTCCTGCTCGAGTCGCCCTTGCAATGGAGGTGAATAGTTCTTCAAATGTTTCATCATCGGACTCGTGCTCGGATTGATATGATAAAACCGTCATCATTCGTTACTGTGTTTAGTTTATGGTGTAGGAAGCCTCAGGACAAGCAGAGCTGACGTTGTTATGGCAATGGTTTTTTTTGTTTTCGACACCATTGGTACGTGGTAGACCAATCACAACAGACTGAGCTGTCTGGCCAATCAGAGCAGAGTAGCTCGGGGAAAGGAGGGATTTAGAAAGATTGATTCATCTGACGAGTCGTTTGAGAATCATTAAAAATGTGGTGTTGTGCAAATGTAGCCTATATTATGAGAAAATGAAACAGTTTTTTGACCTTTTATGCATGTAAACCTGAAAAACGTAAAAAATAGCATAATAGGGGCACTTTAAATTATCATATTTTGTGTTTAACAGAAGAAAGAAATTCATGCAGGTTTAGGACGACATATGGGTGAGTAATAATGACCGTATGTTTTGGGTGAACTATCCCTTTAAGTCAAGATAGGCATGTTCCTATAATATACAGAAAAAGGCTCACGCTGTTTTTGATTCTGGAACCAGGTTTTACAGTGGACATTGGAAACTGTATTTCATAAACTGTAAATTGAATTTAAAGGGTTTCATGCTCAATGCAACCACAAAAGCACATTGTGATCGGCACAAACTATGTTTTTCCTCGTTGCAAGTCAACTTAATACCAAAACAGTTCAATCTAATGAAAAAGTGATTACTTTTACCCATTATTATTTCTTTTACAATTATCACATCACATGGTTTGCTTAGTAACATACTAATATCAAACTCTACTGGAATCACTTGTGAGTTGAGTTCACCCACAAATAAAAAATTCTGTCAACATTTACTCAGCCTTGTGTTATTCCAAACCTGTATAATTCACTTTTATCCACGCAACACTAACAGTGAATTTCTGAGAAATATACAGGCAATCTTATCATTATACTAAAAGTGAATGGGCTGTCAAAATGACAAAGAAGCCACTTACTGTAAAAGTGTCATAAAAGTGGTCCAAACGATGGTTCTAACGTGTTCTAAAGTCATACAACAGCTTTGTGTGAGAAATATATCAAAATTGTTAAGTTGTAGCTGTCTTTGATGTGTTGATGAAAGAATTTGTGAAATCTTACTTATGAATAAATTGTTCTTTTGAGTCAAATCTTTTCAATTGTGTTATCCAGTTCACAAAAATGGTCTGAATTATCTGTACTCGAGTTTAACTCACTCAATGATTCAGTCACAAACTGCTACCAGTTCACTGGAGGGGAATATTATCAGTGAACAATTACTTAAATTTCAGTCTTTTCCCAAACAAAGCTGATGTATGGCATTTTGTGTTCCACAAAAGAAAGAAAGTAACACAGGTTTGGAATGACATGATGGTGAGTAAATAATGACAGCATTTTCTTTTGGGGGTGAACTATCGCTTTAAAGGGATAGTTCGGCCAAAAATGATATTTAAACCATGCATTACTCACCCTCAAGCCGTTTGAGATGCATCTGTCAATCTTGTTTCAGACGAACACATTTTCAGTTATTTTAGAAAATGTCTTAGACCCTTCAGTGGATATAATGTGAAGCAATGGGGTCCACCTCCTTCAAGTCCCAAAATGTGAATACATCCTTCACAAAAGTAATCCATCCGGCTCCAGGGGGATAAACGAAGGCCTTCTGATGGTAATCCGTGCGGTTTTGTCGTAAAAATATACATATTTAAAACTTTATAAATGAAAATATCTGACTTCCGGCAACGATCGACGCGCGTGCGTTCACGCGCTTTCGTGTTTTGTTTTGCACTGCTCTCTGGCTGCGCTGGCGCGTTCGTTCTACGTCACAACAGTTCCTAGGCTACGTCTTACCTCGTACGCCGACTTCCGGCAACGATCGACGCGCGTTCACGGGTGATGGAAGTCAGATATTTTCATTTATAAAGTTTTAAATATGTATATTTTTAGGACAAAACCGCACGGATTACCCTCAGAAGGCCTTCGTTTATCCCCCTGGAGCCGGATGGATTACTTTTGTGAAGGATGTATTCACATTTTGGGACTTGAAGGAGGTGGACCCCATTGCTTCACATTATATCCACTGAAGGGTCTAAGACATTTTCTAAAATAACTGAAAATGTGTTCGTCTGAAACAAGATTGACAGATGCATCTCAAACGGCTTGAGGGTGAGTAATGCATGGTTTAAATATCATTTTTGGCCGAACTATCCCTTTAAAGTGTGTATGTCAGGTTAATTTTTTTTTTTTAGATATATTAAATAAGGTGAAAATAAGTGAAAATGTAATTGACCTATGGCTAAGCCACGCCCCCAACCGCGATGAGCCAATCAGTGCGCATAGCTAGCTAACCCAATACACTCGGACATTCTCTGCTTCCACACCCATTGAAATGCATTGCAGTTAGTCAGTTTTCATTCGTTTTTATATGTTTCTTCTTGTCATTTTCAGTTTAAAATGGTCAAACGGTGTGCATGGGGTACATGCAACTCCGACACTAGGTATCCCGAGAGGCTGGGCGACGGTGTGTATTTTTTACACTTTCCCAAACATCTCAACCGGGATAAGTGTCTGTTCTGGATTAAGTTATGCGGTAACGTTAGACCACAACACCAACTAAACGTGGATAAATTAAACAAGAATTAAACAAGGATGCATCTGTTCTAAGTCAACAACGTATTTGAACGTTATCTTTAACATCTCTAACGTAACGTTAGCTTAAAACGTTAACTTCTAGCTGCGTTGTACATCATGTCACTTAGGTTCATTAACGTATATAAATGTATGTAAATGACCGAGATAACAAATGTTAGCAATGTTGTGCTGAATGATTCAAATACTACAGTGCATGAACAATGCTGATCCTCCATCTTGTTGTCTGAGATGGTGATGACAACGAGATGCGGTTTACACTGTGACCTGTACATTTTTGCCAGGAGCTGAAGCTTTTCATCGACCTTCTCAACAATAAAATTATTAATATAACCCTCCAATGCATAGTTAATGCCCTTTTGGTGACTTCGAGATGATATATAATCTTTCTGTCTCCAAAAATCATCAATTGCCTCCCGTGAAATGTCTCCTACTGTGACAGCTGCCATTGCGCCTGTCACCGAATGTTGACTGTTTGTCCGAGTGGAGGGGGCGTGACTTAGCCATAGGTCAATTATCATTAAAATTATTACTGCAATTGCCCTACAATAAGCTTTATAGCCATTTCTGTCAAGATCATATTTTTAAAACACAGCTGAGCTGTGACGTCAGAAGAGGGAGACGTGCCAAAAAAGTTCTATTCAAGTATGGGGAGTTTTGAGTCTAAGGAGATCCAAAATCCCCCTCAAACCTACGATGGCCCACAGCCATACAATTTTGAGCCTCCCAGGCGTGAGACAGATGAGGAGCCAAACAGAAATTTAAATAATTCCTATCGAAGAAACATAAATATCTGGTGTGAAGAGAACCAGTGGAGAGTTGGTCAGGTGTCTTGTTAAAGGGTTAGTTCACCCAAAAATGAAAATTAAGTCATTAATTACTCACCCCCATGCTGTACCAACCCCGTAAGACCTTCGTTCGTCTTCGGAACACAAATGAAGATATTTATGATTAAATCTGAGAGGTTGATCACTCCTCCATAGGCTGCCTAAGGGAATGAAACTTGACGGCCCAGAAAGTCATTAAAGAAAATGTTTAAATATTTCATGTCACAACAGTGGCTCAACTATAAGTTTATCAAGCGACGAGAATACTTTTTGTGCGGAAAAAACAAACAAAAATAACGACTTTATTCGACGAGACTTCAAGAGATTTCCACGACGCACGCGCGAGAACTTAACTGAAAGTAGTTGAAGGAGATCGCAATTCTCGCGCATGCGTCGTGGAAATCTCTTGAAGTCTCGTTTCAGGCCTACAAGGAAGAAAAGGAATAGTCGAATAAAGTCGTTATTTTTGTTTGTTTTTTCGCACAAAAAGTATTCTCGTCGCTTGATAAACTTATAGTTGAGCCACTGTTGTGACATGGAATATTTAAACATTTTCTTTAATGACTTTCTGGGCCATCAAGTTTCATTCCCTTAGGCAGCCTATGTAGCAGTCATCCACCTCTCAGATTTAATCATAAATATCTTCATTTGTGTCCTGAAGACGAACGAAGGCCTTGCGGGGTTGGTACAGCATGGGGGTGAGTAATTAATTACTTAATTTTCATTTTTGGGTGAACTAACCCTTTAAGTAGGCTATAGGCATAACTTAGAGGTGGAACGGTACATGTATTCGTATTGAACGGAAACGGTACGGGCGTCACGGTTCGGTGCATGAATATATACGGAGAATACACAGTATGAAAATAAATAAAACTCGCGTTCAAATTAATTAATGCGGAACTACTGTTAGATACGCGGGTTATTTAGGGACACCTAATCTGTAGCTCCGCCTTAGCCCTGAAGCTCCGTGCCTATAATGAACAGGCTGCGATGTCAAGATTGCAATGCTGGAATATGTTGGTGTGTGTGTGTGTGTGTGTGTGTGTGTGTGTGTGTGTGTGTGTGTGTGAGTGAGTGAGTGAGTGTGTGTGAGAGAGAGAGAGAGAGAGAGAGAGAGAGACGCGGGCGCGATCGAACAGTGGAAACATAAAAACTGGAAGAAATGGGCGCTGCAAATGACCGAAGTCTTGGATACTGAAGCAGCACTGAAGTCAGCGTGTTTGGTCCGAACAAAGTTGACCCAGGCCAGAACACAGACCTGCTTTTCGGGAAAAAGTGGACTCTGACCGGTTTTAACGGTGTTTTTGCACCCAGCACAAACGCAGTAATTCACCATTGTGAAAATACGCCTGCGTATACCTAACTAACTACCTAACTTAAATAACTAACTAAATAAATAAATGTCCTGATCACTAATTCTCTCGCTCTATCACTCGTACAATTATCAACACAGCTCACAAACTCACTTTCTCAGCGACCTGAGACGTCTCCCTCTTATGACATCAGAGCGATTCGTTTGGGCAGAGGAGCAGTTTTAAGTGAGTTCTGAAAATAACGAACTTTTACATCTCATTCTGCCTTTAGGTATCGAAAAACATACAAAACAATACATAAACTTGTCAAACGTGTATTTCCCCTAACTATTTTGTGTTAATCATAATTACAAATTTAACCTGACATACACACTTTAAGGTTTACCCTGTGTATTTTATTAAATTTTCTGTGTTTACCGTATTTATTTTGTAACTGTGTATGTCCAAAGCCAAATGTTGCAAAGGACTAGACTAATTTTTTCAGGACAGTCAGCTGCCCATTTTGGAAGGTCGTGTACGTGTCCTTCTGTACAAGAACAGAGTGACTCTCATTACCTGCAAGTGTGAGATTTTTACCCTCTTAAAGAATATCTGTTTCTGTCAAAGCCAGTCCAGAACATCGAGTCCTCTGAAATCATACTGCGTGACTGTGAAAATGCAATAAGAGCTTTGTCCACAATCATGACATATACCAAAACCATACAAGAAGTGCAATACATCTTGTGAAGTTTGACAGCTCAAAAATCAACTCCAATATCCAGGCTTGGAGTAAAGGAAGATCTGGATTATTGCTCCTTGAATGCATGCTGCTGCATGTTTAAATAGAGTTCATCCGTTGAATTCGATCTTTGGATTTGTCATGGAACATTTCATACGAGCATGGCGTCAGAGCTCTCATAAGTGGCACGATTCTGTAACCACAAAACTAAAATTAAAGAATCAGGTCTCATCAAAGAGATGCTGGATTAAAGTGTAATTAATGTCCACAGATGGTGTCAGGAAACAGCTGTGCTGCCTGGCAGAAAAGGATATGTTAGTTATGGGGTTATGGGTTATGGATGAATTCCATTATGTTTTCATGATGATAGAGACTTTGGGAAGGTGCTGCCATCATGTGGAATGTTTCAGCAAAGCCTGACTCATTAAAGGGATAGTTCACCCAAAAAAGAAAAGAAAATGTTGTCATTTACTCACCCTCAAGTTGTTCCAAATCTGTATGAGTTTCCTATGTTGTACACAAAAGAAGATATTTTAAGGAATATTGGTAATCAAACAGTTTTTTTCCTACTATGGACGTCAATGGCTACCGTCAAATGTTTGATTACCAACATTCTTCCAAATATCTTCTTTTGTGTTCAACAGAAGAAATGCCCTCATGTTGTTCCAAACCTGTATGAGTTTGAGTAAATGATGACAACATTTTCCTTTTTGGGTGAACTATCCCTTTAAATAACTTAAGATTTGGTAACATCTCTTGTAAATATCAATTTGTTTCCATTTTACAACAACACTTGCAATGCACTGAGAACATATACAAATAGGATGAGGATGAAAAATAATAAGGGGAATTTACATGTGGGGTTATGTGAGAATGATGATGTACAGTGGCATGATGTAAATGCAAGGATGCAAAGTGACAAAAAAACACAATAGTAGGCCTACTATTAGCCACACCACCAAAAAATAAAATAAAATAAATGATTGTGGGGGGCCCCCATTATAAGACTTGATTCCATTCAAGCACTGTCATGTAATTAACGCTTTATTTTTTATTTGTTCATGAGTAGGCTATTTGCTTTCTCTGCAGTCAAGTGATAGAAGCTCACAGCTGCTCTTACCTTCCATTCTGTCATGAAGCGTGTGACATCTTCACCTGACGCAGACTTGTTTCTTCTGAATTCATCTTTCACATACTGATCACCCAGAGCCCGCAGGTCTATGGGCAGGAAGCGGTGCAGTAACAGGATTCTCTTATACAAAGACCGAACCACTGATACATGTGCTGGATGTGCCATAACTTCACAATCTGACAGACAGTAACCTAGATGTTATACAGCGACAAGTGCGTCCTGTTTGAACACAGCAACGAAGTGTTAGTGCACTAGCCTAAAAACCATAGCCCATGAGAAAGACGAACCGATCTGATATTATTTATTATAAAAGGTCATATGTACATAACACTGTTGATTACTCAACCGTACATGCAGTCTTCTTCACCGCAACGCTGTGAGTGTTATTACAGCCGCTGCTGCCCTCTGGTGCCGATTGGAATGTAGTGCAACTAAGAAACGGCCTCCAGTCACTTTCTCATTCAAATATGTCACCTCACCCAATACCCAACCTATTAAAAGTTTATTTGAATCTTATTTAGAACATTATTTTGCCAAGTTAATGTTTACAAATCGATAACTTAATCGTGATAATCATGAGAGGTTTTGTTGCTATTTGGGACAGGTTTGTAGTGTATCAAAATGGATAATAATAGTACCTATCATATGTCTCTTTGCATGTTTTATATGACCATTTTACAACATTGAAAAGACACTTCATTTATATTATTATTGCAGTACTGAATTATATATAGATGTTAAAGACAGACAAACAAGAAACAGAAAAAGACAAAATATTTTTTAGATATATTAAAAAAACATGCAATATATTTTTTCCTTTCAAATATGTTCAGAAATATTCAGCTACGTTAATAATATAATATAATATAATCATGAGGGGAAAACTAACAACATGAGAGAGAAAAAAACCTGTAGAACTTTGTTGCACAATCTGTAAAGTCATCTGTGTGTTTAAGAGCAGGATGTTCGGAGCATTGAAGAGTTGCTGTCTTTGTTTTTGAGTTGAAGAAAATTGTATCATACATATCGTAGACATGAGAATATTTAAGCACTACATTTTATTTTTAAGTGGCGTAGCAGTGAGTGTGCTTCTCTCAATAACTTATTCACGTGTTCTAAGGACTCTGACACCTGCATGTGCCGTGCATGCAAGGAATGCATATACTGTATGGCATACAGGTAAGACAAAGGCTTTTTCTCTACTCTTATATTTCTCCTCCATAATCAGCCACAACCACAGTAAATAAAAAAGAAGAAGAAAAGAGGGCAGAAGCTGTTGAAAATAATACAGGCCTACTACTCTTACTATTGCTCCTATGTACACAGTAGGACAAATTTCTCTAGTATATAGAATAGAATACCCAGATGACCTACTACATTTACTCAAAGACAAACAAACAAAATACATACAATTGGAATGGATAGCTAGATACTTGTCTGCTGCATATAAATGTATATTCCGTATACATTTGTTGAAGAATTTACCGTGAATAAAGTGTGTTCTGGACATGTGCTCAATTGTTGTCATACAACCTCTTCACATCAACAACGACGTACGTTAGTCAACACATCAATGTAAGTGTACTTGTTTAAAGCATGACAAAATATTGAAACAATATTTTAAAATGTATTAAAGTAAAACTTTTAGTTTTGCATTACAAAGTGCACATTTTAAAAGTGTACTTAAGCGTGTCAAAAAACAGTGTTGCCAGGGTCGTCTCTGTTTACACACACTTTTATTTCATTAATATTATATTATCTGCAAGTATACAGTTTTTGTTTAAAACCTATACTTTTAAGATTTGAAACAAGCGCACATTCAATACAATTAAGTGCACTTCTTTTTCACTAGGGCTATTGCCGTTATTTAGCATTTTTAATCCAATTTGTATACATAATGTAGTGTGGTCTGTTGTATACTGCACACTTTAACAAATGTAATAGATCACCCTTGTTTTCCTTGCCTGCATAACATTTGCATACTATGCTCAGTATACATACTGTAAACATATTGAGAGTATGTAAGTCATCCTCTACTACATAGCCACTGATTCTCAGTCTCTTTCTGTTTCTAAGCTAAACCAGGCCTGTTCACACCAAAAACGCTAATTATAAAGGTAAAACTATTATTAGCATCCACACCAACGCACGATAACATCCTGTTTGTTATAAGTGCATGCTACAGTTTTGTTGACTGCCACTTTAAATAATCTTTAAAAAAATCAAATATCTTTGAAAGTGGGGAGGATTCGGATTGGCTGTCAATGTATCGTTCATCAGCTGAAAACAAACAACAATATATTTTTTAAATTGATTCCAAGGATATCGTTGTTATCGTTTTAGTTGTGGTGTGGACTCTGCCATTCAATGACTTTTACAACTACCGGTATATCTTTATTGTTGTAGATACCGTCCTTGTTGTGAACTTGGATTGTTACTATCCTGAACAATGGCTGAAACTTTGTATGCGCTTCTCATGTTTATTGCCTCTTTAAGATGAATCACTTGTTGTATTCCTCAGTTGTAATCTGCTAAATGAATAAATGTAAAAGGAACGGGCCCTAATATAAACTCTGATATTCTTACAGCCCAGAGCAGAAGAGCTGCACAAGACCTTAGCCAGAAGGTCAGAGTGTTATGCTGGGTAATGACGCAGCCTCAACACCTGGAATCTAGAACCCAACATGTGCGTGACACATGGGGCAAACGCTGCAACATCATTCTGTACATGAGCTCGAAGAAGTCAGACTTCCCCACGGTAGGGCTCAACGTGTCAGAAGGACGCAGTCAACTCTACTGGAAGACCATACGGGCCTTCCAGCACATTCACAAGCACCATCTGGATGATGCTGATTGGTTCCTCAAAGCTGACGATGACACGTTTGTTGTCCTTGAGAATTTGCGCTACGGTCTGTCCAAGCACAACACAGAGGAGCCACTATATTTTGGACGTAGGTTCGCACCATTCGTTAAACAGGGCTACATGAGCGGAGGGGCTGGTTATGTCCTCAGTAAGGAAGCTTTGAGGAGATTCGTGAAAGGTTTTGCTAATGGACTTTGCACACACAACACAGAACTTGAGGATACTGGATTGGGACAATGCATGGAGACAATGAAAGTTAGGACAGGTGATTCCAGAGACGTGTTGAAGAGACAAACCTTTCACCCTTACCCTCCAGGCTATTACCTGCCAAGACAGCTACCCAGACCACGACCCTGGCACCTCCTCTATGAGCATTATGACCCTGTTGAGGTAAGGAGATGTTTTAGAGTGAATTAAGGCTGCAATACACTAAACAACTTTTGCCCTGATTTTTGCCCCAATTTACAGTCAGGAGGAGTCAAAAGTCATAAAGTTAAAGAGTTTGGGCAGTCGGAGTTGACAAATTTCACAGAAAATCATGATGGGCACTGATTCAGATTTTTTTATCTTCAAGACTGTAATTCCTTCCAGTCAAATGTAGCTTTCATGAGGCACGCACGCAAGGTCTCTCCCTCTCTGCCGTGCTCTCTCACCTTCACTTTCTCCTCACAATCATGACGTAGATCCACAGCTAGTTCAATGAGTATAGAAGCACTATGATTACAATGACCTCCAATTGAAGTGTCACAAAATTCAGAAATTATCGTACATTATCGGATTTTTTTTTTTCATTATTGATCGTACATCGTACAGAGGTCAAAATTATCGTACAGATGCGATAATTATCATACGTCTGGCAACACTGCTGGAGATAAAGCAAAATAACTGAGAAAAAATTGACATAGTCCTGCCATGTCTGTTATTTATAGCAAAACATCTAGGATTAATTCGATCTCAAACAGATTCATTCAAAAAGGTTATTACTCCACCACATGCATGAAATCAACACCAACGTGGTTGAATGACAAATTTGTGAAAAAAATATGGTTTCGGGAGTGATTTCTTCAACGATGGATCGTACTACAGCAGTTAAGCAGCGAGTTACGTCATTGTACGGAAAACGCACCCCTGCACATGAAATCATCGGATCAAATTGTGGGGCCCTCCTAAGGCCGGGGGCCCCTAAAATCCTCACTACCTTTCGCCCCGCTAGCATCAAGGCGCCTGTGCGGTTGTTGCGTTCAGCAGTGTGCTCATACTGTCAGCAGCTCATTGGCTCTCAGCAACATGGACATGTCCAAGTCCGGTCTCAGTCTAGTGTCCTAGTACCCAGCTCTAGATTCGAGAACAGCCATCACAGCGTCCGTGTACTGTTGACTTGAGAACTATGCCACTGGATCACTATTACATGAATATTTAGTGGCCCTTTATTAAACCGTTCGGCAGTGAGTTCCAGCTAAATACTGGTGGTTGTGAGTTTTACAAGTAAGACATTATCCTGGATAAACATCTTTTGTTGATCCTGGAACAACATTACATTACTGTCGAAAAGTATTCTAACCGTATTCCTCGTGGGAGTTGAAAACGGAACCATCAAGTCAGACAATTTCTGCTTCCTTGTTGGTCCAGGAATAACTCTGTAATTAACTATTTATTTGATTGACAAGTTTCCAGTTAAGAGGTGTGTTCAGGATGTTGATCCAGGAACATGCCATTAGTGACGTAGGGTAATTCTACAATAGCATCTTATCCAAAAATGTTTGCTTTTGCATGATGCTACATCCACAGCAATAATAATAATTATTATTATGATAATAATCAGTAATAATAATGATGATTTCACTGTTAAATACCTCTAGGCCTTTTTCACATTTCCTGGCTTATGATCAGTCAGTCAGATGCAGATATAACCAGGACGTAGTAAAGAAAAATGACATTTATATTCAGGGATGATTTAGGTATATAGACCTAAAAGATAGAAGCAAGATGTGAGTACAGTAAAAAAATAAAAACACCTTTCTTAGGTCTCTCTTTGTTATGTGGGTGAGGAAGGATGAACCCAATAGCAGACAGTTAGTCAAGGCAACACGATTTATTAAACAAATAACTGGGAAAACAAAGCCCACGAGGGGGCAAAACAGACAGGACTATGAGACTAACTAGACTGAGACAGATAACTATAGGGACACAAATAACTTTAACAGGCAAAAGCGCAGCAGGACTAAAACTCTTGCCACGATACTCACAGACTCTGACAAAGGTTATCACAAGGATTAACACTCAGGTAACAATCACAATGAACCGACCAAAGACAGCAGATACAAGAGGATTAAATAGGGAACACTAATGACGAGGACAGGTGAAACTGACTAGACAATAATCACGAGACGAGGATAACAAGGGGGCGGGGTAACAAGACGAGACAACGCAAGCACATGGCCCAAACAAATGGCCATGTGCTGCACATGAAACATGGGTCTGCCATGATCCTGCCACAAGACCAGTGAAAACAAAGACAAGATGGCAGAATCATGACACTCTTAACTCTCCTTCTCAGCTGGGATTTGATTGATTGTTCTTTATCTTAATATACATTGTTCTGTTCTTGTTTTTAGGGCCCTGGATGCTGTTCAGATTTAGCCATCTCTTTCCACTACATAGATGCAGTGGGAATGCACACACTAGAGTACTACACCTACCACTTACGCCCATACGGATATAAATACAGATTTAACCCAGATTAACAAATAATAGAAACAACAGCAAATCTAAAAATAAGCCAGCATTCAAAATGTCATCTTTTAAAGTGAAATTTATTAATACATGTTTACATTACTTCACAGTAAGACCATACATGTAAATAATGTTATATGTATTGTTCTATAATACATATTAAAAAAGGTTTTACAAAGTTACAGACTAAGAACTTTATTGTCCAAAACATTAATAACATAAGCTCCGGAAACACAATGGTTCGCTTCATCACAGACCGAACGTAAAAAATTCAAGTTGAGAATATTTGTTAAAATCTGTCAAATGTAAAACAAGTTAATCCAAACTTTGGATGTCATCAATTATATCGGAAAGGACTTCTGTATGTTTAATTGTCTTTTATTATGAGTCATGCTCACTGCTAAGGAAATATGAAAAATGATATGGGTAAACATCCTTGAAATGCTAATTCTGTTCTATCTAATTACTATAATATAATACAAGTACTTCCTGGTAGTATTAGTAATTTTGTGCAATACTTTGCTGTTGCATAATATATTGATCTATCATCTTAGTGTATGTACATACTTTATGATGCTTACATTGCAAAACCATTAAAATAATCATGGATTTAGAGTGGCATACACTTGTACAATACATTTAAATTGAACTGTATACAGTTTAATGAGGGAGGGTCACTTTAGCAGAACTTTAGCTTCTTAACATTAGCTTTGAAGGTATACGTAATGTATTATTTAACACATTTTTTTTTTTTTTTTTTTTAAAAATACTCTCCAGTTAAACAATAATTGGTGGACTCAGATAAATCGGAAGTTATTGTCTTTGGCCCCTCTTGGACTAGAATACAAAACAAAATTTGACAGGCAAATTGCCTCTGTAGTGGGCTCTAGTTTTTTTTTTCTCTCTCTAAAATTAAAACCTTTCTTTCTAACGCCTCTTTAGAGGTTGCTATCCATGTCTTTATTACATATCGGCTGGATTACTGCAACTCTCTATATTATGGCGTTTCAAAGACTCAAATTTCCCGTCAACAAGTTGTTCAAAATGCAGCAGCTAGATTCCTGAAGGGATGTAAAAAATGTGATCATGTTACACCCCTTCTGAGATCTCTACATTGGTTACCTGTTCAGTATAGAATTGAATATAAAATTCTATTACTGGTCTACAAATCTTTAAATAATCTTGCATTACTTATTTGATGGACTTACTTCCGTACACTCCTAAGCGAGGACTTCAAACTCGGGAAACAAACTCCTCCTTCACATTCCCAGAACCCACTTGAAAAAAGGGGAAATAGAGCCTTTGAAGTGGCTGGCCCCACTCTGTGGAATAATCTCCCGACCCAAATTAAAACGGCTTCCACTTTATCTGAGTTTAAAGCTGCCCTCAAAACTCATCTGTTTATCTCAGCTTTTAACATGTAATTTATCCTGTTTTTAATGTTTCTAAGTGATTATTGATTGTTCTTTATTGTGTATCTATATTGTAATTATTGTACAGCACAATTTGGTCGGCCGGCGGCCGGTAGTAAATATGCTTTAGAAATAAACGGAACTTGAATTTGACTCCCTGCAGCATTGCCCGGTGATGTCCACATATGATGACCCCAAATTATGTATATAAGCATATTTCATCATTTTTTGAAAACAAAGGGGATTACCATCACCTCTTTTGTACCACTTTGTGGAAAAAAGTAAGTTATAATTCACTAGTAAGTTGACGGAAATCACAATTAACAAAAATATTTACAATGCTGTATTTTTAAGGATGCAACATACAGAAAAGGATTATTTAAAATTAAGAAATTAATGATACTTTCAGTGCGACTAGGAAGAATATACATGTTATTCTCAAGAAAATGGAGCAGCACTAAGTCTAGTAAACAATAATTAAAGTAGTGTTGGTCCACAATCGATGGATCTACAGTCAGTGAAGGATTCCTTACTGTTCTCATAAAAGACATGTACTACAATGAAAATGCAAAGTGCATGACTGCAAAGTTGACAGCTTAAAAAAAAAAAGAAAAGAAATCTACTGAATGAAGCCCTGTGCTTTATTGTGAAGGTGTGTTATGTCTGCACACAAGCGCTAATACAAATGTCTTCTGTCACAAAGCGGTTGCTGTTGCCTTGGCAACCACCATACCAGAATTGTGCGCACGAGTTGGCCTCCGGGTCATAGTACCACATCACCCTGTACTCTCTACATGGCCCAGGGTCCAATCCCTGCTTACAGTCTACATCTGAAAAACAACAACAACATAGATCTGAAGTACTTGAACAAAATCTGGATTCAAACTAAATTTAAATGTGAATGCTCAAGAAGTGACCCGGGATGCAGTAAGCCAGTGCATTTACCTTTCACGAAGGCATCAGGCTGAGGGGGCGGTGCAGGTAGATTTCGTGGAGGGGGGCTGATTTCTGGAACATGCCGCCAGTTTATGGGCGTCTGGGGACCTACTACTGAGATGGAGGACTGCTGTCTCATCTTATCTCCAGCTGGGGCCTCTGTCACCTTAGGCAGCTCATTGACAGATTCGTCAAAGGTATTCCAGTTTGTGTCAATATTCGTGTCATAATATTCATCTGGTTGTTGAGGAGAAAGGGTGCTCTCAAACTCAGTTGGAAGTTCAGCCTGTGATAAAGAGAATTTTTCAGACTGCATGGCATGTGGCATTGTGGCAGCACAAACAGAAGCTCTTTCCAGCAAAATAGCACCTTCAGTTGGTGTTTACATTATGATTATCGATCATTTTATGTGCTACTTTTTCTCCATATTAATGTTTTTGTCATTTCTGTTCATATTTTATGATATTAACAGAATTTTGTGTCCAGATCTATCAATTTATTCAGAAATGCATGTAAATATAATGACATTTTATAAGTTACTTTAGTGATGAGCAGGGCTTTAATTTCTTAATATTCATAACTGATTAGATATTTGAAAAAAAAGTATTTTGTAAAATACATTTAAAAATGTTTTTGAAAATAATGATTAGGTGTAAGGAAAATATGTATTACTTTTTTACTTGATGGTTACATCACGAAATCAACGAGACATTTTTCTTTTTTAAAAAGTACATATTTTAAGTGTATTTTTACAAAGCCCACACATCATGTGCGTCGCTCTACCATTTTAATTTTACTGAAAAGTTTAAAATTTCTGTTTAAAAAACGTTTTGCTCAATCTGTATAGTGTCTTCTTTTTAATGTATTACCGTGTTTTTCTATAGTATGCAAAATGACCTCTTTGCCTACTGTGATAAAATAATCACTGGTGGAAGCTTCAGTTCCATCTGGAAGTGGATCAGGCCCAAATGGAAGAAATGTTTTGCCGTTTGGGCTGAAGAGCGTTCCATCATCACGCTCGCAGATCTGACTTAGCAGTTTAATCTCCAGTGCTGAAAAATCGCAAAACCTTAGCATTAAAATATTTAGCCAAGTACACCATATTTAAAAGAAATACAGGAGTACGTACTGTGCAGTCTCATGAAGTCATCAATTAAGTAGACATACTCTTCATCAGGATCAGATGCCAAAATGTTCATCTCCTTCTTAAACTCTGCATACTGGGAATCACTTCTGTTCATTATACCAATCACGAGGATTTCAATCCCAGCATCGTGAGCCTCTTCTGCAGCGTCTTTCAGCCTCACTGCATCGCGCTTGTCGGCCTGACCATCCGTCAACACGACTGCGACCTTTCTAACGCCGGGCCGAGCTGCTTGAAAGAGCTGAGTGGCCCGGTGGATGGCACTGCCCGTGAAGGTGCCCTCGCCCAGGTACAGCATCCTGCGCACAGCAGTTTTGATGCCAGCCTGGTCAGACAGCTGTTGTAGACTCGCCACCACCACGTCAACATGACTGTACTGCACCACCCCAACACGCGTAGCTTCTCGGCTCACGGACATGCGATCGATCAGAGCGTTCACAAAGTCCTTCACGACCTCAAAGTTCTCCGGACCCACACTCTCTGAGCTGTCGATGATAAAGACCAGCTCCAGAGGACTCGTCCGGCATTTCACACCACATCCTGAGAGAAAACGCAAAAAAAGTAAGAGCCTCCACCTAACACAGATTAAACAGCCTATATATAGTTTTGTAGTCTGAGTGGTAGGGATGGTTATATACCACATATTTCCCGGATTATTCTGATAACCTCTTCTCTCTGCGGGGTGAAGTTCAATGCATGTTATTTATTCAATATTTGTGAGTATCAGATGACAAAGTTTTTATGAAAAATGTTTTGACTCACAGATAGGCCAGGATCTCCCTTCTCTCCTGGTTTTCCCTATACAATTTAAGTTGAATTTTATTAGTAACAGGGTAATTTATGTATATTCTACATTATCTTGAAACATCTGCTTTAGGTAAATAGGAACTGAATTAAAGGTGGGCTACAATCTGTTGCGGTTACATTAGAGTAAATGTCCGGTCACGTTTAAAGTTGTTTGGTGAATTTTAACGGATGAAATCCAGTCGGTTTAATAGAATTTTATGTGATGGTAAAAGAATTCCCCATGCAAATTCGGCAACGGATTCAAGTTCTTCACGCAGATTCGCAACAAAAAGCTTGGTTTTGGAAGAGACATCTGTGTGAGTAGTGCTTCATTCATCGCTACAATATGGACTTTTTTGTTAATGTGACTGCACTTTAATAATGATAGTCATGATAGCGAATAACTAACAGATGAAATATAGCTGCAAGCTGAAGACAAACTGTCTTGATTACTTGACCACTGGTTTTTGTACTTGTAATGCCTCCAGGACTAGAATCAAAATTTTGAAACCGTGTTGTAGAACTCGACTATACCCTGTCTTGAGTCTGTATGGTCTTGTTATGGACTTGGGAGCATTTGGACTTAGTCTTGACTCGAGCCCAAGTCCAGTCTTGAATACTACAACAGTAGATATGTTTTGTGGTCTGTGGTCTCAACCTTGACTCTGACTCAACCTTCACAGGTCTCAGCCTGGACTTAGACTCAAATTGGTCTCAACTACAAGGCTGCCTAGTAAACCATGATAAGAGCCTTTGCTAACTGATAACTGGATATTACCTTGGTTCCTGATTGTCCAGGCACTCCATGTTCTCCTCTCTCTCCTTTTCTCCCACGCTCACCCACTAGGCCTCTGTCACCCTAAAACCATCAGACTTTGTTACATTGTCTTTTGAAGAGTACTATATTATTAACCATACTGACATATATCACAATCAGTCAGTGTTTGCCTTTCTAGTACCTTCTCTCCTGGCAGGCCATCACCTGGAGGCCCTCTTGGACCAGGGGGCCCTTGAAAACCAGAGTTTCCCTGTGATAACAAAATGTTTATTTAGAGTTCTAAGCTTTTGTATGATAAAGTTATTTTTTGCTTAATGTCCTAGTTGATAGAGCTACCGTATAATGAGGCCTGCAGGCCTTGGAGCCTTACCTTGGGACCCTGAATTCCCTCTCCTGTAGGGCCTGGAAGACCTGGAGCACCAGGCTGGCCAACTGCACCCTATAAAAATCTCATAAGAATTAATCAACATAAAATGTGTTTTGGCTCTACATACAGTATGTTCTAAGTAGTGATATTGAACCTTTGATCCCATCAGTCCAATTCCTGGGGGCCCTGAAGGGCCAGTAGCTCCGGGTGAGCCCCTGTCTCCCTGAAAACAACATCAATTTAGCAGAAACGCTTACTTTGCTCTCTTTCTGAAAGATAGAAAGTCAGAAATTGTTTATTTTAAAATTGCATAATGACCAATACCTTTGGGCCAGGAATTCCTTGTCCTTCAGGTCCAACTTCACCCGGCAGCCCAGGCAACCCTGGAAACCCCTGAGAATATATCACATGTATAGATATTACTGCTTTTGTTTTCTGTGTTGTTCGTATCAAAGTCTTTTGTTTCTGTGTTGTTCGTCTCCTTTACGCACCCGTGGTCCGGGGTAACCCTCCCCCTTCATTCCTAGTGGCCCCACTGGTCCTGGACTTCCTCTGTCACCCTGAAACATGCCAATGTAGATTTTATTAGAGTAAAAAAAAATCTCCTATTAAACTGTGTAATATGTATTTGTATCTATAACCTTAGGGCCTGTAGTCCCAACACCGGGCTCTCCAACCGGACCGGGGGGGCCTGCAGGCCCTGGCTCACCCTAACAATACACATGCAACCAACATAATGATGAAGAACATGTACAGTATATACAATAATGTATAACATTAGGTAAGAATGCAAATAGCCAACCTTGTTGGCAAAAAGCTATTTTCACTAGCTCCGGCCACCATTTCTCAGCTATTTACCTTTAGTACAAACAGGATATTACTTCTTTTTACACTTTGTGTAAATAGCATCTATCTCTATTTGCACTTTTGTGAGACATATACGTACCTTTGAACCAGGCAATCCTCGACCCGGAGGTCCAGGTAACCCCATCATACCTAAGCTCCCTGGTTCTCCCTATTAATGAAAGGACATTTTTAAAAAATGGTAATAGTGTACTGTATGTAAGGCAATGTGATCAGTGAGCGATCATATTAGTTTTGTATAATTTATAAAGAGCTGGAGTGTTACTGCAATATTGAATATCAAGAAAGCATTTATGGAATATAATTATAGTTTAAAACAATATAGACACTTTTGAAGAAAAAAATAGTTGTATTAACAATAGCTAGGACACATTTCTCAATACTTTTTCAAAAAACTTTTTACAAAGTTGTTGTAAACAACTTTCAACATGTGACAGCAGTTGATTTGACATTCAAAATGCAAAAACACTTCATTCATGTCTCAAATACACTTATTCTTCCTTAATACTAGCAAGGGTTGTGTTAATTTAGTAGGTTTTGAAATAATAAATTAATTTAGACTGATGAGATAATATATTGAATCCAGCATGTCCTATAAGAGTTGTTGCTTTCTGCCTGATTTCCAATGACCTTTTAGTGACAAAGTCCAGGAAATACATTTTAGATTTGCAATGTATTTTATTAGTTTATGGATGAATATTCTCACAACCCAAGGCTGACTTTTAAATTATTGATTATGAGCAACCATAAAAGTATACAACTAAACTCTAAGGACCTTTTATGAACTCCTTAAAAGTCATCTGATCATGAAATATGACATTCTAAACCTTGAAACATAACAACCTGGACATTAACCTCCACATTGCAAAATTAAATGTAAAGGTTAAATGTCTCCCACCCACCTTGGCCCCTGGGGGTCCCGCTGCTCCAGAGCTTCCTGGAAGACCCCGAGATCCTCTGTCACCTCTGTCCCCCTGTGGAGAGATTCATAAACACTATTTAGTGTGATTATGACAGTGAAATTTTCCACTTCAATATATTCAAAGACAGTAATTATTCAGCTTTTTGATCATAGACTAACTTTGAAATGGAGTTGAGTGGCATGATGTTATGCAGTATTTTATTTCAAACTCAAGCCTCATGAAAACACATGTAAGATATTAAGATGTTATATTTTGCAAGAAAATGAAGGCTATTGTTAGGACTACGCATGCGACCGCGTATTTTAAGACATTTACTTTTGAGTTTTTTTATAATTCTCATTATTCAAGGTTGATGTTAAGACAATGTTGATTTGCATCATTATTGCTGTGACAATAAAAAAAAAAATCTAATACAGTGTTTTTTATTAAAATCTGCAAAAAGCCAGTAGAACAAATACTACCATACTAAACAATTTAAGGAAACCGTCAAATAAAATTACAAAAATAATAATATTACCACATTACATTTTTATGCTTTTTTTTAAATAACTGTTTTCTATTTGGATATATTTTAATTTATAATTTTATGTGATGCAAACCTGAATTTTCAGCGTCATTACTTCAATCTTCAGCATGATCCTTCAGAATTCATTCGAATATGCTGATTTGCTGCTCCAGAAACATTGATTATAATAGGCCTAATCAATATCGAAAACAGTTGTGCCGTTTAATATTTTTGAGGAAACTGTGATACATTTTCATGATTCTTTGATGAATAGAAGGGTCAAAAGAACAGCATTAATTTGAAACAAAAATATTTTGTAGCATTATAAATGGTTTTACTCTCACTTTCGATCTATTGAATACATCTCTTCTGAACAAAAGTCACAATTTCGGTAACACTTTATTTTACAGTCATGTACTTACTGTAGTAAAAACAGTATATTATGCATAATTACATGCAACTAACCTTAAACCAAACCTTAATTCTAGCCCTTATAATAAGAACATGTTCTTAATTAATATGATTTAGTACTTAAATGTGTAGTTACATTGTTACAGGGACACCTTGTCTAAAAGGCAATAGTGTAACAAAAAGGAAAAACCTTACTGACCCCAAATTTTGTTATAGTAGAGTACTTTCTTTTGATAACAATGTGATATACAACCTGGACTTGGCTGGTTTTGTGAGATTCAGCCCTAAACTAAATTATATAAAACATCCGGTGACAGATATCTTTCCACCAATTGAAATGGTTACAACCTGTGTTAAACTACTTTATTGTTCGCAGAGAATGAGAAAATGTTTGCAAATGGCAGAAAATATATTACATTGTTTCCCAAAAGGGCAAATATTGACTCCTGGACTCACTGAATGTATAACTCACTGTTTAACCATGTGAGATGCTTTTCAACTATAACTTAATCCGTATAATAGTGGTAAGTAAGAAACATGTTTAGAAAGAAACGTCATTGTACCTTCTCACCGGGAATTCCTTTCCCAGGTGAGCCCCCTGGACCTCGTGCACCAGGCAAACCCATCTCACCCTAACATAATAAAGAAAAGACAGAAATGCCCGGGTGAGGAAACAATATAGGAAAGCAATGCATGTGCGCTTTATTGAAGCTTTCCTGTTTTGCTGTCAAAAAATAAGAATGTGTTATAGTCACAGTGGCCCTAGAAATTTGTAGACATTTAAGGCACACCTTAAAACTTATGACTTTATATGACATTCACTTATTGTTAAGGGTAGCTTAAGTGACAGTCCATTGGTTAATTTTTAAATGAAATAGTAACCATATTACAAGAAACCTGTGAGCCAGGATGTTGTGTTTCACTGTACCTTTGGACCCACGGAGCCATCTTCACCTGGGATGCCAGGAATGCCAGGTGCTCCATCTGGTCCTGGTTCACCCTTAATTCATGAAACAACTGTATCACTATTACATAAAACATAGAGCATATTAAATATATGGTCATATAGGTAATATTTAATTTGGTTTGTGAGGACATTAAAATTGTACATACTTTTGGTCCTGGTTCTCCTATTCCTCTCTCACCTTGTGGCCCAGATTCTCCTGGAAAGCCTTGATCTCCCTGGGAACATTTATACAATCACAAACACTGATAATCACACAAACCATTAATGGAATAATTCATCCCAAATGTTTTAACCAGTGTTATTGTAGTATTATTTATATACTATTGTTTTATTTGAATATTATTCATTTGAATATTATGTTTTATATTTCTATATAGCTTTAATGAATACTCATTTCAGTTTTAGTCATTTTAGTATTTACAGTGACATTTACAGTAACGTATTTACAACGAATTTACAGTATTTCAGTTAGTTGCCAAAGCGACATTTAAAACTTCCAATTTTTACGTACGTTTTTATATCTAATATTTATATTTTGCTTTATTTCATATTTATTGTAATTATTACAATTATTTTTATTCGTTTTATTGAACAATAAATAAACTGATTTGAAACCATATGACAGTGAGTTTCTTTTGAGAGTGAAGTATCCCTTTAAAAGTCTTTATGCATTATTTATGATCATAGAAATATAAAGATGTCTTGCATGCAATAACCGCGTGCACGCATTGGGTTTCCATGTTTTCTGGGGACATTCCATAGACATAATGATTTTATACTGTACAAACTGTATATTCTATCCCTAAACCTTCGCATCACAGACAACTTTCTGAAAATAACTTTTTGACATGACTTTCAAAAAACACTATTCTCTATGATTTATAAGCTGTTTTCCTAATGGGGACCAAAAAAATTACCTCACTGGGACAAGGATTTCCATCTTTGTGGGGACATTTTGTCCCCATAATGTAGGGTTTACCTGAACGAACCACACACACACACACACACTGCACCTTAGGGCCCATCATGCCCACTCCAGTGAGGCCTCTTGGTCCAGGTGGTCCAATGGGTCCCAGGTCTCCCTGCAGCCAGAGATGCCACATCAAAAAGTATTTTCAAATTGAATGCTGTACTATGATTTCCCATAAAACAATGTAGGCATGTGGGTGCAACCTATGGATAGATAAGAACTTTGCTTTACCTTTTCACCCTGGATCCCTACTCCTGGAAATCCCATCAGGCCAGGTAAACCCAGTTCCCCTGTGTTACCCTACAGAAGAGAGAAATAAGTACTTAGAGCAGTGTCTTATTGTTGGATCTGATTACACTCCACGACAGCATGTAATTTTCTTCTTCTTCTTTTTTTTTTGATAATGTATTCTACCTTATCACCCTTGATACTAAACCCAGGAGGTCCACGTACACCTTTAGGACCCTCAAATCCCCGGTCACCCTGAAAGCATCATTACATTATTCAGTACATAATTAGATGTCAATCACATGAGCAGCGGACTTTAGCATACTAGCATTTTTACATAGCAAAAAGAGTACTTAAGGAAATGATACACTTTAAAGGAATATACCCAAGTGTGTTAATGTATGTAATGTTTTCAGACAGGGCCGGCGCTCCGCACACGCACATCACGCGCTGCGCGTAGGGCACCAAGTGCTTGGGGGGGCACCAAAAAATCTGGGTCGTGAAAAATCATCACAATAGGCTACTAGTATAAATAACAAATAAAATATGTCTAAAGCATGTTAATATACAAAAGCAATACAAAAGTAATATAGGCCTAGACCAAATTAGTCGAGAAAAAGGTGAATCTCCTTTTTCGTCTCCCTCTGGTGCCCCCCCTTCCCCACCTCCCAGTGGTCTGTTCGATTATGCCTCAATCAATGTCAAATTTGGCAGACACCGACCTCAGACATGGCCTCGAAAAGGCACCAAGAGTCGGGGGCGAAAAAAGGAAAAAGAATAGACAGCGGGATGATACTCGCGCGTCGCTTTGCAGGTAAGACAATGTTTTAAATAAAAATGTTAGTTTTGTAGCGCGGGCGCCCTTGCGTCGTGTATGCATGTCCAGGGGGGGCGTCGCTAGTAGTGCAAATGAAATGATCCGGGGCTTTTTTAGCCCTGCATGTTGAATCTTTTATTTTAACGGGGGTCCGGGGCTTTCTCCCCCGGAAAATTTTGAAACTTGGCCTGTTTAAGATGCAGTTAGTTTGTTTGGGGAGAAAAGGAAGACCGCTTAGATACGTTTTTTCGTTGTTGTTTTATGCGGATAATGCGGTCATTTTCAAGAGGTTCATAGGCCAAGGCCCAAGGGCGACATCTGTTGGTGAAACTGCAATTAGAAAAAAAAAAAAAAAACCACAATCTCAGTGTTTGTATATTTTCATATTCACAGAGTTGTCAAATTATTAGGGCTGGGAAAAGATTAATCGCATCCAAAATAAAAGTTTGTGTCTACATGATATATGTGTGTGTACTGTGTATAATTATTTTGTATATATAAATACACACACATATGCACGTATATATTTAAGAAATATTTGCATGTATATACTGTATATATTTATATATAATTTATATTATATATAAATTTAAATATTTTATATATAAATAACAAATATCTCTTAAATACATAAATGCAAATGTGTATTTATATATATACAAAATAATTATACACAGTACACACACATATATCAATTATGTACAGAATTATTATATTGTGCTTCATCAGACTAAGAAATTCTGAATGGTTGTTATTCCTTGGGTGAGTGGGTGGGTGAGGGGGTGAGGGGGTGAGTGGGTGGGGGGTGGGGGGGGGGGGGCACCACCAAGCATTTGTGCTTAGGGCACCCAAATGGCTAGCGCCGGCCCTGTTTTCAGACACTTAATTATATGTTATTTTACAAATTAAATGAAAATGTATTATAGTTAAAATTTTTAATAAATGAAATTAGTTGAACTTTAGGATGCTTTTTTGACCCACTTAAGTATGACTTAAATACATCTTTAAATGTAATTTCATATTTATTTTTATTGTTATTGAAATATGGTTAAAGTGTACTGAATGTACTGACAAGCTAACTAAATATGCCAAAATATTATGGTAAACTAAAATACATACTTTAAATGTAAGTATAAATGAAGTTGCAATTTAGTCTTAACTTTAAATGAAATATCGAATAACAAACTAATCTAAATTATTATCAAATACTTCACATGGGCTTTAATATGTTAGTCAACACATCAAAATAAGTGTACTTCTTTAAAGCACGAAAAAAGATAATTAAAACATAATGATTCAAATGTACTTTAAAAAATTTGATTTGATATTATTCACTTTTTAATCCATTTTTAAAAAGTGCACTTAAATGTTTGAAGAAACAGTCATGAAAGTGTACTCTCTTTAGTACACTTAAGTGGCTTGCCAGTTTTTTTTTTTACTACAAGTGCACATTAAAAACAATTAAGCACACTTATTTTTCACAAGGGGAGGTAGATAGAGGTTTGTATTGTTAACTCTTGCCTTTGACCCTGGTAAACCTTCTCCTGGAAACCCTTGGTTGCCTTGAACTCCTTGAGGTCCTGATTGGCCCTAACAAACAGATATTAAATATTAGTACATTATATACATACCCAGTGGATAAGATGCCCGATAGTTGCCTGTTACAGAAAAACACATGACTGAGGATGTGTCTCCCTCTACTGCCGAATCACTTCACTTACAGGCATTCCAGGCTCCCCTATACCAACAGGCCCGGTGGGCCCAGGTCTGCCTTGGCTACCTTTCTCCCCCTTTCAAAACACAAAGAGTTTACATGGATATGATTCCATTATAATTATAATAAAAACTGCATACTGATACACTACTGTTCAAAAGTTTGGGGTGCGTAAATTTCTTTAATGTTAAAGTTTCATATGCTCACCATAGCTGTACACTAAAAACAGTAATATTGTAAAATATTATTAAAATATAAAATAACTATATATATATTTGTGTGTGTGTGTGTGTGTGTGTGTGTGTGTGCGTGCGTGCGTGCGTGCGTGCGTGCGTGCGTGCGTGCGTGCGTGCGTGTGTGTGTGTGTGTGTGTGAAATGTTGTGTAACAACTGTTGTCTAACTAGATATTAAAACATGTTTGGCATTATCTTGAAATCAAAAATAATTAACTAATCTAAAGCCATTACCTTTGCACCAGGAAACCCGACCCCTGGGTCCCCTGGATGTCCGGTGGGTCCGCTAGGTCCTCTCTCACCCTGGGAAACATGTCACTGTCATTTCATAAACCATATCATTTTCATGTTTCCATTCATAATACCACATCATAATGGTGAGATGCAATATCCTTACTTTAGGTCCAACAGGGCCCTCAGGGCCAGAGTCACCAGAGTTGCCGCTCAGTCCCTGAAACAGGTAGACATTCATTTATTAGTCTATTATTATATCTTTTACTTCACACTAATCAAATCTATGATCTATGAGCTAGTTGTACTGAAAGTGGTGTCTATTTAAAAATGTAAGGACTTTTACAGTGTACTGGACCTCTACCAAGCTATGCCATCAATTATAATGTGTTTTAACTGGACACATGACAGCCAGAAACACCAGAGAATAGACTGTGTGGGAAACTGAAGCTCTCTAAATCTAAATCGGGTCAAAAAATGGAGGCTACTGTCACCAAACCAAAACCACAAGGACATAGATTGAAGTAGGAGGGCAGGAGATAGTAACCCCTGTCCCCATGCTAATCCAGAGGAACAAAGAAACCCGTCAGAGAGGAACAATGGCGTGTAGGCCTGGATTCACTTCTTTAGCTATGTTACATTAGTGTAAGAACAGCGCTAAATCCCTCAATCACATTCCATAAGTGCAGGGAGAGGAGAGGCAATCTGACTGTGTGAGCGGGATCATTTCCTCACTGAGCTTGGGAGGTATGTTACTCTTCATTCATTACTGTAATTATATAAAATATTTAATAATTTAATTTAATAATAATTCATATTTATTTAATATTGGTAATATTTGATTCAATTAGACTGTTTGTTTATTTTTTTTTATCAAAATATTTGATAAAATAGCAAATAGTACCTTTTTTTGCACACACACACACACACACACTCACACACACACACACACATACACACACACACACTACCGTTCAAAAGTTTGGGATCCGTACGATTTTTTAACAATTTTAAAAGAAGTCTCTTATGCTCACCAAGGCTGCATTTATTTGATCAAAAATAACGTAAAAACAGGAATATTGTGAAATATTATTACAATTTAAAATAACCATTTTCTATTTGAATATATTTTAAAATGTAATTCATTCCTGTGATGTCAAAGCTGAATTTTCAGCATCATTAATCCAATCATGATCATTCAGAAATCATTCTAATATTCTGATTTACTACTCAAGAAACATGTATTATTATTATTATTATTATTATCAATGTTGAAAACAGTTGTGTACATTTTTTTCAGGATTCTTTGACTAACAGAAAGTTTAAAAGAACAGCATTTATCTGAAATAGAAAGCTTTTGTACCCTTATACAGTACCATTCAAAAGTTTGGGGTTAGTTAGAATATTATTTTTTTAAAGAAATTAATACTTTTATTCAGCAAGGATGCATTAAATTGATAAACAAGTACAAACAATTATTATTTTACAAAAGCTTTCTATTTCAGATAAATGCTGTTCTTTTGAACTTTTCATTTATCAAAGAATCCTGAAAAAGAATTGTACACAACTGTTTTCAACATTGATAATAATAATAAATGTTTCTTGAGCAGCATATTAGAATAATTTCTGAAGGATCATGTGACACTGAAGATTGGAGTGATGCTGAAAATTCACCTTTGCCATCACAGGAATGAATTACATTTTTTTTTTTTAAATATTCAAATTGAAAACAGTAATACAGCTAAACACTGTAATAACATTTCTGTTTTTACTGTATTTTTGATCAAATAAATGCTGCCTTGGTGAACATAAGAGACTTATTTTTAAAAAAAATGTTTAAATATTACAAATCCCAACATTTTTAACACTATAAAAAGAGGATAAAAAAGGCAACCTGATCTCCTCGTTGTCCACGTGGTCCAGGAGGTCCGTCCTGGCCCTGTGGGAGTGAAGGACAGGATCATCATGACAGATTGTGGGCCGCAGACCACAGATCAAGAGAATCATTTACTAAAACGTACTTGATCTCCTTTCACCCCTGGGGTGCCACATTCTCCTTTCCCCCCCTATCCGGAGAGAGAGTGAAAGTTAATTTCATTATCCTGTGTCTAATATCATCTATAACACTTCATCCTCAGGCTGTCTTCTGTGACATAGTCTCCTGATGTTTAAAAAGCATCAGTCAGGATAAAACAGCTTTCATAATTTACTGACAAGCAGAATAGTTGTATCTTCATGTTGTACAGTAAAATTACTGAATACACTGTCATTAAGTCAAATATACTAGCCTTTTCTCCTCTTGGTCCTGGTCTTCCCTGTAACAAAACAAGAGACTTGGTCGCTCCGAAACCAACCAATGAACATGCAAAAAAATATACATACTAATATAATAATAAACATATCTACATAATAATATATGAGGATATAGTACCCTTATACCCTCTAATCCTGGACGTCCATTTAAACCTCCTTCTCCCTATGAATAAAAAGAGAAAACCCTAAAATCAGATTTGAGAACAATTCTTTACATGTTCTGAGGAAAATACAAGTGGTTTTTGCCTCTGCACAACTCACTTCCACGGTAACACTTTACAATACGGGTGCACTATTAAGCATTAATTCATGCTTAACTAATGCACCGATAATACTGAATTAATGTGTAACTAATGATTATCTAAGCTATTCATTAATGATTACCACATTAGGAACTAATTAAGAGTCTGTAAGGTTAATGTATTAGTTCATACATTAATTGTTATTAATTAAATATGTAATTGTGGATTAATTCCCTAATAACTCATTTTTTTAACTAATAATTAATATGTTCATTACCAGAATGAGCCAAAGCCTTGTATTTCAACTTCCAGATAATACAGGTACACTAATATGCATTAATACATGATTAATTACTTCATTGTTGGTGCAAATTCATGTGTAAATTACTACAATTACCAAGTTAATAATGATGTGCCTCAACAAGTAAAGTCACAACATAATTATATATTTGTAAACCATTAGCTAATGATTAATTTATCATCCATCACTAGAGTTTATAAAAGCTGTTTATTAAACACTTTCCAAAAACACATTTCCATAAAATATTACGTAACACTTACCCATAACCATAACCATAATTACATATTACTTAACAATTAGTTAATAGTCATGTGCCTCAACTAGTAAAGTCATAACATAATGATACCTTTGCAAATCATTAGCTAATGATTAATTAAAGCAGACAACTGGAAGTTGAAGTGCATAGCTTTGACTAATTGTGGTAATTAACACATTAATTTACACAATTAGTTAATAAAATATGTTATTAAGGAATTAATACACAATGACACATTGAATTAATAGCAATTCATGTATTACTTAATCTATTAATCATATAGACTCTTTATCAGTTGCTGATGCAGTAATAATTAATTAATGGTTTTATTCATGAGTCATACATTAACTCATGATTATCTGTGCATTAGTTAAACATGAATTAATGCATATTAGTGCACCCGTATTGTAAAGTGTTACCGCTTCCACGATTCTAGGGTGTAGTGGGTGGTCGCCAGGGTGTTGCTATGTTCTGGCTGGTTGCTAGGTGGTAGTTTACCTCAATTCAAAACAGCCCATACTTGATTCTGGTCTGTACATCCGTGTCAGCTCTATCTTTTTATGTCATATATATATATATATAAAATAATATTCCAATCAAAAATCACAACTCTGTTCATCTTAGCAAACAAAAAATAACACAGAATTTGTATTAAAATTTGACTTACTTTAGATCCTTTAGGACCAGCAGGCCCATCAACTCCTGGATTGCCTGGTTTACCCTAATATTTACAAGAAGTTATAGAATGTGCAGGCAAAATAACTTCAAACATACATTTTAAATAGCATGGTTGGATACAATTTCCTTTGTGTAATTGAACAATATTTCTGTCATGACAACTCTCGGGAGAGTGGTATGGTAATAGAGATTGGCATGGTAATGGATATGGCAATGTTAATGTAGCCTATCTGGTATTGGCGGAATAGATCTGCTACGCTGCTGCTGCTGCTGCAGAGCAAGTACCGAGACTTGCTACTGCTAATACATTCACAGACATTGCTGTGATCTAGCAATCCCCCATAGCAGATCTAGGTGGAGCTGGGGAAGGTGGAGGGTTTCTTAAAGTGGGCAGCAGACTGCTAACAGCAACACTACCGGTATTTGTTTGAATGTTGAGCCGCAGCTCATTGGCTGCTGATGCAACAACAACCAATCAGCTGTGGCAGATAATGACGTGATCGCTACCAAATGAGTTAAAGACCTATAAGCCCGCACCATCTAGTTTAATGCCAGAACTAGGTATTTACTGACAAGTGAAAGCTTTCCCATTAAGTTCTATGTGAGTCAATGGATTTGACCTCCACATGAATTCTGCATAGGTTTATGAGAATGATCAAGTGTTGATGCAAAACTTTTTGTTTGTTTAACACTGCATAATCCCATGGGCCCTGTTGTTCAAAAGTTTAATCTGGATCAGATTTATCTAGATTTGGAAATCAAAAGGTAGAAGAGTCAATGTCGGGTCAGTTGAAGTGTTTTATTTGAAGAGAAAGTAAACAACAAACAAGCATCCCCTTTCATTTTCAATTTCCTTTAAACAATAAGACCTTTACTGTGGCACTAAAGGGACATGGTGATGGAAAAAATATTTAAAATGGGTGAAAAATTATATATTTTAATATACTTTTGAGTTCTTTTGCAAAAGTTTTGCGTTCTTCCAATAAACTTTGTGTTAATTTGCAAAGAACTTGGTTTTGAGAGTGAAGTCAATGCAAAGTGTCTTGGGGGAAAGCAACACATTTTTCTTAACACAATCTTACTAAAAAGTTTTAAACAACACAAATGGACTATTTGCTGATCAATCAAAACCAAGATTGTATTTTGTGATCTAATCCAATTTCAGAATCCTTTTTTTCTTTGAATGACCCATTTTCAAGGTTTGATCCAATCCAATATCCGAAATGTGATTAGATTACTTTTGGACAACTGGGCCCTGGTCTTGATCCTAACCCCCCTGTGAAGTGTACACATATTTGAAAGCACAGAGGGGTCCCTTTGAATGCTCCAGCTCCTGCTACACTTGCAGTGTGGGAAACACTTCCTACGCTTTCATGTACCGCCTCTCTGATCGTCCTGAATCCACCTGCTCTGGCTGCAAACCAGGGCTTTCAGACTCAGAGCGATGGAGTTAACCGCTTCACATTGTTAGATCAAACATAGCTCAGAGAGAGGATTACTGCTGTTTAACATTTCTTCCTCAAACAATTCGAACTTTGTTTGTTCATGTGCACGGATCAGGCCAGGATCTACTGTAGTGTTTGAAACTGTCTTCCACATCATAGGTCTGATGTCTCCATTCAGAGTATTCAGAGACTGAGTAGACAAAAAAAAAAGCTGTTATTTTAGTATTATGGAGAGACTGTTGTAATTTATGTTAATATTATTAAATAGTTTTTTCCCTATTTTTTCTGCTTTCATTTGAATTTTTGTTTACTTTTTTGGTAATTTTGTTGTTTTTGTGATTTTTATTTCAGTTAAAGTTTGCATTATTTTATTCCGGTTTCACTTTATTTTGATAGTCACTTTAAGACATTCTGTTGACTACAATAACGTTGCACCTACTGTAGGCTACATGTCTAATAACTCTCATTAGAGTATTAGTAGACTGGTGGGGTTAGGGTTAGAATAAGTTGACATGTAGTTGCAAAGTTTCTTATAGTCAGTAGAATGTCTGTTGGAGGACCATCACAATAAAGTGTTTGTAGATATTAAGCAGGGAGTCTAGTAATACGCTAATGAGAGTTAGTTGACATGTAGTTGCAAAGTTACCGTACTTATAGTTAACAAAATATTCAAAAGAGACCATCACAATGAAGTGTTACCTATATTTCAAGAATCAAAAGTTTTTATGGTTTTAGTTTTAGTTAACTGTAATAACCCTGGCTGTAATGTTTAAGAGCCAATGACAGATTAATCATGTTGGTACTTTGTGATTATGAACATCTACAATTATTTCCTATTTTATCAGAGAAAGCTGGACATAATATGATGAGAATTGACTGGGCTATCAAACTGATTTAGACATGAACTCACTGGTTTTCCAGGAGGACCTCTCTCTCCTTTATCACACAGACAGGATTTGGGCTGAGGACACTGAAACAGAGAAACAAGCCATTAGAGATAAATGATACAGTCAGCATAAAATGACTGTTACCCATCACATCTCATATCCAGTTTGACATTTTTTTTGTGTATTTGAATATTTTTATGAGATAACTGTACTTACAACTGTGTTCGCAAGTTCACTCTGTAAAAGAGAAAAGAGAGCATTGTAGACTGATACACAAAAGTATAAACCATTGACAGATACAGTACATACAGATCTTGATGGAATTGTGATATTGTTCATATATGAAATTCTGTTTCAAAATGAGTGGTTAGGACCACTAATGGTTTCTACTAATGTCTGACAACATTATAGAAGACCAAAATGCGCTGAATGAATGTTCTATCAATGTTACTGGAAGAACATTTGTTAATGACTTTGATACCCCTTTTCCACCAAGGCAGAGCTGGTGCTGGTTCGGAGCCAGAGCCTAGTTTCAAATCGGTTCTTTGGTTTTCGACCACCAAAGCACCAGCTCCGAACCAGTAAAAGTGGTTCTTAAGTAGCACCAAATCATTGCTGGTCTAGAAGTAAGAACCGCTTACGTCAGCGGCTGGGGGGCGGGGTTACCGTGGCCAACAAGACGAACAGAAACTTGTGACCGCCATTTTTGAATTAGCAGCTAATCGAGCTAATAGCAGCTCGATTGTAATCTCCGTTTATGCAAGTTACGGCGAGCTGCACGAACACGTTGTATTCACCGTGTTTGGATGCCGATGTACGTTAGGTTCGCAAAGCCATGAGCATCAATAGTAATGCAACGGCCGCCATTGTTGATAGAAGGCTTGTTCGAGATGCATCGGAGCGGCACGGACCGATCGGAGCTGTCGGAGTGTTTGGAGATCATGGAGATCTCCTTGTGCTTTTGGATCGCTTTCGCAGTGCTTTGATGTCATGCGGCGATCGATCTGCGAGAAGCCGATGCATCTCGAACTAGCCTGGCGTGTTTGTGTTTGGCGCTACCGCACTAGCGTTGCTGGGCAACATGAGACGTATGCAGTGACGTAAGATCTGGCTCTGTTGTGGCTCTCAAGCCGGTGGAAAGGGAAACCGGTTCTTAGTAAGCTTGTCAGTCGAACCAACTCCGAACCAGCTCTGGCTCTGGCTCTGAACCAGGACCCAGTTCTTGTTGGTGGAAAAGGGGTATGAGAGAACCTTGCCAGAATGTTGTCAGTCAAAGTTCTGAGTACATGTCCTGTTAGCTGGGAGGAAATGCATCCTAACCATCTCTTATGCCTTCGAGGTGAAAACATGTCCTACTC
This sequence comes from Tiaroga cobitis, assembly GCA_030578255.1. Lineage (NCBI taxonomy): Eukaryota > Metazoa > Chordata > Actinopteri > Cypriniformes > Leuciscidae > Tiaroga > Tiaroga cobitis. The sequence continues at coordinate 15,399,795 of CM060609.1, forward strand.
CAAACACTCACCAGTTCCCTGAAGAGCTTTTCATCTAGCTGTGGGTCAGTGAGGCTGAACAGGTGCTGCTGAGGCGGTGCGCTGGCGATGGACCTCAGTCTACCGTTGTCTTGCTTGTCTCGTGTGGATCCCGACAGCTCAATGACAAACATACGGATGTTGTTGATCTTTGCATCTGCAGCTGCAGTCCCAGCACTGGGGCTGCGCGGGTGGTCAATCCCATCCGTCAACAGAAGCACTGCTCTTAAGCTGCTGGCCGCTGTCTCTCGGATGAAGAGCTGAGTGGCGTTTGAGATGGCATAAGCTGAGAAGGTGCCTTGGCCGATGTAGGTCATAGCATCCACTCGGCTTTGGAACACATCTATGTCCTGCCAGTCCCGGAAGTTGTGCTCCACTAAGACGTTGCTGCTGTACTGCAGGACGGAGATTCTCACCCGCATACGCCAGCCGGGCACCTGCATCTGCATCAGCCTGGTGCTGAAGCGCAACACGAAATCCTTCTGCCTCTCAAACATTAGTATTGTAGCTTTCTCTGAACTGTCCACCAAAAAAGCCAACTCCACTGGACAGAACAGAGCTGCAGAAAAATAAAACAACAGCTTTTTTTATTTCATTTTTTACAATTGCTAGGACACGTTTCTCATTTAGGTCTTTCTCAAAATTACACTCTTTCTAGATGAATCACACAGTTCTCCTAACCAACTTTTAGTTTTGTACAGAAGTTAATTTGACGTCCAAAATGCACCAAAACTTCCAAAACACTTCATGCATGTCTTAAATCAACTCATACTAGCAAGTAGTCTTCACCCAACAAACACACTCAAAAAACAAACAAAAAAACAATGACCTTAAAAACACTACAGTTTTTTCTGAGATGCTTTGGTGCATTTCTCAGATCACAACTAATTCTCAAAACTACCTGTTCAACCTCCACATCATCTAGTCACTTGTGCAAATCATAAAAGCGATTTTTTATTCTTTTGATCAAATTGTCAATGCTTTACTACATTCATGCAATTGATTATGTACAATTATCTGCTGTTTCCTACATTATCAATTGCTCATGTTGATCAGAATATATATACTATTCTGGCTCTCTGTTGCATAGTCTTACCCCCAAAACCTCTAGGCATTAGTTCACTGCATAAATCATTAAAAGCAAAATGGTTGAACTTGTCATAATCTGTCAAGCATATTTTCTATACATTTCTATTACACTCTTCTGTAAATGTGTCCTGTATTGATAAATTGTGCAGGTAAATCTTAAATCTCATTATAAATTGGGAATGTAAAGCATTAAATCAACCAATGATCAACAGCTCAGAGGTGCATCTCATGAACCTTCGAATGGCAAGAATATATAAAGCACAACACAGTGTTACAATTTCTGACAATGAAAAAATAAACCAACAACAACAACAAGGAAACGAACAGGGTCAACAGCCAGGAAGAACATGAGTAAGGATGCATGGTGAAAGGGTTTGGAGACTATAATTTATTGACAGATCAACAGAAAATAGTAACAGTGAATCCTGTTACAGTACGACATACAGCAATGCATTTGTACTGTTGAAAGTAATATTTGCCATACAAAAAAGTGCAGCCTTCTGTCACAGTTGGTTGCAGAAAGGAAGAGAGGTTGAGGCAGGATCTATATGCAGCAGTCATGAGCCCAAACGACTGAGGTGAAGCCGGGAGAGGTGTAGACCCAGGTGGAGTCTGATGTACGGAGGGACTGGGCGACACTGGAACGACCAGGAGGCCAAGGTGGAGCAGCGGTGACGAGCAGCCGAGGTGAAGCCAGGGTGTCGACTGAGCCGGTGGGAGAGAGGATTGAGGAGGAGCCAGAGGGGAGGAGTCCAACGGAGCCGAAGCAAAGATGAGGCAGGATGAGGCGCAGTCGTTGGCCCTGAAGTCTGTGGTGGAGGCAGAGCGAGACAGAGCGATGACTGACCAAGGTGGAGTCGGAGTGGCAAGGGAGCTGGTGTAGCCAAGGGAGCAAGAAGCCTAGGTGGAGCTGACTGGTCGATGGGCCGAGGTGGAGTAACTGGCTCGGAGGGCCGAGGTGGAGGCAGGGGATCAACACACCAAGGCTGTGGACCAGGAAGCCCAAAGCGAATTCAAGCAGCTTGGCAGAGCCACTGAAGAAGGAGCCAAGGGTCTGAAGGGAGCCAGCTGAGGCAGGGCTGAGGAATTTAATGGAATAGTCAGAGGAGGAGGGAGTGGGTGGCTGGGCGGGACCAGTGGCGACGAAGGAGACTTGGAGCTGGGTCTAACTAGCTGCAACAAAGGAGATTCGGAGCTGGGTGGAACCAGTGGTGACAAAAAAGACTTGGAGCTGGGCAGGTCCAGCAGTGACATAGGAGACTGGCAACTGGAAAGGATTAAGGGAGACTGTTATTTTGGACACCGACATAATCCAGATCTTCATACCATTTAGGAGGGTCTGGGCTCAGATCACCCTCAGTGGCAGAAGTATGGGCAGGGCTCAAATCCATGCCCTCGAACTCCACTAAAACACTTTCTGGGATTGACATTGGTGCCTTCTCTCACTCCTGGTCAGACTTTGGGGCAGGCTCCAGCGTCGGGATGGAAGTGGCACCAGGCTCTGGCTCCATGCCTCAGGCTCAGGGTCAGTGTTAGGCTTGACAAGGGGCTGAATGGGATCTGGAGCTTTTACTTCTTCCTCCTCAACCACTGTCCAGGAGGAACCAGAGTGGAATAACACCCACTCAATGTATTCACAAAAAAGCCCCCGAGGACCATCTCCAGGCAAGCATGCTTTAGTTTGACTGTTTAGACCAGCTCTAAGAAACACACACAGGGGAGGAATCAGGATGATGCACCAAAGGCACCAGTTATGAAAAAAGTTTCTTGTGTGGTCCTCAAGGGTGATGTCCTCCTGGCTTAGGAGGAGAATCTGAACTGCTGGTAGATCCATAAGTAGGACTATGTTTGACTAACACAGTTAGTTGCAGGAAGAAAAAGAAGTTGACACAGGATCTATACAGGATCTATACACAGCAGTCATTTTATTAAACAATAAAACAAAACAAAAAACATGCAGGAGCACAGGAGAAATCTGGAACACAGGAGAATAACATCCAACTAAAAATAAATATGAATGGACAAATAACTCAAACTGAGGGCTTTTTATACACAGAGTAATTAAAGGGCTGAACAAGGAACAGTTGAATCAAATCAGTCAAACAATGAGTGATTGTGACAACAAAAGAGAACATTCTAGAAACATTGGAAAAAGCAAGGAAACACAGAAAAAAATGAGTTCTCATACGAGAGGTTCTCTCGTATTGCGTAAGTTAGCTTACGCTACGGGAAAGATTCATCTTTTCGAGATATTGAAGCCAAAAAATTATCCTTAATTTTGTATTTATTGTCAACGCAGTGCAGCAGCTAGCAGACCTAGAGCAGGCTGTCTATCGTGCTCATAGGCTGCCCTGTGGGAACTGCAGCAGCCTACCACTGAGCCCGACGTGACGTCACGTCCAATGAAGGGCGCTCGCGCCTTCACAGCGTCACAGCCCGCCAGAATGGCCGTGACTTAGCGTATATAAGCAGGGCTCGGAGGCTGTTTCTCTGATTTTCATCTCTTCAGCGAAGCTGTCTGCATCGCTGGATACGCTATCCGGCGACATGTCCTTTTAAGCTATGTATTCTGTGTTCTACACTTCCTAAAAGAGCAGCGAGACATCTTTTTCAAGATGTCTCGCACTTCCTGTGGCTCGTGCAGAGCCGCTCAGCGTTGGAGACCGCTATCTCATCTGCGCTCTCTGCCTGGGCCAGGAACACGCAGCCCTCGCCCTCTCCTGGAGGATGCGAGCACTGCGAAGAACTTCCGATGTCGACCCTGCTGACTCGAATCGAAGTCTTTAACCACAGCGCCACCCGGCTAGGTCTCTTTACGTTACAAGAGAGCTACTCCGCCCTCGCGCCCCCGTTTCGCGCGTTATGCAGAGCCCTCTCGAGCTCTCTGCAAGACCCGGACGGGCATCATCTGTGTCACATGTAGGTCCCGTGCCCACTACTAGTGCGCGCACCCTCATTCAAACACTTCCCAGTAACTGCTCGACCAACGAGCATGTGGCTAGTTCTCTTTACGTTACAAGAGAGCTACCCCGCCCTCGCGTCCCCGTTTCGCGCGTCATGCAGAGACCTCTCGAGCTCTCTGCATGACCCGGACGGGCATCAACATACGCAACGTTGGCATCAACATACGCGAGCAGAATTCTATCTGCGTCACATGAAGGTCACGTGCCCACTACGAAGTGCGCGCGCCCTCATACAAACACTGTTCCCACAGTAACTGCTCGACCAACGATCACGCGGTTAGCTCTCCTTACGTTACAAGAGAGCTACCCCGCCCTTGTGTCCCCGTTTCGCGCGTCATGCAGAGCCCTCTCGAGCTCTCTGCATGACCCGGACAGGCTTGCGCGCCGCCGTTGAAATGTCTCGCCCTGTAAGTCCTCTTAGAAAACGCTACTGCAGCGGTGTATTTGGCAGCCAACGAGCCGGTAATGCAACCCGCTCGCCTGCACACATCCGCCGTTTTCGCGGCGACCCAAAGAAATCTCAAAGTGAGTATAATGTCTGGTTATCCGGCTCACGCCGTTGGTGTTTTGAGTGTAGAAAATGTGCCCACATCTCGGTGTTCACCCCTACACACAAGCACGATACCCCCCGTGTCTCTCGCAGAGCCCACTCTCATAAAGCTGCTCGAGTGCTAGATGTAGGAATGCCGCTCGAGTGCTAGATGTAGGAAACGTGCCCACAACTCTGTGCTCACGCCTATTTTCTGCCCGCTCTGTCTCACGGCCAGAACAGCCTCATACATGTCAGGTTAAGAATGTAAGTCACGTGCCCGCTCATGAGCAGTCACGGTTACTAACAGACACATCGCCTCCGGCGCTGCTCGCACATTACAATGTTTTAACAAAACATTCCCTGTTCAAAGCAACCGGGACGTCACATGTAAAACAGCCAGCTGTCGCTGTCAGCGAGTCGCCGTACTCAAGTGCTCATAACTAGTCGAGCTGTGAATGTAAGTCACGTGTACGCTCATGAAGCGCGCATGCTTACTGGCAACACTCACACGGCCATTAAAGACGCATATCAGTCAGGTTATGAATGTAAGTCACGTGCCCGCCCACGAGCGTTCACGCTTACTAACACATACCTCTCCCCAAACACCGCCCGCGCATCTAAGAGTGACTATAAAACCCCGCCCATCCCAAGCGATCGGGGCGTGACTTATAACTGTAAGTCCTGTGCCCATTTAAAAGCGTTTATCTCGCTGATAACCCTGACAGGCTGAATTGTGTGTGACGTCCCGATTGCCATGAATGGGGAGCGTACTTTTACCACTTTGTGATGCGCGAGCAGCGCCCTGGGCGAATTGTCTATTAGTAAGCGTGAGCGGTTGTGCTCGGGCACGAGACTTACATATGAATGTGACGCCCCGATCGCTTTGGATGGGGAGGGTTTTATGATCGCCTTGAGACTCGAGCGCGGCACTATGGGCACACTATGAGTGTTTATTTGTAAGCGTGAACGCTTTTAAATGGGCACAGGACTTACAGTTATAAGTCACGCCCCGATCGCTTGGGATGGGCGGCGTTTTATAGTCACTCTTAGATGCGCGGGCGGTGTTTGGGGAGAGGTATGTGTTAGTAAGCGTGAACGCTCGTGGGCGGGCACGTGACTTACATTCATAACCTGACTGATATGCGTCTTTAATGGCCGTGTGAGTGTTGCCAGTAAGCATGCGCGCTTCATGAGCGTACACGTGACTTACATTCACAGCTCGACTAGTTATGAGCACTTGAGTACGGCGACTCGCTGACAGCGACAGCTGGCTGTTTTACATGTGACGTCCCGGTTGCTTTGAACAGGGAATGTTTTGTTAAAACATTGTAATGTGCGAGCAGCGCCGGAGGCGATGTGTCTGTTAGTAACCGTGACTGCTCATGAGCGGGCACGTGACTTACATTCTTAACCTGACATGTATGAGGATGCACTTCGTAAATGTACAGGGTGCTAAAGACAGGGTGCTCTGTCTTTAGCACCCTGTACATTTACGAAGTGCATTGACGCGGCGCTCGCCCCTTGAGAAATTCGGGTTTACGAATCATGAACTATCTGGATGATTGGCTGATTTTGGCACAGACAGAGATATAACTGTTATCTCACAGAACAGTGCTCCTCAGTCATCTGGAGAGATTGGGTCTCACGGTCAACTGGACCAAGAGCTCATTACTGCCCAGTCAGTCAATTTCCTTTCTAGGAATAGAACTGGACTCTGTGGCCATGACGGCTCGTTTATCGACATGGCGCGCGCGTGCCTTGTTCGACAGCTAGCCGCGTCTGTCCAGAAGGGCAGCATCATCCCTCTGAAAACATTCCAGAGGATGCTGGGCTGTATGGCTTCAGCTGCAGCGGTGCTTCAGCTGGGCCTACTGCGCATGCGCCCACTTCAACGCTGGCTGAATGTGCGAGCGTCTCGCCGAGCTTGGACCTCTGGCTGCGAACGAATCAGAGTGACTCAGACCTGCATTACAGCTCTGCAGCCCTGGTTAGCGGCCGACTGGTATCAGCGGGGAGAGATGATGGGAGCTGTCTCATATCAAAAGGTCATCTCGACAGATGCGTCCAACTCAGGTTGGAGCGCTCTCTTCGAGGGCAGACCGGTCTTTGGCCTGTGGTCAGACCATGAGAAGCTCCTTCACATAAACTGTCTGGAAAGGTTAGCGGTCGAGAACGCCCTCATGGGCTTCCTCCCGTTCATACAGGGCCACCATGTTCTAGTCCGATCGGACAACATGTCTGTAGTGTCCTATGTAAACCGTCAGGGCGGTGTCAGATCCAGGAACCTCGTCCTCGTTTGGTCTCAGCACCATCTGCGCTCGCTGAGAGATGCGCATGTGCCAGGCCACCTGAACGACGGCCCAGACAAGCTATCCAGGGACAATGTTCCCCCAGGGGAATGGTCTCTGCACCCCCAAACAGTCCAGAAACTATGGCGCCTTTCGGCAAAGTGGAAGTCGACCTATTTGCGTCAAAAGACAGCGCTCACTGCCCAAAGTGTTTTTCGAAGAGCGAGGACGCACTGGCCCAGCCGCCCGCTGTATGCCTTCCCGCCGATTTCTCTGTTACCACAGGTAATCAAGAGGATCAGGGAAACACGCCACTTGGTGCTCCTTATAGCCCCGCGTTGGGAGAATCAGACTTGGTTCCCGGAAGCTGACGCGGCTGTCACAAAAACACAGCCCCGTAGCCGATTCCGGTGAGAACAGATCTCCTCTCTCTCAAGCTCGCGGCTGGATCTGGCATCCCCATCCAGAGCGCGGGTCGCTGCATGCATGGTTGATCAACGGGTACCCGTTACCCTGCCAGAAGGAGTGATGAACACGATTCCACAGTCTAGAGCTCCCTCTACCAGAAAGCTTTACGCATCTAAATGGTCTGTGTTCTCTAAATGGTGCACCGACAAAAACCTGGTCTCGCGGCTGCTCAGTTTCCTACAAGAGCTGTTGGATAAGGGGAAGTCCCCATTCACACTTAAAGTCTATGTGGCGGTCGTCGCAGCGCTCACAGAATCGACGCGCGGCCGGTCACTAGGGAAAAATGAGCTCATCATCCTCATCCTTAGCGGAGCCAAAAGGATGAATCCTCCGCGCCCCTCCGTCGGTTCCTATGTGGGATCTTTCCTTGGTCCTCGAGGCCCTGAAAGCTTTCCCCTTTGAGCCACTAGAGTCCGTGGAACTGAAATACCTATCACTCAAAACCGTTTTTCTGACTGCACTGTCATCAGTCAAACGTGTGGGGGACATACAGTTTGGGCCAAATGACTCCAAAGTCATCCTCAAACCTAGACATCGTTATGTTCCAAAGGTGATGTGCACTCCATTTAAAGCGCAGGTCATTTCTCTATCGGCTCTACCATCATCCGATAGCAAAAGCAATGTTAAATCTCCTATACCCAGTCAGGGCGCTGGGAGTTTACACTGCGCGCTCCGCCCCTTTCAGGCTCTCGGAGCAGCTTTTCGTTTCGTTTGGTGGGCGCACCAAGGGTGCAGTTCCTGCAGGGCAGCCTATGAGCACGCTAGACAGCCTGCTCTAGGTCTGCTAGCTGCTGCACTGCGTTGACAATAAATACAATATTAAGGATAATTTTTTGGCTTCAATATCTCGAAAAGATTAATCTTTCCCGTAGCGTAAGCTAACTTACGCAATACTCGTTCCCTCTTCTAGAGAGAACCGAGGTTACGTTAGGTAACCAATACGTTACAAGCCAGGAAAACCGAAGTGAAAAAATAATATAATTTGAAAGATGTAGTCATTGAATGCATTTTGTGCCAAAGCAACGAAAAAATTATCCACAGTTTAGCCCACATAGACTGCTGTTGGTTCAAGCAATTGTAAAAAAAAAAAAAAAAAAAAACATCTGAAAAACATTTGAGAGGTTTGCGTAGACAGACAGACAGTCAGACAGACAGACAGACAGGCAGACAGGCAGACAGACAGATTACTTACTTTTGACTTCATTTTGGATGACAGTGTTGTCAGGCTTCTGTCTGTTCTTTCTTCTGCTCTTGCTACTAGCACTACAGGACAGTATCAGCAGAAGGAGACACAACATCACAACACACTGCATCCTTCCAGCTTTTCACGCCGTCACACTACAAATGAATCATATTATACATTTCATATACAGTTTTGAAAACATGTCTCTAAAATAATGCATACATTTTTGACATCCCAAGTACATCCTGACAGATCCTTAATAACAGCATTGCAGAAACATTGTAAAAACATTATACATGATATGTTAATACAATTGTGTTTGGCAACAAACAGCAGTATATCTATTAAGTAATAAATGCAAAATAAAACTTTCATAAAAACAGTTACCCGGTACTGCGTTACAGTATTTTTTACCACAGTAAAGTTTTTTTAGGCAATGAGCAATCCTTATCTGTGGTAAAAAAAAATCCCTGTAATTAATTCCCCAAATTAGATTTTTGCTTTAATAATCAATGTTTCTTTATTCCTGGGAAACATGTTTTCAAGCCATCTCCACTCCAATTTGTATGCAGTTTACTGCAGTGATTAATAATGTAATTAGATTTTAAGTCAAACAATTAAACTCATCATTACACTTGTACACCTGGCCCAAAGTTCTGCATCTGAAAATCGGAATCTTGACAATAGAAATTATGAGGGTCAGGAAGAGCAATATCCTATGAACTACCCTGAGGCAGTCACGCACGTGGCCTGTCAATTTTAGCCCTGAAGGTGCTACAAAATCACTTCACTGCGGTACAGTGTGACACAAGCATGCTGCTGCTATTCCAGTGAATTTCACTGAGGAAACTTTACATTTTTATGATGGCGATGTTCTTTTTTCCACAAGTAAATGCACAATTTATCCCTTTTTTATGTGAAAGTTTTTTAAACCCCTTCTGTGCTGCTACAAATAAAACATATAATATAATATAATATAATATAATATAATATAATATAATATAATATAATATAATATAATATAATATAAAAAAATAATATCATATTTAACACATCAATTATTTTAAAGATCTGGACTTATTCATGTCAATAGCCATAACACAAAGAGAATCTTTTCAATTTGTAGACTCTACTTTCTTGTGTCCAACAAAATAACAAATATAGTATGACAATTAACAATAGGAATCAATTATGGTGGTTCCTTACCTAAATATTTACTGCTGTACTGTCTGTCTCCTTTATAATCCAGTCATCCAGTTAATCATTCATGTCCAGTTACATCCTCATCGTGTGTGATATCTCCGTATGAAAGAGCTAGAGGCAGAATAGGCAAAGTTTCATTGAGGCCAGGCATATATTCTGTGCATAATGCAGTAATACCCTCTCTGTACACTCACTCTGTGCTCAGTGTGCCAGTATCCTGACAGTAACCGGCTCACTGCTCTGGGACTCATAGAGTTAAACCCCCTTTTGCCAGTGGATTGGGAGGGCGATTATTCTGACAGGCTTGATTCCTGTATTCCTGTCAAACATTTTATTGGTGTCTTTATCAGCCACTAGCTCACAGATGTAGTGTATAAAGTCACCGGAAAAATAAACAAGACTGCCTTCAGTTAAATTTTATTACTAATATAACAATTGCTTGCGCTCTAACTTTAATACAACTATCATGGGCAGATGGCAGAGGAAAATGCAGGTCTAAACTGGATTTCTATCAGTATCCTCAAGCTAAAAAAATTCTCTTTTAGGAACTGAAGCCCTGTCTCACCTAAAAAATATAGCCTTTCAATGTAATTAATTTGATTTAATTTGTTTTCATATACACACAAGGACGTCATAGATTTCACATATTTTTGAAAAAAAAAGATTTTTATTATTTCTAAAGGAATTTTTAGGTTGTGTTTTACAAACAGCCCTATACTGCTAGTGAAAGGTTTCATATTTTATAGTATTTCTATACAATATGGATGAGTTGGACCAGTGGAGAAAAAAACTTTGTCTATATATCTATCATTTCATTAAATCTTAATGCTGAAATGCTTTTGAAATGCTTGAAATTAATTTTGTAGATTGTAAATTGTACCTCAACATATATATTTATATATAATATTACATATTTTTATATTTATATTACAGTATTATATTATATTATTTTTATACATTGGACCAGTGCAGGGAAAACTACTACAGCTTCCCAGAATGCACCTCAGTAAGCATGTCCAGAATGAACAGGACTGGAATCTAGGCTGTCGACTTTGATGAACATAAAATATAAGATCATTTTGGAATTTTTTGGTCACTATACCATTCCATTACCTCAGTTTGTATATTGCAGAAATAATAATTTAAAAAAAGAGTAGGTGTGTTGAAACTTTTGATCACATCTACTTTTCCTGAATGTTTCCTTTCCTTGAACTACTAGTTCAGAACAGGGTCAAATCACATACCCTATTCCCAACCTGGTCATCTGATAAATCTGTGGAAAAATCTGGAAACGATCAAACCCTCTTGGTGGCACAGTGAGTGAAATACCTCTCCACTTGACAAGCTACAAAAAATGTGACAGGACAACGAGGCACTCAAAATGACTTACAGCGAGGAGGAGTCGGAGAACATCAGTGGAGAACCACAGCAAATACAGCAACAGCCGTCAATATAGTTATTATTAATGGTAGAATAAATTTCAGTTGTCTGCCTCTGAAAGTCAAATATGTTTTCTCTAATGTAAAAATCATAAATCTGTTTAAAAATGCTTGCTGTCCTGTTGTAATTACAACTAAGCTATGCCTCAGATATAAAAGCTCTGATCACATTACACGTCTTATGACAATGTGATGTCATCATGAGGCATATTTTTAAACAGCACTTAAGATGTCACTTGCAGCACCAAGTCATAAGGGGAAAGTTGACACTTTATGCAAGAGATGAAGCATGTCTGCTATATTTACATCCTCAATATTTTAAAGTGGCTGTTCTACATGTCAAAGGTGAAAAGGTGAAAAGTTTGACTCTGTATTTTTACATCTGATATCCCTATAGTATATCCCTTTTCTTCTGACCTGAGACCTTACAAATTGTAGTCCATGATGAAAATTGTAGTTTAAATCCTTTTTGATTACTTTTGAGCTCACTTGTTTATCACATCGATTTGAATAGGATAATATTGTACCAAATTGGTAAAAAAAAATACAAAGAGAAAAAAAAAATTCTATTATTTTGTTATCAACAACATGAAGTGTATTAAACGTTGTATTATGCCAATAGGCTTCAGAAAGGAACTGCAGGTGATCCATATTACACTTAATCAGTTGCTATCCAGAACTGACAGTAATTTACAGATTTCCACCAATGATGTGATATGCCCATTTTTGCAGTTTCTGTTGACAGTATGAACAATATTTTCTCTACAAATTGTTCCTGGTTGAGTTTGTCAAGTTGGTTTCCTCTCTGCTGCTCCACTTTAAATCGCATTTTTCATTTAAAAAAAAAATGATTTTAGTACTTTGATGAAGTCTCCAAATTGAAGTAAATTCCAAATCTGCTGCCCGGGGCGCATCAAAGTGAGTCATGACAGGGAAAAACTGATGTTTTAATCATTCTGTGCCTTTAAGCATTTGCACAAGAACCAACTGCAGAATGAGCTTTGACTTCACTTGTGAACTTTAGTTGTTCAGTATGGCCAAAATATGTATAATATGTGCTTGCTTCTGTTGTTGCCCTTTCGTTGGATAAATTGCATCTGCTAAACGAATAGATGCAAATGTAAAGTGCTGCAGAGATTTGCTGTTGCACGCACTGAAAGACAGTTTAACGGCCCTGGGAACTTACATGCATGACCACAGGGTACGAAGGTTTTCTTGAACCAATTGTGCTTGGGTGATTTGTTAAACATGTCAGAAGATTATATGGAGAAACCTTCCTGAGGCAGTGAGCACAACCTTGGAGCAGATAGATCTGATGCTGTTGGAAATCTCTTAGTGCAAACCCTTAGATGCTCAGATGAATTCAGAAAAGGCTGTTTTAGAAGAAAAATACAGTATGAAGTTGTGTTATCTTAATTAAGGGCAAATGTGTATATATATATATATATATATATAGGCCTATATATTATCCTAATCAAATGTGATCAATGAGTTAGGTCAAAAGGAATGTAAAATTCAGATTATACTCCCTAAAATGTGTAATTTAATAGATTGTTGCTAACTATAATTGTGTTCATGTAGCCTAATTAGTATTCATGTATATATATACACACTCACCTAAAGGATTATTAGGAACACCTGTTCAATTTCTCATTATTGTAATTACCTAATCAACCAATCACATGGCAGTTGATTCAATCCATTTAGGGTTGTGGTCCTAGTCAAGATATCTCCTGAACTCCAAACTGAATGTCAGAATGGGAAAGAAAGGTGATTTAAGCAATGTTGAGCGTGGCATGGTTGTTGGTGCCAGACGGGCCGGTCTGAGTATTTCACAATCTGCTTAGTTACTGTGATTTTCACACACAACCATTTCTAGGGTTTACAAAGAATGGTGTGAAAAGGGAAAAACATCCAGTATGCTGCAGTCCTGTGGGCAAAAATGCCTTGTTGATGCTAGAGGTCAGAGGAGAATGGGCCGACTGATTCAAGCTGATAGAAGAGCAAGTTTGACTGAAATAACCACTCGTTACAACCGAGGTATGCAGCAAAGCATTTGTGAAGCCACAACATGCACAATCTTGAGGCGGATGGGCTACAACAGCAGAAGACCCCACCGGGTACCACTCATCTCCACTACAAATAGGAAAAAGAGGCTACAATTTGCAAGAGCTCACCAAACTTGGACAGTTAAAGACTGGAAAAATGTTGCCTGGTCTGATGAGTCTCGATTTCTGTTGAGACATTCAGATGGTAGAGTCGGAATTTGGCGTAAACAGAATGAGAACATGGATCCATCCTGTCTTGTTACCACTGTGCAGACTGGTGGTGGTGGTGTAATGGTGTGGGGGATGTTTTCTTGGCACACTTTAGGCCCCTTAGTGCCAATTGGGCATTGTTTAAATGCCACAGCCTACCTAAGCATTGTTTCTGACCATGTCCATCCCTTTATGGCCAGCATGTACCCATCCTCTGATGGCTACTTCCAGCAGGATAATGCACCATGTCACAAAGCTCGAATCATTTCAAATTGGTTTCTTGAACATGACAATGAGTTCACTGTACTAAAATGGCCCCCACAGTCACCAGATCTCAACCCAATAGAGCATCTTTGGGATGTGGTGAAACGGGAGCTTCGTGCCCTGGATGTGCATCCCACAAATCTCCATCAATTGCAAGATGCTATCCTATCAATATGGGCCAACATTTCTAAAGAATGCTTTCAGCACCTTGTTGAATCAATGCCACGTAGAATTAAGGCAGCTCTGAAGGCGAAAGGGGGTCAAGCACAGTATTAGTATGGTGTTCCTAATAATCCTTTACGTGATATATATGTGTGTGTGTGTGTGTGTGTGTGTATGTGTGTACAGGTAAATGTTTCTTATACCAAAAGCTGGTATAAATTTGCTGTAGTAAATGAGAAGAGGATGTTACATACTCATTTCAAATACAAATAAAATCAAATTTGTCTTTTGGTTTCTGATGTTTTATTTAACTATTTTATATTTTAAAAAGAGAATGTTGTAGTCTTTTCCAATACTATTAAAATAAAATGTGAATTGTTATGTTCATAACTTTTTTTTCTGGCTATAGATACTGCCACACTCCTGTGCAAGTGGTACAAACAGCACTTTGTCAGAACTTGCAACAATATGGCAGCTGCTTGACCTCAGGCAACTCCTTACCACACCAGTGAGCACTACAGAGGCAGGCTACCCATTGCTCATCATATTAAATACTACAACATGCAGAATGCATATTTTACCCTAATGCCTTTTATCCTGATGAAGATGGTTTGTCCTGTCAAAGAGTTACACAACATGACAGCTGAAGTGACTGATTGAGGTATTTGGCTCATTCGCCCCTCCTGACACGTTGTGATTTACTGATTGATGAATTTTGTAATTGTACAAGTTTTTTTTTCCATAGAAATATTAGCCTCCCTCGCATAATTAAAGAAAATTCCAAAATTCTGGTTTTAATTTCCAAAGAATGTCAGTCTCCTCTGCTCACTGGTCTAGAGTAAATAGTAGGCTAAATATAAGTATACATAGTAAATATAATACCATAGTTTTATTATAGTACAGTCTTACGTCATATTACAATTAATGTTAGTTAACTAAAAATTTTCAGAATCAAAATTCATAAAATGAAACTAAGACCAGTTCAAATCCAGAATATTTATATATAAAAAAAGTAAAACAGTAAGATGATGCTAAACTTTATGGTTTTCCTCACTTCTTGCAATTTAGGTCTTATGTTGTAAAAGCATAACAACAAAAATGAAAAAAAAAATTTGTCTATTTAAAAAAAAAAAAAAAAAAAATAGTGTATTCCATTTGTACAGTCTATGATTCCAACTCATGGCCTTCATGTTTAGTTATTCACTTTATTGCCATCTAGTGGTAGAATAAAAACAAGTTTATTGAACCCAGTCTTGTATACATAAAAAGTCCAAAATGAATAATCTTGGTGTCCACATTTAGGAAATCCATTGGAAAAAAATAACCTGAAAAGAATAATAATTAAATATCTTTTGAATGTGGAATAATAAACATATGTCTGTAGACCAGCCTCAAATATCCCTTCATTCATCAAGTGCTGCCCAATCTTCACCAGTATGTTATTACTTTTAATGTGCATAGTAATTCACCTCGAAGCGAGAGGTTACCCAAAAATAAAAATTATATCAGTTACTCACCCTCACGTTGTCCAAACCTGAATGAGTTTCTTTCTTATACTGAACACAAAAGAAGATATTTTGAAGAATGTCGGAAACCAATCAGTTGTGGGACACCATTGATATCCATAGTATTTATTTCCATACTATGGAAGTCAATGGGGTCCATCAACTGATTGGTTACAAACATTCTTCAAAATATCTTCTTTTGTGTTCAGAAGATTCAAACTCGAAGGTAATTAAATGATGACAATTTTAATTTTTGGATGAACTATCGCTTTATTATACTCATCTTGCAGTTATATGATACACAAAACTGTTTAAACACAATACGGTATCATACCACTCCTGTACACCCATTACAGTTAGAAAAACAAAAATTTACTTGATTACTAAAATGACTCAGTCATTAAAAAAAAACTTTGAGTATAATCAATGTGCATTAAACATGAAATTCTTATTTCGAAATATCCACATTAATAAAATTCAAAAAAACTTTTGGTACATTTTTGAACTTATGCTCAGCTCACTTTAAATGCAAATATACTTTGTACAAGTATACTTTACACTTTTAAAACAAATTGTAATTCATCAGTAAAATCTAGCACAAAACTCTCTCATTGTAACTAAGATAATTGGCTAAATTAAGACAAATCCATTCATTTAGTAATGCTTTGCTTCATGATGAAAAAAAAAACCCAATGTAAAAATGGTACAAACTTTTATTTTACTTACCTAATATTTTGTTACAGAATTACTTTTGTCAATGTACAGCTGTAGAAGTCTTAATTAAATAATGTGAACAAAAGTTTTATATAAGTTTTATTTCAAGTAACAAAAACTGGACAAACAGTAAATATCCAATTATACAAAAACTGTGAAATGAAAATAAAAGTGCTGTTTAACCGCTTAATGACACCTCAAACGGGTAATACTGGGGATAGTCATTAAGGACTTTCAGGCTTTCGTTGTACAGTTCCAGATCTGCAAAGCAAAATGGAAATATTTTACATGCCAGTGCAAATGACACTGACAATAAAACTAGCATAATCAATATAACAAATAATACCGAAAGAGACTTTGTCCTCACGATACTGGGTATGTGAAACAGCCATGATTGTTCCTTTGTTGGACACCATTCCAATAACCTCTACAATCCCACTCAGCTCTTCATCCAGCTAAACAGGACGGGGGAAAATATTACCTTTTTAATAAATACCAACATCATACACAGAAGTGCATCATATGCTGCTGAACTGTTCACTCACAGGATCATTGAGCTCCACTGATGCAATCTTTCCTTCTCCATCTGAAAGAGTAAGAGTCTTTCCTGATGGATGGACCTGTCAATACACAACCATACTGTCATGTTCACACGCTAGACAGAACTCATACTCTTCCAATACGTTTTTATTTGGCAATGCGTGGAACAATTTAGTCTTGCACTTAATATGATACTGAAATCTAGTCAAACACACTACACCGTATCATAACACTCATATCATGCATCATTCGTGCTTGATTTTTATTATACAGCTAACGCTAGATGGCTCATTACGGAGTAAATAAATGATCAAATGTCCATTATTCAGGACATGAACAGAAGTGAATAATCGGTCAATAAAGTTACCTTTTCCAAGCGTCCAATGAAGCAGACTGGTCGATTGATGTATTGAGACAACATCGACGTATTGATTCTGGTCTTCGGGGACTCATAAACGCCTGACATTGCGGATCTTTACGGCAAACCACACAAGAAATAAAACCCAAAATGACTTTAGCCGAGTCGTCAAACAGAACCGCGGGAAAACTCGGATTAGGTGACGTAGTTTGCCCCAGATGACCACGTTTCCGGTGCGTCAGAGAAAAACGCTCGAAACAAATAGCCTGTTAACTATAGTTCCTAGTTGTGGCAAGTCCGAATAAAAAAAATAAGAAAATAAAAAATAAAAAATAAAAGAAATGGTACAATATCGTCATTACTTAAAAGCTTCACAGAAACCTAGTGCGTCATGTTTTATTATTTTTTTCTAACCAATAAGTTACTCACTAGGGCTATAATAATACATTTCTAAATAAAATAACAATACGTTTGGTTTTCCTTTAGTCCATTTGTGTTTATTCATGTGGTATTTTCCACCATTAGAATAGATTTAACCCACATAAATCACATGCACGTGGTTATTTAATTGGCACATACATAATAAGCGTATATTCACAGTTGTTAGTTAGGGACATGCTAGTAAATATTTACAGATACATTATTGATGATTTACTACGTGAGCTTGAAGTACCGTCGCATTTAAAAAAAATGTTTATTGGAAACGGATTGTAAGAGTGAAACGCAAGCTTCTTTTGGTTTTCACACGGAGCGAAAAAGCAGACGGACACTACGTGGGAAAGACAAGACTCGTAAACAAAACTTCAGTCGAGTAGCTCGCTTTTACCACAACAAAACTGAAATATTATACTCATATGATTTTAAGTATGACAGTATTTCACTCAAATCTCAAAAAGATTGTTCTTTTTAGTGTTCACTGTATTTCAGCAGAAATGTAGTATAGCAGCGCTTGCTAACTTGCTTGTTTCTTGAGCTGTCTAGGAAAAACAAATCAGCAGCCCAGTTTTCATTGACGTTCATGTTGTGACTTTGTATAGATCACATTGATTTTGAATGCATACAGAAAAAGAAAATTATATTTGTTACACTCGATTGATTGCGAAATCTGCTTCATATCAGCATATCATCACGTGTGTTGAGGAGTGACTGATTTTCAACACAGACACACACAAGATGTTGAAGTTTTTCGGATTCAAGAATGACGGAGCCAAAAAATCTTCTGAGAGGGAAACTGATGGATTTGTCATCATTGGTAAGTAATTTGATCATTTTATTTTAGAAGCACCTTTCTCGTTGTCTATATTTTGTTTTATTATTTTAGTTGAATAAGAAAGTGAAATCTATCTATCTGTCTGTCTGTTTATCTATCTATCTGCCTGTTTATCTATCTATCTCCCTGTCCGTGTGACAATCCATCCATCCAAAATATTGTTAATAGTAAACTATAAATCCAAACATTGTTTGGTTAATTCCTATCCACCACAAGAGGGCAGTATATTTCAATCCTCTCATTCAGTGTGAATGTAACGTTGGTTCTTCAATAGTAATAGTTAATACAATTCTATCTAGTCTCATTGACGTATTTTTTCTTAATATGAAGTAGCAATCAATCAGGACATGTATTTGGGGTTCTTTGTACCTATGCAGACCACCATTTCCTGTACCTGAAGTGGATACAGATGGGCAATGGCCAGTGTTGGTCAAATGCCACAGCCTCGACAGTTAATACAATGATATAACACAGCCTACCTTTTGTTGTGCTAGTTGCAACTTACAGTAATAAGGTTTTATGTTTTTATGCCTCCCAGCCTACATTTTACTATATTAGAGGGAATGTAGGTCAAAGGGAAAGAGAGATCCCTTGCTTCATAAAAAGCAGGATATGTTTACTGAGAGCTTGAGCCAGATTTGAATAGCGCGCACCACATGCTCATGTAGTTTGAGGAAATATTGGTAACCAGGGAATGGAACATTACTGCTGAGGATAGATGGATGTTTGGCAAACTAAGCTGGGTCTCCAATTTAGGCTAACCATGCTGTGAGAATGTTTTGGAAATAAACAGAGAATTTCACTATAGGAGAGTGATGCTTTGATGCTTTTAATTTGAAGTTAACATTTATATGAAGCCTGCAAATCATGAACATAATGTTAACTGATATTAAATTATACTATTTGCACTATTGGCAAGGCCGTATGGCCTACATAAATATATAAGTAAATAGGCTCCGTTTTTGATTTCATATTGACTGTTTGGTTCTGGGATGTATAAATTATTATTATTATTTTTAATGCAAAGTCTCAGTGTTCATTTTAAACTGATTATAAATCTAGTATTGTTCTATAGATTTTTGAGTCATAGTCTTAGTACTTTAGGGTAGAATTGTAGATTAACTCAACTCAAGCATGATTCCTGGACTACAAAGGGGTTCGCCAGGCTGACGGGACAAACACATGACTGCTACCTTCACACAGCAACAGGACACACTTGTCGATTTGGTTTGGAGCACTAAATACGGTTTTGTTCACATTCCAAATTGACTACCTGAAATTTCTGCTAATTTTTCCTTTATGGAATCGCAATTGACAATTAGTCTATCATGTCATTGATATATGTAGCACTGCACATAACTCCTGCCGAGTGTGAGTAGTTCATATGAACTGAAGCAGTGCTCACTGCAGAGCCAAATGACATCCAGCTCCCCCTCTCTGGACGTCATGGGTGGAGCTTGAGATAGTCCAGCTCCACCTCTGTTGATCTATTGGGTAGAGGGAAATAGTTATGGGTAGGGTTAGGGTGTGGTTGGACCTTCTAGCTCCACTCATTACGCCCAGATTACACGGAAGGGGATCTGTACGTCATGCTCCATTCATTGGCTCTGCAGTGAGCAGCCTCTCATTCGGTTCACCTCCAGCACACTAGAACAGGCCCAAGGAACTTGCGTATGCGGCTGCGGTAACATGCTGACAGCACATAAGGGACACGATATAGGCTTACTTTACATTGCATTATTTATCTGTGCCACAGATCCACTTCTCTTGGGGAAAGAAATTCCTTGCTTTGACTTTGAAGTGCAAATGAGGCCATATATAATTTGTAAAATGGCAAATAGTAGGAGCTTGGCAAAGGATCAGTTTATGTTCCATGGCAACTCACCTTTATTTACATCTGTATTGTACAGCGCTTTATACAATACAGATTGTTTCAAATCAGTTTTGGCTGCATTGATCACTTAAACGCGTCAATTTCGCAAAAACTCCCATATATTGCAAAAAAAAAAAAATTTTTACGCTCGTATGAGGTGATTTTTCAGGCAATTCGAAAAAGGAATATTTCGCAAAATTGCAATGTAAACAATGTTTTTTTTTTTTTTTTTGCATTTACAGGTCACCTGGCATCCGTAAAAGTCACATCATTCTTTAAAGAGGGCGTGGTATGTTTGGACAGAAGACAAGTTCTTTTATTAAACTCATAAAAGACAAAAGAATTACGCTTACCATAACCTCCCAGAAACACCTCATATGTGGCCGCTCCCAGTATAAGGGGTTTTCCTTGCCATTAACGCTTGGATAACATGCCTACTTCTCCTTCGATTAAAATTAATGGCTAGTGCGGTGGCTGCGAGAAACGTAAACCTATATCTGTCCGTCGCCATGATTTTTGAACAAGGACAGTACAAGCAAAATGTTGAGTTTTTTAATAGTTTCCATTATAATTGTAATTGTTTGAATAATTTATCATAATATTAAATGCCCATTCACAGCAAGAACAAATGCTATAACAAGCGATAAACATCTTGGCGTCCACAATCCACACCAAGAGACGATAACATTCTGTTTATTCTAAGCACCTGAGAACACTACACCCAGAACACACGCTTTAGAGTCAATGGATCTGATTGGCTGTCAATGTTTTTATTGGTCACCAGCCTGAAAAAATCGATCTGAAAGTGATTCCTACGATATCGTTACGGTTGTGGTGTGGGTGCTATTTTGTTAAAACTTTGATGATAGTTATCGTTCTTGGTGTTGATATTGATTTAATGCTTTAAGGGACTGACTGTATTACAGCTAAAGTTATCCAGCCAATAGCACTGAGTAGTTTTCTACTTTTCTTAATATTGTTTTTTTTTTATTTGATTTTAGATGCTTGTGTAATGTAAAGCCTTCCAGTGAATGAATTCAATAATTGTGCTCTTTCACACTTAATGTGTCCATGTGCTACAATTGGTTTTCCATGATTTTAGCTATTAAAGCTGAATAAAATTAATTTGGGAATTTATACATTCAAGAAGAGCATGTGTTTATTATATGACAGATTTGGCCTACATAAAGAGCCATTTTGTCCGATCTGGTCATAAACGGATCAGGTCTGTCAGCGATGCACCAAAATTCTGGCAACAAAAAAATTGGCACTTTTTCGGTTTCAGACGAAATCATTGATCGAAACAATGCGGTTTAATTAGCGCTTTTTTAAATTATGCTTTTCTCCAATTACTGTATGTGCACATCTCCCCCACCCCTTCCCCCCCCCCCCCCCCCCCCCCCCCCGAAAAAAAAATAACCACCTTTCAAGCTGGTGCATGACCAAAAACACACAGGAAGACCTTAAAAAAAAAGAACAACAGGAAAGCAGACTGTCACAATGATCTCAAACTTTAATACAGTAATAGACAAACTATGTTTTGACTCTTTCAGACTTCAGTGTCAGGTTGCAATAAGGAAAATTTCTTTGGCTGAAATATCAAGAATCAGCTCTATCAACTTAATTTATTACCTGAGAACACAATGTTCAGAACACCCTAACAGCAATCAAACCAGAGTTCAAATACCAAAACTTTACTTTCAGTTTTGATTTTCAGTTAAAACATCAAAACAAAAGGGAAATGAAACTTGAATTGTTGTTTTGGTTAAAAAATATATTTTGGTGCAATACCGAATACCATAATTGCAATAGCAACTGGTATAGGGAAGGTCTTAAAAGAAATTCCCTCTTACAGTGTTTTGCAGCAAATAATTAATTGTCGTTTGGAGATGGCAGTTTGAGACCACATGAGGAACAGAGAGCATTGCCCATGCAAAAAAAAAATAAAGCATGTGACCCACATCATGATGCAGTCGGAAACTGCAGTCCAGGAGAGGAACAGTGACTTGCAAACTAACACCAAGACCTGGTGACCCCTGGTGCCGCTTATATCGCTGTCAGTGTGAACGCCCCTTTAAACACAAGTCATACAAGCTTTTTCCCCGAACATAAACAATGGACACCATCTCAGAGGGAGTTATTTGTGGAGGTGTTGTGAAGGTGTTAATAACACAGGGAGGAGCCGTGGTGTGTGTGAAGGCCCCAGAGGTGAGCAGACGATCACCAAGACATTCAGCTGTGTGATTTTCAGGAGCAACAGGAAGAGGCTGGCTTTCATTTTCAAGCAGGAATTACACCAGCTGCAACTTCAGACAGGAAAAAGATGTAATGATGCGAACGGGTCTTACCTGGAGAATGCCTGTTTATGTTACACAGCATTCGGTCTAGTTATGGTTTCAAGGTGTTGCAGGTTACTCTTAAGTAACACCGTTGATTGTGGCTGTAAGTACGTAGAAGGAATGCTTTGTAATATGATATATCTACGATAGTAATCTAAGAAAGTAATCTACCTTGTTAAATGTAGTTAATCCACATTATTGTCCTGGCCGTGGAGGAAAAGTTATTATTCTTTTTGAAAATCAAGCCGTTACCGTAAAGCATCTATGACTGGCGTTGGGAATCGCTATGCCTTTCTTCTCTGGTTGATTTTAAATATATTCATTGTTTTTATACTTTGCCTTTCAGGTGAAACTGTTGAGGACCAGCGACGGAAGATTCAATCCATGAACATTGAGCAGCCTGCAACAAATGTAATAGTACAACCATCTAAGGTGTGTTTTGTTTTACTTCGTAAAGTGATCCATAATTACAAATACTTAATGATGGTATGACAACAAACTTCAAACAAAATTTAAGTCATCATTCACTTATAATATTCCCATCCAGTGAGCTGTTAATGTGAGACTGAAACTTTGTATGCATTTGTACGATGTGATTGGAAAAGCATGAAGGTCCAACCCTGAACCTAACCATTAGTAGGGCGTAAGCAGATAATTCAAACATGTAGAAATTCATTTGAATTACCCATCAATTTTCCAAAACAAAACGGTTACAAATTGCCGTTGCTGGTTCATTGAAAGTATAGGCTCAAAAGATTGAACAATTCACTGACTCATTGGTCCAGTCCCAGAGGTTCACTGGTTAACAGTTCACTGGAGGGCAAGATTATTAGTGAATAACAACTTAAATGTTAGTCCATTCTTCACATAAATCTATCACATAGCAGAAGACTGTAAATGTAGTGCACATCACAAGTCAGAATCATAAAGGCAACATTCAAGTTGCAGTCAAATTTACCGTTATTTACATGGGCAAAATTCAGTCATTTCTTTTGGAATCCTGGAATTTCTCGTGAGGGAAAGAAATTTCCACAGAAAGATTTGCAACAGGTTTAATTTAGTTGAACAACAGAAAGCTGCTCACTTTTAAAGTGACTTTTGTTGACTTTTTATTTACACATAGATGCACTATTAACAGTGGACTTTTTTGCTGGCAAATTTCACTAGTGTCACCGCACATTTATGCTTCTTTTATCCATTTTTGGATTCAACAGATGGTCAATAAATGTGTGATTATTTGGAAAAGAGCTGTATAAAGACTCTATGATGTGCATGCTTGTTGAGGAAAGGTGTGCTGTTACTTTTTTTTTTAAGTGATCAAACTTACGAGTTTGACCTGGCGGATGATGAAACATCAAAACATTCTTTGCTTAGAGCTGAGTATCAGTAAACATAGTATGCTACGTTTTCAGTATGATCCTAATTAAATCTTAAGGATCACTCATAGAGTCGTCTATGTTAGTGGGTTGGCGTGATTTCCATATGCTGTGTGCTGGACGCGCAACAGCACCGAGGAGAGAAAGAGCCCCTTGAGTTGCGCTGGCCGAGCGGGTGTGTGACAGGTGCCAGGTGGAATGGACTGAACAGCGCCAACATGTGCCGCTGCCATTCATCAATCTGTTCCAGCACCGCCTGGAGACATATGGCTAATGAAAGACACTCAGTCTCACTCTTTCTCATTGAATATGAGAGGCTTTCACAAAATCCCAAAGCCTAGAGTCAGTTATTGGAGTTGACTTGTGGACAGGATAAGTGCGTTTTACAATCACATGGACAAAATAATGGAAAAACCACATGAAAAACATCAGCTGTCAAAGAGGCCTGACAGGATGTAGTTTGATATGTGAGTTTCCTAAGAATTATTTGCATAAGTTCTAAAAAGGTCACATGATCACAAAAACAGCACAATGATTTAAAGCAGAGTTTAGTTTAGTTCCCCAACCCCAATTAAACACACCACCTGAACCTGATAATCAAGGTCTTACTAGGCATACTAGAAACTTCCAGGCAGGTGTGTTGAGGGATGTTGGAGCAAAACTCTGCAGGACAGTGGCCCTCCAGGACCGAGGTTCGACACCCCTGCTTTAAAGGTTTAGTTCACAAATGAAAATTCTGTCATTATTTACTCACTCTCATATCGTTACAATCCCATAAGACTTTCATTCATCTTCGGTGCACAAATGAAGATATTTTTAATGGAATTTGAGAGAACAGAGGTTCAAGAAAGAAAGTAGAGTTGAGCTTCCATTTACTATATTTGAGTGCTCTGTGTAAGTTCGCTGATCAAATAAACCACTCGATTAATATGGATTACTTTTACAAGCTCTTGATGAACATTTTGGACTGTGTATGTTTTGGGTGAATGGAGTCTTGATTCTCAGATTTCATTAAAAATATCTTAATTTGTGCACCGAAGATGAACGAAAGTCTTATGGGTTTGGAATGACATGAGACTGAGTAATTGACAGAATTTTCTTTTTTGGGTGAACTAACCTAACTGAACTGAACTAAGTAAATAAAATAAATCGTATTTTTTTATGGAATGGTGCAGTGTTTCTTATAAAGGATTCATCTGTGCACAACTGCACATCATCCTTTTTTTTTAAAGTAATCTTTAATAAACACATTAACGTCCTCTCCCTCTTGTAACATCTCGTCTCTGATGACGTGTGCACTGGGACAATAATCCCGCTTCTCCAGCAACCTGTTGCTAACATGAGATCACAGCAATTAACAAGGATCCAATCAGTTCCCAATAGACAAAATCCAAAAGGTCCTGCCCTACATATTTTTTTTCCTGTTTCACTCGGATATACGCCACAATAGGGAATGCTTTTCACGCTTGATGCAGACTTGAATTGACACTACATGCGAAACATTGACAGGAACAGAATGACACTTCATTGCAAAGCTGTTAAATGCCACGAAAGCACATCCTCAGAAATGACCAGAGAGTTGAATTAGCAGTTCTGTGACTCAGTCGGACGGCCACAAGCCGTGTGTTATGAGCTACACAAAGCTGCTATTCAGAAACCTCATTCAGATGATTAAAGGACAAGCTGAGAATTCAAATCAGTTACTTACCTTGTCTATCAAAACTGGTATGATTTATTTTTTTCCTTAAAAAGTATATCCAAGCTACTCTTTTCCTTACAATGAGTATGAATAGAGACCAATATAGAAGATTCAATTGTGAGTGAAACACATTTTTGTCTATTTCTCGCACAGAGCTATCATGTGGTTTTGAGACTTGGATTTTAGTGCAAATCATATGGACTGCGTTTATTGTGCTTTTAGTCTTTGTTGGGGCTGGACAGCTTTCGATCACCATCCACTTTCATTCGTATGGAAGTTAAGATTTCCACCTTATTTAGTTCAGTTAGTTGTTCAGTGTTTTTGCTTCTCCCTCTATGTATTGTTCCAGACTCGTGTTACAGTAAAGAACTGACATTAATAGATCATCATTCCCTGTCTGACATGTGTTTGGCACTCATATAAGACAAACAGGAAAAGTAAGAAACCACCTCCAGCCTCCACAACTAAGACAACCAGATTCTGTTTACCTGCAGCTTAAGAAAGCTTTGCTCATTTAATCACTGACAAATTAACATATTTTTGAGCATTTAGTTCCACATTTGACCTTAACTGATAATGCACAGGATTGACAGTGTCTTACTGGTGTATTAGAGCTGATTAGTTTTAATACACCACTACACCCAAACTATTATATATTTTAGAATTTTCTTTGCCATACAAAGGTTTTGGTCAGGGTTTGGTCAAAGTCGTCATTTATGCTCACCAAGGCTGTATTTTTTTTTTATCAAAAATACAGTAAAATATAAAATATCTGTTTTCTATTTGAATATATTTTCAAATGTAATCTATTCCTGTGATGGCAAAGTTGAATTTTCAGCATCAATACTTCAGTCTTCAACCATGATACAATTTCTTTTTTAGGATGAATAGATGAATAGAAAGTTCAAACGACTAGCATTTAAACGTTGAAATCTTTTGTAACAATATAAAAGTGTTTACTGGCACTTTTGATTAATTTAATGTGTCCTTGCTAAATAACAGTTTTAATTTCTTTCAAAAAATGAAAAATCTCACAGGCCCAAAAATTGTATTGTCTTGATGAAAATAATTCACATCTATTTACAAACAGTTTTAAATGTGCTGTACTGTGTTGCACATCTGTGCATCATTAGTTGTGTCAGACTGTGAAGTTCAGCTGTAGTTGTGGTACAACATGTGACTTCCTTCATTGTGATGTTTCAGGGCTGTAATGAATCCTCATCCACCTCATATGATACCAGATTTCTCAGCTCTGTGGCTGCAGGCTTTCTCTTTTTGGGGGTAATAATGAGAGGCACATTTTTGACTCATTGCAGTCCGTCTTACTAATAACAAATAATGCTAAAGGAATTGATACCTGACACATTATATCACCTGACCTTGATGGTGATGATAACGAGTAAAGGCTGAACTTATTTAACATTGATGAGGATTTAAAGAGCTAAACACCTGCCCACAGTTTGGTAAATGGTACTATAGTTGAGTCACACATGCTGTGATGAACATAATAACAGTACTGCTCTTCAACAGATCAGTTTTCACTGTGGATTTTCTTTCTTTTTGTTCAGCCATCCAGTGCCGGGAACAGAGGATTTGCAGAGACTGCTCAGCCTTCCTCTCAGCCCACATCTGCTAAGATGTCCTCAGAAACGCACGGTGTAGACGCCACCCCTGCTCTCCCTGAACTTCTAGGCGATATACCGTTCACTTTAGCACCACACATCCTTGCCATGCAGGCAGGCCTGCCCTTTGTAACAGATATCACCTTGCCTCACGACATAAATGACAAACTAGCCAACTTTCGTTATGACTTCTCCTTGGAGAACTCTGTGCTTTGTGAGCCGTGACTCAGCCCATCAGGCATATCACTAACTCGTGAGTGATGAACTATGAGCCTTTGGTTGTCAAGATTCTCCTTAACCGCTTGCCTCTTAAATAAATGAAGATCTAGTTTCAGTTAGCTGAAAAAAATCGGTCACTGACTATAGGGTGTTGGGCTCAAACGAACATATTGTCCATTTAGTTTAAATAAGTTAGTGAAGTTCGCATCAAGATGGTTTACAGTCTCTCAGGATCTTGCACTTGATTGTGTGAGATGAGTGTGACCGCCTCATTTAAAAACAGTAGATGAGTATTTATAAGATGACCTATGGCTTTACATTTTTCAAAATGTAGTTTGTTTAAATTTTACGGGTGTGTAAATTCTGTGCAATTTTGCATTTGGACTCTGTGGGGTCCTGTAGCATAAGATAATAGGCTGAAATTGTTTCGAAACTGCTGTTTCTCAGTAGTTGCATTCGGTTGTTTGATGTTTCAGACATCACAGTCTGCGTTGGCCTTCCTCAGTTTTTCCTTAGTTCTGCAAAGACTTACTGTAATTTATGGAACCGGTTTCAAGAAGTTTGCTTGCAGATCGTTCACTTAAACCAGTCATGATACATAGAAAGGAGGATTTTATAGTAATCTGTCACTCAGAAATGTAATTCTTTAAACATATCTCAAATAAATAATTGGATAACATATCTAAGTATTTAATTAAAAAATAAATTATATTTTTTAAAATATAAATAAATATTAAAAATGACAATCATAATGGCCTTTTGGCTAATCCACTAGATTTGCTGTAACTCTACAGTGAGTACCTATAAACCTTAAAGGTGTAGCAAAAACACTCCTCTGTCTGCTACTGGTCAACCAAACAGATAGTCCCGCCGTTAACTGACGCCATTGGTTGAGTCGGTGTTGCTGTGCCGGGCTGTTCGGGATGCAAACAATGTTTTGATGGGTGTTTACACTTTTCAGGGAAATCAGTATAGAATAAAGCTTATAAAACAACAAAAGCAGAGCGTGGTACACCGTAGTCTTTACGTAGCCACTGGTGCTCATTGGATCAAACTAAAGATGAAATAGTCCAAGCACTCACATGGTGAAAGTGAAACGCATTTAATTAACTGGGCTTAATCATTAAAAACCTACAAATAAAAGTGTAGATCTACTCGTTTTTACTTTTTACTTTCACCACGTGAGTGCCTTTGAGTATTTTGTTTTTATAATTAGAATTTTGCTTACTTGTAGTTGTGTCTGCATATTAAGTTGGGATATGAAGTAGTTTTACAACACAAAAATTACACACATCACCTTAAGTGAAAGAATCGCACTTAAAATTGAGAGACGGACATTTCAGTGCTCATTATAAATAGGCCAATATTATATCTCTCTGTTTGTAAATGTATGCAAATATAAAAAAAATGTTGGTGTGAACATTGCATACATCTACTGTTGTTGTTTGGTTTTAATGCATGAAGATTTTAAGTTCTGCTTAGATAATGCCCCATTTTTGAAGGCAGGTATGTATTCTGAACATTGATTGCAAAAACATGCACATGGATTTTAATAGGATTTACTGTTCTGTTTGAACAGGCTACATAGTTGTTGATCTCTTTTTTTCCCTCTCTCATCTGAATTTCAGTTAATGAATGGGTTTTATAGTGCGTGCTGCTATGTACACAATGCACTCAGGTTTAGCTGTGTCTACTTTACGTCTTCTGTACTTTACTTGATAGTTTATTTGCTTTATCACATCAAATCTCACTTTTGTTTATTAAATATTTATATATTTTATTGGTATTTGTTTTGATTTGTCAGATGCAGTTATTTAATCTAAGGTTCCTCCTAATTTCTCAGTCACTGACCAGTCTTTTTCAAAACACTGTACTGAAGTAATCAAAGTTTGCATTGTGCTGTCTCTGCCCTTTAAAATGTCTGTAAAATAATGTAATGTCACTTTAACTATGGATTCCTTATTGATTCATATCTGGGAGAGAATTTCTCATTGATTCTGATCCTACATGATGTTTATGCAAAATTCTGAGCATGAGCGGAATGTAATGAAAATGTTTAATTAAAATCGTATTTGCATACATTGTTTTGTTGCAATTTGCTGTTTTGTTTGTACATATCTTGCAAATATTATTTAGCACAAATATTATATAAAATTGACGACTGTACTTATAGGTAAAATACATTTATTTATACACAGTATATAAAAATATTTCATAAAAGGCAAAAAATTTAATGTTAACAAAAATGTCACATCACTGTTTTGTCCAAAAACCTTTTATATTACTGAATTGAATAAATTACATTTAAATTAACAAATGTAATAAATGACGTTTAAAATGTGACAACTTGCCCCAATTTGAAATGTATTGGGTAAACTTATTCTGAGTATACTGCTTAACCTTCTAACTCAAATTGTAATTAATAAATTTAATAAATGACATTTAGAGGCCCGGTCTCTCGTATGTCTTCTAATGCTCTTTGCATTGCTTACCGTTAAGTCCGTTACACCATCTGTGTTATCTAGTATTAATGTTTGTACTTTGCACCATTAGATTAGTCTGTCAGTTTACAGTCTCAACCAATAGCAAGACAGAATCCCAAACGTTCTTAACCACAATTAGTCCATTGGCTCCTTCTGAGTCCATCATTTTCGCCAAACCAATCATATTTTATTTTGATCTTGCGATGCACCAATCAGAGGTCGTAAGAGCGCCGGACGCTCCCGCCCACACGTCTCGATGACTGTGCCGCTGAAGTGCCTGTCATTTCATTTGGAGTACACTAGGCAAAGAGGGGTGCAGAGACACACGACAGTCGGGATAACATTTCTTCAGCGTCAACTTTTTTAGGTTTCCAGACTAGGATGAACCCCTGACACATTTTAAGGACAAGTTAGCGTCATCCAATCATCTGCATGACTAAAGGACAAAAACTTCGTTCAGGGAAGCTACATTGCTACAATTTCTGCACACTAACCAACAAGCTGAGGCTGCGCATTACACTAACTTTAAAATAAGCTTCTGCTTTTTTAACTGTTAAAATA
The DNA here is from genome assembly GCA_030578255.1 of Tiaroga cobitis. Classification (NCBI taxonomy): domain Eukaryota; kingdom Metazoa; phylum Chordata; class Actinopteri; order Cypriniformes; family Leuciscidae; genus Tiaroga; species Tiaroga cobitis. Next base: position 15,430,221 of record CM060609.1, read on the forward strand.
CTTTTAATAAGAAGTTTAATTAATGACGTAAGTTTAGTCAATGAAGGCTTGGGAAGGAATGTATTAGTGTATTTTTTAGTAAATCTACCACATAGTTAGGATCAGTCATGTCAGCATCACCTGTGCATTCGGCTCGGGTCAAGCGCGGCAATGACGGGTCCCCCATCAACACCTCCTCCTCCTCTTCCTCTTCCTCAGCAACAGCATCATCATCATCATCATCCTCCGCCGGCAACACGAGCCGGTTGCAGCCCATTCGCGCCACGGTGCCCTACCAGCTCCTGCGTGGAAATCAGCAGCACAGCCCGACCCGCCCTCCTGGGTCCTCCTTCTCCTCCTCCATCTCAGTCGGAAGCAACACAGAACCGACCGCAGCAGCCCAGCACAGCAGCTCCAGTTCCGACAGCCCGACGCTCGCCAGTCCGGCAGGAAACGGCTCGCTGGACGGTCGGCTGATCCCGGGGCAGAGGCGCTCTCCTCCGGACCACAGGAGCTCACCCGAGCGCTGCCCTCATTCACCTGTCTTAAAAGGTAAACAACAGGCCCAAATCCTGCTTCATTTACTGCCATTCATTTAAGCATCTTCACATACGCTGCTACTAGAGTCGTTTAATTGGGTCAGGGTGTTTGTCATGCTCTGTATATGAAAAACGCATCCATTCTTCACATAAAACTGTCACTGTATAGCGCTATAAACCAGAAACCCATATAGATGACAGATGACACTCAAATCACAGATGTAATACGAGTATTAGATATATTACAGTGAATACATAATAAAAATACATTTGACCCTATTAACTAAATCTGCTTATTTATTTAAGATCGAAACCAAATGCGTTTAAAGCGTTAATATACCAATGTGCATAATCAGGATGCATCATTCATGACCATGGCTGTGATTTAAAACCTAGTGAGTTGCCTAGACAGTCATCGCATATCACGAACACGAACGTTTTTCCCGTTGGGTCATTAGCGTTTTTTGAAACGCTGCGTTCGGTTCCATTCTGTTTCTGTCTTAAACGCAAGAATGCGTCCCGTGTACACGCCCCCTTTGATGCCCAGACAAGCCGTCTATGTAGTGAGCTCGTTAGGTTTCGAGAGTGAGACACGGCCCGCGCTGGGTCAGCTCCTGCTAAAGCTAGCGATCTGTAGCTTCAAAAACACACGCATAACTACCAATATTACGTTCTTTCTATGTCTCCAGGCCTGAATGAGCTTGCATGTCTTTCTCATAGTTAATTCACTGTTGTTTATCGAGCAGGGATGGAAAGAATTACGTGGGTAATTGGAGGTTGTGTGTGTGTGTGTGTGAGAGTGTGAAGGCCACACAGGGGGCCTCGTCACAAACTCACAACCTCAACCCTGCTGTTCTGCTTCATAACACATTATTATGAAACCTAAATGTTGCAAATTGAGCACCTAAAACCGTATCTAACAACTTGACGTGTTGCCTGTATATTTAAGATAAATAACATTTTTAAATAAATAATTTTAAATAATTTTTAATCCATTGCATTAACAAAATATCAAACCAAAAACAATGTATTTGCATGCAGTGATATCACATTTAGAGAGCAAGTGAGTCCAAATACTTTCTGAGGCCAATGGATATGGATGGAGATTGTGGTTTAAAGGGGTCATATAATGGGTACATGTACTTGTTGATTGTACTGAAATGCATGTTGGCAGTGCCTGTACACAACCATGACATGATGATAAAAATCCATCCAGTGTTTTTTTTTTATCTCCTTATATGTTTTCCCCTGTCTCAAATCGAGCCGTTCGACTGTGTGACGGCACGCGGCGTTTCAACACAGACCCGCCCTGAGCGAGCAGTCATCATAGTCCGCCATTGTTGATACGCTGGAGCAGAATGGCGTCTAAGTGATTGTGGTGTTCTGTTCTTGGGTGTAATCACGAACACAGCAGTCATTTTGATGTTCCTAAATCCGAACCGCGGAAGACGCAGTGGCTGAGTTTTGTTTTCGAAGGGAATATTCCCCACGATCAACGTCAATGCTTTCATATTTGCGCGAATCATTTCTCACCAGACTGCTTTATAAACAAGGTTCAGTATAAAGCTGGTTTTGCTAAGAAGCTGCTCCTGAAAAAAGAATCGGTACTAACTATTCGTGTTCCTGCTGCACCTCCAGAAGAAGTGAGTGTAAAGTTTTATTAACCTTTATATTAATCTTTGCAAATCACTTGCACGCTTCACGATGGTTTACACTCAGGGTACATAAACGACGTTCTCAATATAATTCATAATCCCACGTTTATAATGAACAACGCGTTATGTAGGGAGGCACCGAATATTCGGCCACCGAAAATTTTCGGCCGAAAATGGCCCAAAAGTGCATTTTCGGTTTTCGGCTGCAAGACTTTTATCACCGAAACAATACGGCCGAAATGTTGTGATGACGCAAACCGAAACTGCGACCTGCACGTGCTTGTCTGAAGCAACATGTCTGCGGTGTGGACTTATTTCAATATATCTGAACCCGCGAGGAAGCCTTGTTTATACTTTCGCCTGCCTCCGCAGCGCGAGTCTCCACAGACAGCGCGCGCACCTCTCCAAACAGTCGAGGCGTTTATACTTGACGCGCTCGCCGTTGTACTATTCTTTGAAACGACAGGGAGCGACTCAAGTAACTGTCCTCTAACCATCAGGAGTCTGCAATGTTTATTTTTTAGTATACCACCACCAATACAAAAATAATCATGTAAAACCTAGTAAACCCTGAGATTATTACTTGTGACATTACAAAAAAATATGTATATGGGAACATGTATGTATGCAACTAAATTAACGCTCTCTTAAATATTTTCTAATTTCACTAAACATATTTCATTAAGTTTTGTGTATATTTGTATTAAACATGGACCTTTGTTCATTAAAAAGGCTTTTTATGCTATTGTATGCTCATTTTTAAAAATGTAAGCAACTAATTTAGACGTGCAAACTGGGTGCTGGCGTGATAAGTTCGTGCTCGGCTTTGTTTTTATGAGAGAACATTTCATTTTAAAACCTTTCTGCAGGCCAGTAGATTATTATTTAATGTACACATAAGTGGGGTTTAAGTTAAACATTTTAGTTTGAATTTTATTTTATACTGTGCATTGTGCTAAATTAATATTTGCATAATTTGTAATTTGATTTATTCTTTGAAAATTTTATATTAATTTATGCAATTGCAATGCCTTGATTTTAGTAAAGTTTCTACACAGTCATAGCCATAAATGCAATGGTACTAATAATTGGCATAATTTCTTTCGGTGTTTCGGTTTTCGGCCTTGGTTTCCTCTTTTTCGGTTTTCGGTTTCGGCCATGAATTTTCATTTCGGTGCATCCCTAGCGTTATGGTTATTGTGTTATTACAAACTGTGTACGTATAAGTTACATCAGTAAACACACAGCGTTTGTATCTCACTACTCTACCCTGCCAGTACATACAAAGATAGATCAAAGTGACATTACGTTAACCAACCATTCAAGTCGAACTTCTTCGGGGCCTTCATCTTGTTCCAGGTCCGACTCCGGTTCAAATTGATACGGTTGCACAGATGTGTCCTCAGAGACTCCCGCTGCCATTCTTACTCCAAAATATTCCCTCAACTGTTGTCAAGGCCACACTCCACGTGTCAAAACGCCCCACAGAACAGAGGGGTGGAGTGATCGAAGCTCATTATCATTTAAGTCAAGTCAAGTCAAATATATTTATATAGCGCTTTTCACAATACAGATTGTATCAAAGCTGCTTCACAGTATCAATCAAAAAAACTTAACAATGTTTGTTTATTACTGGAAAAAAAAGACATCCAAGTTTGGTAGAGCTGATCAATGGTATGATTGGTTAATTAATTTGAATATCCCCAACTGAGCAAGCCAAAGGCAACAGTGGCAAGGAACCGAAAAACTCCATCCAGTGACCTAAAGGTGTCCTAACACACCATCAGATGACCCTATGGAGAAAAAAAAAAAACCTTGGGAGAACCCAGGCTCAGTCGGGGGCCAGTTCTCCTCTGGCGTTTATGAACTAGAGGCCGAATTTACAGTAACTGTAAGATAAAAAATGTATATGAATGCCTGGCTAAATAGATGCGTCTTCAGTCTATTTTTAAACTCTGAGAGCGAGTCTGAGCAACGAACAATATCAGGAAGGCTATTCCAGAGCTTCGGAGCTAAATGTGAAAATGCTCTGCCTCCTTTGGTGGATCTGGATATCCTAGGAATGACCAGAAGCCTCGAATTTAGTGATCTTAAAGAGCGCGATGGATTGTAGGGCGATAGAAGATCCGTTAAATAAACTGGAGCTAAACCATTTAGAGCTTTATAAGTCAAAAGCAATACCTTGTAATTAATACGGAACTTTATAGGTAACCAATGAAGTGATGATAAAATCGGTGTTATATGATCATATTTTCTTGATCTAGTAAGAACTCTAGCGGCTGCATTTTGGACTAACTGTAGCTTGTTTATTGAAGATGCAGGACAACCAGCTAATAAAGCATTACAGTAATCTAGTCTCGAGGTCATGAATGCATGAACTAACTTTTCTGCATCAGAGACTGATAGCATGTTACGTAGCTTAGCAATGTTTCTAAGGTGGAAAAAGGCTGTTTTTGTAACATATGAAATATGCTTTTCAAAAGACAAGTTGCAGTCTAATGTAACACCCAGGTCTTTTACTGTAGCGGATAAAGTAACAGGGCATCCTACTATGTTAAAGTCGTGCTGTGTAAGGTTTTGTGGACGGTTTTTACAACCGATAAGTATTACCTCTGGATTTAATAAAAGAAAATTACGCGTCATCCAATCTTTTATATCTTTAACACAATCTGTCAATTTGGACAATTTAGCGTATTCATCTGGCCGTGATGAAATATATATTTGAGAGTCATCAGCATAACAATGGAAACTAATTCCATGTTTCCTTAGAATATTACCAAGTGGCAGCATATATATTGAGAATAATAAAGGGCCTAACACAGATCCCTGCGGCACTCCATAGTTTGCCGAAGTTATGATCGATTTTTCTCCATTTAAGTAGACGAAATGGTAGCGGTCAGATAAGTATGACCTGAACCAGCTTAATGCTTGTCCTTGAACACCAGTGTAATTTTGTAGTCGATCTAAGAGTATTGTGTGATCTATAGTGTCGAACGCAGCACTAAGATCAAGTAAAACTAGTACTGAGATACAGCCTTGGTCTGAAGCTAAAAGTAAATCATTTGTGATTCTAACAAGCGCAGTTTCAGTGCTATGATGTGGCCTGAATCCAGACTGAAACTTTTCATAGATGTCGTTTTTAAAGACACGCAGTTAAATGGCGTGCTGAAAACAAAGCTGTTTTTGACCAGGTAAAATGAGTGTTTTCTTACAATACTAATGAGAATTTTTAATGAAAGTATATAACAAACTTTTCATTTAGACCCTAAAGAATCATATTAACTTGTATAAAAATGGCATTATATGACCCCTAAGTATGCAGTCATTTTTGTTGACATTATCGTCATGAATCCCTTGACATTATTTTGATCATTGATTATGAATTGGTGTTTGTGGTAAGGCATTCCTTCTGAGTGGCTTCAGAAAAAAATAGACTGCAACTGGGCCCATGCGAAAACAAGGAAAATATCTGAAGGGCATTAAATGTAGTCACGCAGTGCTGATGTTGTTAAAGTGTAAATTGCAGGTTAACCACCACAACCAATTAATGTGTAAATTAAAGTGCTCAATATGTATATATTTAAACATTTCTGTCTTAAAATGCGTTAAAATAACATTTATTGGGGTTTCAAACGTAGCATGTTTTTTTTACAGTAACTGGGTGATGACGTCATAAGAGGGAGTAGCAACCCATAGCAACCCGTACTCTGCTAGATTCCTACTGTTTGTGGCTTGACTATGGAGAACGACTGGGAGACTGAGGAGGTGGGAAACCATCAAATTCTTGATGGACCACAGCCCTACAATTTATCAATTATCAATGCTTGGTGTGAGGAAAATGAGTGGAGGGTTGGCCAGGTGTCCTGGTTAGTAGCTAGAGCTAGCCTAGGTTAGCCTGGTGCTAATCCGGATAACATTAGGGAACAACCCAAAGTCTTTTCAAAATCTTGCCGTCATGTAAAATAGCAAGGAGGGACAACGACTGAAGACATTATTTACTTACATGGTGTTACTAGCCCTAATCCGAGCTGCAGAGATGCACACACTGCATAGGCACAATAGCGCTTTTGCTGGCATCTGCTGACAGAACGCGATATTGCCTGTGCTAAAACGCAACTAATTAGCGATGCTCATTGTCAGATAGAAAAAAAGAGATTGATGCCCCTATCGCTGTGTTTGACAGGTGTTTGTGTGGGCTATGCCACCCAATGGAATCAGCAGTGGAGAGTATGTGCTGCCGTGAGGTGAACGCGTTTTCGACCCGCGACCGGCAAATCTGACGTGCCTCACGCAACATCCTGGTTTTGACGCATGCTACCTGAACTCGTTTGTTTTGAGAATAGCTTACTCTCATTTCAGGCAGGATCACGGTCCTCTGGGACTTACAACTTCCCTTTAAGGTAGAAAAACATGTTGCTTATGTCTAAAATGGAACGTATACCTGATGTTTACACATGGTACAATCCACTTTCCCTCTGTGTATACATTAGTGGTACATTTGCATAAGTTGAAACATTCCTTCCCTTGTAAAGAACATGCCAACTGAAGTATCATCATTAGTGGAACATCTCTGCTCAGTGAACGTTACATTGCACACATACTTGTATGCAAAATATTAGTGATGCACCGATGTGAAAATTGTGACCGATACCGATAACCATATTGCTGTTATGGCCGATACCGATATTTACCGATGTAGGTATCTCTGTATAGAAAACACATTAGGGCTGGACGATATTGGTAAAAAATGACATTGCGATATTTTATTTTTTTGCGATATAAAAACAATTTCACCAGATAACTAGAATAGCTCTATTTGGAAAGAATGAATCATTCTAGAATGACTGGGGTGGTTTTGTCATGGAGTAAATCCGCATAGAAACTAATATTAATAGAATGTTAACTATTGTAGTTAACTAGACTTTAATAAATGGAACCTTATTGTAAATAATAATAATAATAATAATTCATTACATTTATATAGCGCTTCTCTAGGCACTCAAAGCGCTTCACATGGAAGGGGGAATCTCCTCAACCACCACCAAGTGTTTCCGATTTATGTCTCTTGAGTTCAGTGTTGGACAGATCAGTTGTTTTAACCATTCATTAAACTGAATCGGTTCAAATGAGTCATTAGTTCGCGAATCGGACGTGTCATTAACGGACCACGTCACACGTTGTGTGATTATCCCGGCAGTTTAGGACATCGCACAAGATTTGTCTCAACACAGAAAACATTTCATCACTAGATAGATTTTTGTTTGTTTATTGAAAGTGTGGTTTATATCATCTGAATGTGTGGAAAGCTTTTCATAGAAGATAAGGGAATGTTATTTTAGCACAATTCACAACCAGCGGTAGTTCAGAAAAAAAACTTCGGTCTTCCGACCTTTTATCATCGTGTATTCTCAAAGATATTCAGTCAACTCAATTCATTAATATGCGTGAGAGAGAGAGAGCAAGACAGTTTGAAGGTGAGAGTGCGCGCGCGACCGGGGCTTTCACTCTCTCTGCTCGTTCTCTCAGTTAAACAAGCGCAGCAGTCAGTCATCTACATCTACATCACTCACCGGTCAAATAAGGCTTTGGCGGGACAAAAATACGCCTTAGTAAGGCTGACAGAAAACAGCGCGCAAGTTCCAGTCTTGCTCTTGATGTTTAAGCTGACAGGACTTGCGCTTATAATGTATGCGCTCGTGCAAAAACAAACATCCCCACCCCCGCACTCACATCTACACACACGTCAAATACACAGGAATGATTATCGGCCTGTTCACATCGGCCCTATTTTGACATCGGAACGATACCGATGTGTCAAAAATTGACCATATCGGCCGTTGTGCACCACTACAAAATATATAACTCTCCCAGCTCTCTCATCACCACACATGCACAAACATACGTTGACTCATAAAATACATTATGGAATTATGAAGATGAATAAAGAAAAATAATACTAAAAAATAACATTTAAACAGTAAATTTTTAGTCTTCAAAAATCATTATAATGCAGCAAAATATAATTTATGAGGAACATACATAATTGCTTTACAAGTCCTGATAGACGCAATGAACAAATCGTTCATGAATGACCCATCCCTTGAAGGAGCTCTAAATCTTTTTAAATGTTTGTTTTAGCCAAGAAAGAAAACGTTCTTTCAAGTTCCTTTGGTTTAGACATTGAACAAGCATTGGAAAAATCATTTCGTATTTCAGTTTGTATTTCAGTTTGAAGTTCTCACTGTATTTTTCTGCGGTGTGCAAAAAACATAGGCTATATTTGCTTATTAATAGATTTGTAAATAACAAAAATATTACAAATATAATATTTATTAACTATAAATAGTTGTTATTATTATAGTAAGCAATTTGTAATGTGCATTACTGCACAAAGTTGGACATCATATAGATATTATTATTAATTTGTAATATTCAGCATCCGGATTTTAAGTTAATCTTGTATGTATATATTTAAAGGAAAGTGTGTTTAATTTAAACGTTGTGTGTGATTGTTAATGTTAAAACACTGTATCATATCCCAGCGTAATATACAGCCAAGTAATCAGATTGATTACTCTAAAAGCTTTTAACCCTCTTGCAGATCAGGAAATTGCACAATATTACTAAGCAACTAGCCTAGTCAAAAAGTGATATAAATATCCCATTCCTTGATATAAAGTTGCATGTTCAATAAGAATTGCAAAATAGTTTTAGTTAAAATAGTTTAAATGAAGTATATCGTGTCACACTGCTGACACTGGTTGATGTCATATCAACTACCTACTGACAGAAATGTTGTCTAGCTTTTAATTTACAGTAATTTCTTTGAATTACAGAAATCATCAAAGATTCTGTGGCCTTTTATCATGAATTAAATGAACAGTCAGATCTTTTTAGAAGTGTAACTCTTGTTTCAGACATGCTGTCTCTGAGCTCTCATTATTCAGTGTCATGTTAAGCACTATTCATTTGATGTACTGCGAGTATAGACTGAGTTCAGTGTTTCCCACAGGATTTTATGAGACTATAGGGTGCGGACCCCTCCCCCCACCCAAAATACATTTTTGTGCATTTGTGCAATGTTAAATGCATCAATTATTATTATTATTATTATCCCCAAGGCCAGGATATTTTTTAATATAACTCTAAATGTGTTAGGCTGAAAAAAGAATGTCATATAGGATGCCTTGAGGGTGAGTAAATTGTGGGATAATTTTCATTTTTGGGTGAACTAACTGTTCCCAAATGTGTTAAACTCATGCATAGATGTAGGCCTAGTTCGCTGGATTCACAGTGAACTGAGTGGATCACATTTTCATCACGTGAGAAAAGTTTGCACTTTGCTTTAAACATGGAGCGCAACAACAGACTAGGGCTGCAAATACTAATCGCTAAAATTGATTATTATTGATAATGAAAATAATCGACAACGAAATTGATTATCGATTAGTCGCGTCTGCGCGCTGTGCTCGGAAACCATCAGCCAGTCACTTTACAGTAGCAAATTTCTAATGGACAATACGCTATGGAAAATAGCGGAAGACACAAAGTAAGCTGCGGGAAAGGTACATGATCCAAGTTGTCCAAAACAGAAGAATGATTTATATTTATAAGAGCTTGTGCAAGCTATTACCGCGATTTGCCCTGTCGTGGTGCTTTGACAGATGCATTCGCTTTTTAATGCCTCTGACAAGTGTTTTCCTCTGCGCATAACTTACATTTTAGGGTTATATCCTTATCTGTAAATGTTAGAAAGTCCCCCAAGCAATTCCGTTTTGGATATTCTGACAACAAGTGAGACTTGTTAAACCTCACCGACATGAAATGAACGAGCCTGTTAAACAGACAGCGCAATGGAATAGGAGCACAAAAATTCTGACTAAAATACACATTTTGCTAAAATATATATATATTTTTAGATATTAAGTGTAAGTTTAAAATTCTACATGTAACACAAGCAGTCATATTTATGAGAGCAGAAACAGTAAAGTTACTATTGTTGGAAAAGTCCATTAATGTAATATAATTATGCTCAGACGAGTAAGTGCGTGTTCTTCATACCTTGTACAAGTTAACAACATTTTGTGCTTTTGTTTTTGTTTATAGTTTTTAATTTAGTCTTTTTTTTTATTTCTTCTTTAAAAATATTAGGCAATCAGTTGTTTTTGGTTTAGAATGCAATGTTTGAATTTTAACCCTTTTTTGCTTATAATATACAGCATAGGCTACATAGATACATTCACTATATTTGTTTTTAGGCTTTATATTACACATTGTTTGGAAGACAGCATTGGGCAGGATGTGGATAACATTGCTTAAAATAATGGATTCAAATGATTTTTTTATGTATAATAATTTCTCGATTTTTACTCCGATTAATCATTTTTTTTAAAGAAAAGGTTTTAAACAGATTAATCGATTATCAAACTAATCTTTAGTTTCAGGCCTACAACAGACTATTTGCTTAAATCGCACTATTCTATTCAATTTAGCTTGTTTGTCAGATACTTTGCCAAAGCATTGGCGCAAAACATTGGATACCTTATATGATATTAGGTGAAGTTTAAAAATATTTTCGGTTCATTGTGGAAATGTGGCAGGACAGATTAGACTATGGTGGGCCGCCAGAATCTACATAATTAATGGAAAACACTGGAGTTACTTATTGGAGAAATACATTACTTCTGTTGTACTTAGTAAGTTTTTGTCTTGTTCTCTAAGACAGCAGTATTTTTGGCCGTGACACATATGAGCATTAGAGTGCTGTTGAAGTGCAGCTTCAGGGTGGATGTGTGATAACGGGCCTGAGAGCACCATTATGACATAATCACAAAAAACACACTTTCTCTCACTTCTCTTCTCTACAACAACATATGATAGACTTATTTGAAATTGATTACAGTACATGAAAATAGCAAAAGATGAAGGATATACTATCTGTTTTTCAGTTCCCATGTTGATCTTTTTAATGTATCTGTGCCAAAAATATCTAGCGTGTAATTGTAATGTCCTGAAAGGCTAATAATCATGTATAACATATTATTTATATCAAGATGCAATGCAATGTTTTCTTGTTTATTTTAAGTTTGACAGGACATATTAAATCAAAAGAAACCCCACAGCAATTCAGGGATGTTTACAATTTTTTGGTCTACAGTGTGTGTTGTGGTGTGAAATTGTTGTATTCAACAGCATGACTTGTTCACAGTAGTTTACAAATGTAACACAAATGTAGGGTTGTGCAGATTTATGTTGATATATTGTATCGAAGAAAGCCAGAGATATTGTCGAAAGCATCATCTATCGACGATATCAAGAGGATTTGGCATTTCCAATTAATGTACTAAATTATTATTTTTAGGCTACTATTATTATCAACTTAATACAATTCATTTGCTCCGCCATAATTTCATAGCGAATCACACCGACGCTTTGTGATAATAAAAGCTTAGATAAATTAGCTTACTCCTCATTGAAAAGGATTTAAAAACGTGTAGGTCTATTATACAATTAATTATATAATTCAAATAATGTAACAGCAGTCTATAATGGGTCATCAATGAAAATTAAGAGCAGCTTTATTTCAAACACAAACTTGTTAAACAAAATAATTCTCTTCTAATTTTTTCACTAACGTATGTGCCACAAGAGAAATATTCAGAAAATAAAGCAAGACCGTTATATACCGTTATCTTATCAGCATATGTTGAAGTAGATTCATCTCTCGTCGTCTCTGAATCAGATGAAGAAAGCTCTGTCAATTGTTTATTTCATTTTCTGTAGTGAATAATTGACTGGGGTTTGGGACTCCTTCGCCGACTTATCTCTTGCGCAAAGTTTGCACATTGCTTGTGTTACGTCCACTCATCCACTAACCTCATAATTCACCTTTATGTGTAAAACTGAAATGTTTCCTATATTGCGACGTGACATTTTTTCTCTATCACCAACTCCTTCTTGGCTTGCAAAATGATGGACAACGATTCACATTTGGTTCACGTCATTTTCTTGTGATAATAACAGTAAGTAAATAATTAAACAAATTAGTAAATAAACAAGTAAATGAATGAGCAAATTAATGAGCAAATTTGCCTAAGTAAAAAAGCACCCACCCCGACGAATATCTAGTGTATCAGTGATCTCACACATTGATGATAGGATGATTTTACTATGAGGAGTATCGCCCAATGCTTGTTTTTACACATGCTGGCTTGGTGTGTTTATTTGAAATCTTTGAGCGTTGAGGTACCAAACAATTATCAGTAACATAATGGTAATACTGTAGATAGTAGATCAATATCTGACTATGTTTTTCAATCTGCCATATATAGTTCAGTGTGAAAATATCTCTGGCTTTGGGTGTTTAAACATTCAATTGGAGACTGACTTGCTTCTTGCCCTGACTTCATTTCTTATTTGCATTAATTATTAAATAAGGGCTATTTCTGGAATACAAGTGATTTTGCACCATAGAACATTTTGCAGCATCATCAGAAAAGACTGTTCCTACTTTTAGTACAGCGGCTTACAACCACATTTCTACCATATTGTACAGAATCAGATATAGGCCTAGCTGAAGTTGTTTTTCTCTTATACTTGCAACTTGTATTCTCGGTTTTGTTTTTATTAATACACCTTGACAGCTGTAAACTATTGACGCCAGTTTTGCTAATGACTAATCTAGTTTTTTGCAGACATGGAGTACCACACAACACATTATTTGTTCCAATGCTTTAATTAACCCTTTTCACAGACTGTGATGAACAAAATGTAATACAGTTATAACTTATAATGCTATACTTTGTGTTATATTACCTTGGCAGTAAATGACAAAACGAATTACCACTGCTCCCAAGTGTGTCTCTAATACAATGGCTAAGGGAGTGATAACAAAATTGACATCTTTCTCTCTTCTGACAGCTGTAATTAATGCTGTCATCTCCTATTCACCGCTATAGAAGTTTTCCCAAGTATGATGATTTGCGCTTCTGAAAACCCCGGAAATGTGAAAAGGGTCCATTGCCACCCAAACTATAAAAAAAGCATTGCAAAAAGCCCTGTTTATTGTTGACCTTACATTATGGATATTCAGAGGTTACTGAATATACCCACAATAGGTATCATATAATAATGTAAAAAAAGTGACATTTTGCAATCAAATCGATACATTTGAAATGCAATGTTTCTATTGCGCAGTTTTGGCTATGCACATTTTTTTAATACTTTTTAAATTGCAAATTATTTTATCAGCAGTTGAGCTGTATGAACTCCAAGTTTGTGTAAAATCTGATGATCATGATCCTCAAGCATGATTTGGGATGATCCAAAGAGCATTAAGCTTCAATAGAAGTATAACATCTGACCGTCTGTACAAAGTTTGAATGGGCAATGCCACACATTTGATTAGTGATCAAGAAATAGTGCAGAATCCTAATTATTACTTACTCAGTTAAGAGGTTAAAACACTTTACTATTAGGTTTCATGAACTTACAATGAACAATAATTTGGTAACACTTTACAATAAGGTTTCATTTGTTAACATTAGTAAAGTACATTGGTTAACATGAACTAATATGAACTGCACTTCTACAGCATTTATTCACTTTTGTTGATGTTAATTTCAACATTTACTAATACATTATTAAAATCAAAAGTTGTATTTGTTAACATTAGTTAATGCACTGTGAAATAACACAAACAAACAATGAACAGCTGTATTATTAACTAACATTAACAAATACAGTAACAAATGTATTGCTCATGGTTAGTTCATATTATTAATACATTAACTAATGTTAACAAATGAGCTCTTGTTGTAAAGTGTCACCATTAAATGTATGACCCCAGCTTTTTAATGTGATGTGTGGCGTCCAAAAGTGAAAGAGGATTGTCTGAATACTGTAGTGTCGTTGTGATTCAAAATGTGACGTGCGCGGGTGAGTTTGTTGAAGAGCGGTGAACACTGATGCGTTTGCAGGGGAAAAGTTCACATTTGCATGTCCCCCTGCCTCGCAGTTCGTTTTTGTTTCCTTGCGTGAAACGCTTCGCTCGGCCCAACAGCACTCCGACTGTGCTGATGGATGTCGTACAATAGCGCCTGTGTTTACTGCAATGCAAATCGACTCCCAACAGGGACTGTATTTACTTCTGAAAGCCTTAAACTTCCACATATTCAGTGTTCATGATGTTATTGGTTTGCACTTCCTTTACCTTGGCTGTCACACTAATGCGTTATATCCCACTAAATAAAGTTTGCTCACCCCACTTTACCCGCAGTAACTGAATCAAGAACGAACGCCAGGAGCAGTGATCATCAATTCCAATTAAATCATATTAATGCCATAAAAGAATTCCAAACATGTGAAGACATCATAACCTGCAGGCTGCAATTCTGCAGCGAAGCAATTACTCTGTTTTATTTCCCCACCGTGCAGCAAGCAAAACCACCTGTCCCTCGTCTAATAATGACCTAATTCACAGCTCGAAGCCAAACGGGCTGTATTGCGATGATGTTTGTCAAAATGTGATTGTGTGAATGACAACAGAAGGTCTTTCAGTGTTTCGTCCACCCATGCACTCTCTCTCTGTTTGCAAGCGCAGTATTTTACTGAATGTCACCTCTCACGCATTTACTAACGGCATTCATAGTGCCGTTCCTTTTACCACGCTCAAAGCTTACACATACAGCACGGCTAATAGATTAAAACAATAAAACCGATTATAATATAATAAATAAAATAAATAAAAATGTATTCACGATTAGTTATTTTTTTGTGCTGTCTCATCACGTTAACCCTGTAAAGCATGACATAAATACTCAGATTCTTTTTTTTAAATTGAACATTTTATTGAACCTTTTAGACAAAATATATTTAAAAAAAGTATCATATTTGATTCATCAGGCTTTTATGGTTCATATAGTATAATAAAGTGAGAATATGGAGCTCATACTCAAAGAAAAAACACATTTACTTACATTTAACTTTTTTATTCTTGTAATGTGAACATTTATAATTGTATATATCATTTTTTTTATTAATTTTAATGGAATTACTGAAAAATGTAATTCATTTGATATATCTAATTTATGGATTAATCAAATAAATAAAATAAATAATTCACATATTAATCGGTTAACACAATGGTTGTTAGTTCTAAAGTGATTAAAGGGAAAGATGACATGAAGAAATCTCTCAATCTGTCCGCCCTGCCCTGCTGTGGGGGTGTCAGTGTGCTCTCCTGATACGGTTCTTGGCATAAACCTGCCCTGCCTTTCCATCTGCTCTCAGGAAACTGTAAAACAGGCTGAGAGGAAGCATTCCAATGCCAGGGCTCCATGAGCAAATGCCTTCCACACTCACTGAGCAACATTTGGGCAAGTCAAACCATGCACCAAGTCAACCTCGACCCCCTCATGTTTAGCAATACCAACTTATTACGTGCAAATAAGCATAGCTGTTATTGCCACAAAGCACACGTGTGAGAAGCATTTGTTTTTAGTAAATTACTGCCAGGCCATAACTCTGACTCAATCAAGCTTTAGGTTTTTGTAGTGTGCCTTTCTAAATGCACTGCACAGTTTGGCTAAAAAAAACTATTTCAGGTTGGAGCTGTGGTCTGACAGTTAGCACACATGCTAAAACATGTTGAACTATGGCACCTGTAAAGAAGCATAGCTTAATATGTAGTGTGAATGAGCCTTTTTGGGATGTTGAGGGTCATGGACTAATCTAAAATCGAAGAAAAAAAAAGTCATACCGATTGGAATGACATAAGGTTGAGTAAATAATGACATAATGTTCAGTTTTGACTGAGTGAACTATCCCTTTTAAAATAAGCTTGAACATTTTTTAAACACTAGAAAACTCTTAAATGTTGGTAAAAAATATTTTAGCAGATACACACAATTAAATGCAGTTAATAAAAAAAATTCGATGCATTTTTTGTTTAACAAAGTGCCACCTGCCTCTTACTAGCCTTAGCAAACAGCAAGTCAAGGTTTTGCCAGGCTATGACAAATACAAAATGGCAAACCTCTTCATATGTCTCACCCCAACTTACTGTTTCAATAAAAGTTGTGTTTGTTGTAGAACCTTCAACCTCAGTAGTTTTGAATCTTTCAGTCTTCAGTGCTCAAACATCAATGTCGTACTTTATATATTTTGAACATCATAGTATTTTGTCATTTCAACTTGATGAATCAAGTGTTTAGGACTGGTGACAGGTCTGTTCCTTTGTTAACACAGTTCTCAGTGAGGTTGTTTTTATATATCTATAAAATAACTTGTGAATGCACTGCACTGGTATATCTGGCCTGAGTCCAGATGTCAGAGCCAGACTTTGATATTGGAACTCAGCATAAGCTTGTTTTACAACATCATACTTAACCTGATATTTGTCATTCACTCCCTCTCTTTAGCTTTTCCCATCTTTCTGAATAGAGAGAGCTTTCATCCCTTCATATGTATTCTGTACTAAAATGATTGATACAACTTTATAATACCTTAAATTACGAACAAACATTATTACATGACATTAGTTAAATGCAAATTAAGCTGTCAACATGCTGTCAATTGCCAAAGAGTCTAAAAGCAAACAAAATGTGCATTTTAAATCAAAAATTGTCCTACTGTAAATGCCTAATTGTCAGTGCACTCTTGTTTGTTTATTCAGGTTAATATTTCTTCATGGTAACCTGATTTCCTTTAATGTGCATTCAAATGCATGTCATGAAAATCCAATATAATATGCATATGATTTGCTGGTCTAAAATCATGATATGTATGAGTTAGTATTACTAATGAAAGAAGTTAAAAAGTGTGACCCATATGATTTTTCTCAATGAATGTCATCTTTATAGCAGTGCACTTTGCAACAATTACAAGTAAGATACTAAAACAAAATTCTGTATGATTGCAGTTAAAACCATATTGTAGTTTGAGATGATTTAACCTACATTTTCAGTGACTCTGTCTCTAGTTAGGCACTTCCTAGCACACAGTGAGATAAGGGCCAAGTCTAAATATGGTCTTCTATAATGGACTGTATAATCCATAAGCTTTTCTTTGAATGACCCTGTTCATCACCATAGCAACAGTACACTCTCCGTGTCCACAGCGTCTCGTACACACGTTTGTCTTTTAGTCCTAATCCCATTCTCTGGATCCTGCTTAGTACCTTAGAGATCTAATTATTTACACCGCATATCTGAAAACACGTGGTTTACATTTTGCACACTTGCTCTGACATTTGCTCATCAACTAACAATGGATCTCTCATCTCCTTTGAGTTTTTATTGCTACTCTCTCTGTTGGTTTCACTTGATGCTCGCTTTGCTTGTCTTCACACCATGCAAACACATGGGCGATGATAATATAATTGAGGGAGGTGTGAACAGCTTTTGGCAACCTGCAACCGATACTGTAGCTGTAAAATAAGCAGTCGGCTTGGGTCACAGTGTAATAACACATTTAATGTATTGAGTTCTCTCTTAAACTTGACTTCTGTCAAAAGTCACTTTTGGTGTGCGGGGGGAGGGTGCACACTTCACAGTTGCACATACACGTGATAAAATTCGAAATTCTTAAATTGCAAAATTGTGGACTAGCCTGGAAGTTGCTAGTCAACAGGTCACAAATGTAAATGGTCACAAATGTAGTTCTAGATTCATCCCGAATATGCATGCTGCTCCACACTGGTTTATGCTGGTCAGTGTTAGTCTAGCTGGTGGACCAGCAAACCCATTCTATTGACCAGACAAACTTTGCTAGATTGAGACAAACTGGCCAACCATTCCTCCAACAACATGACTAGTTTATTTTAGTTGTACAGAACCACATAAATGTGATAAAATGCAAAATTGCTTTTTTTGAAATTATTCACCAGACTAGAAGTTGCTGACCAACAGTTTCCCAGTTGGTTTAGATTCATGCTTGTCCAGGTGGGATTATGCTGGTTAGTGTTAGGGTGTACTCACACTAGCCAGTTTGAACCGTGCCCGAGTGCGTTTGACCACCAAAGCGCGGTTCGTTTGACTAGTGTGAGTGCTCCGAAACGTGCCCGGGCGCGGCTCGATTAGCCGGCCCTGGCCCGCTTGGAAGAGGTGGGCCAGAGCACGGTTCAGTTGGACTCGGGCGCGGTTCACATGCAGTGTGAGCGCTAACCGTGCTGGAGCACGGAACAGGACGCGTGACGTCATGGTTCTGCACTTCAGCTGGTACCTTGCAAACCTCCTCATACGAGCACGAGCAGCACGATTACGTGAAAATTTTCACGCCACTAAGGCGACACATCTGTTTAACAACAGGCTGTGAGAGGGCTGTGGACCACCGTGGACCAAACGACACAAAATTATCCACAAAGAAAACAGAGCGATGGCTCTCCTTCAGAGAGCGCCGCTCTTCTTGTTTATCCCGAAACCGTCGCACCATAATGACGTAAGCGTGCTCCGGCACGAATGCTGAAACCCTATGTGAGTGCAGGCCAGAGGGGGAGTGGGGAGGGGGGACAATCGTACTCGGGCCCGGTTCATGGCAACCGTGCCTAGTGTGAGTACACCCTTAGTCTAGCTGGTGGACCAGCATATCCATGCTGTTGACCATCAATTCTGGTAGCCAGAGATTGGTCTTGGTGGTCAACTAGTCGTTAATGTCAACTAGTGCACTTTTAGGGAAGTCAACTATTGAGTTTATTGATGAATGTTAATGATCTTGACTTGAACTCACCAGGGCATTGTATTTACTTCCCATGGCTCAGCTTTTCATAAAGACACAAGATCAGTTTGCATACAGCTGCCTTGTGTACACAGTTAGTCTTCTGAAAGCCATAAAGATGATCCATGGATCTGATGATGTATTCATAGTGCCACAGAGAGAAGTAAATATTGTCATCTCTGCTGTAGGAAGATGTCACACTCTGACTATCGCTGACTAGAAAAGTGCATGTGCCCTTGACCCAGTTCCCCTCCATTTTTGTGGGATGAGGAATGTGTATGAGGTATTTTTTATCAAATGCATTAAGGATTGATATTCTGCTTAAATGCATAGTGCAAAGCAAACAAGTTAACCTGCTTCCGTAGCCCCAGTTTACATCTACGGTAGATGGGATATGAGCAGAATGGACTGATAAGATATTTTTCCATAATCTAGGTAATATAATTATGCAGCTTTGTAAAGGGATAGTTCACCAAAATAGTAAAGGGAAGGGATGGTTCACAAAATTCTATGGCACTATTGTTGGAATAGCCCATTAATGTAATATAAATGTCCATTCATACGAGTGATTCGTGAATGTGTTTTTCATGCCTCTTATGTTAACATTTTGTACTTTTTGTTTTTGTTGATTATCATTTTTGATTTAGTTGTTTTAATTTCTGCTTTAAAATAGTAAGCAATCAGTTGTTTTTAGGTTTAAATTGTATATTAACCCTTTTTTGCTTATAATGTACAGCATAGCCTACATTAATACATTCACAATATTTGTTTTCATAGGCTTAATATTACACATCATTTTGAAGACAGCATTGGGTAGGATGTGGAATGATATTGTTTAAAATAATGGGTTAAAATATTTAATTTAAAATGACAATTTTTAATTTGAATTAAAATACTTTTTAATGTATAATATTTTAAAGTTGTTGTTTTTTTTCCTCTCCATCAGATTAATCGATTATCAAAATAATCATTAGTTGCAGGCCTAGTGAACAGGTAGCAGTTTGTAGGGACATAACTTTAGGGCTGCTGAAACCCCAGTCCGTCTGCTCATCACCCATCTGTTTCTCTTTCTGTTTGTTCCTTATGGCAGTTGAGAGGTCAAAGTCGCAACAGGTGTGGAGCACAGGTTCTATCAGACGGACTTCCTCTTTGGGTGCTATCACCGGACCCTACCTGATAGGGCAGTGGCCACGTGAATCCCACCTGCACAACCCCTCTTGCATGAAAGACAAGTCCACGCAGGTAGGCTCTTTTACCCACTGTGCTCCAAATCTAACTCTGGCTTCAAACCCTGTGTGTTTGCAAACGTTAGGTTGACAGCTTTTACAGGTCCATCGTTCTTCTGGGTTTTTGCATGTTTCTTCTGTTACTTTGGACAATTTTCTGGGATTTCTGTGAGCTGAAACCAACTGATGATTCTCAATAAGTGTAAACACTAACTGTTTTTTAACGTAATATTCACATTATATATCAATTATTTTTAAATCCTTCATCGGTCAAAATGCGTGGAAACTTTAAAAGAACTGCAGGGTTGTAAACTGTAGTTACCTTTAGCATTTGGCATGAAACTGTTATTGGCATTAAATAAACCATTAACCACAGACTGGGAACCAAGACTTTCGCAGCTTACACATGGGGCCTGGTATTTAACCCACAGATGAATTGCAGAAATCACTCAGAGACTGTAATACTTTATCAGAGGCTGTAATGATCACCAGTTGTGATTGTAGTGGAGTTTGAGTATTTATTTAATGAACATGGGCTGCCTTGCCATATACTACCTACTTAGGATGTCAATTTACATAAATTCGCATAATCGATCATTGTTTAAATTAACGATCAAATAATCGATTAATCGGGCGCTACTAAGTTATTACTTTACTTAACAACCACTTGCTTAACCAATGCAAAATAAGTGTTGTTTTAAAGCTTAGAAGCATGGCTTTACAGTGAATATATGTAATATGACCATCACTTAACAAGTGCTTTTAAATTTGCTGACATATCAGAAGTGATCTATTTCATAACATGAAAAAAATAACTGTTTTACATGAAAATAAGATCTGTAAAATCATCAAACATAACAGATAGACTTGTGTCATAAGTCATTGAAAAGGTCTCAACTAGCAGAAAACAAGCATATTTGTTTCAGTAATGTAAAAATGACATTAGCTATGTAAAAATAACTGCTTTACATGAAAATGAGATCTGTAAAATCATCGAACATAGATAGACTTGGTATAGCTTGGTACCTTTTCAATGATTTATGACAAGTATTTGTATGAAAAAGCGCCGCCGACACACATGTAAACCGTATACTCATGATGCTTTTGCGGCGTGTTGTTGTTTGTAACTTCGCAATACATAAGTAAACCATAGTAATCACATATCTTTATTTAGAGCAGGTGGCCTCGAACGAGCCCAAACACAACATA
This sequence comes from Tiaroga cobitis, assembly GCA_030578255.1. Classification (NCBI taxonomy): domain Eukaryota; kingdom Metazoa; phylum Chordata; class Actinopteri; order Cypriniformes; family Leuciscidae; genus Tiaroga; species Tiaroga cobitis. The sequence continues at coordinate 15,451,542 of CM060609.1, forward strand.
AGTCAATGCGTAGATCACAGTGACATGACATGCTGCTTGGCTAAAGCTGTAAGACTTTAGGAATCCGATCGCATTGCGATGAATGCGATCATGATGCAGTGTTTTCCAACGTCATTTGAAAGTTCAACCAATGGAAACTGGATCTCCGGTGTGATGGGTTGGTTTAGTGTGTAGGGACGATGTGTAGAGACCAATCGGACACTGTTGTACAGCTGGAGCAAGCTTTGATTGGTTTGATCGCTCAGATTGACAGGTCTTGATGTATCATGTGCCATAGAATAGGAACACACACCAATCTGTTACCTTAGAAGTGAAAATAGCCAGACACACATGCCGGTGCCCTCGCTCCCAAAAATCTCCTTTCTCTCTCATTATCTAGCACAGTTCTATCATTATTAGAAGATTAATTAGGTAGAGTGAAATAATTTGATACAAGCATTTTGTCAGAGCAATGTCAAAACCTGCTGGGGAAAAAAAAAATCTACCAGTGGCACAGTTTAAAATCAGCCCGATTCCACAGGAAACCGGTGAATGGGGCAACCCTGTTGCCAAGCTAACAAAATGATAATCTAATAAACTTTTTATTTATTACTAAATTTAAGTCGTTTTTTAGTGACACGTTTTCACCCAGCTCATTACTATGCATTCTGGGATTGCATGCAAGGATACATTCAATGCTGCCTTAGAACAAGTTTAAGTGGACAGAATCAGCTTTCCCGTCTGAGCAGTTCACTTACTAGGTTTTGAAACAGATCTTCTCTGTTTTTCTAATGTGCCAGGGCTCAACGCTAAAGATTTTTTTCGAATGGCCCGATCAGGCCAGGGGTTCACATTTTTACTCGCCCTGTCAACATTTTCACTAAAAATAAATAAAGCATTAAAATAAAGCAGTTATTGTTTTCATTGTTGTTGTTTTTTACCCATGTAACCTTGTATTCTAATAAATAAGGTTATGATAAATATTTTGAAATTCTCGATTCAACAACAAAATCTACTAGCCTATGTTACGTCCCTATTTAGTCTAGGGTTGAAGGAACGGGTAACAGAATAAAACGAAAAAAAGTAAATAAATGGTGTGATGTGTGGAGGCAGCAAAGTTCATCCCCCAACCCCAATACTTTAACAAAAATAACCCAAGACAAACTCAATGGAAAACAGGAGGTTTTATTCTAAGGAGTATGAGAGGATTTCAAAGCTTCAAGAGGGGGTTATGGAAAAATAACAAACAGAAACCCTCTAACTAGTATGGCGGAAACTAACTACCAGCGCATCAGTCGTTGATTAGAATTGGACATTCTCAAAAGAAACACCAAGGGGTTATGATCGGTATACACTGTAATAGGGCTATTACTTCCACCCAAATACACCTCAAAATGTTGAAGTGCTAATAGTAAAGCCAATGCCTCCTTCTCAATTGTACTGTAATTCAGTTGACTCTTAGAAAACTTCCTAGAGAAAAAAGATACAGGATGTTCAATGCCCACTGAGTCCTCCTGCATCAACACGGCTCCAGCTCCGGTAGCACTGGCGTCCACCTGCAACTGGAAGGGAAATGCAAAATTGGGAGCAGAGAGAACAGGAGCAGTACAAAGAAGGTCTTTAGCAGCATTAAAAGCACGAGTACACCCTAAGGTCCATACAAACGCCCTAGATGTACTTAGGAGGTCAGTAAGGGGTGAAACAATGGCAGAAAAGTTTCTGCAGTAGCCACGATAGTATCCGGCCATTCCTAAAAAACGTCTCAACTCACGCTTGTTAGTCGGGTGGGAAACTCAATAATTGCAGAGACTTTAGCCTCTACTGGTCGCACCTCACCCTGCCCCACACATTTACCCAGATATACAACCACAGCTTTCACAAATTCACATTTGGCTAAGTTTAAGGTTAGTGACGCATCAGCTAACCGTTCAAACACCACCTCCAACTTGATCAAGTGATCCTCCCATGAGTCAGAGTACACCAACACATCATCTAAATAAACTTCAGTGTTCTGCAGTCCTGCCAATACTCGGTTCATTAGTCTTTGGAAGGTGGAAGGTGCATTTCTCATGCCAAAGGCCATGACCGAGTATTGCAGGAAGTTATCGGGTGTAACAAATGCGGAAACTTCTGAAGCACGAGGTGTTAGGGGGACTTGCCAATATCCTTTTAGCAAGTCCAATTTGGTGACGTAGCGTGCACTACCAACTCGGTCTACACAATCCTCCATTCGAGGGAGTGGGAAGGAATCTGGCTTAGTCACAGAATTAAGCTTACGATAATCGGTACAAAATCTAAAAGTGGAGTCAGGTTTCGGTATCAATATACAAGGTGAACTCCATGGACTTTGGCTAGGCACAGCCAAACCATTATCAAGCAGATATTGGACCTCAGATTGCATAACACCACGATTCCGTGGGTTTACTCGGTAAGGATGTTGCTTAATTGGTGGACTGTTACCACCATCGATGTCATGACATAATACAGTAGTTTGAGATGGATATCGGCATAAAGGCTGGGATATTTACCAATCAAACTACTAATGATTTCAAACTCACTTGGAGTCAAATGAGGGAGGCAAGATTTCAAATTAACCAAAACAAAAGAATTCTGCAGGTGAACACATGAAGTTTGAGTATCCTTTTTCATTAACCCATCCTCCTTAGGGCAATATACTGGTGGCACCACTAGGGTAGCAACAGACACTGGCCTAGAGGAATTCACTTTACTTACATCCCGTACAAAATAAGCCTTTAACATGTTCACATGACATACTCTGCTTTTACACCTCCGATCAGGAGTACAGATCACATAGTTAGTATCAGTATCCTCTCTACTGTGTAAGGCCCAGAGAACCTAGCCTGCAATGCGGAACCAGGTACAGGAAGCAGGACGAGCACAGCCTCACCAGGCTGAAAAGTACGTGCCACACTCTTACAATCATACTCCACTTTCATCTTCATCTGGGAGTTAGCAAGGTGAGCCTTAGCAATCTCACAGGCTTTGTGGAGTCGTTCCCGAAAAGAACTGACATAGTCGAGGACAGACATAGGTGAAGAACTCTGTGACAGCAACTGCTCACTGATTAACTTGGGAGGACCTCTTATGGTGTGTCCAAATACCAGCTCTGCTAGACTAAAACCCAATGACTCCTGGACACTCTCCCTTGCAGCAAACATAATCAATGGTAAACCCTCAACCCATTCCCTACCGGTCTCGATACAAAATTTTCGGAGCATCGACTTAAGAGTTTGATGGAATCGCTCCAAGGCACCTTGTGATTCCGTGTGGTAAGCACTAGACAATTGGTGCTTAATCCCAAACTCATTCAACATCTGTGAAAATACTTTAGATGTGAAATTAGTGCCTCGATCTGACTGGATCACCTTCGGTAGCCCGAAAGTAGAGCAGAACTTAATGAGCTCTCGAACAACTGTTCTAGCTTTAAGATTGCGGAGAGGCACTGCCTCAGGATAACGGGTCACAGCACACAAAATAGTCAACACATATTGGTGACCCGACTTTGACTTCGGTAAGGGCCCTACACGGTCAATAATTAACCGCTCGAACGGTTCCCCAAGAACTGGTATCGGATTCAATGAAGCGGGCGGAATGGTTTGGTTTGGATTTCCGGCCAATTGACACCTAGGACAGGAACGCCCAAATTTGGACACAGATGACTTAATGCCTGGCCAAAAGAAATATTTGGAAATGCGATGAAAAGTTTTTGTCACACCTAAGTGACCTGATAGAGCATTCTCGTGAGCTAATCGCAACACCTGTGAACGATACCCAGAAGGCAGGACTATTTGGTGAACCTCTTGCCACTTCAAATCAGGACGCTGGGGCTTCCATCTATGCTTCAATACGCCATTTTCCAAGAAGTAAGCAACCCCAAATTCAGGCGCTTACATAATGTCCACCACAGCATCCATGCAAGACTCTAGAGAAGAATCAGAAGTCTGAGCAACAATCAAATCCTCCCTACCAACTTTTAAAGCAAGTTCTGGTACTGCACCTGTTTCAACAGGTTCTGCAACCAGATCAGGTACCACACTCAGCTCACATTTCTCGCCGTTAGACTGAGAAAAGAAAACAGTATCAGACAAATCAACAGCATTTTCAAATTTCTTTGACTGTGCACGGGTCACAACGCAGGCAGGAAATACTGTTGAGAATTGGGTAGAGAGAGCACGCAACTCATCATCATCAGGTTTGTGTACTACACAAACTGGGTCTAGGAAATACCTTACCACCCGCAAGCTCATTTCCCAGAATAAGACTGACGCCCTCTACAGGTAACCGTGAGCACACCCCCAGCAACACGGCCACGTGACAAGGTCCAACTCCAGATACACCCTATGGATGGGAACGATTAACACATCCCATTTCACATCCACGGATCAACACGTTGGTACCAGTATAAGACTCAGGTGAAAAAGGTAACATCTCCTCTAAAATCAATGATTGCATAGCTCCTGTGTCCCTCAAAATTCTAACTTGCTGTATATCAGAACCAGACGAAAACAAAACCGAACCAAAAGAGAGAAACGGCTGGTAAGCAACAGCATCCAAAGAATTTACTTCTGGCACAGATTGTACCAAAGCCACATTTCTGGGTTTGGCAGAAGCACATTTCTGTTTCCAAGCCTTACACTCTGAAATTATATGACTTGGGTCAAGACAATAGAAACAGACCCGCTTGTCCCCTGAACGTTTAGGACTAACCTTACGTCTAACCACAGCAGCCATATCCAATTTAGCATTACGAGAAGACTGAAATAGTTCTGAACTCTCCGTTCCTGAAAACGGACTTTTGGCCTGACGTGTAGAGGAGAAAACGTTACAATGAGTCAAAACAAACTCATCAGCTACCACCGCAGCATCAGTCAGAACCTGCACTTTCTGTTCATTCAAATGAACAACAACGCTTTCTGGGGCACATGCTTTAAAGTCCTCTAACAAGACCAACTCTTGGAGCTGCTCAAAAGTAGTAATCCTACTAGAAGTACACCACTTTTCAAATAGTGCCCTTTTCTCACGTGCGAATTCAACGTAAGTTTGTCTGGCTGGTTTTGCGTGGGACCTGAACTTTTGCCGATACGCTTCTGGCACCAACTCATATGCTCGCAGCACAGCAGCCTTCATCACATCACAATCAAGAGATTGTTCAATGGGTAATGCAGCTGAAACCTCTTGCGCCTTACCCGACAAATTACACTGCAGAAGTAGCGCCCATATATCCCTAGGCCACAATAGTTTTGCAGCCACACGTTCAAATGCGGTAAAATATGCGTCTACTTCTGACTCTCTAAATGGTGGTACTAATCTGATATATTTACTGACATCAAAAACTGATGGGGAGTCAGGGGAACTATTATTAGAGGGGTGCGCAGAATCTACTATTGGCATACCAGTCGATGAACCTGAAGATCTACTACGAGGTAATGGAGTGGGTCTACCGCGTACTCTCAGAACCTCCATCTCATTCCCATGACGCTCACTATCCCGTGCTCGTTCAGCGTCTATCACTCGGAGCCTGATGCGCTGACCCTCACATTCTTGCCGTTTCAATTCAAGCTCTAATTCTTTTAGCTTAATTGCTAAACCAGCATCAGAGGCAGATTCTTTTGAATCTATGTTAAAAACAGAACCAGCAGCCTCAGATTCTCTCTCAACACCCCCATCTGGTGCGGCCAAAATGCCAGCTCCTACTAATTCCTCATACAATTCGTCTTTGATAATTTGTTTACGCGCCTCTTTTGTTATTTTGACGTTAAAGAAGTCTGCTATAGAAATTAAATCCTTTTTACGACACCGATTATATACTTCCAAAGTTGGAAGCAATGTAAAGGCGAGTAAGTCAAACTCCATAATTCATGCCCCAATCTTTCCCACATCAAGAGAGCGAAAACAGCCAGACAAAGCAGAGAAAAAGAACACTTACCAATTTTCAATCACCCACCAATGGATTCATTTTCAACTTTGTTGCCAAACACAGATAACAATCCAATTGTTACCAACACTTTGCGCGAGCAATCCCGGACGAGCCCCCAAATTCTGTTACGTCCCTATTTAGTCTAGGGTTGAAGGAACGGGTAACAGAATAAAACGAAAAAAAATAAATAAATGGGGTGATGTGTGGAGGCAGCAAAATTCATCCCCCAACCCCAATACTTCAACAAAAATAACCCAAGACAAACTCAGTGGAAAACAGGAGGTTTTATTCTTGGGAGTATGAGAGGATTTCAAAGCTTCAAGAGGAAAAATATGGAAAAATAACAAACAGAAACCCTCTTACTAGTATGTCGGAAACTAACTAGACTGCACAAGAAAAGAAAAGTACAATAAATACTCTAACTCCCTAACTAACTTAACCAGGAGAAAACATGATACAATAAAGAAAAAACACCCACCTCTCTACCAATCCTTTCTCCAAAGACTTAACATAGAAATAAAAAATAATAAATACTTTAACACAGATAAATGTTAGTAAATTATAACTTACAACATAACTAAGGATGGCTGGCGCGAAACAGACGTTCCGAAGCTTTGCGAGATCCCGAAGCAAAGATGATTCGAAACACTGATCCGAAGCGTGATTCAAAACACCCACGTCACGTGACAACGGCTAAATGAAGCGTCTAAGTGTTTCATCAGGTGGAGTGCTCCGCCGAATCAGGGTTTCATTGATTGGTCGGTTCGGGAACAAATCACACAATCACACAGTATAAAAGTTTTGTCAACGCATTTTCATATCGTGGGTTTTTGTGAGAGGAGTTTGGTTTTGAGATAGCGGATTTTTGGTGATATAGTGACATTTATAGTGCGATTTGTTTAGTTATATTTAGGATTTAATTTAAATTTACACATTGACTTAGAGACACACAGAGTACATAGTGACACATTAATAGATGCATTGATAGAAATATATATATATATATATAGATTAATAGATAGATACATATATTACAGATACATATAGATTATTAGATAGATAGGCTACATATAAAATAGATAGATAGATAGATAGATATCTAGATAGATAGATAGATAGATAGATAGATAGATAGATAGATAGATAGATAGATAGATAGATAGATAGATAGATAGATAGATAGATAGAAATGGAGGCTCCACAGAAGAGATGCCGTACATCTGTGGTGTGGGAGCATTTCCATTTGGAAACCCCAAATAAAGTGAGATGTGTGTATTGTGATCGGCAGCTAGCCTACTGCAACAATACATCATCCATGATGCGCCATTTGAGGAGCATTCATCCTGCCATTCTGCAGGGTGCAGAGACTACAGGTTACAAGCTTCATATATTACAAAAATACAATAATAAAAAAAAAAACCAACACATTTTTTATTAGCTCTTAGTAAAGGTTGTTTCAGATCAACACCTGCAAGTGACCACTATGTGTCACCGTGGAGACGGGTTTCGGATTGATTCGAAGCCTCGAAACAAAATGTCACATTTGCTTCGACTGTTTCATTGCTTCACGAAGCCTCGATCTGCCCATCACTAAACATAACAAGAAAATCTTGTTGTAGTCACCAATTACCCCAAGAGTGTTTAACAAGATAACACTGAAGAGAATCAATCAACCAACCAACTATAATTAAGAAGAACATTCAACAGAACTTCGGGGTTGAGATATGGAACCACACGATGCAGCCTCCACACACACACACCCAGGTCTATGGAAGCATGCTGCTTAAATCCCCACAGCTTCCTCTCCTCCTCCAATCACATCAGGTTATCAATCATTGGAGTCAGGTGGCAGTCATTACTTCATGCTTATGGTAAAGAGAGGGAGAGAGAGAAAAACGGGGAAAAAAAACAAACAAAAAAAAACAATGTGTTTGGACGTAACCTAACTAATAAAGTTTAATAATTAAAGACAAGCAAACAGTCAGAATAAAATAAGAACAAATAAACACATTACAAGCAATAGCACAAATAAATACAATAGAACAGTGATACAAATGAAATTAACAATGCTTTAAGTTTTTCAGGTAGGTCTATCAGTAGTATTCAGGTACAGAAATCGAATAAGCAAATGTAAGAAAGCACTGCATCATTCTGTATAAATTAAATATAGATTAATCCTTTATTAAAGTTATTGATTTTTGTGATTTTTCTCTTTTTCTTTTGTTCTTTGATTAACATTAATGACACAGACAGCAGCAGGAATATTAGGCTACTGTCACAGATCTAATGCATGGATCCAATATACTGACACATACATTTTCTTTATCAGTTGTTTACATTCACTTAAAGGTTTTCTAAGCGATGTCGGGTGACGTCACTTCTTGTTGACGTTTAAAGTATTGTCAAACAAAACGGAGGCTAGCTAGACCCTCCCTCCTCCTCATCCGCGCACTAACCCCCCAAACCCCGCCCCCAAGTCCTTCTTGTCGGTGATTGGCTGGAATTGTTTGTCATGTTTCGTGGAGCAGGTTAGCCCAGTTTGTTTTTGTTGCTGTTTGTGGAGCCTGGGCTGTCTACAGAGATCGCGTTTCTTTACAGTGTGTTCAGGGGACAGGCAGCCAGCGGTTAGTGAGTAGATGTTTGCTGTATGTGACAAAAAATGTTTGGGCCTAAAAAACGTGTGACATCGCTTAGAGCACCTTTAAGACATAACCGACAGAAATATTGCCAAGACGCGCATTTTTACATAATTTTCAACAATTCAGTGTTTGTGCGCTTTGTGTGAATACTAAACTGAATTCTGTGACTTGTAACCTCTTGAACTTTAATGGTTTAAAATCATTTGAAGTTTTAAATTGACTAGACCTAAAAACATGCAAATGATAAAATTTCGTGTCGAAGTAGCGTTGACTGATCAACCATTTCGCCAACTGTCCTGAGTGTCTTTTTTACACTGTCATCAGACAGTCCTTATAGACAAGCCCTGTGTGCATACGTGGTTTAGGTTAGTTGCAGGTCAAGCTTAATCAGTCAATTTTAGGTGTTAGTTACAGAGCAAATAGCCTCTGTGACTAGTCGATTACTATGGCATGTCCTTAGAGAGAACACAACGTTCCTCACGCACACCTGTCCTATGGTTAGGTGCTGATTTACCCTCAAATGTCAGCAGGTGTATCAGGCGGAACACAATCACCACAATCCCACAGTTCCTCCCACCATCTGCTGCTACACTGAAGGTGAGATTTGGCACCTCCGGGAGTGCAGTGTGTCTAAAGGTAATGACTCTGCCGTGCCACTTATTGTGTGCTTCAGCATGCATAGAGTGTCATATAACCGTTCAGAAAGACGAGATGCCACAAGAATGCCGTTCCTCCTTGTTAAAGACCTCCACTGTTAACCCCTAGTTTTTTAAAGCAAAAACACGTTCTGTGTAAACCAGACGCTAGTCTGTAATTCTGTTGGAACTTTATTTGTGCTTTGAGTAAATTTTATTTTCGGGTGAACGTTCAATCTCATGTAGTTCTTATGTACTTCCAAGCTCCAAAAAGAACGTCATAGTGTTCACCAAGTGTCTCATACACAATATTTTGACTCTTTTGAAGTCACATGATAGTTTTTTGTTAGGTAAGTTACTAAAACTTAAATAAAAATTAATCTAAAAATCATTTAAAAATATTTAAAAAAACATAAATAAAAATGACAAAAAGCACATAGTAAAATTACAAAAAATTCAAATGAAAGCTGCAAACATACAAATAAAAGCTAATTATAAAAATAGTATAGTAATGTAAATAATCTTAAAATAACACAGCTGTGATGTAACTTTAAAGGACATTCATGCTGATAACAATTTGCAGCAACAAATTGACCAGAATGCATTAATTTTTAATGAGAATTGGCAATTTGAAGGCAACATGAGTGACAGAGTGCTGATATTCATTTCACAGAGGTTAGCCAATCATAACAGAGGTCATTTACAAATAGGAGCTTAAAGATACAGAAGCAAAAACTTCTTGTTTAGCCTTCAGTCTCCTGACTCTAAAAAAGTAACAAAGGGTGGAAAATGATTATGTAAACTATTACGACTGTTTCTTGTGCAAGCCTTGAGTAACATTATAAGAGTATAATGCTACAAAAGAACCAAATATGGCCCCTTTTACACATGCAGTGAGTGAATGAAGGGTCAGAGGTCAGGTGTTGTGGTCCATCCATTTGAACGGGTGAGAGCAGCGGAGGAGTTGCAGCGTGTCGCATGACCCCCCGCATCCTGTTTTCACTGCTGCATGGCAACAGAGGCCACACACTCTCTGCGGCTCTGCTCTGCTCTGCTTACTGACACCGAGATACTGAATTGTTTTTGTGCTTACTGTATTTCCTTGGTGTGGAATTTCATGCAAGAAGTTCTTTAAATATTCTTTGTATAACCAGTCAGTTTAAAAACGTGCAATAATTATGTTCACTTGCCAAAGCCTGGGTGTTGCCAAGACAGGCCATCTCAAGTCTCACCCTTTATTACTCACCGGCCTCAAAGAACTACAAACAACTCTCATGTTAGCTTGTCTTTAAAGTTTGATGCAATGACAAAAGCTTTATAGATTAGTGCGGCAACTCTGTTGGGATTCAGATTTTTTTCCACTCCATTATTGAACCGTGTCTTGGGTTTAACCCCTCGTCCCCTTTGTTACAGTGATTCAGTGCTGCTTTCCTCTGCAGTAACACAGTCAGATCAGGTGAACAGCGGTGACTTTGGGATGTACTCTCGGAATAACCAAAAGCCTGCATCCCTTTTCTTAAAGGCATAGTTCGCCCCCTGTAATAGCAAATTTATTCATTAAACAATCATCATAGCGCAAGAGACAGTCTGAGAATTAAATATGATTTATTTCTTATAAGAAAGGTTCGGTTGGCCCACAGAGGTAGTCAATGTACAGTCTGCGAGACAAGTGAGAACCCTGAGGGGAGGGAGAGAGTAGTTTTTATACAGCTTATCTCAAGGTCTGTTCTTCTGCCCATAGATAGACCAAAGTTCAGTTTCTCTGCCGTCAGGAAATAGTAATAATAACCTGAACTTTAGGGTTTGGGCATGCTTTCGCTCGTTCTAAAACCGGCCTGTATTTTGACCTTTGGGGTCAAAATCCATCCGTCTCTCCCCGTCCACTCATCTCACCTGCTCGCTTAAATCAGCACTTATTGGTTTGAAAGAGATTGGAATAATTCTGCCATAACACCCCCCAAAATAGAAAACTCTGTCATTATTTACACCACCATCATGTTACTCCAAACCCTTATGACTTTCTTTCTATCATGAAACAAGGAGAGGTTTGTTGTATATTTACACTGTTCTTTTCCAAACAATTAAATATCTGTTTGTCCATGTATAAGATCTGCAAAGTTACAAAACTCATAGTCTCCCACAAAAGGGATTTATTCTAACAGAGATCATTGCAACCATACCTGCCTAAAACTCCACGATCAAAGTCCCGATATTACTTCTGCAAACATTTATGCCACAATTTGAAATATTAGCATAATGCCCATCCAAAGGCATACGCAAAGAAAGGCCGACGCTTCAGTGAATTGCATTGTTGTCTCCATGTCGAGGAGACGCTATTTGTTTCAATGCAAAAGCAAAACCCCTTTGTTTGGCCTTCCAAAAATGGATGAACTTAAGAGTCATGGGTAAGATTTATTCGTAATGCTGTTCCTGATCAGTACAACCTAAAAAATGTGCTTGTGTACAGTGCATTTTACGGAGGACAGCTTCCTGAACCTCGGAGAGTATAATGCCTATATACAAAGACTACTCTTGACAAAATGGGGCAGTTCCCACTTTGCTCATATTTTTTTTATTTTTTTTGCAATTGCTTTAGAAGCCTTGGAAGCTGAAACTTCGTAAAGAACAAGAAGTACTTTAAAAGTAGTATCTCACAAATAAATAGCTAAATAAAAAATATACTATTTTGTGTTTCACAGAAAAAGAAAGGGTAGTAAAAAAATGTATTGTCAATCCTTTAAAATAATTTGAATAACAGAAAGAAAAAACGAGGCTTTCAAAGCTTTCCTTTTGGCCTTCTAGTGTCAATCTGTTTCCAAAGGCCAGGCGTTGAAGTGTGACGTCTGTTTTGGCTGATGAACGCTTGGGGTTTTACTGGGCCTGAAACTGCCTCTCTCCACAGCAGCAGCTCCAGGCAGTCCCATAGAGACAACGTATGCTCAAAAGAGCCATTTTCATCTTTCACTAGAAAATATATTTCCTCTGTTTGTCACAAGGTACACATACACATTTCCACCACATCTATTGGTCCACAGGAAGCCCTTAAACCCCCCCCCCAAAGTATCATGAAGATAGTCATGCTGTTTAACAGAGCTATTAAGATTTTTTATCTTGTTTTGCTTTTTGCTTTTTTAAAGCAAGTTGTAACTGACAGTGATGACTCCATTGCATAATAAATCGTGATTGATATTCTGTGTATATACTACCATTTAAAAGTTTGGGTATTTATTTATTTATTTTTCAGTTTTCTTTGATTGAAAAAATCTTGCTGACCACAAAATTGTGAAATAGTTTATAGTGTATTTGAAAATTAGTAGTGTATTCAAAATTGTGGTTGGTGTTTTCTTCTTGCATTTATTGCTGCCTCCAGTTCCTTTTGGAAAATCTGTTTATCACATAATAAAGTACTTTGGTCGGAATAAAATCTACATGGCAATTTTATGTTTCTTTCTCTTTTTCTCCAGTGACAAAGACAGGAAGTTGTTCAGTGCTAAGTGCAACAAAATTAAGAGTCGAGTATGCGCATTAAGGTAGGGACACACCAAACCGACGCCAAAGAACTAGCTCTGACGAAAGCCGACTGTGTTTCGCCTCCCGTTGCTTGCATCGGGGGAAAAAAGCTGTGCTTGAGCGCACCGAAAGGGCGACAGGTGACTGTCAGCTGGCACGCGTTCTGTGCCTGCGTGTTAAGGAGATAACTGTCTATTTAAGCAGCTGTATTCATCCAATCACGCTGATCATGTTCTTTATTCCACTCCCCACATGTTATTATAAAAATATTCGCGCAGTGGAATGCTCAGGTGAGATGACGTAAAATTAGAACAGCCTTCCGTCTGTGCCCTCATGACTTCTGTGCTTGCTTTCGTCACTTTTGATCTTGTTCTCGTGCACTGATTAGCTGTTCAGTTTAGCGAACGAGTCAGAGTTCTCTCTCACTGACGGCCTGACGCCGATTCTACATGTTGAATCGTCCCAAAAAACTTGACGGCGTCCGTCTAGAGCCAACGACCGACGCTCAAAAATGGCCCGACGTTGCCCGACGAACTTATACAAAAGTTCAATTGTACAGTCAACATTTGAGGTAAAAATAGGAAGATATCAGTGGACGCATGATATCAGCTCATGATAGACTTTTTCATATTATGCTGCTAAACACACTGGATTGACACTTCAGGGCCTCATTTATGTGCTCTTCACATTTTACAGTGTGTGTGCTGCATGTTGGGCTGACTAAACAAATAACATACCTGAGTGCACACATCATATCCACGTGTGCCTGCAGACTTTCCTATAGTAAAAGAGAATGTTGTTTTTGAAAGGAATGTAGGTGACCGTTTATTGAGGAACCGTTTGCAGGAACAATGCTGCCTTTGTGATTTTGGTGTGAAATAGTGGGTCAGGAGGATGAAGCATGGGGAATGTGATTTATCGGTGTGAGTGTGTTTACTTGGCTACAATTTGGGGGGGAAATTGTCCCTAGAAGTTAACTAAATCTTTCAAAACTTCTCTATGGGACCGCCAAAGGTAAAAATGATTTATAAAGAAAGTAAGTAAAGTGTACACTGTACGCTGTTGCTCAAAAGTCAAGATTTTATTTATGTTTTGAAAGAAACAAAAACAGCATTTAATTGGCAAAAGGGACATCAAACACATTTATAAATTTACAAAATATTTTCAAATAAATGCTGTTCTTTTGAACTTTCTGTTCTTCAAAAAATCCTAAAAAGAGTTATAACACTTTATATAAAGCAACACAACTGTTTTGTCAACATTGATAATAGTAAGAAATGTTTCTTGAGAAGCCAAAGCAGCGTATTAGAATGAATTTTGAAGAATCATGTGACACTGAAGACTGGAGAAATGGTGTAATATTATTATTATTATTTTAATGCAGCCTTGGGGAGCATAAGAGACTTTCAAAAAATAATAAATACCAACACAAAACTTTTGAATGATTGTGTATTATATATCAATATGCATTTGTAAGATATGAATATGAATATAAATATATATTATAAAAAATATTAAGTTAGTCTGTATTAATTAGAACTATCTTTAAATTAAAACAATATAAAATCCTCACCATAGTCAAAAGACAAAAGTGCATTTTGTGTTTCAGACTCCTGGATGTTGGAGTGACGAGACCGAAGAGAAAAAGAGCACACACCAGCGCTCAGCATCCTGGGGCAGCTCTGACCATCTTAAAGAGGTACACACTAGGGATGCAAATTATCGATTAATTAATTAATCGTTGGTTGATCGACCTTATCGATCGATTAACGATTAACTGATAAGCGGCTATTTTCCTGAGAATGTAAATTTCTCACGGTATCAATAGTGTCTTTAACATAAAAAGCAAAATATTGCTTATATACTGAATAAAAATGCATGTTATATTGCTCAATTGATGTTTTATTGTAACAGTTGGGATAAGGTACATATAATGGCATTTATGTAGTTTAACAAAATAAATTATGCGCAGAAAATCAAAATACATGCATGTGAAACATTAAGCAACATAAAATACATTTGAAATAAAAATCTATATGGGTAGGCCTACACTATATTAAGCCTACATATAATAATCTAAATTACTTGTATGAAAAACTTGAAACATTAGCAGCAGCACTTATAATCCCCCTTGGTCTGAGAAAGGTAAAAGTAAAATAACTAGACCTGGAAACTTCAAATATAGAACTGAACACAACTTAAATCATCCCTGAGGAAGGTGACAGTAAAATTAGAGGGCAGAGTTTCCCATACGTTAATTTATTTGTGTTGGCCCGCCACAATATCAACGCTAATCGCCACACTTTGATTTTCGATATTTTTAAATTTTAATTTTAAATTTAAGCCTATTTAAAATCGTATTTCATTGCAGAGCGCCGTAGCGCATTCGCGCAGCACTGTCTCTCGCGCTCTCTCTCCCTCATGGAACACCGCTGCACAAATCTGTCCAACACAGCGCTGTTAATGTTTGAGAGCCAGCTTTAAGAAAAGTTATTAGCCAGCATGCAAGGAGCCTAGCTAATAAGGAGAGCTAAGTTATTGTTAGAATACAGCTGGATTTCCGAGGTTAGCCCGCTGTATAGCTGGTAGTCCACCCCGTTTTGACCGCCTCATGTTTGGTTTCTTTTTTGCGGCTCAAGTTTGTGTCGGGTCTCTCGCGTGAGAATCTCGTGTCACGTTCGCAATGTTCAATTAGCCGACAATTAATTTAATTTAATCGAGTAAATTCTTGTCGACAGTTAATGGATAATCGATTAACCGTTTACATCCCTAGTACACACACACACATGTACTTACACCAGTAGCGCAAAACACACTCCCTTTTAACAGTGAAATACTATGTGTGTCTTGCACACGCAGCTGTGTAGTTTTTCCCCTTGGGTTTGAAGAACAAGAAAGTGCAATCACACTAACGGCTATTAACAGAGCTCTCACTGTCCTGAAACTGATGAGCATTGCACTTCTGCATTTGCGATGATCTCATCCTGTGTGGCCAGCGAAGTAGAGCCAGGCGGTGGAAATAAAACCCCCGTTACACAGCTCTATACAAGACTGCAAGTCACGACGACCCATCCGTCTCCTCCTGCACCCGCTGCTATATATAATTTCCTGTGTGGCTTCAGACTTCCGGCACTGCGCGTCGTGTTATTGCTAAGCGCTAGCCGCAGCAAAGTCAGCCTTATCACGGGCAGTCAGCCCCTCCCTGACTATTCAGGGAACAGTGAGATAAGACTATCTACCCCTTTAACAATCAACTTCCCCTCTCTGCAACAAACCATTATCCCACTCCTGCCAATTTATGGCTTTCCCATCACCTCCAAGCTTTTGGAACAATACGCGCGTGTGGGTTTTAGAGCAAGTAATATGTGCAAAGTCATGTTGTGTGTCCTTTCGCACTGAAGTCACATTTTCATCAATTAGACATTTTGTTGATGGAAAGCCCTAATCGTTGATGTGCACAAACCTGTCTAATTTACAAAGGCCTTATAGTCCTCTCTTGCATGAGCAACGTGCAGGTGCAAAAGTAATTCATTTCCTGTGCAAACCCTCAAACTAGTGTCTGCTCAGAATTGTCATTATTAGTATTCGTTTTTGCTGGGAAAAAGAACTGATGACACTGGGCTCAACCCTCATAAAATGAGCCGCTTTATTCGCAGTTCATTTTCTATGGGCTTTGCCATTTTTTTCAACCCTGTTACCAGAAGTTATGAGCTGTCAAATATGGTTTAAAACTTTCAACCTTAACTTTTTAAAGCCATAAACATTTAATAAACATCAAAATGATTTTTTTTTTTATATGTCACAATGGGTAATAGAGCTGCTAATTTAGCCTAATTTAAGCTGTCACACAAAAGAGGCTAACCACCAAATGTTGGTTTGTAATTATTAATCAACTTATATTTCCCATAAATTAAAGACAGATATTTGTTTGATCGTTTTCTTACAATTCCTTCGGTGACAGTGTTGAATGATTGAGCTTGATTAACGCAGTCAAAACTACAATTTGCATGAACATTTAGAAATAGAATAAGAACATTTACTTCCTGTCATGCAGTATAAAACATCCAAATAATGCTATCTTGTGGTTGTCACAATTCTGAGGAATGTAGGAGTTGCATTTTTTTGTAATCAAGGGGAAACACTTGGTAACACTTTACAATAAGGTTCATTAGTTAACATTAGTTAATGTATGAACTAACATGAACTAGCAAAGAGAAATACATTTTTTACAGTATTTATTCATCTTTGACAACATTAGTTAATACAAATACAGCTGTTCATTGTTTGTTCACAGTGCATTAACTAATGTTAACAAATACAACCTTTGATTTTTAATAACGTATTAGTAAATGTTGAAATTAATATTAACTAAGATTAATAAATGCTGAAGAGTTATTGTTCATTCTTAGTTCATGTTAGCTAAGGTAGTTAACTAATGTTAACTAATGCACTTTATTGTAAAGAGTTATGCATTAAACATATTTAATATGTATCACAACAACAGAAAAAGCATGAGATTTGTACATCTAATACTTACATTTTTGAGACACCAAAGTAACCACTTTGTGGTATTTTCAGCCTTGTCTTTTCTTTCTTTTCTAAATTTTTATGTGAATCTGTCGTTTTGGCTGCTTGCACACAATTCCTGCTGTATTTCCAGCCACAGGATTGTGTCCATATTCATATTCATTAACACACAAGTAATAGAGGCTTCTTAGGAGTTCATCACAGCGAGCTCATTCTGCAAGGCCTGAATAATCTCACTGTTTCCCATTTGGGAGATTTTCCAAGAAAAGGCTGTTTAGGCCTTCTTTCCTTCCCTGCATATGGAAAGTTCATGTCCTCATTATCCACATTTTTATCCAGGTTCATGTCAAGTGCTTTCACTTAGTGGCCTTACACCTCTTAAGTGGATTTAGGTTGTGTATATTGACATACTTAGCAGGGGCTTTATAAGAGAGCACATTCAGGATTTCCCCTTGTTACAACTGAACACATACTGTGTAATTTCAGGTGATGCAATGCCCAGCTCCTCTAGAAAACATTTTTCACTGTAATTTTCAAACAGCATTTGTGCTGCCTTTTTGAAATAAATGAAGTACATGTCATTTGCAATAAATGTTCATGTCTTTTCTAGATTGACATTATATAGAACAAACAGAGGTGGATGGAAATGCTGCCTCTTGTTGAGGTGTTGTACCGGCTGTAGTTTTAAAGTCAGCACAAAACAGAAGTTACGATAGTTTTTTCTGTGACATATATCCCCGTGAAACGGATTCTCGAACAAGAAAAAATGTAGGGCGGGACTTGTGTCCATTGGCAATTGTTTAAATTGGTGTGGTTTGCTATGGCTGTGATCTCATGTGATTGACAGGTGGTCCCGCCCTCAAGCCGGTAAACACGTCATCAGAGAAGAGAATGTTGTTGCAAGAGGGAGGGGAAGTTAATTTGATTGAAAGATTACAAGAGCACATGAATAATAATAAAAAAAAGATATGCACGGATAAATAATTAATAATATGTACTGCAATATTTCATAAATAGAACTGTCAATTTTGATTTCATGGTGACTTTACTATTCTGTAACATTATCAAGACAAACATCCATGTACAGAAAGCCAATTGTATTTTCAGTAGGAACGCAACAAGTCTAGACTTGTTCTGTTGTCTCAGGACATATAGACAACAAAAGCTGTAATTTACTGCAGATTAATCTCAAAAGTAAACTATGAGTAATCACGCCAGTTAGAGAAGGCGGAGCGGGTCACATTGAGACCTGGGCCATGAGGGTTAAATATCCATTTCCAATTTTTGTTGTAGATTCATTATTTACAATATTTACGTTTGATTAATTTAGTAGACGCTTCTATCTAAAGTAACAAATGAGTAATATAACAAGCAATAGACTTTAAGGAGGAAATAACGCAAGATGTGCGACATTGTTGAGAATAGTATCAGCTAGAACAGGGAGGGATTTAGAAATGGTAAAAGCATAGAATATGTAGGATGCAGTTAAGGTTTCACAAAAGAGATGGGTTTTCAGTTGTATCTTGAATATTGTCTACAATATTATTCATTTGTTGTTGTTCTTCCTACTACGGGTAGCAATTCTTAATAGACCAGGAAAGACATTTGCCTTTTTTGTGTGTGTGTTTTGGTAAAGGATTTAAAGGGCGAGCCTTGTCACATTGCTGCCTGTTTTGTATTGACCTCTTGTGGCCATGCTGAGTTACAGCAAGCACTTTAATTTAAGGCAGGGTTCCCCAAACTCGGTCCTGGAGGGCCACTGTCCCTGCAGAGTTTAGCTCCAACCCTGATCAAACACACCTACCTGTGAGCATAGACATAATAAATACATAGACGCCCTATTGGCCGCTTTGGAACGTTGCTGCAATACGTCAACGGGTCCGCCATTTTGTGGAGGGCAAGACTGCACTGTAATCTAATGCAAGTAAAAACGATGAGCTGCGTTTTTTCTGGATAAAAACAAAAACTGTTTTTACATTTATCAACCGATTTCAGTGGTTTGTATGTGGTGTACTAAAAGTTCCATCTCTAGTTATTTAAAATCTCGATAGTTGTAAAATATTTTTTTAAATAAAGAATGGTCAAAGCTCAGGCTTGTCATGCATCTGGCTTTTTATTATTGAACTACTGACAACTTACCTTTGCATACTTTGCACTTTACTTTATTTATGTTTCTCTGATGTCTAGTCACTTGTTATTTTTGTAAGTTTAATTGATGTCTGATGTTGCTGGGAGGATTCGCTGAATAAGAATTTCATTGTACTGTGTGACGACTGTTCCCTGTGCATATGACAATAAAGTTTGAATTGAATTGAATTATTCTTGGATAAGAATGGTGAAGACCCCCATATTGAGGTATAATTTAAAGCTACATTGTGTGATTTTTACCCCCATCTAATGGTGAAAAGGTATATGACCATCCAGTGAATATTAGTTTCTGTTCCTCTCAATTTCGATTTCGTTTTAACTCCTACGGTGGCCAATGGAGTCCAAGATTAACATGGCTTCCAGTACGACCTCCTCAACACGGTGCCATCGAGTGTTAAAACGCGACGGGCGAAACTTGATGTCCCTCTTTGGCTAAAGTACTTTCAAGATGGAGGGGCAACATGGCGACCGACATTAGAACCCCTCACCCGTATGTATTTTCAATTGCATATTATACACTCACGAGAATACTTTATTACTTGAACGAAGTAAATATACATTAATGAGCACATATATTTTTGAAAGAACTAAGTGTTTTTAGCTAAGAATAACCTAAAAAAGTTACACAGTGTAGCTTTAAGTTTTCTTATTGTGGAAAAAGCATTTTCTGTGATTGACCAGATTTTAGCAATAACAAAGATAACTGATGGATCCTTTATGATAATACATTTGTTATGGTACAACTACAGTGCAGTGCAAATAGTAAATATAACATAAAATGAGAAGTAATAGTAAATAGTTTAGTCAATAAAATAAACAAATAGTATACAGCAAATAAAATAGTAATGTACAATAGTAATCATAAGTACAATAATACAATCATAAAAATATTGATAACAGCATATACCGGTAGTTTATTAATAATACTATAATATTAGCAATAGAATAATAAATATCAATTACAGAATATACACAATAAAAAATAGGCCTAAGTTAAATAGTGACTTATATTTAATATTGAACTCTTTTTGTTAAATTTCAGTTTTATTGATCAGTAATAGCCATTATAACAGAAGTAGCTTCAGTCAAACATACAGCAGGATACAACGTTAAAATAGCCTAAATATAAAGTTATGAAACTTCACTTTGCCCTCAGCCAAAACGATTTACCAGGGAACCATTTATAGATTAATGAGACCAAAGATCGCCCGTTAGATATACACAAGACGAATTATATCTCATGTTTAACCACTAGACTAGAGCCATCAGAGCCAGCGGCAAACGTCAGAAGCACTAGCCGAGGTACGGCCGTTCCAGGCGGGGTGCAGAGCGCTGAGTGCATCTTACTACTCCGAAAACTTCAGAACAAATTTTTAAATAGGCGCTATCTTTATAAACAAACCACATATTTGAGCTTTAAACAACTACATTGTCGACCTGAAGAACTATTAAAACTACATTTCGTGACACAATAACAGTAGAATTTTTTTTATTTATCCTCTGAACGTTACTATTACTAATTAAATCATGACCAAATGCAACCAAAAACAAACGTTCAGTCTTGCTTGTGAAAGGTAATTCCTCAATATTAATTCCTCTGTTTTCAATAGTGTGGCGATATGTACAGCCCCAAGCAGCGCACGAAACAGGCATTTTTCTCAATTCCCGGTTTGAGAGGTATGGGAAAGTTGCCATCCCCAATATGGCGGCGCCGTTGACGTACGCTCCAGCGGCCAATATTTATTATGTCTATGCCTTTGAGTTTCTACTGATCCTGAAGACCTTGATTAGCTTGCTCAGGTGTGTTTGATCAGGGTTGGAGCTGAACTCTGCAGGGACAGTGGCCCTCCAGGACCGAGTTTGGGGAACCCTGATTTAAGGTATTTTATCATAGCCATGGCCTTATGGGCAGCACTCTCACATTTAGCAAAGCTGCGCCTCAGGCAGCCAGAGTTCGAGTGCCAGCTTTTATTTATTTTTTTTATTTACCAGCCTTGTAGATGATAAAATAACTTTGTTGTCTCCTCTGTCCTTATAATTAATTTATTTTTCTGTGACTTTCAGATTGCTAAACTCAGGCTGCAGCTGCAGCGCTGTAAACAGGGCGGAGGCCGGCAGTGTAAAGACAGTAAAGAGTGTCTTTCCCCCCTCCACTACTGTACCAGCACCACCACCATCAGCACAGCCAGCCAAGCTCCGGTCCGCACACACTCACACACATACTGTAATATCAGTGTATTTAATAAATACATGCAGCAATTTCTGAATAGTTTGTGAAATGCACATTTGTACCATCTCACTGTACAGTTGTCCATGTCGAAGTCAGCACAGATGCCACTATCCAACATCACAGTGCCAAAGCCCTCCATCTCCAGGGTTCCCAGCAGCATGGAAGGCATCAACCATGAGCTGGAGAAAGTCTTCATCAGAGACAACGGAGAGAAAGAGGAGCTAAAGGTACACACACTCTCATGAAGCCATACTCAGTACAAATGATTAGCATGAATAAAAATGCATTAAAAATGTAATTTGAGTACTATCAAATAGTGTTCAAATATATTATTCTATAGTATACAGTACCTGTAAAATGTATTTTTGTCTAAAACAATTTAAACTATTTAATTACACATCTTGATCATAATCAACATACAATATCATTCAAATCCAGTTTGGGGTTAGTAGGTTTTTTTAATGTTTTAAAAAATAAGTCTCTTATGCACACAAAGGCCACATTTACTTTTACATAAATACAGTGAAAAAAGAAATATTTTAAAATATTATTACAATTTTAAATGACCGTTCTCTGAGAGCTACTAAAGCTGCATGATTCTGGATAAATTGAGAATCATGATCTGGTTTCTTTAGAGTTCACAATTCTCCCATGATTCTAAATAGACATCTAAACAATAACATGTAGCCTAATTTTCTAGAATCTAGAGGTAATGACAAAGTGTTAATTGCTGCAGTCTTTTTAAAAATATTTAATTCATATTTTCTTTTTTTAATCGAATTGAATTAATGATTCAATTACTCAGTCATAAAGACTTGTTTCATTACTGGATGAATCAGCATTATTGAACAAATCTCTTGAATTTAATGATTCAGTGACATACTTTTTTTTTGTTTTACTGATGTAACAATGTAATTTATACCATCTTTATTTTAAGCTTCCAGTTACTTTCAAAAGGTGTTTTGATAATAACTACCATAGACAGTGTTTATAACCGAACTATAAACTTTTATTCCAGTACTCATGTGATAATCAATATTTCTGACTTACAATAAGTCAAATTACTGTGAGTGTGGTTGAAAAGACTGTTTGTGAAGCTGTTTCATCAAGTCTTCATTGTCACATGATCCTTCAGAAATCATTCTAATATGCTGATTTGGTGCTCAAGAAACATTTCATATTATCAATTTTGAAAACAGCTGCTTGAATTTTTTTTAAATATAAAAAATGTTTTTTTTTCAGGATTCTTTGAGTAAGAAAGTAAAAAAAAATATATAATATGAAATAAATATTTTGTAACATTATAAATGTCTTTTGAGTCACGATGTGTACTTGTTATTCAGCTGGTGTTTAGTGTACCGTAAGTAAACTCATGTAAGTGTTTATTTCTAAAAACAAAACAAAAAAAGTTACACTTTATAATAAGATTGAATTTGTTATTTTTAATTAACTACATTAGTTAAGATGAAATAACAATGAATAATACTTCTGTTCTATTCTACTTTTATTAATCTTAGTTAATGTTAATTTCTACCTTTACTGATAAATATATTAAAATCAAATGCTGTTAACATTAGTTCATGTTAGTTCATGGTGCATTAACTAATGTTAACAAATGGGACAAATCTGCTCTATTTTATTTTTACTGTTGTACAGTAGAGTGATCACAGAGCACAATTATTAAAAGACTCTCTCTTTGCCTGGCACTCAGGCGCTGGAGGTTCCTGATGGACGGAGGGCTCCGTTTCCTCCCCAGCAGCGCAGCAGCAGTAGTCGTGGTATAGACACTCAGACCCCATCTGTGCCTGGGCGCTCCAGTAGCTGCTCTAGCCTGTCGCCCTGCCCCTCACCCGCATGCCCGCCCCGCTCACATGACGGCAGCCCATACTCCACTGACGAGATGCTGGACGAGAGAGACAAAGGTCAAACCTACAGATTAGTGATCAAGCCAGATTGTTGGTCAAGGAGCTATATAAAGTTCATTTGATATCTGATAGTTTGCTGTATTATATCATGAGAGTTGCACAGATTCTCAGCTCTGATAATAATCCAGAGAGTAATTTGAGATTTGTAATTTCTTCCTGCAGACAGCGGCAGCAGTTCTCCTCTGCCTAAGTTCACCTCGTCTCCAAAACCCAACAACAGCTACATGTTCAAACGGGAGCCTCCAGAGGGCTGTGAAAAGATCAAAGTGTTTGAGGAAATGACGTGAGTAGAGTTTTTTTTTTCTGTAGTGAGCCTAAAATAGCATACCAGCATGCAGTATGTATAATGTACACAGTATGCAAATGTTCCTTCTGCATGGAATTCTCTGTTGACCTACAACATTTGCTCAAATATTCAGTATCCAACCAGAGTATAGTACATAGTGTTGTATACAATGCATTCATTTTGATCCTGCATTTTAAGAGTGATGAATACATCAGAATATCAAACATCATCTGTTTCTGTAATGTATAATTTCAGGAAATTGGATTTAAAATGCAAAACATTAATGCATGAATGAATGTATTTATTTCTTTAATTAAATTACTAATTATTAAACATGCTAATGTAAAACATCAGTGAAGCATGTTTATTGTTGCATATTGTTTCACAGACTATTTGTTAAAGGGATACTCCACCCAAAAATGACAATTCTGTCATCATTTACTCACCCTCAAGTTGTTGCAAACCTGTATGAGTTTTTCTTCTGCTGAACACAAAGGAAGATATTTTGAAGAATGATTGTTTGGCACCATTGACTTCCATAGTAGAAAAAAAAAAATGCTATGGAAGTCAATAGTGCCAAAGTTCCAATCGTTCTTCAAAATATCTTCCTTTGTGTTCAGCAGAAGAAAGAAACTCATACAGGTTTGCAACAACTTGAGGGTGAGTAAATGATGACAGAATTTTTATTTTTGGGTGGAGTATCCCTTTAAGAAATAGCATGCAGGGCTCAACAATAATGTTTTTATTTTATTTTATTGACACCGTCAGGCCAGTTGTTTAGCTCTTTACATAAATGTAAAAAAGAGTTGTTTAGCTCTTTACATAAAATGTCGCCAACCTAAATGACAACGATTCGGCTTGGTTTTGCATTTCGTTATTTCACCGTCTGACTGTATGGAACACTCATATTAAATTAATATTAAATTAAAATCATATTAACTTTCAGGTGCTCCTTGGCCACTTTTGACCAAAGAAAATTGTTTTGATTTTTAAAATGATTTTACTTTATCGGAATGCTACAAAATGTGACTCTTGTGGCACTTTTGTAGCTATGTGAACACACACATAAAAATTGACATAGTTACACTAGTACTATCGCCTTAGAAAATGAATGGGAAATATGAATGTTTATATATATATATATATATATATATATATATATATATATATATATATATATATATATATATATATATATATATATATATATATATATATATATAATCTACAAATCAGCCATGAAGCAGGAAAAAAGCACTCAGCAATGAAGGACTTGAACACAAAACATCAAAATAATGATCAATGATGGAAAAATTATTTAATTCTGCTGCTCTAAAAAAGAAAATAGTGTCAATATTCAGTTGAAGTGAGTTCAGTGTTGATTCAGTTCTCAGTGATTCAGTTCATGAAATTAGTCCAATTCAGCTATAAGCAGCTCCACAGAAGACAGTAGTGTTGTTTTTCACTTTGCGTCAGTTCTTTTTGATTCCATTCAGTTCAATAACAAAGTTTAATCAGTAGGGCTGGGACAACGCGTCGACGTCATCGATAAAGTCGACGCAAAAAATACGTCGACGCAAAATATGCGCGTCGATTCGTCAGACCCAAAACAAAGATGGCGGCGCTGGAGAGTAGTAGCAACACGAGTGGTTCCTCAGACTTTCAAAGTGCAAGGTGCAAAGTGCACTCGTTCCTCTAAAGTAGAGATGCACCGATTGATCGGCTGGTGACCGGAATTGCCTGATTTTCACGTGATCGGCCATGACCGGCCGGTCAGTCTGACATATTCCGATTTTATGCCGGTCAAATGCACTCGGACGCCGCATGATTAACATCGCCCAACATTAGCATCATACGTGCACACGGAACGCACATGTAGGGAACCTCGTGAATTACGGCCGTTTCACACCGCAAGCATGAGCAGTGCGGGGTTTTTTTTCCGGCGTGCATGTTAATCAATGAGTGCATTCACACCGGGAGCAGGAGCAGCGCGTGAGCAGCAGTGAAGCGCGGGTTTCGGCGCAGAGTATTTTTTTGCTGCACTGCTCTCAATTAAAGTAAAAGCACACTTTTGATGGACAAAATAAATATGATTTCACTCAAAAAGTGCCCAAAATGCACAGAATTTGCATGTCTGGTGTGTTTTAACAAGAACTGGAGTAGGCTATGTCAGAAAATAAAATGAAGACTCAAAAATATTTATAGAATTTTTTTTTTATTGAATGCTAGACATCAAGTTGTTATTTTCATCTGAAAGAAAAATTACAAGATGCACTATTTTTTAGTAAGCTAAGCCTATGTGTTTTTAAGGCTTCAAAGTTTTATTGAATGCTACCTCTGACTAAGAATGCATTACTTTGCACTTGTATATTTTTTTATTTTGGAATTTTAAGAGCAATAAACGTATATTGTTATGTTAAGGAATTCATATTTTTTTCACTCAGATATATAAATTAACATGTATAAATTGGTATTAGTCAATTAATGGGGAGATAATCGATAACAGAATCGAATCGAAATCGAATCGGACAGAAAAACGAATCGTTAGATTAATCGATGCACCGAAAAAATAATCGCTAGATTAATCGTTTAAAAAATAATCGTTTATCCCAGCCCTATTAATCAGTTATAAAGCAGCTCTGCAGAAATCGGTGAAATCATCATGCAAATCAATTCAGTTTTGTTCTCATCCAATACTGTCAGTGCAGTCAAAACAATAATATTACTGAATATTAACTGTCCCGAACTAAGCAAGCCAAAGGCGACAGTTGCAAAGGAACCCAAACTCCTATCAGGTGACAGAAATCGTGAAAAAACACCTTGCATGTGTATTATTTAGTTTGGAACATTCTCTTAAATCTGTTTCCTCTCCTTCTCAGGTCCAGACAGTCAGCCACCGTCCCCCTTTTCTCCTGCCCTGACAAAAACAAGGTCAACTTCATCCCCACCGGCTCTGCGTTCTGCCCCGTCAAGCTCCCGGGATCCCTGCTCCAGCACTCCAGCTCCCAGCAGGAGGACGAGGAGAAAGAGGAAACACAGGCCGGCCCCAGCGGTTCATGCCCCCTCGCCCAACACCATCACATGCCCACTCAGGTCTCCATCAGCACGAGCACAGACGACCCTCCGGAAGCGCTGGCCATCTCTCCCTCCCAGCAGCAGGAGGCGCCCTCGGAATCGGCCTCGCAGCCTCAGAACTTTGAAGTCAGCTAAACGCGCGCAGAGCCGGTCTCCGTCGCGCCCCCGCCACACACGTTTCGCCCACCCCAAACTTCCTCTTCTGTCTCTGATGGACCCCACCTTTGTGCTGAATCTTTACTATCTGCATGGCATCGCAACTGTGGCCCGAACGAGAATCGCAAATGTAAATGCAGCCGAAGGGTTTGAGCATATGTGGCAATGCCACGCTTTCGTGTCTGGACAGGAACGGCGTCTGAAGAGCTGGACGGAAGGATGCGTTTTGGGAAAAAAGGACCTTAGAATATGCAAATCAAAAATTCTTATGGCTTCACTGTTATCTTGATAAATGAATGAGAGTCTCATATGGAAATCTAATTTATTAAATTTGCTTAATGATTAGTTCAATCACATTCCAGATATTCCCGGTTTGATTTTTTTTTCTTTCTTTTTTTCATATATACGGATGTGGATGCGTTCACAGGTCCATCTGATTTGATTCCGCATTCATCTCGAGCAACTGCACAGCTGTTTTCAAATGCAGCTTTGCTTTCGTGTGTGCTTAAAATTTAAGCAAAGTGGCTTTTGTATGAGCACTATAATCACACAGCGAGGTGTCGCCTTCGAATTCACCGCCGATTTATGAGGAGAAAGACGACTGAAGCTTTCAGCAAGGTCTTAATAGTGTCAGGGGCATGCATTTGAAACTGATCGTATGTTTAACATTAAATTATGTGTCGTGTTCTCTTTCAACATTCACAGTATGAATAAG
Organism: Tiaroga cobitis; assembly: GCA_030578255.1. Classification (NCBI taxonomy): domain Eukaryota; kingdom Metazoa; phylum Chordata; class Actinopteri; order Cypriniformes; family Leuciscidae; genus Tiaroga; species Tiaroga cobitis. The sequence goes on from CM060609.1 coordinate 15,479,305, forward strand.
CTCTCTCTCTATCAATATATCTATATATGAGAAAATCTATATATAAAGAAAAAAGCTTGTTTGAATTTAAAACCGTGTATCGCTGTGTTCTGTACATAATGGGAAATGAGCTGTACTCCACGGGTTGACGACTATCCAGGTTTCCTACCTTCTGATGATATTGCAGAAAGAGAAAAACACAGAATAAGGTTCTTGTTTTCACACTTTGTTGCACAGTGTCCGCCTGCGGCCTCGCTTCAGGTGCATCACTTGCTGTTTAAACTCAGGTAAAAATTCACTTTCAGATCCGTCTCATCATTCTTTGCATTCCATGTTGGGAGGTGCTGTCAGGATGACGTGGCGGAGAGAATTTGATTGGGTCGGACATACTGCGTGTTAAAACCATTAGAAAGATCGTACAACCCTCATGGATCATACTCGCACCCTCACAGTCACTATATGACATATATTATCATTTAGTAAGACAAACTACTGCCCAGATCACAGGTCTGAGATGTAAAGCGCTTTGAGTGTCCAGAAAGGCGCTATATAAATGTAATGAATTATTATTATTATTATTAGAAGAATTTTTTCTGTCTATTATAATACCCTTTAAGTGGCATGTTGGAAAAAAAAAATGATTTTGATAATAAAATTGCGGGGATATCATAATAAGCCTTTTACATGAATAAAGACAATAAGTTTCAAGAATAAATTGTATAGTTACGAGATTAAATTGCGCCAAAAGAGCAAGAATTTCTTAGTTGGTAAATCGTTACTTAACACCTGTCACCATTACACTTAATTTTTTAATTGTTATACTTTATTAATGTAACATTACAACATTGGTCTCATAACATCTTGTAACTTATACAACTTTATTCTCAAAATCTTCTCAATTTGTTACAATTTTAACATGCCACTAGGACATGCTGCTGATAATTAGTCTAAAATAAAAAGGTGAATCTCACACAACACACACACACACAAAATTATGGCTAAAATATACATATATTACTACTTTAGGGCCATTAGCTTCTTTTGGCATTGTGACAAATGACAAAAAAAAAAAAAAAACATTTTCATGATCATCATTTTATTCAATTCATCCTTTTCATTAAAATAAGCATAATTTAAAATAATTACAAAAAAATGCACTAACTAAACAATGTATGAATACTTTTATGAAAATAACTTTTTTCACATCATGGTAATGAAAATTTGAAGATAAATTAGCTTAATTCTCAAAAAATGTCACTGCAAAATGGACCTAAAACCAATCTTAATTTTTTTAAGCAATTTTTTTCTTTTGATTTTATGGACTAATATGAAATTGACTGATTTCATGAGATTCACCTAAAAGCTCGGCTTTATACAATCAGGATACATTTCAGTCATAGGATACCAAGATTCAAATATTTCAAATCAGTCTATGCTCAAATGTTTTTTCCACAAAAAAAAAAAAATCAAGAGCATCTATCTGTTCGCTTTACCGTGACAACTAAAAGTACGTGTTTATGATTTTCACCGATTGTGAATAATAATCAGCTTTTTGTCCAGGAACAAGTGACAGGCAAGCACGGTTTGTCAGAAAAGGGTTTTCTTGTCTTAAAGCAAATTTTTATATGAACCAAGGTCAAACAATATTGTATTGTGCGGTTGCAATCAATTGAATCAAATTAATTTATCCATCTCATCAAGACCAACCATTGACAGCCCACATAATATTACATGATCAATACAAAAGGCTTTAAAAGTAACAATGCAACCTTTTATGCTGCACCTTATATCAATAGACCAAGTAGTTTATAAAATGATTAAACTCATTTTTGGTAAGTGAAGGGTTTGCAATAATGCTGTTTTGTTTTTAAATGCTTGAATAGTGCATCATTTCATCTTCATTCCATACATGACTAAGGGCGTTTCACACAGAACGCAGATCAGTAGAACAAAAAACAGCGCAATATCTAGAGACACATTTTTTTTAAAAACTGAACTTATTTTAACTTGAGCATCACGTTTTTAAAATGCTGTGTCGCTGCAAAAGACAGGAGCGCAGCGGTTAAACACGTCCGTCTAGCGCACACTTACATTGAAAAAAAAAAAGGAAAAGTAGCGCAGTGGAATGGAAAAAGGCGTTCTGTGAACGGCCCCTAAATCTGAAGCCAAATTAGCACAGCCTGTTGATAAAGCCATCGACTGCTATTAAAACCAGCATTGGCAGTTTAAGAGCACATTGCTGGCCTGGGTGATGTGTTTGTAGATCAGGTCGATATGTCAGGCTGACCTGCTGTCTGTTTACACACAATGGCAATAAACCATTTTGTTGTTGTGACTGTACAAACCAGATATGTGTGTGGATTGAGGGCATCATTTGTTTTGAAGGGGAAAAATATTGACTTGAGGACAAAGGAAGAAAACTGTTTCTATTCAACAACTGTTTTGGAAGCACTTCACCCACATGGCGATTACTCTTTGCCTATCACCAATTCTAATGTCAAGAACATTTTTAAAGCCTTGTAGCTTTGATTGTTTTCCTGTGGTCTTGCCAAAGTGCTTGGCACAGGCTGCTGAGCTTGCATAAGGTTATACAGTATGCCCGTTGTCTGTGTCTGTATACAAATGACAGTATCAAAAACCACACTTTACACAACTTTTAGCCTTAAGTGGCTAATTGTTTCTTTATTTCAATAATAGGAATCTTGTGTCTTAATTAAATAAAATAATCAGAATTAAAACCCATCTCCTCACTATTTTTCCTTAGTAAGTGTTCATATAAAGCAAAATAGTTTTTTGGAACTTTTGAAATATCAAAACATGCTTGAAAGGTATAGTTCACCCCATCCTTTAATTTTCTCCATAGAAAAATTGATTTTTAACAATAACTTAATCCTTTAAATACAAACCTGTTGTAAGCTATGAGGCTGTTCGATAGTATACTTCTGCAGAAGTCATCAACTTGCATTATTTCTACTTATTTTTTAAATAATCATTTAATACCGGAATTCCTTGTGAAAAACTACATGACCCATGATGCTGTAAAGAAAATTCGGCCAATCAGAGTTGCGAGGAGCTATAAATGGATTTACCACTCCAATGAAGCATCATGAAAGATGTAAAAGAGTGAGTCTCCCTCTTAAACTACTTAAAGGTGGGGTATGTGATTTTTCTTTTTTGACCATTTTTTCAAAATCACTTGAAATCCTATTCCTAACTCACTCACAGCCACTGAGTTAGAATCACTGAAATTAAAATTAAGCAATTTAATCATCTGTGGAACGGGCAGGACTCGAAAAACTCCAGCCAATCATTTCCAAGACCACCTAGAATCATTGGACTGTGAGTGCGTCAATCAAACGGTCGTACAATACCCCCATCCCCCTCGCACGCGTGTCCCCTTCGTGCGCATACTCAAAGCTCGTGACCCAGTCACAGTAAGTGCAAGTCGCCCTGGTACAGAGAGAAAGAGAGTAAGTGCAAGTTGCTTCCGTTTGTGCATGATTGCACGTCAATGTTCTGAGTCAGGGCCAGCGTTGGAGGAAAGAAGGTATGACCTTTTGAGTTGTGCATTTTCAAAATCTGCTGGCCGTTTTGCAAATCCCATACCCTACCTTTAAATGTTTTTATATCTACATATGCAATAAACATGCAATTCGAAATCTTTAAATCCATAGTTTTATATTTCTCCGTCGGTTTAAATGTGACCAGAACTTCATGTCATTATGAAACATTACTTTCTTCTGTGAAACACAAAAGGAGAAATTTTTAAGAATGTTCATGCAAATATTTTCCATGCAATAAAAGCATGTTAGTGACCAGAGGCTTTTAAGCACCAAAATTGACAAAAAAGCAACAAATGTACAGTTGGTTCATATGAATTGTGCACTCTACACTCTTAAAAATAAAAAGGGGCTTTTCACAGCAATGCCATTAAAGAACCCTTTTTGTGTGTGTGAAGAACATTAATAATCTAAGAAAACATTTTCTACTATAAAGAATATGGGCAATGTGTAACGGTGGCTGCCCCAAATCAAATGTGATTTAATAAATGTAAATTCAACCAAAAGGTAAAAAAGAAAAGGAAATAATCAAAATGTGTGTGTGTTTGTTTGGACTGCGTTGAGCGGTCGCAAATTCAGGGCCGGCGAAAGAGTTTGGAGACTTGCCGTGGGGTTAAAAGATGATGGACATCAAGACTAATACCTGAGGCAGGCGAACAAACCAGGCTGGATTGTGTTGCACACAGGCAGGCGAACCATGCAGAGCTGAGAGCTGAATTTCTCCGTCAATTTGGCGATCGCACCCAGTCAGTGCATGCACAGAGACTCCAACAACGACTGCTTTCAGGTAGCATGTGTCCCACTCAGATAACCTACAGTACAGGTTTGTTTGTTTTTAACCACTCCTCCTCTTCCGTTTCTCTCTCTTTTATATAAAATTTCCTCTTCACTTCCTCATTGGTTTCCGCCCATTTGGAAAAGTGAAATAGCCGGTATGGATTTCTTCCATATTGCCACAAATGGAAAGGTTTGTGTGATTGAAAGATTCTATGGATAATCTTCATGGAAATGAGAGCTTTAGCGTAAGTTCTGCCAGGAAGACTCAATCTTTAAGTTGGTTATTACCTTCACATCTAACCACTCATATTCTAATACTTGCAGTATAAAAGATCGGTACTTACACATGTCTGAGTTCGCAGATGCTAATGCAAACAATTACCTCCACCCCACCACCAGGATGGTCCCTTCCCATACCTCCCGGGGGTCAGCTGCGCCCCTGCCTTCGTCTTCAGGCAGGAAATGCAGATTCTGCTACCCTCGGATTGCGCGCTACGGACGGGGCCTACGCCAAAGAACTTTATAAATATTTGCTTGCTGGGTTGTTAATAAATATATGCTTTTGTTACATCATTTTATCTCCCAAGTCTTTCTGGTAGAACCATCAATCCCAATACGCTGATTTCAAGCAGCCGCCATTTTGAAATGGCTCCGATGGGAAGAAAACCGGAAGTGTCGCCTTTTATCATAGGAGAGTCGCGAATGCGATGGAGTATTGTTGTGTTTAATGTAGAAATGAGTTATTCTAAAAATGTACATACATTTCTTTCATACTTTAGACTATATACAGTGAAATTCATTTATAAATAAAATAACTTTTTTATGTATAATTCAGAACGTAAAAAAAGAAGCAGGAACGAACTTTATACATATCCTTTATTGGATATTAACATCCAATAGTGTAAATCGCGGCAGCAGCTTCAGGTCGGTAGTCCAAGGCATTGTTGTCTATCTGTACTTCCGGGGTTCTTCCCACCGGAGCCTCACTTTCGATTTAAAAATGGTGGCTGCGTGAAATCAGCATATAGAGTGTATTCCAAGTTGCTTGAATTAATTAAAAAAATATGCTCATTATTCACGGAATCTCTTAACTTCAGAAGACTACACTCTAAAAAATGCAGGGTTAAAAAATAACCCAACCTTAACCACGCCGCTGGGTCACTATAGGACAGAACACGCGCTGGGTTGGTTTGACCCAAGTGCTGGGTTTGTCCATTTAACCCATATTGTTGGGTCATTCATTTGACCCAACCAGTGGGTGAAATTGACCATCTTGCTGGGTTAAGTCTTACTCATGTGCTGGGTTATTTCCTGTATCATTGCCTTATTAAAATTAGTAACAAATATTTTTTTATATTACCGTACTAATGTAAAATAATGATTGTCTCTGTAATACAATAAACCAGAGAGGCCACTGTATATGTGATTTCAATCATTTATTTTATTTTTTTACATTTTTAATACATCTTTAATATTTTTTTGTAAACAATTATTACAATTATACAATGTATACTCATTCTAAGGTAAAAAAACATAACGGTTCATTAAGTAAGGTCTTTATACACCACTGAAAACATAGTTATGTATATGATATTGCATTTCTGTTAACAGATCCTCCTAAATACAGTATTACACAATGCACCTTTAAAAGTCAATAAGAAACTAATTTGAACTCTTATACGATTATGATTTCATTTATTAAGATGTGTTGATTTATTAAGAATAGCTACAAACATTTACAATGCGACTAAATATCACAGGGTTTTCCTCACATTTGACAGAGGACGATTCTTTTCCAATAAATTGATACACTGCTTCGTGTATTTAACATGAAAAACAAAATAAAACTTTGAAACAAAGATCACCAGCCTCCAGCAAAGACTCGGTCTCGATGACGTGGCCTGGAACAATGGCAACGGTCTGACGTGTCCCCCTCGTCGCATCCCTGATGCTCCAGTCATTTTGTAAATATTCATCCATGTTGGTCCCCAACTGTTGATTACACACAATCACTTAGAGTGTTGCAATATAACTGTCATGCAAGTTTTTTGTGAAAGTATTTATATTTTTTTTATTGCAAACATTACCAAATATGGCCAAATGTGAAAAACAAACAAAATGTATATTTACACATCTAAATAGACAATTAGCAGTCTAAAATAGTCTGGGATTCAGGATAAGACAAAAACACGATTTGGAAAATAGATTCATGATGTACTCGCTCAATATAAACATTTTGTAAATTTTGAACACAAAAAAAGTTATGGACTGCAGCTTTAAAAATTAACAAAAATCTATTTAAAAAAATTCAATTTTATGTTGCAAACAGAGATTGCACCTTTAAATATTCTAAACCTAAATTAATTTCATAGTTATCAAGCATATCAAACTTACAGGTTGCATGTCAAGGACCTCTGAGCCTCTGTGGTGGGTCTGAAGCCCTTTCCTCCTCTCCTGTAACGTTAGATGGATGGGGGAAGCAGAGTTTGCAGGACCTTCAAAGCCATCAGCTAAACAATATGAGCATAATAAAGTTGCATTATCATTTAAATAGTATGCTGTATATAACAATTCATATTTCTAAAGTAGCATTTCTGACTTTTCTGCCCTGGTGTTTAAAATGGCGCTGTTGTGACAATAGCAAAAACTATTTATTGGCCTCAAACATCGCGCACACTTGATCCATGACCACTGTCTTAGTAGTACTAAATTATTCTTAGTAGGCCTACCTCAGATCCTAACAACTTATAATGGGTTCAGGGCGAGAACATGCTTAATATGAAATCGATTTATTTCTCATTGCCTCAGTCGCCGTTTGTAAAGATTGCACGTCCGACGTCATACAGTTATTATTTGATTTTTTTGGGTAAAAACGATCCTGGTTCCGACATAGACATTACAGAAGAAACACGCAGACTGTGCTGGAACTTACCCCCGTCGCTTCTTCTGACGAGAATTTCTTAAAGGGTGATGGTACATGCACTTTTACAAGTTGATTGTACTGAAATGTGTGTTGGCAGTGTCTGTACACAACCATCATATAATGATAAAAATCCATCCAGTGTTTTTGTTTTAATCTCCTTATATGTTTTCCCCTGCCTCAAATTGAGCCGTTCGTTTTTGTGACGTCAATAAAACGGACGCCCCTCCCACGATTGTTGATTGACAGGAGTCCGCACAGGAGTTTCAACACAGACCCGCCCTCGCTCGTCCTGTCAATCATAGTCTGCGCGGATCGGCGCGGTCATTGTTGATATGCTGGAGCACTGTCTATGAGCAGAATGGCGTCTAAGCGATTGTGGTTTTCTGTTCTTGGGTGTAATAACGAACACAGCAGTCATTTTAATGTTCCTAAATCCGAACCGCTGAAGACGTAGTGGCTGAGTTTGTTTTCGAAGGGAATATTCCCCACGATCAACGTCAATGCTCTCATGTTTGCCGAATCATTTCTCAGTGGACTGCTTTATAAACGAGGATCAGTGTAAAGCTGGTTTTGCTGAGAAGCTGCACCTGGATAAAGGATCGAAACCTATTCGTGTTCCTGCTGAACCTTCAGAAGAACTAAAGTGAGTGTAACATTTTATTTATGTTTATATTAATATTTATATAATCTTTGCAAATCGCCAGCTGCACGCTTCACGATGAATGCGGTACATTACAGCATGTTTTCTATGTACAACGTTCTCAATATAATTCATAATCCCACGTTTATAATGAACAACGCGTGGTTATTGTGTTATTGTGTTACAAACGGTGTATGCGCAGAACAGAGAGGCGGGGTGAGCAAAGCTCATTATCATTTAAAGTCATATGCACTGAAACGGCGTGCTGAAAACAGAGCTGTTTTTGACCAGGTAAAATAAGTGTTTTCTTACAATAATGAGAATTTTTAATTAAAGTATATTACAAACTTTTAATTTAGACCCTAAAGAATCATATTGGCTTGTACAAAAATGGCATTATATGACCCCTTTAAATGTGCCAGCAGACTTTAGTTTCCACACAGACTTTTTTCCCGCAGTTTTTACGTACGAGCCCTATAGGGACATAAACATAGGCTACTGCGCGTGCACGGGTTCATTCAAAACGCTTTCCTCACTTTTAATTACTAAACGTCCACAATAAATACGATATTTACGTGATGAAATAAAAATTTAAACTACATATTTCATTAAGGCTGCTGATATAGCTGGTTTACAATATGGCATTTTGTCAAAAAATCTAACCGGCTAGCTGTTACTAATGTTTTACAGAATAAATACGTTATAGCCTACCCCTCGCACTTCCATATCAAAGACTGCTGAACAGTGAAATTATTAATGTTAAAAATATTGGTAAACATATTAACTTACCATAAAACACTGCCTGCTCCGACCTCCGAGTGAAGTCCTCCTCGAGTCAGAAGTGAAGAATCCAGAAAGTTCCGCAAAGAATAAACCGGTTGCTGGGTCAAAATAACCCAACCAGCTGTTTATTTGTGAATTACCCGCTTACAACTCATTTTACCCAGCATGAGCAACCCATTAATGTGTTTACAGTGCCCCAAACAACCCAGCATTTTGACCCAGCACAATCAACCCAACAATTTGTTTACAGAAACAACCCAGCATTTTTTTGAGTGTATGAATGCTATTCAGAGTATCAAAGCATGTCATTGAGGCTTGGAGCGACATGAGGGTCAGTAAATGATGACAGAACTTTCATTTTTGGGATAACTATCCCTTTATGTTTTATAGAGCTCTGAACTGTTTACAGGCCTTGAACAGTAAAACTGTGGGTGTCACATGTCAGGGCTTATGAAGAGGGTTGTGGAAGTTCAGCTGTCAGGATTCGGTCTCTATGTACAAGCCCTGAGGGCTTTCAAAGGCACACGTCTCACCTTCTCTGCAAGACAAATTATTCACAGCTTCTGGGCCTGTTTGACTTTAGAAGACACTTAAAGACTTAACTCTGCATGACAGAAGCTCTTGCTGACTGCGTGAAGGTCACAGTCTGTAATGAGAACAAACTGATCAGATACATTGTTTGGGATTGAATGATAATTTTACATTATAAGGTTTTGTAAAAGCTTTGATATCAAGAACAAAAGTGGACTTCAACTGCAGTCATAGACCATATGATTAGGCTAATGTCAAGGCTGCATTAAATTGATCAATAGTGAAGCAGAGGTGTAAAGAGTTCCTGGCAACATACTTGAGTAAAAGTACAGTTCTATTTCACAGTTACACAAACCGAGATGTTGAGTACATGGTGGAAGGAGTTGCATCTCACACATCACATCAAGAATCATGTATTAATTAGGGCTGCAACTAACGATTATTTTGATAATCGATTAATCGGACGATTATTTTTTCGATTAATTGATTAATCGGATAACAATCCCAATTTGATTTTTTGTTTATTATAACTAAATAAAACCCTAAATCAGGGTTGTGGTGAGCAGGACGAGGCCGAGGGACGTGAGAGATGCGAGACCGGTGCGTCTCACAGGTGTCGTTCATTATCACTCACGCCACCGGCCTCTCACGTCCCTCGGCCTCTCCTGCTCGCCACAAGGGTATTTATGTGTAAAAGTGTACTTTAAAAAGTGCAAAAGCCACACATTGAGTTTTACTAATATCAATATTTGCTTTGTTTTTAATGATAATTGCTAATGCCAAGTTGACAACCATGATTAATGTAAAATTAATTAAAAATTATATCCAACATATGTTTTAGCAATTTTTGTTAAAACAAATTTACACAGACATATTGTTCAGATGTGAAGATATAAACTAAAAACATCTCAAATATATAATTCATTTAATTTTTATTTTAAATTAATGGAATTATAAGGATAATAGATAAAATAAATATAGAAAGACTGAAAACAAGCGTGTGAACATAGAGCCGCAGTAGATCGCGTTTGAAAAACAATTAAAACTTAATATTAGACAAATGCTATAAAAAGAACGGGATGGAGGTACGCAGCAAGCTAACAGGGTTGATTAAAAGGACAGGAAAAATTATGCATTAGTGCACAAGCATTCGCTGAAAACCACTGAGTACAGTGACTAAAAACAATATTTTACTGCTGCTGTTATTAACTGCCTTTATATTTAGTGCTTCACTTTGTAAACACCGTTTTAATTTAACCTATTTCTGCGGAAGCGCTATTTTAATCCATCACTTATGTTGCGAGCGAACTGATTGCGCAACCTGATGCTCGAGACAAAATCCAGACATCCCAAGTCTCGCGGAAGATCCGGGAGTCTCCCGCATATTGATAGCGGCTCCCTGATGCCTGCAAATTAGTTCAAACTCCCGGAATCTAGAGCGCGTGAGCAAGAGCGCGCATGCGAGACAGAAGAGACTGTGCTCCAAACATAGACTGTAAACAAGATCTCGGCCTCTGCGCGCACAACAGATCGGCGAAGGGAGAGAGACCTTGCGTGTGTCTCATGAAGCGCAGCGCATGTAAGACAGAGAGCATCATGATTGGCCTGTTTCAACCAATCACCAGTAAACGCTCGCCGTGACGTAAGCAGACCAACTAATCGATAATGACATTCGTTGACAACTATTTTAATAATCGATTTTAATCGATTAAATCGATTAGTTGTTTCAGCCCTAGTATTAATTCACTCATTCATGACTGACCGATGACGTGTCAGGAGCTATATCAGTTCTGTAAGAAATTATAGTCTGCCTCGACCCAGATTCCACTCCAAAATATATTTTAGAATGAGCTTATTCCCAAAATGGCTTAATTATCTTAGAGATTAAGGAAGTGAAGTTATATTGTTTCTTCACCATTTGGGTTGATCACATCCTGAACAAATAGTAGTCAATTGTAGAATGGGAATGGGTGTGGGACCCCGAGAACCTTCTCAGACAATGGGGTGTCTCAACTTCATTAACATACAGAACACAGCTGTTACAACAAGAGCAACTTCATTTACATTAAGAGTGGTAAACTGTAACAGGATAAAAGGTTTAAGATTTGGATGTTCTGGGTTAATTCTGACGCCGCTGAACCCAAGGTGCTTCGTGTACCATGCCACTGCTATGCTGTAATAAACTTCATTTTTGAGATCTTGAACGTCCACATCATTTTTTCTTACATTGGCGAGCCACCCAGCGAGGAATTTCCAACAAAAAGTGGGGAAAGGTAAGAAAAAGCTGTTCCCTTTCGTAGTCACTCCGAGTTACGTCGGATGACGGAGAATGGGGGTTTCGCTTAGAAAGCCAGTCCTCTTCGAGTATTAAAAAACGAGCCAATGGCAAAGAAATGCCATGGGTCTGCGGAATTTGCATAGCGTAACCCCGCCCACCACGTGGGTATAAAAGGAGGATGCGGACGCAAACGCAGCTATGTTTTCGCTTCGGAGCCAAGATAATCTCTTCACTCCACAAGCCAAATCCTGAGTATTTTCAGTGACTACATCTCTTCGAGACGAGCACACTCTCTGGTGTTGGTATGACGGCGGTATCCAGCGAGTTTCATATTGCCTGTGATCTGAGCAGTGGTCTGCCGGTCTGTGTGTCTCTCCCTGGTCGCTTCAACATCTGCAGAGTTTTTTCCTCTCACTAAAAGAGCGTGCACGCGGCACGTCTTTTTAAAGACGCGTCTTTCTAAAGACGATCTGCCCGTGTATTTCTGAGTGCGGTATTCTGATAGATTCAGCTGTTGGGCACGAGCGCTGTTTGACGTGTTTGGGCTTTGATCACGCTCAGACAGCGCTCGTGGGTGTGTCACGTTCTCTCAGTGGGAACGTGACGATCGCAATGTATAACGGTCGAGACTCCGTGAGCTCAATAGGGTGAGAGTCCCCTTATCCACAACCCGATCTATTTTTCTCCACGTGAGATAATACTTTGGCTGGTGGCCAGGGTGACTAAGACGTCAGGTCTGGAACTAAACCGACGAAAATTCCTCGGTCCACACCCCGCCTTTCACGTTGTAACCCACGTGGTCCCGAGTGGGTTCGCCGGCCCGCCCGCGGGCCCGCGTTCTCATTCGGTCCCCCAGCTGATGAAATCATGTTTATCGCCGCATCACAAGGTGAGCTGGAGTCCTCTGGAGATGGCTCGTCTGTGCTGCTGTCCTCGGATGTGCTAGCATAGCGAGTTTGATTTAGAGTTCACAGCTATGCTTTCCCGGGCTGCCACGAGTATCGGGTTTGTGTGGATAATTCTGCCATATCCCGAGCACTTGAGGCTGATGATTGGTTTTTGGGGGTGGCGAACCCAAATCCTTTCTACCCGGATGTGCATGAAGAGGCCGTGAGATCGTGGAAATCTCCTTTGACTTTTCACGACTGCTCAGCGGCCTCTTCCGCCTTCTCTGCCCTCGTAGAGGCCGCAGTCTACGGTACACTGGGGTTCCCCCCTGTGGAGTGTTCTGTGGCAACACTTAGGTGTCCCCACAGCGCCTCCACCTGGCGGGGCAACCCTAAGCACCACTCCAATGCCTGTAGGTTCTTGTCTACTCCGGTGGCGGGGACCTATAGAGCTGCGGGGCAGGCTGCCACCTCACTGTGTGTTATTGCCATCCTTCTGGGTGTTCAATGACATGCACGAGGGTAGGGCTGATTCAGGGTTCATCTTTGAGCTGCCTGCCGTCACCGACCTTGCTCTACGAGCGACGAAGGTGACCGCACGCTCCCTGAGTCAGGTGATGTCCACATGCGTGGTCAGACATTTCTGGCCTAACCTGGTTGATGTGCACGAGGCTGAGTGAACCAGTTTCCTCAACTTCCCCATATCCCAGGCTGGCCTCTTCGGCGGCGCGGTCGAGAACTCTGCCCAACAGATCTCGGCCGCCCAGAAGTGGACTGTGGCTTTTTGTCTGACCCTGCGGCTTCTGCTGCCAATCAGCCGCCGGCTCAGACGCCTCAGTCCGCTTGCCGCCGAATGCGCCCTCCTGCGACTTCCGCCCCCTCCCGCCCGGCCCCAGCAGCACCGGGCCGTGGAGGTGGTCGCAGGGAGGTGCCCCTGCCCGTACCAGCCCCGCAGCCCCACTGTACACCAGGCTATGCGGCGCTCCCGTTACGGGCAGCTCAGATATGGCTTGTAGTTCTTCAGGGAGTGGTTGCAGGCCCACTCCTTCCCCCGGTGGAGGGCTGGGGGAGAATCTTTTCTCCAAAGAGCTGCATCCCATCTCTGAGCACACAGAACCGGATGGCAGTGCGCGACGCCCCCGAGCCTCGCCACTCTCGTTCCCCTCTGTCTCTGAGGGTGCGGATGACAGTGTGTGCCGTCTCCGGACCACACCACTCTCGTCCCCCTCTATCGCCAGACCCCTGGCAGAGTAGACCCCCGTGGAACGCTGGTCCTTCCCTGGTCTCCTCTGTCAGGGCGCGGAGTATGACCGTGCACACGCTCAGGGCCGCTATGCCACCCTCGACTGGGCCGGTCACTCCGCTTCGCTGCCCCTCCGCAGGGACGCCTGTGGCTCGGATGATTCCACTGGATCAGTTTTTGGGGGCTTCGTTAGAGCTACCCAATCTGTCCCGCTGGGTCGCCCAAACTATCAGGCTCGGCTATGCGATTCAGTTCGCACGGTCTCCTCCCCGCTTCAGGGGAGTCCGCTTACGGTGGTCGGTGGCAATGCCCCGATCATGAGAGCGGAGGTTGCCACCCTGATGGCGAAGGGTGCAATCGAGACTGTCCCTTCAGCCGAGATGAGGTCAGGGTTCTACAGCCCCTACTTCATTGTCCCCAAGAAAACCGGTGGGTTACGGCCGATCCTGGACCTGCGCTTCCTGAACCGCACCCTTCACAGGCTGCCGTTCAAGATGCTTACGGCCAAACGCATCTTCGAATGTGTTCGGCACGAGGATTGGTTTGCAGCGATAGACCTGAAGGACGCCTACTCTCATGTCTCCATTTTACCTCGACACAGACCGTTTCTTCGGTTTGCTTTCGAGGAGCAGGCATACCAGTACGCGGTTCTCCCATTCGCGCTGGCTCTGTCACAGAGACCTAGTGCTCCGGCACCTAGCCCGTCTGGGCCTTCGGGTCAACTGGGAGAAGAGCAAACTTTGCCCGTGCAGAGGATCTCTTTTCTCGGTATGGAGATAGACTCGGTCGCCATTTCCGCGCAGCTTACGAGCGAGCTGCTGACTTGTCTTCGACAGTTCGAGGGCAAGGGTGCGGTCCCACTGAAATTATTTCAGAGGCTCCTGGGGCATATGGTATCTCGCATTGCAACGGGCCAGACGGGTCGGAGTTCTCCTAGAACGAGTTTCCAGGCATGTTGTTGTCTCCACAGATGCCTCTGCCATGGGCTGGGGCACCATGTGCAATGGACATGCAGCCGCGGGCTCCTGGACAGGACCCTAGCGCCTCATGCATGTCAATTGCCTCGAGTTGCTGGCAGTACGCCTTGCCCTGCACCGCTTCCATGCATTGCTCCAGGGTCAACACGTACTAGTCCGTTCAGACAATACCGCGACAGTAGCGTACATCAACCGCCAGGGTGGTCTACGCTCTCGCCGTATGTCGCAACTTGCACGCCACCTCCTCTTATGGAGTCAGAAGCACCTGAGGTCCCTTTGTGCTATTTACATTCCAGGAGAGCGGAACCTTGCAGCCGACGAGCTGTCACGGCTCCGGCCAACCTCTGGCGAATGGCGACTCCATCCCCAGTCGGTCCAGCTGATATGGGACCAGTTCGGGGACGCACAGATAGATCTGTTTGCCTCCCACAACTCATCCCATTGCGCCCTGTATTACTCCCTGTCCGAGGGCACGCTCGGCACGGACGCACTGGCTCAGAGCTGGCCGCAGGGCCTACGCAAGTATGCGTTTCCCCCAGTGAGCCTTCTCGCACGGACTCTGTGCAAGATCAAGGAGGACGAGGAGCAGGTCATTTTGGTCGCCCCATACTGGCCCACCAAGACCTGGTTCTCCGAACTGATACTCCTCGCGACAGCACCTCCTTGGCCAATTCCTCTGAGGAAGGACCTCCTTTCTCAGAGACGGGGCACCCTATGGCACCCTCGGCACCCTATGGCGGCTACCATCACTTCCGCTAGAGCGCTGTCCACGAGACACGTCTACGCGTTGAAGTGAAACCTCTTCGTCAACTGGTGCTCTTCTCGCCGAGAAGACCCCAGGAGATGCTCGATCAGTGTCGTGCTTTCCTTCCTGCAAGACGGGCTGGTGCGAAGGCTGTCTCCCTCCACCCTGAAGGTGTATGTGGCCGCTATCGCCGCATATCACGATGCAGTTGAAGGTAAGTCTCTGGGAAAGCATGACCTGATCATCAGGTTCCTGAGAGGAGCGAGGAGACTGAATCCTCCTCGCCCTCCTCTCGTACCCTCTTGGGACCTCTCAGTGGTCTTATATGCCCTGCAGAGGGCTCCCTTTGAGCCTCTGCAATCAGTTGAGATTAAATTCCTGTCGATGAAGACAGCGCTCCTGGTTGCACTGGCCTCCATCAAGAGGGTGGGGGACCTGCACACATTCTCCGTTGATGAAGCGTGCCTGGAATTCGGGCCGGCCTACTGTCACGTGATCCTGAGACCCCGGCCTGGATATGTGCCCAAGGTTCCTACCACTCCCTTCCGGGACCAGGTGATGAACCTGCAAGCGCTGCCCCTGGAGGAGGCAGACCCAGCCTTGGCACTGCTCTGTCCAGTACGCGCCCTCCGTGCTTACGTAGACAGAACGCAGTGTTTCAGGACCTCAGACCAGCTCTTTGTCTGTTATGGTGGGAGCCAGAAGGGAAGGGCTCTCTCGAAGCAGAGGTTGTCTCACTGGATAGTGGACACCATTGCTTTGGCTTACCAACAGCAAGGTCGACCGTGCCCCCTTGGTGTGACAGCGCACTCCACCCGGAGTGTGGCTTCCTCTTGGGCTCTAGCGCATGGCGCCTCGCTGGCAGACATCTGCAGAGCTGTAGGCTGGGCGACACCCAACACATTCGCCAGATTCTATAATCTCCGAGTGGAGCATGTGTTCTCTCTTGTACTCGCTCACCCGGCCAGTACTGGACCCGCTCAGGTGTCTTCGCTTGCTCGTTATTCCACTCCACGGACTGGATAAGTGCGATTATTCCTCAGCTGAGCCTTCTATTGAAGCCCTGAGTTCCTCCAGCACTGTTGATGCTGGTGCCAGTGTTTTTGCCTGGGTGTCGGCTAGGTGCCTCCCGTGTGCATGGTTCCTGCTAGTAACCCCCACATGTGTATTTCCACTGTAAGCCTCTCTGAGCAGGTGTCTTCCCTCGGCAAGCCACCTTGCCACTCCTGGAGTTGAAATTCTAGCCACCCTACGGGTTGGTACTCCAGTGTTCCTCCATATGTAGCCCCCTTGGGCCATATGTGTATTCGTAAGTCCACCCTACGGGTAGGCATACTGCGGCATATCTCCTCTGAGTTATGCTCCCCAGTGTACCTTGGTATTCCTGTGCTAAGTAGGACTCCTCGTCCGTGCTAAGTTTTCACGACAGGGGATCAGACTTTCGCAGGTCACTGGAAGACAGCTGTGAAGGTGGCGTGATTACACGGGGGACCCCCATTCTCCGTCATCCGACGTAACTCGGAGTGACTACGAAAGGGAACGTCTCGGTTACGGATGTAACCCTCGTTCCCTGAGTAAGAAACGGAGACGTTACGTCTCCCTGCCACTTCCGCTGTACCGCTGGGTAGACGCCCGAGTTCAGTCTCGGCTCCTCAGCGAAGACATAGCTGCGTTTGCGTCCGCATCCTCCTTTTATACCCACGTGGTGGGCGGGGATACGCTATGCAAATTCCGCAGATGGCTCGTTTTTTAATACTCGAAGAGGACTGGCTTTCTAAGCGAAACCCCCATTTTCCGTCATCCGACGTAACGAGGGTTACATCCGTAATCGAGACGTTTTCTTTCATGTATGCTGTTTTGTCAGGGAACCCCCTCGTTTAAAAAATCCAAAAAGGAAAATTTGACAGAAGAGAATTTGATTTATTCAGTATTAGCAGGAGAAGTTGTTAAGTCTATTCCGTACGATTTTGTTTAAGATTCTAGTTGTATTGGAAATGTTGTTTCTAAAGTAATTGAAACAAAGTGCTTAAGTGTAAAGTTTCTAAAATAACTGAAACTTGGTGTTGGTCTCTTATAATTCTGTTAAGATTCTAAAGTAATTGAATCAACCCGAAGTAGTGTGGTGGCAGAGTTATATTAGATTGGTAGTTTTTAAAGTAACCGAAACAAATGTGTATGTCCTTGAAACCGATTGTGAAGTTGTAATAATTCTGAGGAAATTCTAAAGTAATTGAATAGACCCGACGCAGTGTAGTCACAGAATTATTTCACAACGATTGTGTGTTATAGTGTAGACTAGTGAGTCTGACGCACTGTGGCTCTGTGAAGTTTAAAACAAGAACCCGAAGCAGTCTGGTTTTGCCCGACATACTGTGGCAGTTTTAAATTTGTTAAATATTGTTTGAACCCGAATTACAGTGGCTAAGTAGGTTATTTTAAGAATAAAACAAATAAAACCAGACATAGTGTGGTTTTGTCTGATGTACTGTGACAGTGTTACATTTCTTAACTGTTTTGCGTAATAAAATTTAAGGCCCAAAGGATTGTGGCCGTGGTTAAGTTTAGAAGCCTCAGGTAGTGTGGCTATTTTGTTAATTTGCGTCCGAAGTACTGGAGCTGTGAATAATTAGACCAACGGATATCTTAAATTAATTAGATAACGTGAAGTTATTTAAAATCAGACTTTGGGAATAACTATTAGATCACGAGATACTCTAAAGCCCGATAAGACTTTTGAAAATGGAAGAAATTATTGTTAAATACATCGCTAAACACGGTTCTCTGGGAATGTTTGATGGAATAGAGAATATTGTTGATAAACCGTACAAGTGGGCTATCTCTAAGTTTGAAAATGATCCCAAAATGCCTAAAAACAAAAATAGGAAAATTGCTAATGTGCTTCAAGCACTTTTTGCTTCATACAAAGAAACTAGGAGGAGAGTGGACGAGTTAGAGGCTGAAAATGAGCAACTCAGTGTTGGGGTAATTTCTACAAAAAATTACCTGGCTAGTGAAACGATATGGAAAGAAGAAAAGGTCAAGATGCAGAATGAGATAGAACTAACAATAGTATGCTTAAATCATCTGTTGAAACATTGTCCAACAATTTGGAGGAAGCGAAGGCGGCTTGTCAGTTTATGATAAAGAATGGCACTACTGAGAAAAAACGTAGTAAGACATTGTTAGGTGTCTCATTGTGTAACCCAGTTCCAGAAATGCCAGATTTGCAGGAAGACAGCGCTGAGAGTTGGGAAATAGATTCTCAGTCATTCAGTAGCCAATACTCTGACTGTAGAGTCAGATTTCCCATGGCACCAGTCCATACTACTACGACTATGCGTGCTAGTGAAGGAATGGAAGGAACGATGACCTCTACCATAGTCCGAGGATTTAATCCCACTGAACTTGAAACTGTGATCAAGAATATTGGTAAATTTGATCCTGCCAAACAAAGATCCATTAGATTTTCTGAAAAACTTGGAGGAATATGCTGAAGTGTACAATTTAACAGATGGTGATGTGTGTGTTTTGTTAAGAATGTGCTTGCCTGGCACTTTGTCTGGAGCCTTAACTCAGAAAGTAAAGGACAGAAAGGCTAATAAGTTAGAGAGGAAAAAGGCACTGCTTGAAGTCTTAGGTGTGATGTCATTTAAGTGGGATAAAATATCTGAAATGCACATGAGGAAAGAGGTGCATCCAGCTGCATTTTCAGAACAATTATTGGAGATGTTTAAACTTTCAGTGGCAATCCTGATAATACTAAGAATGATGTCAGTTTCAAGTCTGCCTTGATTAACAAATGTGACCCACTCACCCGGTCTGCTGTGACAATGCTTGTGACACCACTCTCTGGATATAATGACATTATTGGTAAAATGACACAGTTTTACAACAATAATGCTAATGCAAATAGTCAAATGAAAACTGCCAAATCTAGACATCCAGTTGCTGCCTTTGGTGGGAGAGAATGTTCTACATTGTCTAATGGTTTCCATCATAGACCAAGGAGAGTTGCAAGAATACATTCAGAAGGAGTTATTCTTTGCTATTCATGTGGAAAAGCTGGTCACATTGCTAGTGTCAAGACAATGAGAGACCTCTTCAAAGCTTTGTCTGTCATGCATGTGGAAAGGATGGTCACATTGCAAGGCACTGTTTGGAGAAAAGAAAGGAAGATTAGGAAGTTGTCTGTTTTGCTTGTGGAATGATGGGGCACAAGGCAAGACAGTGTCACTTTTCACACAAAAGAAAGATGGGCTATCATGGTTTGCTTAAGAAAATAGGCAATTTGGAAACCCAGTTGGCACTGTTGAAAGGAAATAAAGAAGAAGCGATTCACACCTTGTCAAACACATCACTGCACGAGCAACATGACTGTAGCTCAGTCACAAGCAGATGCTGATGCAAATTAGAATTAGTTTTATGATAGTAACACATTTTAGAGAAAGGTTTACTATCAAAAGGGGGGTGATTGTTTATGATTTATGGAGCATGTTAGCATTGCTATGTAGTTGTAATTTATAATAAATGTTTTAATGGCATTATGTTTAGAAATATTTTTTAAAAACATTACCGATGTTTGATGTTTTGAGATGAAACTTCTGTGTCTCTGATGTTTGAATGTGAAAAGATGATTGTGGGGGAAAGGGGGGCAACCTCTTCTTTTGATCATTGTTTCAGATATAAGCATCGAGATGTTTGTCTGAAATGTGTCACCTCCTGGAGAAAGATGATTTGGGGACGAGATGGCCAGTAGAACCAGTGGAGCCAGGGGATTTTCTCAAGAAAAAGAACAGAATACAGAGTTCCCTTTCGTTGTCACTCCGAGTTCCGTCGGATGACGACGAATGGGGGTTTCGCTTAGAAAGCCTTTCCGCTTCGAGTAATACAAAACGAGCCAATGGCAAAGAAATGCCATGGGTCTGCAGAATTTGCATGGAGCAGCTCCACCCCACCTCGTGGGTATAAAGGGCAGAAATTCCACCAAAGCAGTATGTTTTCGCTTCGGAGCCAAGTTCATCCTTCGTTCTACAAGCCATTCCTGACATTGTCAGTTCTACAGACGAGCGAGATTCTCTGGTGTTGGTGTGATGGCGATCTCCGGCGAGCGCGCGCTTCCTGCCTATCTGTCTGTGATTCGACAGCGAGTGTGTGTCTCCCCGGGCGCTTCAACACAGTCAGAGTTTCTTTCCTCTCACAAAAGAGCACGTCTTTTTAAAGATGCATCGCCCGTGCACTTCTGGTTGCGGTAGACTCGTTGACATCTCTGATGGGCACGAGCGTTGCATAGTGTGTTTGGGCATTGATCACGCTAGAGCAGCGCTCGTGGATGACTCATGTTCTCTCTGCTGGAACATGACCATCGCAATATTACGGTCGAGACTCAGTGATCTCGCAAGAGTGAGGGTCCCCTCATCCACCCCCCGTTCTACTGGTTCTAGAAATAGAGCAGGTACTTCGGCTGGTGGCCAGGGTGATCTGAGGGTGACGGTTTGGAACAAAGCGCCGACTACCAGTCCGTGCCCGGCCGCACCCTCTCCAGTGTTGCAACCCGTGAGTGCTCAGGGGATTTCCGCGGGACCATCTTCGGATGCCCCGCGGGTTTCCTTTGGCGCTCCAGAGGAGGACGCGATGTCTATTGCAGCATCACAAGGTGGGTCTGAATCTTCTGGAAGTGAAGACTCAGCGCAGCTGCCACCTGCCGGTGTGCATACGGTTGTGCCTGAGTCGGATCCGGAGATGACGGCCATGCTTGCCCGGGCCGCCGCGAGCATCGGGTTAGAGTGGTCCCCTCCACCCTGTCCCGAGCGCTCGCGGTTGGATGATTGGTACTTGGGTAAGGCCGCGGACCCCGATCCGCGTCAAACCCCAATACCTTTCTTCCCGGATGTGCATGATGAGATCTCGAAGTCCTGGAAGACCCCCAGCTCTTCCTGTGACCGCTCGTTGGTCTCATCCGCCTTTCCTCCCCTCGATGAGGCGGCTGCCCATGGGTACACTGGGCTCTCCCCGGTTGAACGCTCTGTTGCGATGCAACTGTGTCCTCAGAGCGCTTCTTCTCGTGGTGAGCCTAAGCACCCATCCAAAGCCTGTAGGTACTCGTCTACGCTTGTGGTGAAGTCCTACAGAGCGGCGGGACAGGCAGCCACCTCTTTGCATGCCATGGCCATTCTGCAGGTCTACCAGGTCCAGATGCTCAGGGACATGCACGAGGGTAGGACAGACCCAGGGCTCTTCAATGAGCTGCGCGCCGCCACCGACCTTGCTCTCCGAGCGACGAAGGTGACCGCACACTCCCTGGGTTTGGTGATGTCCACAGCCGTGGTCCAGGAGAGACACCTGTGGCTGAATCTTGCTGATATGCGGGATGCCGAGCGGTCTCGGCTGCTCGACACCCCCATATCACAAGACGGCCTCTTCGGCGGAGCAGTCGAGGAATTCGCCCAACAGTTCTCGACTGCACAGAAACAGACTGAGGCGATCAAGCACATTCTGCCCCGACGACCCGCTGCTGCCTCCACCCAGCCGACCGGGCAGAATACTCAGTCTGTTCGCCGCCGAGGGCGCCCTCCTGCGGCTCCCGCCCCTCCCGCCCGGCCCAAGCAGCAGCCTTCACCTGGGCCCGGTCGTGGAGGAAGCTGCAAGAAGGCGCCCCAGCCCTCTCCTGCCCCGCCCCCCGCTAAACGCCGGGCCAAACGGCGCTCCTGAGACGGGCTGCTCAGGGATGATGATCACTTCTCGGGAGATGGTAGCAGGACCACTCCTTCCCCCGGTGGAGGGCCGGGGGAGAATCTTTTGTTCCACCGCTGCTCACCCACGGGTGGGCAGCACCCTTATGTGGTTAAAGAAAGAAGTGACGCATTCATCCCTGAGCACACAGAGTTCTCGGACGACACGGTGCGCCGCCCCCGGGCCGTGAACCCCTCGTCCTCCTCTGTCCCAGAGCCGGATGACAGTGCGCGCCGTCCCCGGACCGTATCACTCTCATCCTCCTCTGACGCCAGACCCCTGGCAGAGCAGACCCCCGTGGAACGTTCGTCCTTCCCTGGTCTGCTCTGTCAGGACGCGGTCAATGACTGTGCCCCCACACCGGGCCGCTATGCCGTCCACGTCTGGGCCAGTCATTCTGCCTCGCTGCACCACCGGTGGGAAGTCTGTAGTTCGTTTGATCCCGCTGGTACAGTCGTTGGGAGCTTGGCTAGAGCTTCCCAACCTGTCCCGCTGGGTCGCTCGAACAATCAGGCTCAGCTACGCGATTCAGTTCGCGCGGTCTCCTCCCCGCTTCAGGAGAGTCCGCTCCACTATGGTCGGTGGCAATGCCCCTATCATGAGAGCGGAGGTTGCTACCTTGCTGGCGAAGGGTGCGATCGAGACTGTCCCTCCAGCCGAAATGAGGTCCGGCTTCTACAGCCCGTACTTCATTGTCCCCAAGAAAACTGGTGGGTTACGGCCAATCCTGGATCTGCGCGTGCTGAACCGCTCCCTTCACAGGCTGCCGTTCAAGATGCTCACCGCCAAACGCGTTTTCGAATGTGTACGGCACCAGGATTGGTTTGCAGCTATCGACCTGAAGGACGCCTACTTTCATGTCTCCATTCTCCCTCGACACAGACCGTTTCTTCGGTTTGCTTTCGAGGGGCAGGCATATCAGTATGCAGTTCTCCCTTTCGGGCTAGCCCTGTCTCCTCGCGTCTTCACGAAGGTCGTCGAGGCAGCCCTTGTTCCCCTCCGGGAACACGGGGTTCGCATCCTGAACTATATCGACGGCTGGCTGATTCTAGCTCACTCTCGAGATCAGCTCTGCGAACACAGGGACTTGGTGCTCCGCCATGTAGCCCGCCTGGGCCTTCGGGTCAACTGGGAGAAGAGCAAACTTTGCCCCGTGCAGAGGATCACTTTTCTCGGTATGGAGAAGCATCTGAGGTCGCTTCGTGCCATTTATATCACCGGAGCTCTGAACTGTGCAGCCGACGAGCTCTCACGGCTTCAGCCCCTCCCTGGAGAATGGCGACTCCATCCCCAGTCGGTTCAGCTGATTTGGGACCAGTTCGGGGACGCACAGATAGATCTGTTTGCCTCTCACGACTCGACCCATTGCGCCCAGTTTTATTCCCTGACCGAGGGCACGCTCGGCACGGATGCTCTGGCGCACAGCTGGCCGCGGGGCCGCAAATATGCGTTTCCCCCAGTGAGCCTTCTTGCGCAGACCCTGCGCAAGGTCAGGGAGGACGAGGAGCAGGTCATTTTGGTCGCGCCTTACTGGCCCGCCAGGACCTGGTTCCCCGAACTTGTACTCCTCGCGACAGCACCTCCTTGGCCGATTCCTCTGAGGAAGGACCTCCTTTCTCAGGGACGGGGCACCCTATGGCACCCTCGTCCCGATCTTTGGAACCTCCACGTGTGGCTCCTGGACGGGACGAGGCAGGTTTGAGTACCCTACCACCAGCGGTGGTGGCTACCATCACTTCCGGTAGAGCTTCGTCCACGAGACACCTCTACGCGTTGAAGTGTCTCTTCGTCAGCTGGTGTTCTTCTCACCGAGAAGTTCGATCGGTGTCGTGCTTTCCTTTCTTCAAGATGGGTTGGAGCGAAGGCTGTCTCCCTCCACCCTCAAGGTCTATGTCGCCGCCATTGCCGCACAGCACGACCTTATAGAAGGTAAGTCCGTAGGGAAGGACGACCTGATCGTCAGGTTCCTGAGAGGAGCGAGGAGACTGAATCCTCCTCGCTCTCCTCTCGTACCCTCTTGGGACCTCGCAGTGGTGCTAACTGCCCTGCGGAGTGCTCCATTCGAGCCTTTGCAGTCGGTTGAGCTTAACTTCCTGTCAATGAAGACAGCGCTTCTGACTGCATTGGCCTCCATCAAGAGGGTAGGGGACCTGCACACATTCTCCGTTGACGAAGCGTGCCTGGAATTCGGGCCGGCTTACTCTCACGTGATCCTGAGACCCCGGCCTGGATATGTGCCCAAGGTTCCTACCACTCCCTTCCGGGACCAGGTGGTGAACCTGCAAGCGCTGCCCCCGGAGAAGGCAGACCCAGCCTTTTGCACTGCTCTGTCCAGTACGTGCTCTCCGCATCTATGTAGACAGAATGCAGTGTTTCAGGACCTCAGACCAGCTCTTTGTCTGTTATGGTGGGAGACTGAAGGGAAAGGCTCTCTCCATGCAAAGGTTGTCTCACTGGATAGTGGACGCCATTGCTTTGGCTTACCAACAGCAAGGTCGACCGTGCCCTCTTGGTGTGACTACCCACTCCACCCGGAGTGTGGCGTCCTCTTGGGCTCTAGCGCATGGCGCCTCGCTAACAGACATCTGCAGAGCTGCAGGCTGGGCGACACCTAACACATTCGCCAGATTCTACAATCTCCGAGTTGAGCCAGTCTCCTCCCATGTACTGTCTTTTTCAAGCTAACATGGGACCCGTTAGGTGTCTTCGCTTGCTCGCCATTCCACTCGACGGACTGGATACGTGCGATATTCTCCTCAGGTGAGCTTCCCCGAAAGCCCTGAGTTCCTCCAGCACTCCTGATGCTGGCGCCAGTGTCTTTTGCCTGCGCGTCGGCTAGGTGCCTCCCGTGTGCATGGTACCTCCTCTGAGCTACCCCCACATGTGTATTTCCACTGTAAGCCTCTTTGAGCATGTGTCTTTCCCTTGGCAAGCCACCTTGCCACCCCTGGGGTTGAAATATTCCACCTGCGGCTGGACACCCCAGTGATTCCCCATATGCATCCCTTGGGTCATATGTGTATTTTCTAAGTCCCCCTCTGGGTTGGCAGTAATTGCATATTCCCTTAAAAACCTTGGGACATGCTCCCCAGTGTACCTTGGTATTCCTGTGCTAATAGGAGTCCTTCGTCCGTGCTGTCTCACGACAGGGATCTCAGATTTACGCAGGGCACTGGAAGACAGCCGAGAAGGTGGCGTGATTAGACTGGTATCCCCATTCGTCGTCATCCGACGGAACTCGGAGTGACAACGAAAGGGAACGTCTCGGTTACGGATGTAACCCTCGTTCCCTGAGTAGGGAACGGAGACGTTCCGTCTTCCTGCCACTTTCCGCTGTACTGCGGGGATCGCCTGAGCTCAGTCTTGGCTCCTCAGCGAGGAAACATACTGCTTTGCTGGAATTTCCGCCCTTTATACCCACGAGGTCGGGCGGAGCTGCTCCATGCAAATTCTGCAGACCCATGGCATTTCTTTGCCATTGGCTCGTTTTGTATTACTCAAAGCGGATAGGCTTTCTAAGCGAAACCCCCATTTGTCGTCATCTGACGGAACGTCTCCGTTCCCTACTCAGGGAACGAGGGTTACATCCGTAACCGAGACGATTTCCAGACCTGCAAGATCCAGAACTCCAGGCCTAAATTATCTTAAAACCCTGAGACCCACCTTAGGATGGATGGAACTGATGGAGAGGCACAGACTGGAACAACACCAGTGTGACTGCTTATTCTAGAAGGACTTACGGTCCAATTGGAAAAGAATGGACAATGAGAAGAGAAACAAGAAGAGATCAAACTATTTCAGAGAATACGGACAGCAGTCTTTGCACATAGATGGAAAACAAGTGGGCAGAGGACATACCCATACTAAGAAATGCACTAAGACTCAGACTTACTGCACATGAAGAGACAGATATGTGCATTATATTGTCTATTGGTTGTTGATTGTTTGAGTTATCAAAACTATACAATATGCTAACATCACTGATACACATTGTGAGAGCCCAACAAAGCCTTGAGGAAAAAGACAAGATTTTGGCAAAACAAATGCATGATGGAGACTTAGATATTGCCTTTTCTGGTTTGATTTGGAATGTAACCTTTAAAACGGCTGTATGTGTATGTATGCATCTTATTATTTGCCAATGCATTATGCTATGTGTTCTATGTTTAAAAGTTGAATTACAGATAACTTAATGATCACTTTAGGACACTCCTACTGGCTGTGCTGGTTCTTAAATGTCTTATCACCCACACCCAAGAAAATATTTGTACATCATATTGCCAAATTTTAGAAGAGTCTCTTTGATAATTCTGCCCAATCAGATGGGAGCTGTAACCAGTGTGTATGAGGTGTCGACCCAAAGACGGATAAGATTCTCCTGTGGCCAGAGTGGCACAACCTAAGCCAGGGCTTCACCGCCACTGGGCACCTGCCCGATAGAGAAGGGAGGTGTAATCTGTGAGAAGAGAGTGGATGTGATGCTTCTTTTGGGCCAAGAGCATCAGAGAGGGGATTGAAAGAAATTGTAGTCTACCTCGACCCAGATTCCACTCCAAAATATATTTTAGAATGAGCTCATCCCTAAAATGGCTTAATTATCATAGAGATGAAGGAAGTGAAGTTATCTTGTTTATTCACCATTTGGGTTGATCACATCCTGAACAAATGGTAGTCAATTGTAGAATGGGAATGGGTGTGGGACACCGAGAACCTTCTCAGACAATGGGGTGTCTCAATTTCATCAACATACAGAACACAGCTGTTACAACAAGAGCAACTTAATTTACATTAAGAGTGGTAAACTGTAATAGGATAAAAGGTTTAAGATTTGGATGTTCTGGGTTCACTCTCAGAGTTCTGACACCGGTGAACCCAAGGTGCTTTGTGTACCATGCCACTGCTATGCTGTAATAAACTTCATTTTTGAGATCTTTGATGTCCGCATCATTTTTCTTACAGTTCTGACTTTCTTACAGTTCTTAGACTCGGTCTCTTTGTCATTCTTGTGGAGAGATCTCACTCTAGGGTGCACTGTTCTTTAGATTGTCATTTGCTCCCCGCTATAGCTAGCAAACAACATATACAACATATGATTCGTCATTGGATTTATATTAGATTTTTTATTATTTTCTGACCCATTGGTTATCCAGGGTCTTCACTGAACACGGTTTTCCTGTCCGTGGAATTAAGGTGAGTGTTTGTATTAGAACTTATTGGTTAACCAGGGTTCTTGTTTACAGTGCCTGTTGCCTTCAGCTTGCATTGTGCTGTTGTTGCGCTCACTGGTTAACCGGGGCGTTAGTCATTGGAGGCCGTTACCATAACAACCATATAACAATCCTATTATCGCAATACAGTATTCAGCTCTGCTAATTAACCCATTGGTTGACAAGGGTTTATTTTTCTCAAGGTGTAAGTGTTATGGCTGCCTCATGCTTCACATGTTCAGGTCCCATGTATCTTAGATGACCATATTCAATGCCCTGCCTGTCTAGGCATGGAACATCTCAGCGATTCCTTAATTGATGTTTGCCCATAATGTGATTTGATGCCTTTGGAAGTTAGGTAACCAAATTTGAACCTGAAGTTCAAAATACTTCTGCACCAGCCAGAGCCAGGGTTTAGACTGGTAGTAAAATTTCCGCTAGCAAAACTAAAGGGCCTCCAAGGAAGAAACGGACCACCTCTACAACCCTATCCCACCAGGTGGCGAAACTATGATGTTTTATTAAAAAAGTTTGTCAGGAGCACGTTCAGATAATTAACACTAACACGAGTGGAGAGCATTCAGTTAATCAACGATAAGATGTATATATATACAGCAGTCTTACCTCTGTTCGTTTACAGTTTATCAGCATCCCTCCACCACCCCTTCGCCACACTTCTAGTTCTAACCACTTATATATACGGGGGGAGTACTCTGGGTTCGGGCCAAAAGCCCTCACCCCGGACAGCACGCCAAATACGCATAAAGCTTTACTCCCTCTAATAATATGTAAGTGTGAACTTGTGAACTAATGCTGTGCAAGGCATTCAATCTCTGGTGGCAATATATTTTCCTTCTGCCACTCAGAACATAAATGAAGAACTGAGGGGATCCGTATCTACCTTCTCATTACCCTGGTTTGAACCAGCAACTAAATGTTCCAGGGAGGAATTGGACACGTTGTCTCTAGCAACATCAGATTCGTTAATTGCTCATGAGCAAGATCATTTTACACTTTCGGAAGAGACTTCATCTTTGCTTTCTCAGCCTCAACACTCTCTTAGTGATGAGGGCTCAGGTCTTCAAGGTGCTGGGTCTTCAGTAGTGTTCTCACTGCAGGACACAATCAAGATGTCCCTTGCTAGATACCTAGCTATCCCGACTTTACCAAAGTGGTCTTCTCTGCCTTTCGTTTGGCTCCTTCATCCAGGCACGGCAATGGCTGAAGCCCAGGAGAAGGGGCTCGGTAGCATGCCTCCTGTAGATCCATGTATTTTTTCCCTAGTAGTATCTCCAGATGAAGCCCTGAAACAGGAGCTCACCCAGAATGCAGGCATACAGATTACTTATAGGTTCATATTTACAACACTGTGTCAGGGTTGAGTCGTGTGGGGAATTCAATAGCTCATCTGCCGCTGGCACCACATTCTACCATGTCTATGACAGCCTCAGAGAATACTGCATTAGAACTTGATACTTTTCTAAAGGCCTTGGGATTGGTTGCCTTCTCCAGTGGAAAGGCTCTTGGGCTTATTTCGTAGGCCAGGCGACAAGTGTGGCTAGCTGAGTCAAAGCTTACAGAGGCAAGCCGTAACAACCTTCATCAGTTACCTCTAGTGCCTGGTCAGGTTTTCGGTCTAGCTGCTCAGGAGGCTCTCGAATGCAGGGCACGGCAGTAGAATCCCGATCTTCACATATTGGGCGTAGTGGGAACTACCCTGCACTGACTGCACAGCAGAACCTGATTTCCCCATGTGCAACATGTTCCTGGATCAACATCTTTGTTCATCCTTGAACAACATTCCAATCAACCAAGTTTACAGTTTATGTCAACTTTAGTCTAACAACCAGGGTTAGGTGCTTCTACAACAGTGTTATTCATCTATCATTTCTCTCTGATTTTAGGGATAACTTATGGGTAGGGTTAGGTTTAGGGGTGGCTACATTTTTGAACAGGAATGTTGTCCCAGGGTCAACAAAATATGTTGACCCATTAATGCATCTAACCAGGACGTGCAAAATCAGAGAACCAGAGATCATGGAAACGCTCCACGCATCAATTCAGGGTCTTGACAGTGGATTCTTGACAGACTCGAGAAGACCCCCAGTGAGCACCCAGGTTCGTCATAAGGTGGTTCAGGACCCTCGTCAGGCCCTTGCCATATCAGTTGAGGTCCAAAACCTGTTGGAGAAGGGTGTGATAGAGCCAATAGACCCCCACATCCACCCTGGGGGATTCCACTCAAAAAATGTTCTTGTCTGAAAGAAACATGGGAGCTTCTGGCCCATTCTGGACCTCAGACGCTTAAACAAGAGCCTCAAGCGTCTTACTTTCCGCAATGGATTGGAGATGTCTGACATGCGATCGAACCTGGAATTTAGTTCACCTTGATGGACTTGAAAGACATATATTTCCATATTCCCATTGCCTCACGCCACAGAAGTTTCCTTCAGTTCACTTTTCAGGGCAGGACATATTAGTTCAGTGTCCTTCAATTTTGCCTCTCTCTTTCTCCCCAGGTCTTCACATGGCTTGTTCTGGTGGAACTGGAACCACATCAATGAGAAGGCATGCTGATCCTTTCATACTTGGATGATTGGCTGTTGTGCGCCAGATCCCCTCAGCAAGCAGCCAACAACACACAGTGTCTGTTGTATCATGTAGCTACCTTGGGCATAAAGGTAAATATTTGGATAAGCTGCCAAACCCCACGGCACTCAGTGTGCTTCCTGGGCATGCACTTGGGCTCCAGGTCAATAAGAGCCACCCTCACAGATGACAGAAGGCAGGCATTGCGGATGATCTTAGCAAGGTTCAAGGTTCATCGCAAGCTGCCCGTTTATCAGCTTCCTATGAGTAAAAGGTCTTCTTACAGTGGCCTCATCGGTTATCGAGCTGGGCCTTTTGCATCTTCGTTCCAGACTTCTGTCACTGTTTCACAATCGGTGTATGCTGGATTTGGTCATGATCAGCTGTGCTACTTCTCTGAGACTCTGGAAGAGGGAGACATTTCTTTAAAGAGGTGTACCAGTTGGGCCGCCATGGACCATGGATGCTTCCCTCAGTGGGTGACTTTGACAACATAGAGGTATACAAGGCAATTGGCACCCACAGTTGGGGGCATCTCAAATCAACCTTCTGGAGCTGTGGGCAGTACTCTTCACCCTGAGACATTTCAAACAGGAACTCTCAGGGAGACACATTCTGGTAAGGAAGTACAATACCACAGTGGTATTTTTAATCAACCACCAGGGCGGCAGGAGGTCCCTACCCTACCTCCAGTTGACAAGAGTGCTTCTATTTTGGGCAAACATACACTTGCTGTCAGTCAGGGCATTCCCGATTGTTGCAAGTGTTGTGGAATCACTTTCCCATTCAAGGCTGAAGCCAGGGGAATGGTGTCTGTATAGGAAGGTTGTGCACTCAGTCTGGAGGATTTACATAACAGCAGCAATGGATCTCTTTGCCAGCATGGCAACAACACATTGCACATTGTGGTTCTTAGCGCAAGAAGAACAATGGCCCAAGAATGACCAGACCTCCTTCTCTATCCTTTCCCCCATTACGCTCTTCTGATCCATCCTTAGGCGGGTACAGCAGAAGCCTCACAGACTTATTATAGTGGCTCCCTGTTGGGGAGCGATGCCTTGGTTCAGCCTCCTATTAACACTTATCGCAGTATGTGGAAACAATTTGTTTCATGGTGCGCAGATTGGACTCTCAGCCCAGTTGATTGTCCTATCACCAAAGTGTTGGACTTTCTGGAGTACTTATTGGTCATTGGACGTTCTCTGGCCACTCTTAAGGTGTTTGTGACAGCCCTGGCAGCCCAGCAGGATCCTATGGAATAGGTGTCAATCGGTGCAAATAGGCTAGTGGTGGCTTTTCTTAAAGGAACTATTGCGTCACAAGCCACCTGCACGGGTAGTGTGTACCCAGTGAGTTGCACGGGTAGTGTGTACCCAGTGAGTTTTCCAGGTCATGTTGGACAGTCTGTGTTCAGCACCCTATGAGCCGATGGAGCATGCAGATATTAGAAATCTTTCTATGAAGACTGCTTTCCTTTTATCCATAACAACAACCAGAAGGGTTGGCGAGTTACAAGCTCTCTTGGTGAGTGCGCAGTGACTTGGGTGATGGCCACTTCTTCTGCAGCATTGTGTGGCGTGCCCCTCTCGGAGATATGTGCGGCAGCTACATGGGAAATTACCTTGCACGTTCACAAGGTTTTATAGGCTTAATGTTACTTAAAATTCCTTTGATTACCTCCTCTGTTTTGCAAGATAACATTTAAGCTTTTGTATTCTTGTGATTAGCTGTATTCCTCTTCCACAATGCAAGAACCATCTCTAGCAGTCTGGAACAGTGAAATATAACGCTGGTTACTGGCGTAACCGAGTCTCTGGTCATTTGGATTGAGAATGTCCTAGTCAGACATGACAGTCAGAATTGATATAGCTTCCCACACGTTATCGGACAAAGTCACACATCACTAAATACGAGATTATTGATGTGATGCACGAGACGCGACTCCTTCCACCATTTACTGACCATCTCTGATTGTCTTCCACCATTCATAGAATCATTGTTCCGCCAGTAATCAGAGACGCCTTACAGGGAAAATGTCTCCATGACAAGTTACAAGTCACCAATTCCAATAGGACTTTTTAAGAGTCAGAGAGTCTTAGAGTATCTGATTTTAACAGTACTTAAGTATTTTACTCATACAGAATGAAGGCTCAAAGATGCGCTAGTCCTGAACACCTAAGAGACATGTCAGTGTAATAAATAAAAGTCAAAATAAAACTGAACACCTAAAAATTGCAATAAATCAAGGTCGACACAACCTGGGATCAAAAAGGGAATAAGTAAACCAATATCCGAAAAAGGTCTCTTCATTATAACAGATAAATAAAAATAATGTTAAGTTAAAAAAAAAAAGTCAAAGACTTGCTCTGGATATGCTGGTTTCGGCTTCATCACAGGCTGCAGTCCTGTCTCACCTCATATATGAAATGCCTGGGATTCACAACTGCCTGCTAATGCACTCACATAGCTTGTGGACAAGTTTGGGTGAGTAAGGGCAAAACGCACAAGATGTAGTACCTTCAATGCCCTGTAGATGGCATATCACTTCCTTTGTAGCTGAAATAAACTGCCGTAGAA
The DNA here is from genome assembly GCA_030578255.1 of Tiaroga cobitis. Taxonomy (NCBI): domain Eukaryota; kingdom Metazoa; phylum Chordata; class Actinopteri; order Cypriniformes; family Leuciscidae; genus Tiaroga; species Tiaroga cobitis. The sequence continues at coordinate 15,511,730 of CM060609.1, forward strand.
AAAGTTATTTGCCATGTAAAATGTAATGAGTAATTGCATTACTCATTACAAATGTATTGGATTTAAGAGTACATACAGTAATTATACTTATTCAAAAATGTAGTCAAGTAGAGAGTAAAAGTTGCTATTCTTTGATACTCAATAAAACTACAAAGTAGCCAAAAAGATAGTTAAATTTACACAAATACTTAACACCACAGCAGAAAAAAATACATTTCTAATGTTACAAAAGTTTTCTATTTTAAATAAAAGCTGTTGTTTTGAACTTTATCTTTATCAAAGAATCCTAAAAAAGTATTTGTTTCCACTAGACATGTGCCGGTATTCGGTAATGCGATAAATCGCGGTAATGAATATGCACGATATTGTTATCGCGGCCACTTCAAAATACCGTGAAAAATAACAGATTTGAATTTAGACTTTTAGAACACGCATTAGCTAATTTTCTATCAACCGCTTAAACACTGCGTATATGCTCCGCAAAACACGTGCGCACTCTGATGTAAACAATCCCCACATGTATAAGCACTGTGTGCACGCGGCGCAGAGCGCACTCTAGTCTAATGTAAACAATCATCACATGGAGTAGAAGCATGGCGGAAGGAGGAACGCTGCCGACGATTTACCCCCCGCAGGGCTGCCAACTCTCACGCATTCAACTTGAGACTCAAGCGCCTTTCAGACAGGACGCAGAATACTCGCGGGGACGTTTTGTTGCTGCGTCGACCAAAGCACGCCGGGGTCAAAGTTAAAAATAGTTCAACTTTTTATTTGCAAAATAGCAAATCGCGGTCTGTCTGAAAGCCGCTTTACGGAATTGACACTTTTCACACGCTCTCACGCAGAGAAAAATCGCGGAGCAAAGAGGACACTGACACCGACAGACTAGACAGAGCAGGTTACTTTTGATATGAAAAAAAAAGGTTCTGTCCATTGTGACAGATCGCTGCGCCTCAGTTCAAGTAAACCGATCATCTGTTACTTTTTATTTAAAGATACAGTACAACTTACCTTAAGGTTTATGCCTCATAAAAAATGTCGATCAATCAGTGTTTTTCACAGAAAGAGGTCAATAAAACTGCAGGAGAACAGTTATGTCACAGAACGTTACATTTACCTCAGGAAAGCCATTTAATGACCAGCACTTTAGTTGACTAGAAAAAAATGGTCATTTTGCTAAATATGTGCACTTTATTACATATTAATTATATGTTTACTTGTCATTACATAATTGTTATTATAATGAAAACCGCATTATATTTAATTTCTCTGTTTACAGCATTATGTGAGATATATTTTTTTCTTGAGAAAAATTAACATGCAGACTGTAGCCTACCTAATATTTATCCAAATGAGTCAATATTGAATTAAGATTAAAATCAAATACAAGAATTTATTTGAATACAAACAGTAACCTACCAGTCATTGTACCATGTAAACATTGTAACACGTTGACACTAAACTTAATAAAATTCTGTTTAGTTACCATGTTTTGAAAATCACAATTACACATTGTGATGCAAGTTGTTTTTTTAGATACCCGCAATCCATCTGTGTCTCTTGAGCAATTAAAATATCGTGATAATACCGTATACCGTGATAAAAGCTCATTCAATTAATCGCAGCACGAAAATTTGATACCGGCACATGCCTAGTTTCCACACAAATAATACAATTAAAAATTAAAATTAAGAAAATACAAAAAAAAATACAAAGAATGTATTGAAATATTAACATAAATTAAATAATGGTTGCTGAAAACAATTGCAGTAATAATACAAATAAATAAATAATACAATTAAAAATTAAAATTAAGAATGTAAAAATACAAAAAATGTATTGAAATATTAGCATAAATTAAATAATGGTTGCTGAAAACAATTGCAGTACAATGTTACAGTGTGTTTTATGAATTTTGGTTTCAAAATGGCAAACATTTCAAAAGCTGTCTTAAAAGCCAGCCAACAATCTCATCATAGAAAGACAAGAGGAAAGCACAGATGCACAACAATTTGAGGACAAAAAGATCAGGGTCTCTAATTGCATTTAAAAGTACACAATAAACAACAACTTCATCTGCAACAACAGTGAAGAGAAGACTCTGAGATGCTGGTCTTTTAACTAGAGTTTTAACTAAAAATCTCAATCTGACACTGGTAAATATAAGAAGAAATAGGTAGAATGGACAAAATGATTACAAGAACTGAAAGGATGAACCTAATACAGTTGTGAGAACAGAGATGAATGCAGGTCAAAGTTAAAAAAAAATTGGAAGAATAATAAAAATGTGCAACGATTTAAGCTATTAAATTCAATTATTTAAACAATTATTTGAATACAAAAAGGTAATTTGACTCATAATGGTGTATGGACAGCTGAGGGCGCTGTTTCACGAAAACCAGATAGACCACAATGAAAGAGATGCTTTGGCTGTGATGAGCAGGGTGCTGAATCAGTTCAGGGGGATTGTTAACAAAGATGCTGTGTTAGTGTATATTGAATCTGGTCCTGTCAACTTATAATTGCTATATTGATTGTGTGTAGGAGGTATATGTGGCGTCTGGCTCAGATTTCTTACTGTTGTACAGCAGCTTAAGATGAACTGCTGCTGAATGGGGGTGGAATTTAGCTGACCTTACATTTATACTGCAGATGCTACATTCAGGTCTATTCAGCAACATTCACCACTAACAAACTACATAGTCATAAGTCTTACCAGCAAATGCTGCAAGTCTCTCCAAAGCGTTTGCCTCCAGAATAGTCAATCATCAGTATAAAAATAGTCTTTAACTTTCATTTAATGAGTGTGCAAAACACTGTTAGACTTTCAGAATTGAACTAATTTTGAATCATGTTACAAGATATCCAAACAGTTTTGCCTGGAAGGTTTTATTTGACTGTTTGATGCATTGCAGTTTTTATCTGACATGGAGTGCATTCAACATGCAAAAACATTATGATGCAAAAACATGACCTTAATGAGACATTAGGCTGTCACATGTGTGTGATTATGTTATTAAAGAGCATATATGACTCTTAACAAGGCCACAAGGGATAAAAAAAAAAAAAAAAAGGTCTCATACCTGATTTTGATGCCAGTTAGCTCTGGTTAGTTTTTAAAAACAAAATGAAGAGAAACCCAAGCAGAGAAAAGCAAAGCAGGGCAGATCAAAGCAAAGGAAAGCAAAGCAAATTAAAACAAACACAAATGCTTTTGTTTTCATCATTCTGATTTCTCATAACAGATTTCTAAAAAACAACAAACAAAACAAAAAACAAAACCAATTCAAGGAAAACTAAAATGTTAACAGCATTTGATTTATCAAAAGCAAAACAAAAACTTTTGTTTACATCATTCTGATTTCTCATAACAGATTTCTCAAAAAAACAAAACAAACAAAAACTTTTGTTCACAGCTTTCTGATTTATAAACAACAAAACAGAGCCATTATGAAGATGACTACAAGTACATTGCAAAAACCACACAGCTGCACAATTATAACATGAATTTCATCATGATACAACCAGATGCCCCTTTTTAAAGAGGGTCTGCAACAAGAAAACGATCACTGTTTCCTACCTAATCATATTTCCATAAACATCTGCGACGGATATTCTGGTAAAACCACATCAGGGATCATTAATTTACTATGCAAAAGTCACAATAAAAACTATCATTCTCAATGTTCTATTTATATTAAACATGCAAATAAATATGAATATCTCCATAAACTCCATTTGAACTGAACATTACATTTACTTGTGGATTTAAAAAAAATAGTTTCTTAAACTGCTCAAAACACATCTGTTTAGCTATGCATTTACTGAATGAGCACTGTGCTTTTACTGTGTTTTATTTTTTATTCTAAACCGTTTTAATTATTCTTATTTGTTTTGATTAGTTTAATTTCTTCTATGTAAAGCACTTTGAATTACCATTGTGTATGAAATGTGCTATATAAATAAACTTGCCTTGCCTTTCTTCATAAAAATGCATTTTAATGTTTAGGGTCCTTTAAATTACTTATTGTCCTCAATGTTCACTTACTGCTGGTAAAACAATTAGGCTGGTAGTCTTATGCCTAAATTATTTCTCATGTTCAGGGTCACAAAGTCTTCCCTTCTGTCCTGGATTTTGCAACATTTAGTCCTGGATATCAGTTGTGCTGAGATGATGCTTGCTTTGAAAGTGCGGGACTGGGAATTCGTACACTATATCAATCATTCTGGTATTTGGATTTATTGTTTTTCACAGCAGTCGCTAAAATAATATATAATGAAAACCTGTATAAAAGCAGGTTAATGAGTGGCAGGATCAAAATTAGGAATTGTTCCCTCTCCGTGAGTTAACACTAGCATCAGCAACGATGTCCAGGACTAGGAGCAAAGACAAACATGGCTGAACCTCTGCAGAGAGGCTGTTGCTTTTATTCTCTCTGACAGGTTAGCGTCTGGGCCACCATTAATCCAATAGTACTCACTTTCCAGGTGACTATCACTGCCTTGTCAGCCCATTTAGATCTTTATAATCCATAAACCTCTTAATCCAATTGTGTACCAGCAACATGACATATCCCACACTGTATTGTGCACAGAGAGAACACTCCAGATGAGACTCAATGTAAATAAGAATTGGACTCAATGTATAATAAGAATGTGTTTGGGGGTGCAAAGTTTTTAGCACCAAAACTTTGGAACAGTCTTCCTACCATTGTCCGGGAAGCAGACACACTCTGTCAGTTCAAAGCTAGACTAAAAACACATCTCTTTGACCTAGCATACACATAACGCACTATAGACTTCTATAAATTCAATGTTAGGCTGCATAGATTAGGTCAGCCGGAACTGGGAACACTTCCGTTAAATCTTGATGTACTCGCTACATCATAAGAAGAATGGCATCTACGCTAATATTAGTGTCTTTGTTTATCCCGAGGTTTTCCCGCAGCCTGCCGGATCCAGGCCGTGTCCAGATCTGACGAAGGAGATCCGCCTGGACCCGATGACAATGCAGTGCTGAAGTGTCCACTATCCTCTCCCTATGGAGGATCCCTTTCCCACTCTACAGATAAAGCGTTGTGAATTCCGGCTCGCGTACCCCGAAGTGATAAAATAAAACAAAATTCTGTATCAAAATTTATAGGCAAGAAAAGTAGTTTGTTTAGGCTGGGTTGTATGAATTATAAACCTGCGCACATATTTTAAAAAGCACATAACTATAGAATCAATTCTGAATGAGCATGTGAACGCCGTCAGCGTTAATCACAGGTTCGCGTTTAAAAGTCTGATCATTTCGACGGAGGTGAATCAATCAAAGTTAACTTTAGCTGGAAATAACATTATTCAAGAACCGCTATAATGCCAAAACAATCTGTTACCTTAAATTATATGTTTATCTCTGTAAAGCTGCTTTGAAACAATCCATTGTTAAAAGCGCTATATAAATGAAGATGACTTGACTTGACTTGACTTCTTGTGATCTTAAACACATAAATGAACAATCCCATAAATTAAAGAAAAATCATTGTAAATTTGTACAATAATTCGGGTAACAGGGTTGAATGGTTGAGCTTGAATTATTTTAGTTAGCTATTCAATATGATTTACTATTAAACATATTTTCTGTTTTTTTGGTTAAATATGTAAAACAAAACTTTTAAATATGTAAAGTTTTTAGTTTTAGTTATTTTAGTACTTCAAATTAAACTTAACAAAAATGATAAATGTTGATTATTTATTTCATTAAAATGTATTTTAATGGTTTTAGTTTTAGTTATAATAACCCTGGCTTGAATGTAGTCAAAACTACAAACTGTATTACAGTGGAATAAGATCTAATGTCGTATATTATCATGCTGTAGATACAAAGACTTTAAGCGATGAAAAGCCTGTGGTAACAGTAATGCACACAAAATTTGGGATACAGCGAAATATTATAAATTAAAAATAAAACAAAACAATTCTGTACTGAATAAAATATCATATGACCTTTTTAACGCGCACCCTAAAATGACAAATGGGAAAATCGGGCTGCATCCGAAATCGCATACTCTCTTGAGTATAGGCTACTTACTTTGAACAAGTAATTTTACTTTACGACCACTAAAAAAGTATGTTCTAAATAGTATGAATCGGTAGGCTACAGTATGAACGTAATCTGGACGTACTATATTCTCCATGCTGTCATGTGACCTACAGCGTTAGTTGCGTCACGTCTCCGCCATTCACAAATCCTCCCCTGTGGCCTAATGGGATAGTAAAGTGTCCATCGTACACACTTCAGAATCTCATCGGAAGTAGGTTATCCGGGTACTTTTTGCCTACTCTTTTATGAGTACTGTGAATCTTGGACACACTTCTTTTGTCACATAGTGTTTTTTGCCTACTATATAGCATGGAAGTATGCGATTTCAGATGCAGCCCAAGCCACGGTCTTGTGGTCTTAAAGGTGCAGTGTGTGATTTTTAGCGACATCTAGCAGTTCGGTTGCGACTTTGCACTAAGGGCTCAGCCCACTGCTCACCCCTCCCTTTCGAAGAAGCTACGGTGGCTAAAACGGGACAAACATATCGTCGTCTGAGACAGCAGAGAATAGCAAGAGTTACCCAAGAGTGTCTAACATTGTCACTGTTTCTGTACCACAGTCCATTATAAACCATATCATGGATAACGTTTTAAAAGCCATATAGTCAGGTGAGGATCAAGGGTCTATAATATAATAATAGTAATCAGCTGATTGTAACCCATAATACAGCGAGGGAGAAGAACCACATTAAACTAGGCAACTATACATTTTTCTAACAGGTTAGCTGCTAGCAAAAGTTTAGCTGGCTGTTACTGTGGCTGAGCTGGTTAAAGCGTAAAGCCTTGTTTATACTCGACACGTCCGCATGAGCCCAAAGGTGCGCGCGGCAAAAATGACATGATTATAACAGCGCGCGCGCCTCCGCATCCCCTAGACACCATTTACTACACACAATAGGCTTTTTTTCTCTGATTTTGAAAACTCTTCGCGATCGACTTAAAATGCTTCCGAGATCGGCGGGTTGGTGATTCCTGTAACGTTACTGTTTTATGGTCAATGACAAGAGTACTAATCAGCTGTCTCACGAACGTAACCAGCACATGTATCCCCACATAGCAAAGCCATAACACAGCGATGGAGAACTGCAATAGGTACTGCAGTCCAAATTCAAATTATCGGAGATCGTTGTTTCCCCAGCCCCCTCCTGGTCAGACTCGAAACTCACGCGGGTTGCCAGTTTGACGACATGCAACAGGAACTAACGCAATTGACAATGAAAGCCGAGGAAACTAACGAGGAGTAAGTTGATGAGTTGATTCATGCGCGTTTTAATAGGCCTATGCTCTCGTTCATAGATATTTTTAGATTTGGGTAGAATCTGCAATATCTGACCCAGTTTGTTTTCTGGCTGCAATACGCTGTGTTTCCTGGCAACTGGCATCCCGGGTGTCGAAATTGGGTGAACTGGCGAGATCACACAGACAAAACAAAAACAAACATTCAAACACGGAACGCACATTTCAAAGTAAAATAACTGGCTGTAGAAGTGTTTTTCAGAGAAACGAGTATGCGAACTCAGCATGTTTCCTAAATATCTGCAAACATATTTTGGAATTTTTATGCTTTAGTAGAATGAAAATGTTACATAGCCTACAGCACATTTAATGCCCGGGTATACTTCATTTTCCACGTTCCTCGTGAGTGTGGAAAGACGCAGTTGGCGTGCACAATCGAGAATTTTGTTTTTAAGCTCTCAAGTCACTCGCAGATGCGCTGTTGTAAGCTCCCAAAAATTGGGCTGCACGTGGACGGGGTGTGCGGACTTCCGCGGACAGTCCTGATGACGAAAATTACGTCACGCGGACGCGGACGGCCGGTGTTTACTTTGGGCTTTAACAGACACACGCAGGCCACTGTAAGTTCACAAAACCCGACTGTACACATGAAGTGTGCCATTTGGGACAGGGCCATAGAGAAGACTCTGAGGTGAGACAGGCCAAATAGTTAATCTTTTTTCTTTTTTTTCCCCCATTTGAGATTTTTTATGGTCCAGTATTGTGGACTAGCCTACATGTTCCCTTTTTAAGTAGGAAAAAAAAAAGATAAATAAGATAAATAAGAGTACTGAAATTGTGTGTGTCTGGTCAGGATGTACCGGCTGATGTTGATGAGAAGTAAGTTTATTAAATATTATAATAACCGCTTCTGATTATGCTGTGTAACTCGCGTCTGGGGACTAGAGTTGTATTCAGTCTCATCGCCGCTAGCGCGTCTCCATGGTTACACACCTGCCCCAATAGGGACCAGCGGATCAGGTGTGTAACCATGGAGACGCGCTCGCTGTGAGAAGGCTGGATCAGCAGCGCGCCGCTCGCTCCTCAGTTGCTCTGTCGCGCTCTTCTGTGGATGCAAGAACCGTCCAGACACTGGCACGCGAACATAAAACAAACTAAACAATGACATTATCTGCAACGACACGACAGAAACACACCATTATCTGACTGCCCGAAACGATCCCCTGCCTCTTTCTACTCGCTGTTTACCGGTAAGTGTTTGAATATATTCGCGCGAGCGCCAATGACATGAAGCATTGAATTATTATTATTAGGGTAAAGCTGCATTGCAAAGGCAACGAGTGCATCATTGGCAGCTATTATGCATAAATCGTTAATGTTTTGTTTGAATGGATTTGTTCGAACAATTGTATTGCAAACTGAATTTGAGAACCAGATATATTCTGTGCATTGCATGAATATTGCAAAACCTCTTTTGCTGCATTTATTTTCTCTACGGCCTCTGGTCTATTATTTATATTATGCCTTTACGACATGCCTTTTTATTTTTAGTTAGGCTATTATTAAGCACATATATTTTTAGTTTGAATTAGATATATTTAAGTTTTATGAGAGGTTGTGCGTGTATTTGCCTCCACTGTGTACTCTATAATAATACTTTATAGAAGAAACATTGCATGCTACCTTCGACATATGATAATATATGTACAATATCAGTCAAAATGGTCCATTGAAAACCTTGCACAAACCTTTTATTCTTCATTCAGCCAGTATAATTATTTTTAAAATACATTATTTAATATATAGACAATCCAATGTTTATATAGATGTTTACAGACAACAGGATCCTTGAGAGTTTTACATGGAGGTACTGGAATTGTGGCATGCTCTAAATAAATATTTACAACACTGAATCAGTACAAATATTACCTTCCTTTCATGAAAGATCAACAGAATTCCAGCATTGACATTTAACAGGAATCTGTTCCTCAGTGGTCGATCATTCACAGCTAATAGCCTAACTGATAAATGGGATTGATTTACGCTGGATATGTTGATTGTTCAGATCGTAAAACTCAATAGACAGCGAATCAGTTCAAGTTGTTGTTTAAGCTGTCTGTATCTATATGTATATCACTGGAGCAGTGATCCCTTTGAGATATGTTTAAGTCAATACTGTTAAATCTATAAAGTGTCTGAAGGCCGTAAGGACAGGAAAAGGGGCGATTACACCTTTCACTGATTTAAGTACATCATCCATTTGAGAGAGCTGCGGGAGGGTAGTAAAAGTATCCGATTTATAGGTTTGTTCACAGCTGCCAGACTATTTGGTGCCTACATGCTGATTTTAGATCAAAGGCGATGTTGAGTTTAATGGGATGGCTCTATCATGGCTCTATCAAAAAATGCAAAACATTTCCCAGTAAATGGGATCACAAGCGGTTGTGCCATTCAAATTCTATGGTAAAGGCAGGTATACTGTAAAAAAAAAAAAGTTGCTGTCTTAAATTATTAAGTACAATCAACTTGGATGTTTAAGTCATTTCAACTTAAATTACATTGAACTGACTTAAAACATGAGTTGAATCTTGTATAACATAAAGTTGAAAATGGCTTAACTTTAGTTAAAGCAATGTAAAAACATATGTTGTCATTATTGATAATGTAATTTTTTACAGTGCAGGAAGGTGAAGAATTTAGGAATCGTTATGGTTCAATGTATTTTTTCATTGTTAGTTTTTGTAATTCTAATCTATATTTTGAAGTAGAGCACATTTGTATGTTTTCTTATGTGCAGGAGGTGAAAATAACTCAAATAAATAATGCATCATGTACAACAGCTAGCTAAAAGCATTCAGTGTTGAAGGAACCCATGGCTTTTTCTGAACCTAGGATGAAATAGAGTGAAAACTAAACCATTCTTTTTCGTTCGGTGCTCCTGGGCCCAGATTTCATGCTTCTTATACCAGGTTATACTTATCTGTGCGCTGGGCCTAAACAAGCGGCCTCCTGATGACAGTAAATCTGTGATTTATAGTTTTTGTTGAGCTTGGTTCAAAGAGGTGCTGATTAGATTCTTTGGTATTTTTTGAGGCTGTAAGAAACCATGTAAGTAACCATGTAAGTAACGGCTGTGGCGTTTAGTAACCATCCCGTTAAGTGTCTTTCTGTTCTTGTCAATGAGCCGTGATGTTCAAATTCTGCTCTTCTCTGCGAGTGCACTTGTCCATGTTTGGCAAACGCTTTTGAGACGTTTAATTAGTGCGTTGTTCTTGTGACCAATGCATCTATAGTTTGGAAATACACTATTAGTTACTTAACAATGAGTGTGTTTATAGAGACAATTGAATAGAGATTATATAATTGCAATATATCTTTTATAAATTACATACACTATTAAAAGTAAAGGATCATTAATGGCATTGATGGTTCATTGAAGAACCGTTAACATCAATGGAAGTATGGAACCTTTTCATTCCACAAGTGGTTCTTTATTGCAAAAAGTTTCTTAATTATTAAAATGTTCTTCACATTAAGAAAAAAAGTGGTTAAGAACTGGAAGGTTATTTGAGGAACTAGAAGGTTATTTGAGGAACCAAAAATGGTTTTCACTGCGATGCCATAGAAGAACCACTTTGTGTTTGCAAAATAACCTTTCAGTGAACAGTTCTTTAAAGAACAATATTTTTTCTTAGTGTGTGAAGAACATTTTACTAGTCTGAAGAACGTTTTTCCACTATAAAGAACCTTTTGTTCAATAAGGTTCATAGAACCAATGATGATAATAAAGAATCTTAATTTCTAAGAGTGCAGAAGGCTTTGGTGCACAATGAATACAAATCATGTCTTTGTTTCCTTACTGTAAAAGGTAAACATGCCCCTATCTTTCTCTAATAATTGCAGAATCATAACGCTAGTATTAAACTCACAACCAAAGGGCACACTAAATATGCAGCTACTCTGCGGTCGACTGCAACCCTTATGCTGAGTGCTGCCACACTTTTTTTGTCTGCATCCCTTTCTACCGCGCCATCATTTCCTTACTCATGCATTTTCAGGGTGAATTTAGATGGATTTAATAATCAGTGACGTACAAAGTCTTATATAAAACAAGGAGAGCAAGAAGAGAGTGTGAAAGTGAGAATGTGAGAGATAGAGGAGTGTAAATCGGAGTAAATCTGCTGTGCAATTACATGAATCAGTGTTCCCCCACCCTCACCCAAAAAAAAGAGTTCACACTCACCAAGAGAATTCACTTCATCACTCACTGCGAAAACAGGCAAAAACTGAGATGAAGAAGAGGATGAGGAAGGAAAGTGAATAAATTATTATGGTTTTCAATTACCATTATTAAAGGGGCTATATGTAAGATTTTTCATGTATTCATTGTTTTAATGTGTTGTCTATGAAAGACTGTTGACTGACTTTTATGTGAAGGACTCAGGAAGTTTTTGCCAGGAAAATCAAAAGGACGTGAGTGACGTTTATGAGCGCTCATGAGTCTTTCTTCCGTTTAGTGACACATGAAATGAATGCTTATACAATATTCAGTACAATGCCGAAAGAGCCATTCTGTACTGTAATGTCAATGTGTCATGCAAAGAAAAGGGATTAATTCAAAGTAGTCTCACATAGCCAGATCTATATAGTCTATAGTTCCATATATAATTTAGAATCAAACTATCCAAACAGTGTAATTGTCACACCCTGACTTGATGTGATAATCCAAACAGAGAGGCTTGACGCAGAAGAACAATGAACTCACATTTAATAAACACCAGGAATCATCAGCGATAAACACCATTATGAAACGTTAACACAAGACAATTATCAGAAGATAACTGAGGGTTTAAATACACTAGATGACAATGGGCTAATGAGGGACAGGTGAAGGTGATGTGTTGTCATGGAGATTAACAAGGTATAGCTATAAAAACAAACACAATGGCAATAGAAGCAGGCGTTCAATTTCAAGAACGCAAAGAACGGACTTGCCCTGATCTTGCCCTGATCTTCTTACTCAACTGACCATCCCAGCATATTATAAGAAGCGGCCAGTGCACAATAAATACAACATAGCATTACAAAAAAAGTCTTAACCTATTAAAACATTTAATTCATATTATTATAGACATTATATTCAGTATTTTGTATCATTTTTCAATGTGTACTTGTGAAAAAGATGTTTAATGTTACTCATGCTTTGTCAATGTTAAGATTATTTTTAATATGCCAAATAAAACACTGAAGGCTTTCAGGTCTTTATCACTTTATTAAAATTAGGCAAAACAAAACAACAAATGGTTACTTTCACAAGCCATCACATATTTGCAAGCTTGCAGTGGGACTCTCTTAAGTGAGAACGAGAAGTTTAAAGCTTACAGGCTACCATACGTTGTCCGCCCGCAGCATCTTCTGGGATTTCTAACTGTTCGAATCTCTCAAGTCTGCATTCGATGCATCCTCTTTAGTTGCGTTCTTATGTATTGGAATTGAATTTCGATTTTTAAAAGTGTACATGTCTTAAGAAACAGTCATGGAAGTGTATTTTCATTAAATGCATTACATTAAAACATAAAAACAAATTGCAAAAACAGCTTTTTAAAATGACACTTTGAGGGTTTGAAGTACAGTACAAGTGCACAATCAATGTAATAAATTGCATTTCTTTTTTACAAAGGTATAGCTTTGCGTGACAAACAGATTGAAATGTAAAAATTAAATTCACTGTAATTGCATCAAAGAGCAGAATAACATCTCAGGTTACGACTGTAACCATAGTTCCATATTGAGAAGGGAACGAGACGCTGCGTCAAAGATGATTTGGGAACGCGTCTGCGTGATTGCGTCTGAAGGACGTGTCAACTAGTCCAATGGCAAGACGGAACGTCACAGGCAGGTGACGTCACAAGCAGGAAAGGATAAAAGCTCATCTGGAATGACCAGCACTAGCTTCAATTAATCAAAGCAAATCAATCACAGGGATGAAGTTTGGCAGTGCGATGCAGCTTCTCGTTCCCTTCTCAGGGAACTATGTTTACAGTCATAACCCGAAACGTTCCCTTTCAAGGGAACTCACGCTGCGTCGATGATGCTTTGGGAACGATAATGCCCAAACGTCGTACTTACAAGTGCCTGTCCATGTGAAACTGTGGCACAACTAAGACATAAGCACCCGAGAAACTGGGGCAGCCAACCATTTGAATGTGAGTGAAGAAGACCAACCCGCCGCATCACAAACCTCTTGAAGGGATTCACACGAAATTAAGGCCTTGGAGGCCGCCATATTTCTGATAGAGTTAGCTCTGATAGCCAAAGGTGAAGGCTGACCAGAGACCTCATAAGCAAAGATAGCCTCGACTATCCACGTCCTGACTGTCTGCTTTGAAGCAGGAAGAACTTTTTTAGGCAATCCAAAACTGACAAACAGCTGATCAGATTTCTTCCACATGGCAGCTCTGTGGACATATGTATGTCCACTCTGTCCTCTGTCCACTCCTACTGGACAGAGAAGGTTCAGCTTTTCCTGGCCATGATCTTTGAAAGGAGGAGGGCAGAAAGCTTGCAAAACGATAGGCTGCGGTAAGTTGGTTGTCATCTTAGGGACATAGCCCTGCTTAGGGTAAAAAAATGCCTTGACCATCCCCGGTGAAAACTCAAGGCAAGTGGGGGATACCGATAAGGCCTGAAGATCTCCTACTCTTTTAGGAGAAAAAATGGCTAGAATGAAAACTGTTTTTAATGTCAGAAACTTCTCTAAAACCGTTTTAAGGGGCTAGAAGGGAGCCGCAGATAAGCCTTCTAAAACAATAGCCAGGTCCCAAGCCGTAACCCTGGTAAGAATTGCAGGCCTCAGCCTCACAGTGCCACGAAGGACAAGTGTTATTGGAGGGTTCCTTCCCAAAGATGCACCACCCAAAGGGTATATACTGCCCTACAAAGCAAAAAGGCAGTAACTGCATTTTTGGTCAAAAATGAGTTATTATCATTTTCATGACATTCAAGGCATCCTTTGTTATGTGACAAAACATCTTATCTCAAATGTGTGTCGTTTTGGAGAAAAATTGTAGTCGTTTGTACAGTAACTGCAAAAAGCCCTAGGGAAACAAAGCAAGAGTACAGTAACATCAATTACTGTGTTCTTGTTATGTTTTACCTAACAAAAAATAACCGTGTTTCTGCACAGTGTAGTTACTGTTGCCATGGGAACACACAGCTGATTTTCGGACATCCTCAAGGGACGATTTTAACATTTGCGATTTCACCCTTCTAACTTCTCCAAATTGTTCCCCTACCAAACTAACCCCCTCCCCTGAAAGAATGAAAAAAATATTCCAGAAATAAAAAAAAGGTGCAAGAGCTCCATGTGGTTTAGCGGTTACTATGATTTTCGCGATATGGCAGTTCAGTACACTTGAAATTAAATCGTGAAAGACTACTGTGTGAATATTAAACTGCAATAATAGTACAATTTAAATACAAATCCTACATGTTCTGTGAATAAATGGTGCAGTCGACGCGCAGTTTCATTTAACACACACACACGCGCTGAAGCACGTGTGACGCTCGAGCTGTTTTTTGCCTATATGAGGACACGACTGCATGAACTTACTCTCCAGACTCTAGATCTAGATAGTGACTCTTAAAGTCACTTTGTGAGCATTTAACCGCTTCATTTGAGAAAAACTATCGTCATGTCATAAACACAGAAACAAAGTTCTTCACGGCAACCCGTCAAAATAAAAGTTCGGTTTAACTTGACAGAAATATAGGCCTACTGTTGTACAGTAGAATTTAGAAACGTCTCAATGTAACAACAACACTAGGGACAACACTTCAACACTAATACAAATAAATTAAGATTAAAACTAAATTTTTATTCAATGTTTTAATTTTAACAGTAAAGCTCATTTGGCAGCATGTTGTTTGACAAAAAATGTTTGTTTAATTTCATATGATTAAAATAAATGTAGGCTAATTAATAATATATTAGAATTTTAATATATTTTATTTGTAATATTCATAGAATATTTTTAAAATATTGTATAAGTTTAATAATAGTTTATAATAAAAGTTTCATGATTTCAATTAATTAGACATGATTTTTGATTACTAAAAATTTACACCACGTATCCGTAACACACCCGCTCCGCAACACTAGTTTCGCAAAACACAAAAAATGTTGAAAAAAAAATGTTGTCCAAATGGTTCCAAATTATTTCAAATACAGTGTATCTAGCACACCCAGAGCCCAAGTTGTGGCAAAATAGTTTTTGGAGAATCTGTAGTTACTGCCTTTTTCCTTGGTTTGGTGCCACGTTTTTGGTAAGTAATACAAAGCAAGAATACAGTAACTGAAAATAGGGGTAAAATATCAAATTAAATATGAGGACTGATATGTACAAAGAATAAGCTAATATAAAGTCACAAAACAGCCACATGTCCAATAATCTACCTACTTAGGCTGGATGACAGGATAACTTTAAAGTAATTTTTCTCTGTTCTGCACTCTGCGTAGTTACTGCCTTTTTGCTTTGTAGGGCAGAATAGTAAACCACTGTGGCCACCACGTAAACCTTTAATGTGGAAGGGGATAGCCCTGCCGAAAAGCAATCTTGTAGAAACTCTAGCACTGAACCCACTGGGCATAACTGGATCCCACTGTCACATACTGCACCAAGAAATGAAAACTTTCCACTTCAGGGTGTAAAGTGTCCCCTTGGATGGAGCTCTGGAGTGAATTAGGGTCTCTACAACCTTGGCTGAGAGACCAGAATCTATGAGCTGGGCCCCTTCAGAGGCTAAACCCACAGGTTCCATATCTCTGGGCGGGGACGCCTGAGACAGAAGGTCCCTCCTGACCGGAATCTCCAAGGGAGAGCCGTCGAGGAGGGACACTAGGTCCGAAACCATATTCGTCTCGTCCAGTACGGCGCTACTAGCAGTAGACTTATTTCATCCCGGCGGACCTTCTCCAGAACTTCTGGGAGCAGAGCAATCGGGGAAAAAAGCATACAGACGTAGCCTCGGCCATGTTTGTACCTGAGACGTTATTCTGCTCTTTAATGCAATTGCAGTGAATCTAATCTTTACATTTCTGGGCTGGATGTGTGAGGGAGAACCAAAGTGGACAGTGCGTCGTATCCTGAGACGCAAACAGATCCACTTCCGCTTGACCGCAACTCCCATATATGCTTCACCACCTCGGGGTGAAGTCTACATTCCCCTGGCCTCAGCCCCTGCCTCGACAGAACGTCTGCTCCTAAGATTTTATTTCAAGGAGAGCATCTTTCCTGAGGACCACAGGAGGATCTGGTGCGCTGGTTTGCATAGTGGATGCGAACGCAAACCCCCCGGGTGATTTATGTAAGAGACCACCAATGTGTTGTCTGTGCAGACAAGCACATGATGGCCTTTTAGGTCTGGCAGGAAGTGCTTCAATGCCATGAAGGCCTCCATCATCTTTAGGGAATTTATGTGCCACGAAAGATGATGACTCCTCCACAGAAGGAGCTGAGCTGAGCTGCCTTCCATTGCTGCTCCCAAGCATATGAGAGAGGCGTCTGTCGTGAGAGTGACTCAGTGACAATGAGCTCCTAACACAGGACCCTGGGACAGGAACCAAGGCACAGAGACACCGCTGACACCGTGATCCTGATCATACGAATTGAGTTCCCCTTGGTCCTGAGCAACCCCTGCAAGGGTCTCATGTACAGCAGGCCAAAAAGTATCACGTTGGATGCAACTGTCATCAGACTAGTGTTGTTTTTGGCAGCCTGTTTTAATTTTAGTTTTAGTCTGGTCTTTGTGTCAAGCTGTCATTTTAGTTTTTAGTAGTTTTAGTCACGTTCTTTTTAAGTCTAGTCTAGTTTTAGTCGACGAAAACTGAAGACATTTTAGTCTAGTTTTAGTCGATGAAAACGTCTCTGGTTACGAATGTAACCTTAGTTCCCTGAGAACAGGGAACGAGACAATACGTCATCGACGTTATGGGGAACGCCTCAGGCGTGACAGGTGTCTGAAATCAAATACCAACTCACAGCAATCATGTTGACCGGCGACAGCCCGTGCATCATCAGCTCGAATGATGAGCGCGTCAATCTGGATGTATAAAAAGGGTGCCTTGAAACCGTGACAACATCCTATCGTCTGAAGGGACTGTTGCATGCAGGCCCCGAGGTATGGCAGGGAGACGTATTGTCTCGTTCCCTGTTCTCAGGGAACTAAGGTTACATTCGTAACCAGAGACGTTGCCTTTCGAAGGGAACTCAATAATACGTCATCGACGTTATGGGGAACGAAATACCCACGCCGCCATACTGAGGGGAGTGCATGCCCAATGGCAGTGACAACTGTCAGAACCAGTAATACAAAGGACACACTCACCCTAGGTCACGTTGGGCTGTCAGTGACAGCACTCCCTACCGGTCATAGCCCAAGCTAATGAACCGAGAAACTGCCAGAACATAGTTAATGGGAGGTATATCTGGGCCAGCTCAAAGGCTTAGGACCACAACTTCCTAATAGAAGGGGTCCCTTCTAGGGAGTGTGGCTAGGGGACTCAAGGGAATCCCAGCCAGTCACTATTCAGGAGAGCAAGCCTCCTGACATGCCACCAGGCTGGCCTGGTGATCTAAACTAAGATGCACAGTCTGGCCATAGCCTGTCTGTCTGAGACAGAGCCTCTGGAAACTGCCTTGAAAAAGGCATTCAAAACTGAAGGCCTGCAAAGCTGGCAGAAACATTCAGTTCCGGATCACAGAGACGGGACCACCTAGAGAGTGTAACTAAACCTCAAGAAAGACGGAAGTCGTCCACTCAACCCATGGGTCTACCCAGTGCTCGTACTGAACACTGAGGAAGTAAGTTTTTTAGAGGGATCAAAACCAGGAAGGTCTGCTGATGCCAAAGACCTGATTACCACCTATGTGCGGGAGCTCCAGTTCTTACCTGAGAGCTCACATCAGGAAGGCCGGTGAGGCCTGTAACCTGTCGAGCACAGAAGGTGAGAGCTCATATCAGGAAGGCCGGTGAGGCCTGTAACCTGGCGACCACAGTATGTGGGAGCTCATAACCAGGAAGGCCTGGCGAGGCCTGTAACCTGGCGACCACAGTATGTGGGAGCTCATAACCAGGAAGGCCGGTGAGGCCTGTAACCTGGCGACCACCGTGTGTGGGAGCTCATATTCAGGAAGGCCTAGTAAAGCCTCTAACCTGAAACCCAGCCTGTGGGAGCTCATAACCAAGAAGGCCTGGCAAGGCCTGTAACCTGGCGACCACAGAATGTGGGAGCTCATAACCAGGAAGGCCGGTGAGGCCTGTAACCTGGAGACCACAGTGTGTGGGAGGTCATATCAGGAAGGCCGGTGAGGCCTATAACCTGATACCCAGAATATGGGAGCTCATAACCAGGAAGGCCTGATAAGGCCTGCAACCTGACAACCACACCACGTGGGGCTACATAGAAAATACATGAAACAAAAGTGCATGTACTTAATTATTCTGAGTCCAGAAAAGGCCTGGATCAGAATTAAGAAGTTAGCCAGAAAGGCGTCTGTCGTACAAATTTTGGCGACAGGACGCATCTAGAGTGGGACCCGAAGTGAAAGACTTGGGTCTGGCCACATAGAAAGGGACTGAAGCGTACAGCGCATGACCCTTACCATAAAAATGGATTTTTAGAAAGTACACAAGATGCTCCATCATGTGACTTACCATAAGTATGGTTCTGACATGACCAGGAAGGCCAGATGAGGCCTATAACCTGATAATCAAAATGTGTGGGAGCTTCACATTCAGGAAGGCCTGATGAGGCCTGCAACCTGACATGTTAAAGCTCACAACCACACCCTAGCGACCACAGTGAGTGGGAGTTCACATTCAGGAAGGCCTGGTGAGGCCTGAACCCTGACATGTGACAACTCATAACCAGGAAGGCCGAGGAGGCCTGAAACCTGGTGACCACTGAATGTGGGAGCTCAAAACCAGGAAGGCCGGCGAGGCCTATAACCTGACAACCACAGTAGGAGGGAGCTCATATCAGGAAGGCCTGACAAGGCCTGTAACCTGACAACCACACCATGTGGGGCTAGTTCCAGAAAGGCCATAAATATGGATTTTAGAAAGTACATGAAACAAAAGTGCATGTACTTAGTAAATCTGAATCCAGGAAGACCTGGATCAGAAAAAGGCGTCTGTCGTAGCAAACTTTGGCGACAGAACGCATCTAGAGTGGGACCCGAAGTGAAAGACTTGAGTCTGGGCGACATAGAAAGGGACTGAAGCGTACAGCGCATGACCCTTACCATAAAAATGGATTTTAGAAAGTACATGAAACAAAAGTGCATGTACTTAGTAATTCCGAATCCAGGAAGACCTGGATCAGAAAAGGCATCTGTCGTAACAAACTTTGGCGACAGAACGCATCTAGAGTGGGACCCAAAGTGAAAGACTTGGGTCTGGCCACATAGAAAGGGACCGAAGCGTACAGCGCGTGACCCTTACCATAAAAAATGGATTTTAGAAAGTACACAAGACGTACCGTCATGTGACTTACCATAAGTATGGTTTTGACATAATCAGGAAGGCCAGATGAGGCCTGTAACCTGATAGTCAAAATGTGTGGGAGCTCACATTCAGGAAGGCCTAATGAGGCCTACAACCTGGCAGGTGACAGCTCACAACCACACCCAAGCGACCACAGTGAGTGGGAGTTCACATTCAGGAAGGCCTGGTGAGGCCTGAAACCTGACATGTGACAACTCATAACCAGGAAGGCCGAGGAGGCCTGAAGCCTGGTGACCACTGAATGTGGGAGCTCATAACCAGGAAGGCCGGTGAGGCCTGTAACCTGGCGACCACCGTGTGTGGGAGCTCATATTCAGGAAGGCCTAGTAAGGCCTGTAACCTGAAACCCAGTATGTGGGAGCTCATAACCAGGAAGGCCGGTGAGGCCTGTAGCCTGGCGACCACAGTATGTGGGAGCTCATAACCAGGAAGGCCGGGTGAGGCCTGTAACCTGGCGACCACAGTATGTGGGAGCTCTTACCAGGAAGGCCGGTGAGGCCTGTAACCTGACTACCACAATATGTGGGAGCTCTTACCAGGAAGGCCTGGCAAGGCCTGTAACCTGGCGACCACCGTGTGTGGGAGCTCATATTCAGGAAGGCCTAGTAAGGCCTGTAACCTGACTACCACAATATGTGGGAGCTCTTACCAGGAAGGCCTGGCAAGGCCTGTAACCTGGCGACCACCGTGTGTGGGAGCTCATATTCAGGAAGGCCGGATGAGGCCTGTAACCTGGCGACCACAGCATGTGGGAGCTCATAACCAGGAAGGCCGGTGAGGCCTGTAACCTGGCGACCACAGTATGTGGGAGCTCATATCAGGAAGGCCGGTGAGGCCTGTAACCTGGCGACCACAGTATGTGGGAGCTCATAACCAGGAAGGCCTGGCGAGGCCTGTAACCTGGTGACCACAGCATGTGGGAGCTCATAACCAGGAAGGCCGGTGAGGCCTGTAACCTGGCGACCACCGTGTGTGGGAGCTCATATTCAGGAAGGCTGGATAAGGCCTGTGACCTGACATATGGAAGCTCATAGCCTGGAAGGCCTGGTGAGGCCTGTAACCAAGCAACCACCACATGTGGGAGCTCAACTCACTTTACAATATATTTTTTTTTTTTCTTTCTTCGTTTGTTTTCCCAAACATGAACCAGGCAAGGAACTCCTAACAACCAAGCTGAAGCGGGCCATCAGAGAATTCTTGAACTCATCATGGGCCCCGCCCCAGGCCTGATGTAGGAGGAGCCTGGGAGCGATGGTGGTCAGGAGACAAGATCCAGGGAGGTGATGTCTAACGTTCAGTCCGAGAACGTTTACTCTGGATCACCTTCCTGAGATCCTGCCTCCCGCGGGAGTTACGCCTCCTGCGCACCCTGCTCCCCCTGCTAGGAGGAGGGGGTGCACGGGAAGCGACACTGGCCTTCTGGGTTCGTCTGTGATCCTCAGACCACGACGGACCAGGCCCTCCCGCCTGCCTGGGCTGGGCCGAGGACCTCCGCGGTATGCAGCTCTTAAACGCTGCAGAGCGCGCCCTCGCCTCCCTGAACTTATCGACCACTGTCTCGACAGAAGGTCCGAAAAGCTCAGAAGGCGAAACCGGCGAATCGAGGAGAAAGGTTTTTTCTTTCTCCCCGATGTCAGCCTGGTTGAGCCACAGATGCCTCTCCGTGGCCACCATAGCAGCCATCGCACGACCGATGGAAACCGCAGACTGCTTGGTGGCCCGGAGAGTCAGATCCGTGGTGCGGCGCAGCTCCGCTACCGCGTAAGGGGACAGGCCGGCCCCCTGATCGAGGTCCCGCAGCAGGTCGGCTTGGTAGGCCTGAAGGACCGCGAGGGTGTGCAGAACCGCACCCGCCTGACCTGCTGCCGTGTACGCTCTGCCATTCAA
Source organism: Tiaroga cobitis (assembly GCA_030578255.1). NCBI lineage: Eukaryota > Metazoa > Chordata > Actinopteri > Cypriniformes > Leuciscidae > Tiaroga > Tiaroga cobitis. The sequence continues at coordinate 15,533,504 of CM060609.1, forward strand.
GCGCGAAGTTGTCTTGAGCGGCTTGGATGGCAGGGTTGGAGCTTCTAGTGAAGATGCCCGACCAGAGGCGAGATAGTTAGCCAACGTCTCGTCCACTGGCGGCATCGACACATACCCGTGCTCCGCGGCTCCCTCCACAGCAGCGAAACTAGCCCGCTGATGCAGATAGAGACGCGCGGAGAACGGGTTCTTCCATGCCTTCTCGATCTCAGAGTGAAGATCGGGAAGAAATGGAAGGCTCAACCGAGCTGGTGGCTTACGGGTGGGGAGGAACCAGTCATCCAAGATACCACGAGCGGGTTCCTCCCGGACGCCCCTCCACTGCAGCTGCAATCTTTCCGTGGCGCGCCCCATAACATCCACCAGCTCAGCGTACACTGGGCAGGAGGGCTGAGATGGTTCGGTCTCGACCGAACTGACATCATCAACACCCACCTCCTGCCCGGCCCGAAGAGAACCAGTTACAGATCCATCAGAGAGAGAAAGAACATCCTCAACATCGACCTGTAACTCACCCTCGTCAGCTGGCAGATCATCCGAGAGGTTAACACCCCTCTCCAGATGATCTGCCAGCTCCATCTGAGAACCCCACGAGATCAACCGCCGCTGAGCCTCAGCCCGAGCGGGACCGGAACCGCGGGGTTCGGATGCCGCGCCCACTTCCCTCGAGAAGTGGGACAGACGAGAGCGGAGAGTTTTGATCGTAAAACTCTCACAGTTCGCGCAGAAAGCTCCCTCGAGAGCTTCCCGCGCATGCTCTTCCCCCAGGCAAAACACGCACAGATCGTGTGAATCTCCCGGTGTCAAATATCTAGGACACGGGTCAGCACACTTGCGGAAGGTATTACGCCGCTTCTCTGCACGCTTCATCTTGCACGTTGATTATTTTCAAACAGACAAACAGTCCCTGAAGACGAAAGGATGTTGTCACGGTTTCAAGGCACCCTTTTTATACATCCAGATTGACGCGCTCATCATTCGAGCTGATGATGCACGGGCTGTCGCCGGTCAACATGATTGCTGTGAGTTGGTATTTGATTTCAGACACCTGTCACGCCTGAGGCGTTCCCCATAACGTCGATGACGTATTGTTGAGTTCCCTTCGAAAGGGAACTGATGACATTTTAGTCTAGTTTTAGTCGACGAAAACTGATGACATTTTAGTCTAGTTTTAGTCGACGAAAGACATAGTCTAGTTTTAGTCAATGAAAATTGTATTTTAGTCTCTTTTTAGTAATGCAATTATATTTAACCCAGTCAATATAGTATAAGTAGCCTACCTAGTAGTATAGACGAAACCAACATTTTCTTTTAGCCAAACCCAATTCAAACAATATTATCTTATTATAGTTTATATTATTATATTATTGTTACCTTATAGACTCATAGTACCTTATAGTCTGCGCAGTGCGATCTGATGCAGCCCCTTAAGTGACACAGGAACAGAAATGCTGCATAATAATAATAATGCAATTAAACAAGGCGAAATAACGTTAAATAATATTTCGCCTCGTCTCGTTTTGGTCAACGAAAATGAAGAGACATTTAGTCTCGTTTTTATTCGTCAAAAATATTGCATTATACATTTAATTATAGTCATCGTCACATGACCAGCATTTACGTTGCGTCTCGTCTCGTTTTCGTCACGTGAAAAAGGTTCGTTAACGACGAAATTTAGTCATAATTTCCATTGACGAAAGCAACACTACACCAGACCCAACAATCTCTGAAACTGTTTCACAGTAAGTGACTGACCTAGCTTTATTTTATTTTTTTTACAACTGTGAGGATAGCAGCAACATGAGCGGGCAATAGGATGGCCCACATCATCACTGAATCCCACACCACACCAAGAAAGGTGGTCCTCTGTAATGGAGAAAGCACACTCTTCTTGACATCTAGTCTCAACCCCAACTTCAGCATGTGAGCAAGAACGAAATATCAATGGTGAGCCATCTGCTCTGAGTGCGCTAATTTCAGCCAGTCGTCTATATAGTTCAGAATGCGAATTCCTTGCAGCCTAAATGGGGCCAGAGCTGCATCCACGCATTTCGTGAACGTGCGGGGTGATAGAACTAGACCGAATGGAAGAACCTTATACTGGAATGCTTCGCCCCGAATGGAAACCTCAGGAACTTCCTGTGTTGTGGAAGGATGGAAACGTGGAAGTATGCTTCCTTAAGATCTATTATGACAAACCAGTCCTCTGATCTGATTTGAGTCATGATCTGCTTCAAAGTCAACATTTTGAACTTGAGCCTCTTGACTGAATGATTGACGCAACCCCCCATCCTTCTTTGGAACAATGAAGTAACAGCTGTAAGAGTCTCTGTTGGGTGGAGGAACCCGCTCTATAGATTTCTTTGCTAATAGAGATTTTACTTCTTGTTTCATCACCAGAGCCTGCTCGGGATGCACTAACATGAGTAACACCCCATTGTATCGCGGTGGACGAGAACCAGGTTGGGTTTTACCTACAAGTACCTACTCTGTATTTTTTCAACGGTTCCGGTGCCTAAACGGTTCTTGAACCGGTACTTAAGAAAATGAAACCGCACACACTTTGTCAAAAAAAAAAAATACCCTTTTATTTACAGGGCCAAACTGGACACAATATTAACTTAAATATTTAAACAATATAAATACAAGTAACAAATGGTAATAATAAACCAATATAAAATAAAAATTCACGTTTACATAATATCAAATAAAACAATATTGTATCAAAAAATATAATACTGGAGATTAATAGAGATTACTACCAGGGTAACTAATCTCCATTCTCTCTTCCTAATGACCTGAACTGAACAGTGAAACACCTTAAATGTTAAAATAGAAACAAATATAAAACACAAATATATAACAAGATATTACACAACAGTATTGCACATTTAAAGAAGCTTTTGTGACTGGTGGTGAGGACACTTTACATCAGTTTTTAACAATTCTTCTGCAGTAATATCACCATATTGGCCTTCTCTGGCAATATACGGCATCTTTCCTGACTTATAGCATGCCCAGCACAGGAGAAAACCCTCTCAGAGCAGGTTGATGAGGACTGCACACACAAGTACACCTCTGACAGGACAGACAAATTAGGGAGGGTATCCCTCTTACCCCCATAACCCCCCTCACCCCCAGGCCAGAGGGTCTTGTCCAGATGGGATGGCTGGCAGGCCTTTGTAGATCTCTATCTCTTTCTGGACCTGCTCTGTGATGGAGAGGGTACTGCTTGTGGTCTGAGTTGTATGAAGTTCTCGGTCTTCATCCTCAAACAACTGCTCCAAGGCTGACATCTTGTACATACAACCAAGTTCAGTATAGCACAAAAAACAACCATCATTGTAGACTAGATAGATAGTATATTGTTGAACTTACACGTCTGCCTGCTTGGTCCTCCTCCTCACCTGCCTCAGTCTGATGAGGGTCCTCCTCTATTGGAAGCTGTAGACACAAACAGAGTGCCCATAAAACAGCAATACTTAATTACAGAAACTGTAACATGGGCATGGACACAGTGCGTATGAAAAAAAGTTGAGCAATCAGTACACTGTCTCTGACAAACATGCAGTAAAATACCTGAGCTGCCGTGGCATTGTCAATCATTGCTTTCTCAAGCCTATACCAAGCTTCTGCAACACCAACTTCCAGCCTGCCTTTAAGGTTGGGTTGAGGTGTACACGACTTTCATGCATTTCATGAATTCTTCTGCCTTCTCGAAATCACTCTCTGTAAGCCTTTCTAGTCTGTGAAAAATAAACAATACTGTTAAGAACAAAAGGTAAATTATATTGTTTCAAGTGACCCGCTTGTCCATCACCTCACCTGTCCTTCTCCATTGGCCTCCTTAGCCTTTGATCGAGGCAAGCTGCCTGGATTGCAGGGAACTGCTCCACAAACCGCTCCACCATGAGGTATAGAGAATTCCAGCGAGTCCTCACATCCAGGATAACATTGTGCTCTGGCAAATCTAAAGCACAGACATTTGAATTAAAACAAACAATTGCTTAAATGAACACCAGGGGGCGGTAAAAAAAAAGTCAGGCACCGAAATCAGGCACCGAAATGTTCGGTCTTATTCGGTCTCATTACTACCGTTTACGTCGGAACCGGTTCTCTATTGGCACCGCGTTTCGGTACCCAACCCTAACGAGAACCAAGCTGGATTCTGTAACCTTTCTCTACAATCTACAGGACCCATCAAGATACAGTACGTTTGGCAGAAGCCTCAATTCTACCAGATAATCTACTAAGGGAACCAGCCTCTCGAGGTCTCTGGTGTACTCAAAGCACCCACCTCAGTGACCTGAATCAAAGTGGCTGAAAGCATGCGATTTGACTGCTCTTTTAGCCTCCTCAGAGGGCGCGAGCCTGACGCAACGTCTTGTAGACCTTGATTCATGCACACATTGGAAATCGGTGTGCCCCGAGGCACATTTAACAGATTTAACAGAATGGGTAGGAGTTGTATATAACCTGTGTTTTGGCAGCTCTATGTTCTCTGTCCATTATTTTAACTTAACTATTTGGCCTTAATTAACCAATACTCATTGTAACTTGCATTATGCATTGTTTATTATTTCTAAAAACATCATCATGATTTTTGTGGCGGAGCATGAGATGCGACACTCTTTTTCTGCAGTGCCCTGTATGAGGAGCTTGAAAGCTGGGGCTGCTCATGCCCAGGAGCCCTAGTGGGTTGAGGACGGCGAGGGAGGTAGCGCTTGAATGCCTCCGACTGCTTTTTGGCCTCCTGGAACCTCTCAACGACCGTATTCCCGGCATTATTTTCAAGTTATGAAAATGATGACAGAGTTTTTGGTTGAACTAGAGAAAATTATCTCCTCTGGGATACTTTTTGGAGCCTTTGGCAGAGCCATGAAAGCTTCTGTTGTCATGTCATCTGCATTCCAGGTATTCTATGCTGCCTTCTAGCTCCTAGTTGCAGGACCCAGAGACTTGGCAATTTAGTGGCCAGGTATGTATCTGAGGTTCTTGCCAGTCCCAAATGCCACTCACAACTCCTCGATGTCCAGTCAGAGCATGTTCAATGGCTAGAACCACAACATCTCTGTCCACAGTGCAGAGTGTGATCTTTATAAATAATTTTCTTGCAGCATCCGCTGCATGGAGTATCATCCTTGTATCTGCCTCTTCATGTGTGCAAGGGGCAATCTGATCTGATTCTTGCGGGTGAGATGATCGAAGGTTTTTTTTCATCCACTCTTGTTCTTGTTCCCTTTCCTTTACTTATGTATTGTCTGGGACTTTAAGCTGTTAACTTCACAGCAGTCTCATACAACATCCACTCTGTTGGCCTTTCAAGTTTCTCTTTGATATAAGGTATTAAGATCTTGCTGGAAATTTGGCATTTTGATGACTGCTGACCAATCTAGTATTTGGTCCTGACTGTTTGGGGAACTGTTTTGTGAGGAGGCACTGTCTGTGGCACTGCTTATATTGTTTTCTAGGCAACTTCACATATCAGCCTTGTTTCCCAAGATTAGTCCACCATGATGGGAGAGTGATGGAGGGTAGACCTGATATACATATTTGAAGAAGTTTTCTAAATTCCCATCAGGGTCTGAAAGGCGATGTAGAGTCTGGAAAACAGTGTACAGTAATTTTTCAGTGAGTTTTGGCTTGGGCTGTCCTTTTATTGGAGCTGTTTTAACAAGAGAGAGCTTGATCCTCTTCAAAGGGGCGGTGATGGGTTTCGTGCCCTGCATCCTCTCTGAAACAAAGAGTTTGTACTGTTCTTGGACTATCCTCTCTACTACCCGAAAAGCATCCACAACAGCTTGGTCTGCTAATTCTCCTGGGTCAAGCTTTAGAAGTTTGCCGCTCGGTCCTCAACAAGCTGAGAGACTCGCAGTGCCATGCGGTGGTACTGGACATCCGTTAGGGGACGGCTCGACGCTCCGCCGCCTGGCGGATGGCGATTGCTCCTCCGGTTGAGGGCAGCCGACAGTGAGTCCATCGCTCCCTGCTGCACCCCCATCATGTCGAACGGGAGCGACTCATCCGCTCCCTCTTGGACGACAGCCACCCCACCTCGACCCAGGAGCATGGTAGCGAGCTCTCCGTCCCACCTGCTGTTCAATCGCTCCAGCACCACCGCCTCGGGCAGCCATCGACAGTCTCCGCTTCTTTGCAGACTGACCTCCTCAGCACCGCGATCCCCCTCAGCAGCGAGGGCTCTCCGACAGTGTGTCCCTCCTTCCTCCCGGGCTTTGGCACCAATGCAGTGAGGTTAGTTGTTATGATTGTTGTGTGTTGTTGTGTGTTGTTTGCTGGCGGGAACCGGCGAACATTTAACAACTTTAATAAAACCAATCCAAAATGAAAATAAAGGCGGCAGCCCCCCGCGGACGACTGCCGCGCACACACATAACAAAACATAAACAAAACACAACACAACATAAAATCCAGGCCTGGTCCTCTCTCGTCCTGCACTGTCGCCGCTCTCCTTTTATGCTTCCGAAGCTCCTCTGTGAGAGATACAAGACCAGTGAGTCATGCAGGTGGCGCTTATCAATAATCACGCCACCGGCCTCGCGCCGTTCTCTCACGGCCCTTGGCCTTGTCCTGCTCGCCACACACTTCAACCAATGCACTCACATGCATTTTGAATTTCAGCTGGACACTTTTGGCCTGTTCATGATGTCTATTTACAGAGACACTCTTACTGCTGAACTCCATGGGATTCTAAAACACATCAATTAGACGAGACACTTCTGGTCCAGCAACGGTCCATCAACAGAGGGAATCTTGGTTTTGCATCAGACCAACTGCTCCCCAATCTCCTTTCACTATAGCATTGTTTTGCACATCCGCTTGATCTATAGCACTTTTTGCTCTTTGTGACACTGAATTTCCCTGCCAGAAATTCCTTCGCCACATCTGGATTGGGTTTGGAAAGGCCTGTCATGGTTTTAACATGAACATAACCAGCATGCATAATTTGTGTGGTCAAGGCTGAAGCACCATGGGACAAGCTTTGTCATGCTATCCACATAGAGACTAAATTCAGCCTCACACAGGGATCATACTAGACAACTCTGGCCCCAGAGAGTGAATGTAAATTAAGAAATGTAAATTTATGAAAAAGTGAACATCATTTTCACATATCACCTGGACCATAGTATGAAAGTATGAAATTTAACATTGGAACTTTTCAAGTGGAGAACACAGAATAAGAAGAACTGAACTATTCACTGTCATTTTTCATTTATTCAGAAAAGGTGTCCAAGAACTCAGTGGTTAAAGAGATGCCGAAATAAAGCAAGTCATATTTGGCTGGTGGTCGTGTGATTTCAATATATCGCCTCCATGCAATGACCCCTACCATTTAAAATGAATCATATTAATTTCTTTAATGTTTAAACTTTACAGTAAGGGAACTTAGTCCTCTATTAAAGCCTTAATTGAGTGTGTGATATTTCATGTGACTATATTTAAAATGTTTCAATGTTGGTAGAGAATTAGCAAGCATCCAGTATCATCTAGATTTGTAGTTCTAACTCTTTTTGATTATCTCTCAAACACACAATAATGGTGTGTTAATGGAGTGTGTTGAGTGTTGCTGCAGTCCAGGCTTTGTGTGTGTGTGTGTGTTAGTCAACATGACCATTTACTCGTACCATTACTCGTGCCGTGAAACAGCATAGCTAGTGCAATGATAGAAACCCTACAGATAGCATGTAGAGGACTGTGTGTTTGAATTTGGTGTTCACACATCCTCTGCCTCTCTCTTCTCATTAGTGGTGGATTCAAACTAAATCACAGCATGATTTTGGTAACACTTTATTTTGATGGTCCCCTTTTGACATTCTATTGACTATAAGTAATGTTGTAACTACATGTCAATTAATTATCTTTAGAGTATTAGTAGAGTATTAGACTGTATGCTTAATATCTGCTAACACTTTATTTTGATGGCCCCCCAACAGACATTCTGACTAAGTAGCTTTACAAGTACATGTCAACTTAATCTACTAAGCCTAACCCTCCTAACAGTGTACTAATACTCTAATGAGAGTTAGTTGACATGTAGTTGCTTGCAACATTACTTATAGTCAATAGACATAATGTTATTTTTGTCTAGAAATGAAACCCAAAATTTAATATATTAAATAACTGTGTAGCAAAGACTTTTTTTGGATAATCAGATTTATTAAATATTTTGTGGATTTTATTTCATATTGGATCATTTTGCTTGATGGACACGATGCCTCTGCAGAAAGGAAGGCAACAAAGCACGTCCGAATCCAATGCTCATGCAACATCCTGTCTACTTTGCTGCCTTCATCTGATTAATTTTTGAAGGCAGCATAGAAGCATCCTTCACTGCCAATGATATTCCACAATCCAGGCTGTGCAACCGATTCCATGACAGTTGAGGTAAAAAATAATAGCTTCTGAAAGTTGCGGTTGAGTTGTGTGTAAATCCAACTTTTTCCACTTTTTTTATATTTTGTATTGTGTAGTAATTAAATAATTCACCAAAGTCCTCTCTCTTTTGTTGTACTGTAGATCGTTAAACCTTTATGCTGCTTCAGAAGTACACGCACCTATCCAAAATAAGTTTCTTTAGTGCACAAACACTGCCTGCAAAGTCATTGCCTGGCTGGGCATCGGGGCAACAAATCTTCTGCCTAAGGGTTCGGACACAGCCTCTGTATTTAACACTCCGCCATTTTTCTTTGTTGCTATCACGTGTAAATAATTTTAAAAGAAAAAAAAAACATTTCTACCCACTTATAATTGATATATGTGTCATATAAATGGGATAGCAGAATCTACTGATTTTACATTCTACATTTGAGTCTGATACGGCTTTGCTACTCCTGTTTTACTATTTTATATTTGAGTCTGATATTGTTTTGTCACTCCGGTTTTAAGGTTTCGCTTAGCTTTGCTGCTCTTATTTGTGTTTTATGTGTTGTTATGCAGGTCTTACTATATTTTAATCTGGTTGTTCTGTAAAGCACTTTGGTAAGCCTAGTGGCTGTTGTACATGTGCTATACAAATAAAGTGAACTTGAACTTGATTGACATATACTGTATCTACTGTCTCATGATATGATACGATACCATCATATCGGCCAGCTCTAGTGTGCGTCAATGGTGAAATGTTTTGGTGACAGCTCCAAAGACCATTCCCTGCTGTCAAACCTTAAAACGCATCCTTTGTTTTCATTAAAATAAGTACAATTTTCCCTCATCCAGTGGACTGGTTAATAACACTAATTACATATGTCCATTGCCCAGAAATTGACAAGGCCAAAAGCAATTATTACTCTAATAACTCTATTAACTGTAATTTGATTAATTGGTTACTAATGTGTTCCACGCTTAGCCTACCGGCTCAGTGAAATGCAGTTGGTAAGGACTTAATGACCAAACAACGCTTTAGCTAAAACATCTCAAGAAATCATGATCTTTGCTTCTCCGATGAAGACAGAAGTGTCTTGGTTTTAAATCAAGAGAAGCCCAGATGGCTGAGATTTTTGTCAACGTCACCCCATATAATTCATTTTATCTATCCAACCCATAAAAAGAACAGTAAGGATATAATGTGTTGAGCACAGGTCCAAATTAAGAAATTCCTGGATAGAGAAGTGGGTTAATGGGCCAGTGATGGATGGGCCGGCCCATTTTCTCCGGTGACTAATGACGACCTCTTCACTTTTCTGAGATTTGGGTTCCTCTACTGTGGTGAGAATGATTGAGCTTGCCTGGAGAGGGTCATCTTTGTGAACCAAAGTAGCTTCACCTTTGAACTACTTCTAAATCTTCTAAAGGACTGCGGAAGTGTCCAAAATTGTTAAAACACTCTTTTTAAAAAATTATCTGAATTATCAAAAAATTATCAGCATGGATTTCCATGTTGGTTTATGTCAGATTAGTAGGTATTACAATTAGCCCAAAAAATCACTTAGCGGTTCAGTGAGGGAGTCAGGAAGACTTGTCCAGAGTTTTACATGATCAATTCGTGACACGTTCGGTGACAGTGAGCTGCATTTAGATGCGGGATTGAAATGGTTGATAGCAAACAAAAATAATCTATAGCATTTATTTTGATTTTGGCTTGTCTTGAAAAGAAAATGAAAAAAAAAAAAGCGAAGACGATGTGTGTGGAGCAAGTGGTGGTTTGTTGTTGTCGCACTTATTGTATCATCATGTTTTGTGCCCCTATTGGTTTTTGATTTGACGGTTGTTGTAGGAGAACCCACACTGTAGGACTGTACCTCAAAACTTCTGACACTGGCAGAATTTCAATGGAGGTACAATTTTATCATAATGTTGTTGATTAATCGGCTATCGGCAAACATGTCCAATTAGAGTACATATTTTGACCTATAGGATCAGAGGAATCTTTAAAAAGTTGCTAAATTTGTCTCAGACAGCCAAATCATGACCAAAATCATACAGTTTGCACCTGCTAAAGTCACGAGAAATGAGAGAGAGTGGGGCCGTTTTGTGAAGCTTTCCGATTGACTCTTTAAAACTAAGGTTCATACAAGTCATTTGTTCACGTTGTTGCGTACAGGAGAAAACATCCATGACAGCCAACAAGATAATGCCTGAAATATCTAACAAAAAATATATGACCGAATGTGGACGTATACAAAGTTTCCCTGATCAGCACACCATCATCTATGGATAAGTACCACCATTACAAAAATAATGTCCTTGTGCGCACACATGCTGATCCTTTCAGCAGGGCATATTTGATTCTAAATGGCTACAGTATGTTTTGACTTAAATGGTACCAGTGCATATTTCCCATTTTCCCTGACTTACAGAACATATTTTTGTGTTCTACTTATACTGCTTTTTTAAACTAGAGCTAGACGGACGTCTTTATCACAACTGAGTGTATTTTCACACAATTGAGCGCCGCGGTCATGACACCCTGTCATGTTAAAGGCACAGTATGAAAGTTTCACCACCAGAGGCCGCTTATTCAAAACAATAACAAAGGTGTGCTGTGAATGAGCGTGGAATCATGGGAGGTGTTGTCTTCCCCTCCACAGCCAGCCGATGGAAAGCAATCTGACGGGACTCAAGGCAGAAATCATGGATGAGCTAATGTATTTAAGTTTTATTAATGTTACTATAGCCTGAAACAGGGCAGGGCCAAGAGCCGTGGGAACGGAATGAGGCCAGTGAAGTGAGTGAGTGATAGGTAGGTATCTCTCTAATGAGAGACACCTACACGACACACCGGTCTCAAGTCCCATGGAAAGACAACAGTGAAGGACGAGAGAGGACCATGATGCGTTTCCTGAAGCTAACTATGGTTCCAACTAAGTTGTTTAACCTTGTTGTTTTAATTATGCTAATATGCAACAGTTGGCTGCTGCCTCTCCTTTTGTTTGTTGTTTATGTCTATTACGATTAAAGTTACATTTAACATTTGCCGGTTCCCGCCTCTTTCCTCCCTGAACTTAAACTCTGTTACAGTTATGTTTGATCACTTAAATTCACATTATTTATTGTTTTCTAATGAAATAGCTGCAAATGCTCAATTAATACTCATACAGGTTGCTTTATTTGACAAATATGATATATTTGGCGGATATTATTTAATTGACAGGCGACATGATTACACCTTGTTAAAATAGCTGATTTCTCTGGATTTAAACATTGTTGGAAACATTTGGTATAATGTAAGTACACACAAAATATATAAAACTGTGCTAGTGGTTTTTGGATATTTTAATGCAAAAATCGTACATATCGTGCCTTTAAAAGAAGTTAAACTTTTAAAAGTGCATCATGAGACCTGTGTTCTTTTACCTGTGCCCCAGTAAAAAAAGGGTTGAGTGATGCCCCAGTTTTTACATTCAGGTTTTTAAACGCACGTTTGAGAGCCATACAATGACATGATTGATTAGGCTGCTACCAAACATATACACACATGGTGCATCATGGTCTGTGTTTACAAGTTTTACTACTAGTTTTAAAAACCTGTTTTAAAGTCTTAATTCAGCAACTTTATGGCTGTTAAATAAACTAGGTAACAACTGATATTCCTTACCATTAATTGCTAGTTATACATATATTTGTAAGGTAGCTTTAGAGCTAACTTGGCAGCGCAACAAAAATTGAAACTGGTTGTTGTGCACTTCGAGTGTAGATTCTAATGGGATTAATCTAGCTTTTTGCGATCTAGTTTTGTTTTGTGACTTCACTCTTAACACTTTTTACCTCTGATGTCATTTTTCCTGGTTTGAAAACCAGCAAGTTTAAGGGGTTTAAGGGCTATTTTCTGCCTTTTCTTTGTTGGCAACACATGGAACTAGGCCAAATTAGCCATTGGGTCTGGCACCAGCATTGTCAGTGTGTCAGTGAAAAAAATATGTGATTGAGAGAGTACAGCGACCCACAAGTTCCTGCTCTATTAAGCCCTGTCAGGACACTGTAAATAAATGGGATCCACTTCAATCACCTCTTGTTGACCCCAAAAGAGTCACACATTGTCTGAAAGACGCAACGCAGGTTGGCATGGGCGATGTCTTGCTACTGTCTGTGCAGTAACACGTTTGATAAAAGGTGCCCTCTTAATCCGTACTTATCAGCGCCCACAGTTTAGAGCTCAAGTCACGATGACGGACAAAGCAGCTAAAGGGCCACGGGTCTCTTTGATCGGCAGTGCTGCCACATTTCAGACAATTGTTCTTCGCTTATCTCTCCCATAGCCAATCAGACCCCATGTACACAAATCTATCTGATTACTATGATACAGACTACCCTGCTTTCTTTTCATTTCAAAGGAGTGTTAGTCCAGATCCAGCTCTAAATTATGATTATTATCACTCAGGGAGGCAGGCTGATTCATTTCCAATAGGGACGACTGCCACAGACCCAGAAACACTTCAGCTGATATGAGGAAGCACAGATCAAAGCGATGAGTGGAGAACAGGGGGAAGGGGAGTGAGAGAAAGAGAATGGGAGCACAGAAAACAAACATGCAGGCTGTTCAGAGTTAGCCTCGCGAGATCAGGATCAGGACAGCTTTCAAGTTTTCACTCGCAGATCAGTCTGGATACTTTCCGTTAAAGAAAATTTGGGAGCAGTTCACCAAACGAACGTCCAATCAGCGTTGGCTTAGAGGCGGGTTGAGGTGTGACGCAACGAGAAGTGCGACAGTTCAACCCAAGCGGAAGCAACGCAAGCAAATACGACCTGATCTAGAAACATTTTCAGACAGCGGTAGTCCTATTTCTTTTAGCCGCTCGCTAATGCTTTTTTCTCTTGCATCCTTCTTGTTAAATATAGACCGGGCACCTGAAATGGTGCCTTTTATTCTCAAATTGTCGTTACATAAACGGCAAATATCCTTTGCCGACATGTATCTTATTTGCTGAGCTAACGAGCCTTTACCTGCAGCAGCAAGAGTAGCCTGGATTGTGGTTTTGTTTTCGTCGTCGCTCTGTTATACATCATATGCTTCGTTGATCTGATTGGTTGATTTGGCCCGTCTATCACCAATATAGGCCAATCAGCTAACCAGTATTTACGCCCCTTCCCAAAACTACTTCAACGGAAGGTTTCCAGATGGATATGCGGAGCAAATCCATCTGGCGGAGTCAGGTTAGTTCAGAGTGAAGATTGCACATAAATTAGCCTGCACTTTTTTTTATTCACAGCTCTAATTCGCCAACTTAAGTCCGAAACCTGTGTCTCACTGCATTTTGGGAATGGCCTTTTCTTGGAGTAGACTGATTTTATTTGTCAGCTCACTCCCTCTTTTAGATGTCATCCCAGACCGTGTTCTAAATCATTTATCAGGCCAGCATCATTTTGCACATGTGCTTCAGAGCATTCCATGCCCTTATATACAGAGCCAAGCCAAATGAGAAAAATATATGTGCCAATTTTAATATTTTCTGTTGTTTAAAATGCAAATCTTAGTGTACACACGTTTATAATATTTCAAGTTACTCACTTTAAAATTATGTAGTTACGAACACACTGTATATTTTGGTAAATAACTTTACAATAAGGTTTCATTAGTTAACATTGGTTAACTACATTAGTTAACATGAACTAAGAATGAACATTATGTTAATTTTCAACATTTACTGATACATATTTAAAAACAGAAATTGGATTTGTTAACATTAGTTAATACACTGTGAATTAACATGAACAAACAATGAACTGCTGGAGTTTTATTAACTAATGTTATCAAAGATTAATACTGTAACAATAGGATATTGCTCATTGTTAGTTCATGTTAATTAATACATGAATTAATAGTAATAAATTAGACTTTGTGAAGTTTTACCAGTATTTTTTATTTTAATTACATGTTGGGGCACTTAGCAAAACAATAACTATTGGGGAAATAAGGATTCTGTTTTTGATTCATTGAAAAGAAGTGATTCATAAGAATCAATTGATTTAGGAATTGGGGTACACTAGCCACTCTTTTTGATTCACTGACTCATAGTCATTTACGCATCAATTAGACTACACTGCATGGTTTGTTTTTGCGTGCAGCTCATGAGGTGAACTCCACAGAAAGACGTTTCTTGCTATTATTTCACAAAACATTGCCTTTTTTTTATTTTTATTACTTTCAATACAGACAGAAAACGTCTCGGTTACGTATGGTAACCCTCGTTCCCTGAGTAGGGAACGGAGACGTCTCGTCGGAGGAGTTTCCAACGAATTGGGATCACGCTAGGGAGACCAATTGCCTTCGAGTGAATTAAAACGAGCCAATGAATATTGGCATGCAGGACTTGCATTCCGCGCCCCGCCTGTCAGTGCGGGTATAAAGCGGAAGCGAGCGCATACACATTTGCTTTACGCTGAGGAGCCGAACGGAGTCCAGTCCTCCGCGAGGGTACAGCAAGCATGGCGACGGGACGAGACGTCTCCGTTCCCTACTCAGGGAACGAGGGTTACCATACGTAACCGAGACGTTCCCTTTCGTTAGGGAACTCCTACGTCTCGGAGGAGTTTCCAACGAATTGGGATCCCTAATAAAACGCCATAGTGCTGGCCCCTTCCAGCGCCCAGCCTAGCTACCCGCCTAAGCAGTTTCTTAGTTTCTTTACGGCGGGAGCTAGCTAGGAAGAGTCACACTGCTGTTCCGCAAGACCCGCTCAGTGGACTTTGGATAACACTGGGGAAGCGTGCCCCGTAAGAGGGGACGCTGCGGAGCCCCTGCCCGCCCGAAGGGAGGCACTGGAATACACGTATGTACTAGCCCGTAGGGTAGTGAAACATACGGCCGTCCTTGAGGTAGTCCCAGCTCGTGGGGTGGGAGCGTACTCAGCAAGGACGACAGAACGGGTCTGTCGAGGGGAAGACACGGAGCTAGCCCGGAGGGTAGCTGGAACGTGGAAAAAATGGGTCACCGAAGGGACCACTGTCAAGGTCACCCAGTCTAATAACAACTCACACGAGAGGTAGTAGACCTGGTGCCGGGCGATCCGCCTCGCCTGGCGCCGGAGGGGTGATGGAGGAACTCACGAGGTTAACCGTTTGTTGGGGAACCAACGGAGCGAAAAAGACGCACGTATCCGGCCCCTTGGGGTACAGCGAGTACACGGGAGGAAACCGGTACAACACGGAGGCTATAAAATCTAGCGAACGTGTCAGGTGTCGCCCAGCCCGCAGCTCGACAGATGTCTGTCAGCGAGGCGCCTTGAGCCAAAGCCCAGGAAGCGGCAACACCTCTAGTAGAGTGAGCGCGCAACCTGGGAGGACAAGGCTCACCTAGAGACTCATACGCTCTGGTGATAGCATCCACTAGCCAGTGGGCTAACCTCTGCTTGGAGACGGCCTTCCCCTTCTGCTGGCCTCCGTAACAGACAAAGAGCTGATCTGAGGTTCTGAAGCTTTGCGTTCTGGCGATATAAACCCGCAGAGCGCGGACGGGACAGAGAAAAGCTAGGGCTGGGTCTGCCTCCTCCGGGGGCAGCGCTTGCAGGTTCACTACCTGGTCCGCGAAGGGAGTGGTAGGAACCTTGGGCACATATCCAAGCCGGGGTCTCAATACAACGTGAGAAAAAGCCGACCCGAACTCCAGGCACGATTCGTCGACCGAAAAAGCTTGTAGATCCCCGACCCTCTTGAAAGAAGTCAATGCTAACAGGAGCGCTGTCTTAATGGACAGGATATTCAGCTCTACTGTCAACAGAGGCTCAAAGGGAGGACTCTGAAGAGCTCTAAGTACCAGAGCTAGGTCCCAAGAGGGTACAGAGTGCAAAACACGAGGTGGATTCAACCTCCTAGCAACCTTAAGGAATCTGATGATCAGGTCGTGCTTTCCCAAAGACTTACCTTCTACTGCATCGTGATGTGCGGCTACTGCGGCGACATACACTTTGAGGGTGGAGGGACACAGCCTTCGCTCCAACCCATCTTGCAGGAAGGAAAGCACGACTCTGACCGAGCAAGTTCGGGGGTCCTCCTGACGGGAGGAGCACCATTCGACGAACAGGTTCCACTTCAACGCATAGAGGCGCCTCGTAGAGGGGGCTCTAGCGGAAGTGATGGTGTCTATCACTGCCTGTGGTAGGCCACCTAGAACCTCCGCGTCCCGTCCAGGGACCAGACATGGAGTCTCCAGAGGTCTGGACGCGGGTGCCATAGAGTGCCCCGTCTCTGAGAAAGCAGGTCCTTCCTCAGAGGAATGGGCCAAGGAGGAGCTGTCGCGAGGAGCATAAGTTCTGGGAACCAGGTCCGGTTGGGCCAGTACGGCGCAACTAGCAAGACCTGCTCCTCGTCCTCCCTGACTTTGCACAGTGTCTGTGCGAGAAGGCTCACTGGGGGAAACGCATATTTGCGAAGGCCCCGGGGCCAGCTGTGCGCCAGTGCATCTGTACCGAGAGACCCTTCGGTCAGGGAATAAAACCACTGGCAATGGGTCGTGTCCGGAGAGGCAAACAGATCTATCTGAGCGGCTCCGAAGATTCCCCAAATCAGCTGGACCGCCTGGGGATGGAGTCGCCATTCTCCCGGAAGAGGCGGCTGCCGTGAGAGCTCGTCGGCTGCACGGTTGAGCACACCTGGGATGTGAATGGCCCGAAGCGACCTCAGATGCTTCTGGCTCCATAGGAGGAGATGGCGGGCGAGTCGCGACATACGACGGGAGCGTAGACCACCTTGATGGTTGATGTACGCAACGGTCGCAGTGCTGTCCGTACGGACCAGTACATGCTTGTGCAGAAGGAGCCCCTTGAGGCGGCACAAGGCCAAGCGTACTGCTTGCAACTCTAGGCAGTTGATATGCCAATGCAGTTGAGGCCCCGTCCACAGACCTGAAACTGCATGCCCGTTGTACGTGGCCCCCCATCCGTTGGCAGAGGCATCTGTGAAAACCACAGCGTGCCTGGACACCTGGACTAAGGGCACTCCGGCCCGTAGAAACGCAGGGTCCGACCAAGGGCCGAAGGTTTGGCGACAGTGCGGGGTAATGTTGACCCGGAACGTGCCGCTCTGCCACGCCCATCTCGGGACTCGATCGTGAAGCCAGCGCTGAAGCGGTCTCATATGCAGCAGACCGAGCGGCGTTACCGCGGCTGCCATATGCCCCAGGAGCCTCTGAAATTGCTTCAGTGGAACCGCTGACCTGCCATGAAAAGACTTGAGGCAGTTGAGCACTGACTGGACGCGCTCCTCTGTGAGGCGCGCAGTCTGGCCGACCGAGTCCAACTCCATGCCGAGACAAGAGATCCTCTGCGTGGGGCAGAGCTTGCTCTTGTCCCGGTTGACCTGAAGTCCCAAACGGCTGAGGTGCCGGAGCACCATGTCCCTGTGTTCGCACAACACATCTCGCGAGTGAGCTATTATAAGCCAGTCGTCGAGATAGTTGAGGATGCGAACGCCATGTTCTCTCATGGGAACAATGGCCGCCTCCACGACTTTCGTGAAGACACGGGGCGACAGGGCCAGGCCGAAGGGTAGGACCTTGTACTGATACTGTACTGACCCTCGAACGCAAACCGAAGAAAAGGTCTGTGTCGAGGAAGAATCGAGACATGAAAGTACGCGTCCTTCAGGTCGATCGCTGCAAACCAATCCCGGGGACGGATGCATTCGAAGATGCGCTTCTGCGTGAGCATCTTGAACGGGAGCTTGTGCAGGGCCCGGTTCAAAACTCGCAGGTCCAGGATCGGCCGTAACCCCCCGGATTTCTTGGGTACGATGAAGTAAGGGCTGTAGAACCCAGACCTCATCTCGGCTGGAGGGACCGGCTCGAACGCGTCCTTCGCCAGCAGGGCGTCGATCTCTTTCCTCAAGACAGGGGCATCGACACTCCGCACCCGGGTGAAGTGGACGCCCCTGTACTTGGGAGGCCGGCGGGCAAACTGAATTGCATAGCCGAGCCGGATGGTACGGATGAGCCAGCGGGACGGCCTCGGAAGCGCTAGCCAGGCTTCGAGAGACCGTACCAACGAGCCCACCCGGACCACCGGCGTACCCCCGGAGGGGCAGCGAGGTGGAAGACAGGGACCGGACTCCGGAGGCAATGCAGCGGCCGAGAGAGGGGTCTGAGTGTGCGGAGCAACACCAACCTGTTTCCACCGGGGAGCAGACAGCAGGGAAGGCCTGGAGGCGTTCGGCTGCTGGCTGACCCGAGGCGAAGGAAGGAGGGGAAACGAGGAGCGAGGCTCGGGGGCGTCGAGTCCTGGTTTCCGCACCTCCTTGCCCAGCGAGAGACGAGAGTGACGAGGCCGTGGCGGCGTCACTGACATCTGAGCGCTGGGGCGAGGGGAATGAGAGCGGCGAGGCAACGTGGCGGCGCACACTGTCATTCTCCTCTTGGACGGAGGAGACTGAACTTTGACTGCCAGTCCCGACCGTGAGGGGAAACGAGGAACGAGGCCCGGGGGCATCGAGTCCTGGTTTCCCCTCACCCAGCGAGAGACGAGAGTGACGAGGCCGTGGCGGCGTCACTGTCATCTGAGCGCTGGGGCCCGTGAACGACTCAGAGGAAGTGGACTGCTCAAACTTTGGGTACCGCTGGTTATCCTGTAACGGGCGGAACAGAAACGAAATTCTCCACCCGGCCCTCCCCCGGGGGAAGGAGTGGTGATGACACGCACTCCCAAGAGCAGAACGTCACATACTCTGGGTCGCTCCTCTCAGGGTTGTTTCCCTTCCCTTTGCTGGGGAAAAAAACAACTCCGAGCAGGCTGGTTTTGAGGTGCCTCTGGACCACCAGTGTGGACATCGTCTAACCGAGGGCCAGCGCTGTGACTAATCACGGTCAGTCACTAAGCACAGCTCAACCCCGAGTTAGAACTACGCACGTGCAGTGGTAGTGAGAGAGGAAAAACTTCTGCAGATTTAGGCAT
The DNA here is from genome assembly GCA_030578255.1 of Tiaroga cobitis. Lineage (NCBI taxonomy): Eukaryota > Metazoa > Chordata > Actinopteri > Cypriniformes > Leuciscidae > Tiaroga > Tiaroga cobitis. The sequence goes on from CM060609.1 coordinate 15,552,835, forward strand.
GTTTGGCTTGCCATATTGGCACCAAAATGCTTCCATACTGCCAAAATTCTTCACACACATCCAGGCACTTTAGAACAGCCCAGGAAAGTGTGGCTGCTAAGTCTGAATCTTCAGCATGAGCACACCCCACTATAGTAGGAACTCAGCATCATTTTCAGAGTATAACAGCCCTCTCTCCGATGTAGCGATCGACATCTGTCCTCCCTGGGGCCCCGAATGAAATGCCTGGTCCCTCATGAGAAGGACCAGAAACCCATCCGAAAGCCTCAACGGCACACGGCACGCTGAACGGCTCCAGCCTCTACGAAAAAGGGGAGACGAACAACGTGCCGACGTGGTCATGCACTCCTGAGAGAACATGAACCACCCACGAACGCAGTCTCAACACACTGATTAGGCATGTGAAACGGTGATCGTGGCCGTCAACCAGGCATGCAAGATAGTGAACGTGGCCATCGCTTCGATGACACACGGCACGCTGGGCGCTCAAACCTTCAGGCAGGCGAACAACGTGCCGACGTGGTCATGCTCTCATAAGAAAGCATAAACCACCCACGAACACAGTCTCAGCATGTTTGCGATGCGCTAGAGGAGTGAGTGGTTCGTGCTCACTGAAACCCTCAGATCACCAATGTTATTCGCCAAAGCAGCCCTGTTCTGGTGCACCAGAAGAGAAACTAGATCGGGAAATAAGCAAAGGGACTCACCTCATAGAGGCATGCGAGTCTTGATCTTGACCGCGCATCTTGAGCGCCGAATGACGCGCGCTGGGTTGCCGTGACAACCCGCGCTGTCAGCCGGCGCTCGACGGCACACGGCACGCTGAGCGCCTCAAGCCTTTACGAGAAAGGGGAGACGGACAACGTGCCGACGTGGTCATGCACTCCTGAGAGAACATGAACCACCCACGAACGTAGTCCCACACACTGATTAGGCATGTGAAACAATGAACGTGGCCGTCAAATAAGGACAGGAAACGATCGCATCCAGAAACACACGGATGAAACGTCATCCTGAAAAGGACGCGATCTTCACCCGTGTTGCTCTTTCACAGAAAAAAACACTCTTAATTGTGCTGAAGCACACAGGGATAACCGCGGCAGCACAGCGGGGAAACTGCAAGCCCGCTGTGCGCACTCAACCGAATACCAGCTGTGACAACAGCTCTTTGAAAAAAGGCAGATCGCTTGAAGCAGCAGCTGGCACCCGGGAGATCGCGAAGATCGCTGAAGCGCCGTCACACCAACACAGAGAGGTCTTCCGAGAAACAGCAGACTCGTTGAGCGTGAAGACAAACACAATCTTGAAGCTCATCACTCAGAGGACACTACCGGTCGGCTCCGAAGGTAAAAGCAAATGTGTATGCGCTCGCTTCCGCTTTATACCCGCACTGACAGGCGGGGCGCGGAATGCAAGTCCTGCATGCCAATATTCATTGGCTCGTTTTAATTCACTCGAAGGCAATTGGTCTCCCTAGCGTGATCCCAATTCGTTGGAAACTCCTCCGACGAGACGTAGGAGTTCCCTAACGAAAGGGAACTCATATTCACAACTCAGGTAAAATATGATTTCTGTTGTAGTGGCACTGGAGATTCTACTGAAAAATAATTAGGCAAGGATGCATTAAAGTAACCAACAGTAAAGATACAATCTTTCGATTAATCAAAGAAGCCTGTAAAAAAAAAATGGTATCATGGTTTCCACTGTTTTCATCTTTGATAATAATAATAATTGTTCTTTGAGTAGCAAATCAGAATATTATAATAATTTAGGATCATGTGACACTGACGACTGGAGTAATGACTGCTGAAAATTCATTTTTGCCATCACAAGAACAAATTAATTTTTTAAATATATCAAAGTGTAATCATATTTCACAACATTACTGTTTTTACTATATTTTTATATCAAATAAAGCAGCCTTGGTGAGCATGTCTTAACGACCTCAAACTTTTGAACGGTACACAGCCACAGAAAATAGGTAGAGTTTGATATTAAGATTTGATGTTTTATGTCACTGCTGTCAAACCAGATTTTTTTTGTTTATTGTTTGTTATTAATGTTTATTAATTGAATGTTCTGATAACTTTTCTCCCTCTGTCTTCCTCCCAGATCTCAGTCCAGCCCTGTGCCCAGAGGCTTGTGTGGGATCATGATGCTCAGCAGCTCAGTGGATGTACCCAGTCCAGGAGGGATGAGCGCGGTGGCGGCCCGGAACGTGATCCGCAGTTCCAGCATCAGTGGGGCCATGTACAGTTTGGAGAAAAGCCCCAGCAGCACGGGGCCCGATGCCACAGGCCTGGTCGGAAACAAGAAGCGTCGCTCCAGCCTGGGAGCCAAGATGGTGGCTATCGTGGGTCTGTCACAGTGGAGCAAGAGCACACTGCAGCTTAACCAGCAAGGTGGGCAGCTTTGAATACTCCAACTTCCCTCCTGTTCTCTGTCAGCTAGTATGCTTGTTGTTTCCTTTGCCTCTGTTTGCTCTCATGTCATAGCCTGAGCAATTTCATGGTATTACCGGTATTTGTCATTCCTGCATGGAGTGTAGTTTTGTTTCTCACCTCCTTCACCTTTATATCTTCACCTCCGCTCAAATTTCTTATCTTAGTTGACTTTCCAGTTTCACATGTACCAAGTTTCACAAGGTTACCAAGTCCTGTCAGTCTCACAGTCCTCAACAGTTTTAAGGGTGGGCAAAGCGGAATTACTAGCCCTACACTTTCAGATTTTCTGACTTGAGGATTTTTATAATAAAATAAAATAAATCATATATTCAGAGAAATTAGATTCATTGCTCTTATACAACAATGGGCTACTTGATATTGCATTGATGCAAATAGAGTCGCACACAACAGTATCATTCATTGTCTTTTTATTCAAGAGTAAATGTTTCAACCATGTATACTTAACACATATCCTTCCTATTTTCAGGAAGACATTACATCCAGGAATAAAGTATAAATAAATAAATATTAAACATATCAAAGCGACTGAACACCACAACAAGCTTATAAACGCACAAATGGAAACCTTATTGATGGAGAGCTGCTATTTTTACCAGTGTTATGCTAGACCAGGAGGGCAAAAAAAGAACTTGGTCTTCATCCCTACTTTTTATGTTTTTCACATTTACACTTCTAGGCAGTGTGTAGCCTATAGTGTGTTTGAATATTTTTAAAAAGTAAGACAAAAATCTATTTAAATTTATTTTCAATAGTTGTTTTAAATTTGGGTCACTCTAGCATCCTAAAGGGCCCATATGCCTTTCATACTCTGCACCCTTCATAACAGCGCCTGCGGTCTTCAATATATCTTAGTGCACATCTCTTCCTATTTTTTTCTTCTCAGGTCTTTTCTCATGTTCTGGTCACCATGACTTCACATGTGATCACACTGTTCTTGCACATCTCTTTTTGTTTCTCTGTGGGATTCTTCTTTCTGTTGTATGTTACTTATTTTATGAATGGTGCAAGATGTTATGTTGGTCACCAGGTTTTGCTTTCTGCCACATTGTGTGTTTCAACTGACTTGTTAACACACAGTGTTATACTCTTATGCCCATTTTCATTAACAACATTAGTTTAGTGGAACTTCGTTGTGTTCCACAGTGATTTTATTTTAATATAGAATGATACTTGAAAAGATCAATATATTTAGACAAGTAATTGAATATAGAGACTTGGGGTTGGACTCTTGTGACTTAAGCAATCAACTAAAAACTAGAGCTGTACGATTTGTACGATTTTTGAAAAAATGCTTGTTTCCTGTGCTTGTTTGTAGGGCTACACATAATATATATCAACATGGCTATATAACATAATAATCAAAACATAGACAGAGTAGATCGAGTCCATCAACACCCCAAAGCTTGCCAGTCCTATATCTCTTCCTGAGTTTACATTTCATTCAGTAACATTTGGCAGTTTTGATTTATGTGCTGTTGAAACCTTACATGGGCATATAAGCAATGCTTCTATATCATTTCTTCTTTTTCTTCGCTATAGTTTTTGGATCCGGAGATTCTGTACTCTTTCAGAAGATGCATAATAGCAGTGTTATCATACAGAATAACAGTGAAAACATGGATTGCCAAAATATTCTGTGAATGGCAAGGAAGAGTTGAGTCATTAAGGCGGGAAAATTCCGTCAATGGCGAGGACAGAGTTGAAGTCGGCATTAAACGGAAGTTGTGATAGTCTTTTCTTCTCTATTGTGATGTGTATCCGAGTGAAACGGCTTCTGTAATTTGAAAAATGTAGGGGTGGGATTTGATTTCGTCTTTCGAAATTGACTGGATGAACAGAAAGTTGGGTGTTGCTAAATATATGGATGCAGATCGGAATGCAAGTTTGAAGTACGTTTTCGAGGATATTTAGTCCCAGCGAGACATGCGTCATGAAGAAAATATAGACTTTGCTTTGAGAGGGAAGGAGAGGTTAACATTTTTGATTAAAGATTACGAGGGCATATTCATTTTAAAATAAAAATAATGATGTGCAAGGATAAATCATCTATAATAATCACTGCAACATTCTGTAAAAAAAAGAAAGAAAAACGAGTTGTCCATTTTGATTTCATGCCGACTTAAAAGCTTCTCTTTCTCATTTATTTAATTAAATTGCATTCGCACCAAGCCATATTACAGTTTCGGCGCAACCCTACTAGAAACACACTAGTAACCATCCAGAATACACTAGCAAGTGCATAGTATATGCTCTTCAGAACAGTGATGCACCATTCACATTTTCTACAGGAAGTAAATGAATTTAGTCATCAATTTTGTTTTAATAGGTGCTGGTATACAGGGAAGCCCTTTCATTTGCTTCACTTCATCTGGTCTTTGTGTGTGTTTATTTGTGGCTGTATATTAAAGCTACGTGTTAGTTAGCAAAGCATGTGAAGATCATACCCTGCTCTTAGTCAAGCACTGAACAGGCTAACCTTCCCATCACCCTGTATGACTCACAGATGACTGGATGTGTGGCTGAGTAATACAGCATAACCTTGGCTTCTCCCAGGAATAAACCTGCATCTCAATTCTGTTTTGTTTTTAGAAAAAGATTGAGTCAAGCTGTGGATTTTACCAAGCTAGGTTAGAATCTGCGGTTGTTTCTGTTGTCCGCAGCCCACTGCTCTTTCGTTCTTTTTATACCGTCTTATTTTTCCTCTCCTCCGGTGTAATTGTACCCCTGTGGGGTAATTACAGACTCTGTGCTCAGGAGGAATTGTCATGTAACGCTCTCTCTCTCTATAAGGGTCAACAGCAGCCGAAGTGTTAACACAGTCCAACAAGCGATAGCTGCAGTGTGGCCATGTGAGTGGTCTTGGCAAACAAAGAAGAACCTGTCAGACAAATCAAACTGCCAGTTTGTAATGACTCTTGTAATGAGCACATGGTGCTATTTTTTTTTTTTTTTGTTGTTGCTATATTGACCATCTCTTGCAGGGTTATAAGAACTGGTCTGGCTCATTTCAATTGTGTAAGAGTGTAAGTTTTAATTGAACTGGCCATGAACCACAGGATGTTGTATGGGAATTTAAATTGCAATGACGACACAGTTTAATTAGTCCAACAATGCAAAATTACATCACTATTTGTTTATTGATATAATTATGTCTGTTATGTGCTTATACGATTATACATTTTTTTTCCCTGAACCAAATTCTGGACTGTCAAAACACATAAAGTGGTTAGAATCGAATGGATATTATTCTTACGTGAACTGGAACAAATTCAGACTATGCAAAGTATTTATTGTGTTTCTTTTAAAGAAATTGTTAAATTACACAGTACAGTTTGGCTCCAGGGTTCACCTGTCTGGGGCATCAGGGCCAGCACCTCAGCACCCGTCTGCCCTTATCCTGGATAGCACCTTTACTTTGCTCTGTCACATTTCCACTTCCACGCACCATAGATTCCAGCCAAGCAAAATGTGATACTGTGGTGTAGGTCTTATTCAGCTCTGAGTCAGTGATGCAATAAATGTGAGTTCACAAGCTCAGGTAGACGAAGGAGAAATTTTGTGATAAAGGAGAATCGAATGGGTGATTGACTGGGAAGACAATAAGATAATATTCCTACTGTGTAAGTGCTTAATTTTTTCATTTATACTCGAGTAAAGGCCAGGGTCCTGATCTGCAGATGTGGTTACCCTTGTGATATAAAAAAGGGCACTTAATTGTATTGAATGCACATATATCAAATCTTAAAAGTATATAATTTTAAAATGTTACTTGCAGATAATTTATATTAATGAAATTAAAAGCCACTTAGGTACACTTTAATGGCTGTTTCTTAATGCAGTTAAAAGCTTTATTTTAAAGTACATAATAAATAATTGTATTAATAATCTTTTGTTGTGCTTTAAAGAAGTACACTTATTTTTATGCGTTGACACACACTAAAGCACTTTATTATAATTTGAACTGTAGTTTATTATTCCAAATATTTAAAGTGAATATATTTTAAATGTACTAAATTGTAACTTCATCATTACAAACGTGCAATTACATATATATATACGTATATGTAGAAATTACATTAAAATATATTTTAGTTTACCATAAATGCATGTCAATACATGTCAGTACACTTTAACCACATTTCAAAAACATTTAAAGTAATTATGAATTTAAATATACAGATTAACTACCTACTTAAGTGGGTCAAATGCACTCTAATGTTCTGCTAATTGTTTTTAATATATATTTAATCTAATACATTTTCATTTAATCATAATTAACATGCAGTTAAGAGTCTGAAAACATTATTCTGTTCACACGTAAGTATTTTTTAAAAATATATTATTTCTGTAATATTACTCGGTTACACTTTATTTAAAGGTGTCATTTGTACAGTGTAATTATGTATTTAAGTACTTAGTGATATTAACTAACAACGTATTTACTATAGGGTTAGGGTAGGATTAGAATTTGTTTGAGGGTTAGTTACGTGTAATTGTGCATAATTTACTTTTATTACTATGGTAAATACATGTAACATATAAAGTGTTACCTAATACTCTTTTTAAAAGTATAAGCTAAAAAATACTTTTTCACAGTGGCATGAATCAAGATTTCCAATTCCTTTATTTTGTATGTACATCCTTGAAAGTGTAGTTAGCTCTGTTAGCACAGCAATTGGATCAGGATGTTCAATTAGTTGTCCAACAAACAAGGCAATTGGTAAGTTTACCTAAAAACAAGTTAACTAGTTTAACTAGACAACTTGTAAGTATATCTCTTTTTCCTCAATTTCTTTCAGTTTTAGGTTTTAGCATGCTGATAGCATACTGTGCTTTAGCATGCCTGCTAACTGTTAAACAACAGGCGAACTGCTTATATCCCAGATTTATGCCAGATTAAGTTATTCTACAGTTTATCCTGCTAACCAAGTAGCCCAACCTTAAAGAACGTGAAGGATGAATACCTCTTAATAAGCTTTATATTAATCCTCGGCATAGGCGAGTTGATTTGAAATGAAAGCGAGCAGCTTACGTCATTTCTATCTTACATGTATTTGCAAACGGTTCATTTAGACCATATGGGTGAGTAACTGCCATGGTACAACATGGCACCTTCACTTTCCAGCAGTACTGAATGGCTCTGGCAGGCAGGCATCACTGGCAGCCGTTCCATCTCTATGGAGACAGTGAGGCAGCTTCACGCCACTCACCCGGCGCTCTGTTTTTATTAAAGCACATCTGACAACACTTGTTTTAAAATGAGCTGTCAATCTATTTGCTGTGGGGCCTTTGAACTGAGGGTCATGCTAATGAATAGAATGGACCTATATTTAGATATATCACTGAGAGAAATAAAAGATGCCTTCAGAGTTCACTCTGTCCTAGATAGTTTTCTCCGCTGGTCAGTCTGTATGTGTACATGGACCAGCAATTAAGAAAATATCACAGATGGAACTCAAGAACGGGTCCTAAAAGAGACAAACAAACTTGACTGTGTCATTCCTTGTGAAAAAGAAATGTGTTGAATGTGCACTTGTTGTGTACTTCAAATCATAAACATATATTTAAAAAAAAAAACTGTACTTGCAGATTATATTCATGCAATAAAAGCTCACTTGAGGGATCTTAGAGTACACTTCCATGATTGTGTTTCTTAAAACTAGTGCAATGCCCGTGCAAAATCTGTTTTTAGTAATTGTTGGTTTGATGTTTGAGTTGCTGAATAGCCTAGGCTACTACTACACAGGAGCCTAAACTCTGACAAAACGATAGTGCACCAGAATAAAATATAGTATTCAGAATTAAACAGTGTAGCTGACTTACAGATTCAGTTAACATCCACAAAATGAATAATCGCGGCGATTCAGGGGAGGTTTAGACCTTGGCTGGAGCAGCTACACAGTGAACTCCAAGTTAACGTTACGCTTGAGCAAACAGTTGGTGAATAGGCTACTACAAATGATGGCCATGAATAAAATATAATATTCAGATGAGGGATGGGGAGTGGGCACTCAGTGTGCAGTGTGAGAGGGGGAGTGGCCACTCGGTGTGAGGGGGGAGTGGCCACTCAGTGTGCAGTGTGAGAGGGGGAGTGGCCACTCGGTGTGAGGGGGGAGTAGCCACTCAGTGTGCAGTGTGAGAGGGGGAGTGGCCACTCAGTGTGCAGTGTGAGAGGGGGAGTGGCCACTCAGTGTGCAGTGTGGAGGGGGAGTGGCCTCAGTGTGCAGTGTGAGAGGGGGAGTGGCCTCAGTGTGCAGTGTGAGAGGAAGAGTGGCCACTCAGTGTGCAGTGTGGAGGGGGAGTGGCCTCAGTGTGCAGTGTGAGAGGGGGAGTGGCCTCATTGTGCAGTGTGAGAGGGGGAGTGGCCACTCAGTGTGCAGTGTGAGAGGGGGAGTGGCCTCAGTGTGCAGTGTGAGAGGGGAGTGGCCTCAGTGTGTAGTGTTAATTTTACCAGCCATTTTTAAATTTAGTTTCAGTTTTAGTCCAGTTTCAGCATCGCTTGTTAGTTTTTATCACATTTAGTCGACATCATCCCATTTTTATTTAGTCTAGTTTTAGTCGACTATAAGTCGAGCATTTTAGTCTTTATTTTAGTCCAAGAAAACATAATTTTATTCGTTTAGTTTTAGTCAAGAAAAACTGTCAACATTTTAGTCTAGTTTTAGTCAGGACATCATTTTAACCTTTTACTTTTTTGTCAGCAGATAATATTTAACATTTCCGATAATTATTTCACATTTCAACATTTTCTCTCATTCTCTTTCTCCCGAGCCCTGTGCAAAGCATGTTTTACTTTTAACCTGTCGCCGCCTTGCCGTGAATCCAGCTCCTGTCTGCTCCATGTGTTGTATAGGCTACTCTGTGCCCGGCCCGCCCGCTCCAGGTTTGAAAGTGGGTGTGTGGCGGAAGAGCTGACGAGGAGGAGGCGGAGGAGGAGACAGGATTTGACAAAACCATATCATATAATAATATGTAATTTTCGTCTCGTCTTTGTTCGTGAACTAAAATGTCCATAGATTTTAGCCCAGTCTTTTATTTACCGAACTGCATTTTCGTCTTGTCTTTATTAGTCTACGAAAATTATTTCTGATTTACTCCCAGTTATTGTTTATTAGTGGGGATTTTAGTCTCGTCTCGTCTAGTTTTCGTCGGTGAAAAACGTGCGGTGACGAAAATATTTTCGTTTAGTTTTCGTTAACGAAATTAGCCACTCAGTGTGCAGTGTGAGAGGGGGAGTGGCCTCAGTGTGCAGTGTGAGAGGGGGAGTGGCCTCAGTGTGCAGTGTGAGAGGGGGAGTGGCCTCAGTGTGCAGTGTGAGAGGGGGAGTGGCCTCAGTGTGCAGTGTGAGAGGGGGAGTGGCCTCAGTGTGCAGTGTGAGAGGGGGAGTGGCCTCAGTGTGCAGTATGCGCCAGAGTGGCCAGCGGCTAGAGTGGCAAAAGCCAATGTGTGCTTCTTTTACCAATTTATTTAACAATATCGTTTGCATTTCTAATCCAAACAACGTCAAACTCGGCACTGCACTTACTCGTGCCCATAGCAAGACACCTGTCAAGTTTGAAATCCATCCATTCAGATATTTTTAAACCACAACCCTCTAATGTCAGAATGTTTTTTTTTTAAACCACAACCTTCTAAACATCATCTAAACATCTTCAAGGTGTGCTTCTTTTACCGAGATATGCGAATAACAGACACACAGACAGACGTTTCTGTAATTTATAGATGGGTGTGTGTCTGTGTATAAGCTATATTATATTTATAAATGTATAAATATTATTATATTTATAAATATATTTATAAAATTTATTTTATTTATAAATAAAACCACAACTTCAATGTGTGCTTCTTTTACCGATATATTTAACAATATCCTTTGCATTTCTAATCCAAACAACGTCAAACTCGGCACTGCACTTACTCGTGACCGTAGCAAGACACCCGTCAAGTTTGAAATCCATTGGACTAACGGTTTGAGAGATATTCGATTAACAGACAGACAGACAGACAGACAGACAGACACACACACAGACCCACAGACAGACAGACGTTCCTGTAATTTATTGATAGATACTTACTGTGAGTACGCTTTTAAAAAGTGCACTTTGTGATCATGTCAAGATAAAGGTTTTAATGCCTAATGTTTCTGAGATCTGAATGTTGTAACATTCTGGGTTTCTTGTGATGTTGTAACATTCTGGGTTTCTTCTTCACGCCATTTCTATCTCAGTCTTGTTTTATTCATAATTGAAGAAATGCATTGTGCTCCATGGTTCACTGCAGCAGTGGAAGCTAGAGAACAGCTCATAGGTTTTTAGGTCATTGGACGTGTAGTTTTATATTATCAAGCTGAAATTAGCAAATAACATGTTTTGTTTCATTTCTGTGGCTTAAGGTGTTTGAGCAATAAAACTCCCACTAGGCTATGTTTGGTTTCATGGCCTTCGGTCAAGATGTGTCATTAAAATCAATTTGGACTGCTGTTACATGCTCCAGATGGCACACTGATCGATATATTGATCAAGAGGGTGAAAGCAGGTGTTGATTTCCATGTGGTGTCTTACATTTCTCTCCTGATAGACATCTCTTTCACAATGACCCCAGCAGGACACAACTTCACAGGGGTGAACAGCCTCCATTCCCGCCAGTAGAGTGACATTAAGAAAATGGCATTAAACAGCTCTTGGACTCTCATTCATTGGATTTGTAATTGTGCTTGGCCTGCATCCATTAGGAGCATGAATTGAATGTTTAATGCTCTCATAGCTCCTTTCCTCCTTTTGAAAATGGCTGATCAAGAACATCAGATTAACAAAAGTATGGGATGCATAACAATGACAGAATATCATGCAAGACAAAGAATAGTTCTCCCTGTCATCCTGTCATCATTTACTCACCATCATGTTGCTCCAAACCCATAAGACTTTTTTTTGGAACACAAAACGGTGTCAGCAAGGGGTTGAACAAAGATGGAAATAAAAGAGCTGGATGTATTGGCAAGCAGTTTTAATGAAAACAAAACCATGCCAACTAATAAACTAAGACAAAGGAAACACTGGAAACTGAACCGAATGTGCAAATCAAACAAAAATAACTTAAACAAAACTCAAACCCAGAACAGACGTGACAAACAGGCACAGTGGTTCATTTTTGAATTAACTATTAATTTCATTTCTGTGCACTTTGTTATTTCCACTTGAGTAACAGGTGCATTGGTGTTGGGTAACATTTCCTTTTTGGAGTTTGCCTTTATTCACTGCTATTCTTAGCAGGTATAAGATGGTGCAAGTGTGCACAGTGAGTTGGAAAGAGCGTCTCCAACCCTGTGAGCTCTGAGTCATCCTTCCACAGCTCTAACCCTGCTCTCCTGGCATGCCCTGTACTCCCAAAAACAACTCAGACACAGACTCAGTGGAGAGTGCCTTCGGCCCTGCTATGAATGTGCATTAACTAAAAAGTCATGCACTTAAAAAATACACACAAACACAGCAGACCACAGGCAGGAGAATCGTCGTCTTCAAAAGAGGGTTCTTGCAGTTTTTATCAGAATGGCAGCATGCCACATCTAGGTTGTTTATATGTGTGCAAACAGCACTGTCAAATCCCTGGTTTATGCAGGTGCATGTGTGTGTTTTGGACCAATCAAGTTATTATCTTTTTTTTTTTTATGCTCATTGCTGCTACAGCAAGTAATCAGGAACTATTGTTCACACTTGGGGTGTGACTTGCTGGTGTTGTTTTACAATAAGGTTCAATTTTCTAACATTAACAAGTGTTGTTAGTTTATGACACCTAATGCATTAATACATTCAATTTCAAATATATTTATAAAGCACATTTTAAAAAAACAACTGGTGTTAACAAAGTCCTGTACAAACAACGTCACAATGAAAGAAAAAAACACATTTGACAAAAACATCTATCATGTTATCATGTTATTGAACTTTTTGTGAAAGATTTACCCATGCTATTTATGTTTAATCATTTTTATTTATTTTAACTTACTTTTTTTTTTTTTACATTTTTATATTGTCTTTGGTGGCGAATGCCAGACTTCCGCCCGCATAAACACTGCCCCTTTCTTACAATCAACTGGAAGCTCGCATTTAGCTGACCAACAACCAGCAATTCATTTCTTTAGTCTCTTTAAAATGCCTCTTTCTTTATATAAAGGTTTATGATTACTTTAGTTTATTATTTTTAGCCCAATGGTAAATGCTAGACTATTGTAAGTCTGTAGCAATACGCATTATATAGTCATAACTCAATGCTGTCCTAAATAGGATAATTACATATATTGATCAGTGTAATACAATTTACGCTCTGTAAAAAAGCAGTGTTAAACTGATTACGCATTGCATCTACAACTTTAAAAAGCGTAACAAAATAATTTTTGCCGTGTTCAATCAACGGAGCATTGCTTATTGTTGTAGAGAGGGTCATTACGCGTTGTTCCATATTCATTTGACACAGGGCTCAACACATTGTTAGTATGGCGTTATATGTGTGCCTCAATCCTGAGCGAGTAATTGTAAGTTTTGAGCACAGAGAACTATATTTTGCAAGCACATTGCATTATATTTTGAACAGAAATGAACAATCGCAAAAAAAAAATCGTTTGAGCAAAGAAAAAACGATTCCGTGCTCAATAAATGTATTTGCTATTATTCATATTAACATGCAATAATAACCGCTCTCACGCAGTTTACAGGTGCTCTCTCACAAACTAATTCTCTGCGCTCCTGTCAAGTCCCTCTCTCTCTCAACCTCTTAATTCTGTGCGCGCTCAACTCTTGACACACACGCTCGCTCAACTTGCAACAGCGTTACAAGTGTGCCACAAAATCAACCAATCGGAAAATTAAAGGTCAATTGTGATTGGCTGTTGGTCTCCAATCAAATCGCTAACCAAAGCCCGTCTGGTAGAACTATCTACTACAGCATCCCGGAAGCTTACTGAAAAAAAAAAATCGAAAAAAATAACTGACTACTGCGAGACTAATGGATTAAAACCATTTTGGTAAGTATTTTTTATTATAATTAACTTAAAGGTGCCTTGTTAGTTTTGTGTATTAGTATAATGCTGTTGTTTAACTTATAATATTACAGTAGCCTATATCTCCTATTGTGACTAAAGTTAGTTTGACTTATCCTTTTAACCATTTGACTCTATTTGATGGTGGCTAGAGAAGACATCTATCCATAAAATTCATTTTTCGTCTTCTTTGTGCTGCGTGGTAATTGGAGACCAACAGCCAATCACAATTTACCTTAAATTTTCCGATTGGTTGATTTTGTGGCACACTTGTAACGCTGTTGCAAGTTGAGCGAGCGTGTGTGTCAAGAGTTGAGCGCGCACAGAATTAAGAGGTTGAGAGAGAGAGAGAGATGGACTTGACAGGAGTGCAGAGAATAAGTTTGTGAGAGAGCACCTGTAAACTGTGTGAGAGGGGTTATTATTGCACGTTAATATGGATAATAGCAAATACATTTATTGACCATGGAATCGTTGTTTCTTTTGCTCAAACAAATTTTTTTTGTTGCGATTTTTAATTTCTTTTCAAAATATAATGCAATGTGCTTCCAAAATATAGTTCTCTGTGCTCAAAACTTACAATTACTCGCTCAGGATTGAGGCACACATATAACGCCATATTGTTAGAGGTGTTTGCAGTCTGAAGAGCTGAAACTCAGTCCTATTATGTGTCATTCCCCTTTGAAAGTTGGTTAGCTTTCAGTGACATATTTTTAGTTGTCATCTTGATGAGTTGTCTCCTTGTGAGCCCCCTGTGATGAGACCGCTGTTTTCACTGGCATCTCTTTCTGTCTGCAGTCTCAGAATTGCTGTGATGATCTTGGAAGCTGTTCTGGAGCGATTATTCCTCTCCTCTCAATCCTCTTTTAACTCTCCATCTTTTACTGTTTCCAATAAATGTTGACACAAGGCTTGTCATGATGATGCATTTCCAGAAGTTGATACCAATGGAATTTCACATTTCTTGGTACCAGTTTCAACACCACAGTACAAACTCTGATGAACACACTTCTTTATTTAAAAGATTAAACATATATTAACATATTAAATCAGAACAATGTCATGTAGCCTTCAAGTATTTTTCAAGTATTTAGTATGCAAGTGAAGTAGGACTGGGCAATATTGCATTTTATTTTAAGGTGTCCTTTTTACAGTGTAATTATAAATTTAAGTACTGAGTAACATTAATTGACTACATATACTTGGGATCGGGGTTAGGATTAGGGTTTGATTTAGGGTTAGTTGCATGCAATTATGATAAATGTTTAGTTATTACTATAACATCACAAGTATCACATCACAAGTGTTACCACATCACAAGTGCACAACAAGTACACTGTATGGAACAGGGTTCAAGAAGTGTTTTCTGGTAGCATTTTGAGTCACTACACAGTGCTACCAATACTGTTGGAAGACTTATATTACAGAATTTTATTTTATTTTAGTATCGACTAAGTACTGGCACTTTTGAAATCCCTAGATGATACATTTCTGAGTTACCGACACACTTAATATCTGTGTCAGGCTCTAGCTTTTTAATCTTCTCAAGGGTGATGTGGACTTTAGTGATCTGTGCTCTTGCTTCCTGTCGCTGCCTCTTTCACTTCCTCTCTCATCTATCATTGATTTCTCTTTCTTTTTTATCCCTTTGCTGTGTACTTGGCCCTCCTTTTCCCAAACCATAGATATGTCTTCTTGTCCTCTCATGTTGTAATGTTTCATCTCCCTTCTGGCATTCTTTACTCCTCTACTTTTGTTTTGCCGCATCTATTCCTGGAAAGGCGTGTACCATGGGCAGCAAGGCCTTCAGTGAGTAGATTAGCTACAGGAAGTGCATTTAAAGGTGTAACTCAAATTAATATTGACAAACAGTAAGGAGATGCATTGCACATTAATGCTGAACACACACATACTTTGATCTAAAGAAGCTTTTGTTCACAAGCATACAGTACAAGCTCTAGAAAACACATTGATTATGCAGATAAAACTCTACTGGGTGTTTCTTTGATGATACCTAGTCAGATTTCATTAGATGTTACCTAATGATTTGATGTTTTCCAAAGTAGGGTTAGGTAGAAATTGGATTGAAAATACAATTTGAATTGAGGTACCAAACAGGATAAATAACGTCTAAGTTACCTATTGTAACTTCCGTTCCCTGAAGGAGGGAACGGAGACGTGACGTCAGTGACTGACAAATTGGGATCACGCCTGAGAGCCTTGATCACCTTCGAGTGTTAACAGAAACAGCCAATGGACATTGGTGAGTGAGATTTGCATCACAAACCATGCCCCGTGTTGCGGTTATATAGAAGCCGGCAGAGAGGCACTCACTAAGTTTTCACTGAGGAGCCCAAAAGTGCCCGGTCGCTCAGTGGTGAGCCCAGGGATTGTGGCGACTGGACGCAACGTCTCCGTTCCCTCCTTCATGGATGTTCCCATTCAGTCATTCACTACGCGTTATGTCAGTGACTGATGAATTGGGATCCCTAAGAAAAACGCTGCACCTTCCAAGAAAAACGCCACAATCGCTGCACATTCCAGTGCCCTGTGTAAGCCGCCTGATCCCCCCGCACCACTGGAGTGGAAGAAGGACAGGGCTTTACACGGAAAAAGTCGATCACTGCTGTTCCTACTTACCCATATAATACTGGATAATACTGGGAAAGCGTGCCTATTCCAACCGGAAAGGGACGCTATGGAGACGCTGCCCGTAGGGAGGATCCAATCTAGCCAGGGTGGAGACAACACTAACACGCTCTGTCAAGGTAAAGACATGGGCGAAGGAGGGAGCAGTGCCTTCACTGTCTCCCAAAGACCAGGTCTCCACATCTCTGGGTCGCCCGTCTCAGGAACGCCGCTTCGCCTGATGCATGGAGGGTCTGGCGGGGCCTGAGGCGGGTGGCGCCACCTTCCTGCGGCCTGCTCCAGGGGATGAGCAGGTGGAGGGCCTGCAGCGGCCTGCCTGGGCAGGATGTGGGCTATTGCCTCCGTCTGCTTTTGTACCACCGAGAACTGCGGGGCAAACTTCTCGATGGCGTCGCCGAAGAGGCCAGCCTGGGAGATGGCGGAGTCAAGAATGCAAACTTTGTCTGCTTCCCTCATCTCAGCCAGGTCAAGCCATATATGTTGCTTCTATCATTCTTTGAACTTTCAATTTATCAAAGGATCCTGAAAGAACACATCACAGTTTCTAAAAAATATATATAACACAGCACAACTGTTTTTAACTGTGATAACAATACAAAATGTTTCTTGAGAACCAAATGAGCATATTAGAATGATTTCAGAAGGATCATGTGACACTGAAGACTGGAGTAATGGCAACTTTGACATTAAAGGAAAAAAACATACATTTTAAAATATATTCAAATAGAAACACATTTTAATTTGAAATAATATTTCAATAATAATTAATAATAATAATAATATTTGAGCATAAGATACTTCTTTTAAAAGCATTTAAAAATCTTACCCATCCCAATTTTTTGAAAGGTAGCGTTTTGATTTAATGTCGACTTCTAGTAAGTGTTAGTGTTAAGAATAATTTTTTTTTTAAATGATTGCAGGCCCAATAGAAAATGTAGCTGGTTGAGTCTGCTCTCTTACACAGTGGAGCAGAGATCTGGGAATTGACACAAGAACAATGCCACAACCGTACACAAAAGCGCTTGCAGCTGCTAAATATAGCGACACAAGTGACAACGAGCAAGAGATCCGCCAAACAGAATGAATCACTGCAAACCAGCAGTCTGTCTGGCGGGCAGGAATGGCTCCATACGACTGTGATCACATTAGCAGATCTGCTTATGACAACTGAGGGCGCTGACTAATATAACATGATAAGCATCATTTCTTTCTTTAATGATGAGAAATTGAAACTACGGCTGGAAAATAGTGCAATGCTGAGAGCCAGAAAAAAAGATTTAGAGTTAGAGGGTTGTATAAACATTTTCTTTTTTTAAAGTCTGATAAACGATATACACCGACCATTCCCAGCATGCCACCAGTGTTGCCTGTTGACTGCGTATTATATTTGCTGTTCTTTATTGAATCCCAGTTTTCTATTTTTGTGACTCTCTTTGTGTGCTCAATAATAACAGTGCTTACCTGTTTTGCTTGGTAATCTCAGAGGTACAGCAGTGGTGCGTTTAACTGGACTGCCTGACCATATGTGAGGCAAGAGGGAGGACTGTAATGGGGGAAAATAACAGACTTTTCAATCATATTATGCTGCTGTTGTGACTAAACTACCCCCTTTCCTTCACTTCAAGGGTTGTAGGGGGCATGTAAACACGGCAGGTGCCGGTGTGAGTGTTACTCAATCATGCGAATGAATGGGCTCTTTTACTTTTCAATTACTCTTCTCAACATCTGACACACAGTCCCTCGTAAAAAAAAAAAGGCAAGTTGTACTGAATGTGCACTTGTAGTATATTTTTCAAATACCTATTTTTGCAGAAAATATCATATTAAGTGTACTTAAAGAGAGCACACTTTCATGCCTGTTCTTAACACACTTAAGTACACTTTTAAAAAGTGCAATTTGTAATAATGTCAAATTAAAAGTTTTACTAATACATTTTAAATCATTATCTTTTTTCGTGCTTTAAATTCACTTATCTTGGTGTGTTGACTAACACACAAAAGAACGTCAAGTACTTGATTATGATTTGAACTGTAGTGTGTACTTACTCAAATATGTACTGAGTAATATTAAATATTAACTACATGTACTTACTATAGAGTTACGTAAGGTTTGGTTTAGGGTTAGTTACTTGTAATTATGCATAATTTACTGTGATTACTAGTAAGCACATGTAGTTTCATGTAATTACGTCACTTTAAAATAAAGAGTTACCGAATTAATTTTTAAAATTAATCCCTGTGAAAATGCTTAACATGCAATTTAGCACATGGCATTCATATTTTGGTGCATTTGCTTGCCTGCAGTGGTGTAGTCTACGTGATACGCAGGTATACGCCGTATACCCACAAGAAAATGTCAAGGATTTCCGTATACCCACTAGGAAACGTCAAGGATTTCTGCATACCCACTTAAAAAAGCGCGAGGATTCGTAACAACATCGTTTTGTGACAGAACTTTTATTCATAAATTCACCCCGCCGTCTGTGTTTGCGCAGCGACACGGATCCAATCGCGGAATCCAGTCACAAATGTAATTAGCTGCAAAGCGGAATGTCACGCAATTTGGCCATTTTTGAATGAATAAATCAAAAGTAGGGATGTACAATGAATTAAATCTCGATATGTACTAGTGTCTATGAATATCAAAGCTCAAAAATTTAAATAAACTCTGCATGTCTGTGTGTCTCTGTGAATGAGCGCTCAATGTGTGCTCTACGCACACTGAAGCGCAAGTGACACTCGTGGTGTTTTTAGCGTCTATGAGGACATGGACACATTTGAACTTCATCGCAGAGCTTTTATGAGAGTCACTGCACAAGAATTTTACCATTTCATTTGATAAAACTATCATCATTCATTCGTATCATATACACTCACAAACTTTAAAGTATTTGATGACAACCTGTCAAAATAAAAGTTTTGTATAACTTGAAGAAAATATAACAGAAATATATTACTATTGCACAGTAGAGCATAATTCAAGTAGGCCTAATAATAATAATAATAATAGTTTATTAAAACACATAGAAACTCAAATGTCTTTATGACAACCCACCAAAATAAAAGTTTGTAGAGAGAAAGAAAGTAACTCGAAGAAATTGTGTAAGAAATTGCACAGTAAGATGTACTTTTTAAAATAATAATAATCAAATCTATTTAAACATTATTTTGAATATCACAAAGTTTTTATACATGTTTTAATTTAAACAGTGAATTTTTTTTTTCTTCAACACCATTTTAAAAAGTAAATTTGTATTTGTGCTTATAATGTAAAGACATTTGAGTTTCTGAGTGTTTTAATAAACTATTATTATTATTATAATGTAAAAAAAAAAGTTTTTTTAATCGTCAGCTGATAAAACCTGTGCTTCAGGGACCATATTCATATAACATCTTAGGCTAAATGCAGCTCTTTACTGGCTGAGTTTGATGACGATTAACACTAAACACTAGGGGTGGTGATGGCGCAGTGGATAAGACACATGCCTTTGGTGTGAGAGACCCAGGTTCGAATATCACAGTATACTCACTACAAAAAACTAGACTACACCACTGCTTGCCTGTTATGCATCATCAATAAGGTGAATACTGAATTTGGTATTGTCTACTTGGTACATACCTGGCAAAAAAATAACTGGTGTGCATATATCTGCAAGTACAGTTTTTTTTTTATATACGTTGTACCATTTTACATTGTACCAAGTACCAAGTTGCCATTGTCTTGTATTCCTCCTGTGCTCTGTCACAATTCAAGGGTGACACCGGACAGCTTGTGCACTCGAAAACTGTTTTACCAGATTAAAATTTACTGTAGCCAGGGGCGTAGCCACCATTTCAAAAGTGAGGGGGACAGAATGTCAAGTGTAATACCAGTTTATTTTCTTCAGACTTTTGTTGAGGTTTTTGCTTAATTAGCTTAATATGCTATTTATATTTAAAGCAATAAAACAGAAAGAAAGTTGTCCAGTTATTTATATTGCACATGCAGGGTTTTTCCTGGCTTAAAATGAGGCGGAGGTGGTAAAATCGTAATCATGTATTTTAATAAGATAATAAAATGTGTATTTTTCGTAGACCATCATATAGTCTGCTGTGGCACAGTATTTTTGTAGGTGGATCTCGATACCTCTAGGGGGGTCCGGGGGCATGCCCCCCCGTGAGAAAATTTTGTACATTTTAAAGATAAATTAATTTATCTGGCGCACTTTGAGTCCCCCGAATCCACTGTTAAAAATAAATAATCCAACTGCCCAAACATGATATTCTCTGATTTAGATATCTGATCATCGCATTACAATTATTCAAATTATCAGTGTTAAGCATGATAATATGGTTAAATATCACACTGAAGCTAATTTAAAAATAACATTTACTTAAAATTAAAGTTCTTTTTTTGGCAAAATTACATTTTCTTACTAGCCTAAACCTAAACAAAGTCTGTCTTTCTAAACTAAAACTTTCCCATTGAAAACCTTCAAACTTCAAGCTTTTAAAACTACTTCAAACTTTCTAGTTAGGCTTTTTGAAGAGAACTTAAAGTTTGTCTAGAAACATTTTTATCTAATTGTAAAGTGTTACCAAATTATGATAAACATCATGTACACGTTACCACGCTGCCTGATTCAAGCAGATCGTGGCTGTTAATGCATGAAAATACAAATTCAGCATTAACATTTAGCATGTGTATTCTAATTTGAAGGGCTTTTATAATATATTTGTGAAAATAAAATGCATTACGAGTAAAATAGATTGAAAATATTGCATGTTAGTCCGGGTAGTGAATTTACAACAAAACCTGTTAATTATTCAACAAGAGAAATAGGCGGAGTTCATCATCATTGTGCAACACAATTCTGATACTACATGACAACTTACTTATGGTGCTTGACTTTTTCGTGAAAAAGGAGTGAAGAGTTTTTTGGCATTTTGAACTCTATGAAACGTCTCAGGTTACGTATGTAACCCTGGTTCCCTGAGAGGGAACGATACGCTGCGTTTGAGACGCGGTGGGAACGCTCTGCGTGATTGCGTCATGAAGCACGTGTAAAATCAGTCCAATGGAAGCCCGATACGTCATGGGTGACGTCATAGACCAGGAAACTATAAAGCACCCTTGAAAACAGACCGCGACAGCTTCTGAAAAAGTCTGAAGCAAGTCGATCAGGGCATGCAGGAAGTATGGCAGGCAAACGCAGCGTCTCGTTCCCTCTTAGGGAACCAGGGTTACATACGTAACCTGAGACGTTCCCTTTCAAGGGAACTCGAGCTGCGTTTGAGACGCGTGGGAACCCCATACCCACTACGCCATAGTGACAAATGCCCGTTCTGTGTGAAGTCCTTGCGCACACTAAGAAGCAAGCAACCTAGCCCCTGGAGTGGAGAGGTCAAGGTCATAAAACCTGACAAATGTATGCGGAGAGGACCATCCTGCCGCATTACAAATATCAGGAAGGGAAACCCCCGAAATTAAGGCCGTAGAGGCCGCCATACTCCTAGTAGAATGGGCCCGTACAGCCATAGGTGAAGGCTGACCGGCCGCTTCATAAGCTAGTGAAATAGCCTCGACTATCCACTTGCTCATAACCTGTTTAGATGCAGGGCACCCTCTTCTGAGTGACCCAAAACATACAAATAATTGCTCTGACTTACGCCACAGGGCAGCTCTGTGAACGTAGGCATCCAATGCCCGAACTGGACATAACAGGTTCAATTGTTCCTGATCTGGGGTATTAAAAGGTGGAGGATAAAAGGCCTGCAGCACTATTGGGCCCCCAACATTGAATGGGACCTTAGGAATATAACCCGTTCTAGGGTATAGAAATGCTTTCACCATACCAGGTGCAAATTCCAAACATGACGGAGCAACCGACAGGGCGTGTAAATCTCCAATTCTCTTGATAGATGAAATAGCAAGGAGAAATAAAGCTTTCAAAGTGAGGAATTTTTCTGAAACCTCTTCAATGGGCTCGAACGGAGCCAGAGCCAGACCCTCAAGTACAATGGCTAAATCCCAAGCCGGTGCTCTGGAGTGCAGTGCAGGTCTCAACCTCAATGTACCACGGAGAAAACGAGTAATCAGAGGATCTCTCCCAATAGAAGTACCCCCCAGAGGGGTATGGTAGGCCGATATAGCCGCCACATAAACTTTTAAGGTGGAAGGAGATAATCCAGCAGAGAAACGGTAGAAAATCAGAAAATCGAGAACTGAACCAACAGGGCAGTTAACAGGATCTAACTGACGCTCACCACACCAGGTGGAGAATAATTTCCATTTCAGCGCATACAGTTTTCTCGTGGAAGGGGCTCTGGAATGGAGAATGGTCTCAACGACCTCAGTCGAGAGACCGGATTCTATGAGCCTGGCCCCCTCAGAGGCCAGGCCCACAGTTTCCACAACTCCGGTCGAGGGTGAAATATCGTGCCCCCTGCCTGGGACAACAGGTCACTCCTGAACGGAATCTCCATGGGAGAGCCGTCCAGAAGAGACAAAGTCCGAGAACCAAACTCGAGTCGGCCAGTATGGGGCTACTAGTAGCAGATGAGCCCCTTCCCGGCGAACCCTCTCCAGAACCTCCGGGAGCATAGATATCGGGGGAAATGCGTACAGGTGCAGCCTCGGCCACACCTGCACCATCGCATCCAGTCCGAGAAGAGCTGGCTGCGTGAGGGGGAACCATATAGAGCAATGCGTTGTACAAACGATGTGAAAGGTCGACTTGACTTTAGTTAGACCAAAGTTCTCCCTAAGAAGCTCCACCACCTCGGTGTGAAGTCTCCAATCCCCTGGGCCTCAGCCCCTGCCTCAACAGGATATCTGCTCTGATATACGAGACCATCAGTGTGTTGTCCGCCATTCGCCGAGCAACCACTCATGATCGCCCCCACTTGTGAGGGAAGCATCCGTCGATAGCAATATGCGTCGACAAGAAGCCCCCAACACTGGGCCTGGGCGAGGAACCAAGGTTCTTCCACATGACCGAAGCACGAAGGCATAGCCGCGTGACCTTGATCGTGCGAAAACGTATTTCCCCTCGGAGAAAACCCCTTGGTCCTGAGCCACCACTGCAGGGGTCTCATGAACAGAAGGCCAAAAGTAAAACGTTGGACGCAACTGCCATGAGACCCACCCGTCTGAAACTGTTTCACAGTGAGTGACTGGCCTAGATATACCCCATTACGGCTGTAGAACTGCTACACCTAGAAAAGTGGTCCTCAGAGCACACTCTTCTTGGCGTTAAGAGGCAACCCCAACATCCTTAATGAGACAGAACGACATCTCGATGCCGAACTGCCATAAACTCAGATTGAGCTAGGAACAACCAATCATTGATGTAGTATAATACGCGAATGCCCTGGAGTCTCAGAAGAGCCAGAGCTGCATCCACGCATACTGTAAAGGTGTGGGGTAATAAACCTAGGCCGAATGGAAGAACCCAATAATGGTATGCTTCGCCCCCGAAAGCAAACCTCGGGAAACACCTCATCCTCTTTCGGAAACAATGAAGTAATGGCTGTCTGCTGGGAGGAGGAACCCCTTCTACAGCTCCTTTTGCAGAAGTGACAGTACTTCCTGCTCCATAACCAAAGCCTGCTCGGGGTCCACCAATGAAAGGAGGACCCCTAGAAATCTGGGCGAACGAGAACCGAACTGAATTCTGAAACCCTTTTCTATAGTGTGCAGGACCCACTGAGAAATATGTGGCAGTAGATTCCACGCTGCCAGAAATTTACTAGGGGAACCAGTCTCTCAAGACTGGCCTCTGGATTTATTTGAACAGTCACTACGGCGCCCTGAAGCGGCGAACCGGCAGGGAACAACCGAACTGACCATTCTACGACCCTCCTCGGAGGATCGTATGGGGATGCTGACACCTCGGTGCCCTGAACGGCGAACCGGCAGGGAACAACCGAACTGGCAGCGCTGCAACCCTCCTCAGAGAGTTGCACCCCAGAGGAAAAACGATTTCTCAAAACCGTCCCTTGGTTGAACAGTCACTACGGTGCCCTGAAGCGGCAAACCGGCAGGGAACAACCGAACTGACCGCTCTACGATCCTCCTCGGAGGATCGTATGGGGACGCTGACACCTCGGTGCCCTGAACGGCGAACCGGCAGGGAACAACCGAACTGGCAGCGCTGCGACCCTCCTCAGAGAGTCGCACCCCAGAGGTCGCCGAGGAGAAACGATTTCTCAAAACCGTCCCTGCCCCGGAGGAGCCCTCAGAAGCCTGATAGCCTCGTTTTCTTGCGACAGGACTTCTTGTCTAAGCTTTATTAGAGATGATGACAGTCCTCAGATCTTGCCTACCTCTAACTAGCTTAGTTCCTACGACCCTCCTCGGAGGATCGTTGAAAAAAGCAGGCACTTCGGCGCCCTGAAACGGCGAACCGGCAGGGAAACCGAACTGACTGCTCTTCTTTTTTCTTATTTGAAGGCTCGTTTGGGGACACTGACACCTTGGTGCCCTGAAACGGCGAACCGGCAGGGAAACCGAACTGGCAGTACTGCGACCCTCCTCAGAGAGTCGCACCCCAAAGGGCGCTGAGGAGAAACGATTTCTCAAAACCGTCCCTACCCCAGAGGGGACCACCCTTAGAAGCCTGATCGCCTCGGCGTCAGGGCTTCTTCTTTGTCAAAGCTATTTTAGAGATAAAACAGTCCTCAGATCTTGCATGTCTCTAACTGGCTAGACTGCGACCGCCACCCAGGTACCCCTCAATTGCGGAGGAGCCCGAATGGCGACACTCTGTTTTGCACTTTGTGCTGAGAGGAGCTTAATAGGCCGTCTCAGGAACATTAGATTGGTGAGGAAGAAACCTCTGGAACGCCGCTGAATGGTTTATATCTCAGTTTTCTTGAAAGCGGAGCGTCCAGAAGAACAGACATAATTATATCTTTATTTTCCTTTATCTTTATATCATAAAAACTTATATTTACATTTACATTTAGTCATTTAGCAGACGCTTTTATCCAAAGCGACTTACAATTGAGGACTAAACCAAGCGAGTCATCGTGAAGAGGCAAAAACAACGCAAGAAGTGTTCAAAATACAAAGTTCAGACATTGCTCGGAGTAGCATAAGCCAAGCAAGCCAGGATATAAAGGAATGGATTTTTTTTTTTTTTTTTTTTTTTTTGATTTTTTTTTTTTTTATGTTAAGTATATTTTTATATATATATATATAAATATACATACATATATCACTCTGTGGCCACCAGCAGGAAACAACCGAACTGGCAGCGCTGCGACCCTCCTCAGAGAGTCGCCCCTCACATTCATCCATGTCCTTACATACTTTACCCACCAGCGCTGCCTAATAAAAAATGTATTCATTATTTAAGATGGCTGGTGGGTAACGTCGGGGTTAATAACGATGACGCCGACTCGGGAGAGAGAAAGCTCGCAAGCGTCTCTTTAACCCGAGGCAATGTCATACTATGATACTTAATACCCAAACATTACTATAGTCAGACATCTGGGGATTAAACACATAAAATACAAACCGGTTTATTCCACGATCTCGACACCTCAGTGTGGAGATAGGGAAAAACCACAGTCCCCGACGAGGAGGCTGAGATACAGAGTTTTCCCTGTTTAAGATACAGTTTATCTTTAACAAACTCTTCTTTATTTTCAATCTCATAATGTTCAGCTGGCCAGTAAATATTTAACTGGCAACAGCACTAGATAAAACCTCCTTTTTTCTTTAAAAAAGCTCCTCTTTATTCAACAGAGTTATGAGCTGGAAAATGTATTCATTGAAAACTCAAACATCTGCCTTTTTATAAAGATTTGTATTTGTTTTGTTCTCCTTCTTTTAAAACAAAACACTAACGATACCAATTCCTCGGAACTGGAAATCGCAGCACACTAGATCTGGCATGTGAAAGCTGAGAAAGGGCGGAGCCCGTCCCAACCCCCGCTTTCAGATCCGTTTTCGAACCCCGAAATACGAGCCGTCTCCGAGCCTCGGCAACAGAGAGACCCGCTCGGGGAACGCGAACCGAACCGTCCTCCTCGAAGAACGCCCGGCGGGAGCGGAGCGTCCTCACGGACAGCTTCTCGCAATGCACAGTCAGATCCCTCGAGAAATGACTGTTGCATGCTCCACTCCCAAACAGCAACAAAAAGCTGATGTGTGTCCCCACCCGTGATGTAACGAGGGCAGGGAACAACACAACGTCTATAATATTGCTTTGCTCGCCATAATGATAGATAGTGATATATATTGGGCTTGACAAACAACAATAAATAGACAAGGACAGAATCACAGAGAGCGCTTGCTGAAGACTACAGAAGCTGTCGCGGTCTGTTTTCAAGGGTGCTTTATAGTTTCCTGGTCTATGACGTCACCCATGACGTATCGGGCTTCCATTGGACTGATTTTACACGTGCTTCATGACGCAATCACGCAGAGCGTTCCCACCGCGTCTCAAACGCAGCTCGAGTTCCCTTGAAAGGGAACTGAGTTTTTTTTTAGTTGATAAGAAGTATACTAATATAACACTGGAATAAACTTATTTTTCGTAATGGATTATTATCGCTGTGTACAAGATCAGGTTCAGTTCCATGCTTATTTTATTTACTCTATAAGCTATTCCACCTGAAAGCTTGAACATGTTAGCTTATAAGACAGTGTGTAATATTATGTAAAAAAAAAAAAAATTAATAAGCTACTCAATCAAAATAGTAAACACAAGTACAAGCCAAGAATACTTAATTATACTTTAAAGTATATCTCGATCAACAAGTATAGGCCAAATATACTTAGACTTTTCTGTCAGTATAAGTCAAGTATACTTAAGTGCAATTTGAAGTATATTTCTGAGAAGTACATAAAGAATATTTCTGAGAAGTACATAAAAAGTAGACTGAAAGTATACTTTCTTATTTTTAGTTTAAAAGAAGTATACTAACAGCACACTTGAATAAGCTTCTTTTTCGTAAGGGTTGTCGGCAGCTGTAGTTTATGTTTAGCCTACTGGCTGGTCACGCTCCACTGGTCACGCTACTGGTGTAACGCGCCACTTTGTCTCAAACGAAAACATATTGCTGGCTCGAGATATTACTCACTGACATTAATGAATCATTTAGTCATGTAATTGCTAACGAGTATCAATAAAACATTTCGGATTTTCAGATCTTTCATTCTAATGGACAAAAGGATCCCACACAATTTACATATGAACACGGCCGGAGATAATGGAAAAACACAGAGCAGCAGCTTTCGTTTCTGCTCTCATAGCTACAAGGCCGGTGATTGTGTGTTAGAAAATAAGGAATAGTGACAGAGCATTGTTCTTGGTACGTTTTTCATCTTCATAACAAACTTTCATCTTCAAAACAAACAAATCTTCAGTCGACAAAGTTTAAATCCCGTCTGGCTAGCATGCTTCCCATAATGTTTATGCATTAAATAAAGGTGCAATGTGTAATATTTCTGAGGATCTATAATTGACAGAAATGCAATATAAGATCCATAACTGTGTTCAGTGGTGTATAAAGACCTTACTCAATGAACCGTTATGTTTATATTACCTTAGAATGAGACATTTATATCTACATAACCACGGGCACCCCCTTCTATGAAGGTCCACATATTGTGACGTCATGTTTCTACCGTAGCCGACAGCGAACAAACAGCGCTACAGAGCGCGTTTCGTTCATACCTTGAAAGAAGAGCCGCAGAAAGCTAGAAGCTAGGCATAGACACCGTGAGTAGTGACTTTTCCCTTGTCAGTGGTGTAAAATATGTAGTTGGATTGTTTCATGTAACTTAGTTCTTCTCCCTCGCTATGGTTTTGACAATCAGCAGATTATTACTGTTGACCGTAAAACAGTAACGTTACAGGAGTCACCAACCCGTCGTTCGCGGTCGACAAGTCGATCTTGGAAGCATTTTATGTTGATCGCGAAGAGTTTTCAAAACCAGAGAAAAAAAACAATATTTTTATTCATTATTATTTATTAATTTGTGTGTAGTCAATGGTGTCTAGGGGATGCGGAGCTTATACTTTCCACTCATGCACACGCGTCGCGTATAAACAATGCTTTACGCTTTAACCAGCTAAGCCACAGCCCTACAGCATAACAGCTCATATTAGCCAGCTAAACTTTTACCACCCTGTTAGAAAAAATATGTAGTTAGATAGTTTCATGTGGTTCTTCTCCCTCGCTGTATTATGGGTTTGCTATGTGGGGAGAAATGTGCTGGTTACGTTCGTGAGACAATCAGCTGATTACTATTATTATATATATTAAGACCGTTGATCCTCACCTGACTATGGCTTTGTAAACTTTATCCATGATGTGGTTTATTATGGACTGTGGTAGAGAAACAGTGACAATGTTACACACTCTTGGCTTACTCTGGCTATTCTCTGCTGTCTTAGATTATATGTTTGTCCCGTTTTAGCAACTGATTACTATTATTATATATATTAAGACCATTGATCCTCACCTGACTATGGCTTTGTAAACTTTATCCATGATGTGGTTTATTATGGACTGTGGTAGAGAAACAGTGACAATGTTACACACTCTTGGCTTACTCTGGCTATTCTATGCTGTCTTAGACGATATGTTTGTCCCGTTTTAGCAACCGTAGCTTCTTCGAAAGGGAAGGGTGAGCAGTGGGCTTTGAAAACATGTATTTGCTAAAACTGTCATTATGTCCTGACAGTAGAATATGAGACAGATAATCTGTGTAAAAATCAAGCTTCTCTGGCTCCTCCCAGTGGTCCTATTGCCATTTGCAGGAAATACACGCTCCCGGTCAGAAACAACCAATGAGAGCCAGGAGGCATCTCTTAGCAGTGTCAATCACGCTCGTGTACGCGCTGATCACACCCCTCTCTTGCACAGCGCGAGCGCCGGAGCGCGAGCCGTCGTTCAAACTCAAGATTGCCGGCGTGCTGCAGCTGTGCTTATGACGGAGAAACAACCTAAACTGCCAATTCTCGAGTGACACCTGCTCATAAAACAAAGAGGTAAAAGGAAAAAGACTGATGACGATAAACAACCGAAAAAGAAAGAATTACACAGAGCCCATTGACTCGGTGTCAAAACTCTAGCCGCATAACATGTAGATAAAATGTCACGCACTCTGCTAAGCAACAATTGAAACCTGCTAATTCACTGGCTTGTCATGTTGCTGAAATAATGTACTAGCACACCTTATCTAGCATTATATATCGCTAGAATAATTACTTACATGCTGTAACGTTAGTTACCGTTATATTAACGTTATCTTACTAGCTATTTATAACTTATAGAAAGAGTGCAACGTTATAAAGTTACATGTAGGCTATTGGAAAATACATAATGATTTGAGGACCAAGTTTGTAGTCAAAGTATGGGCAGGCCATAGTCAATGTAAAGCATATTATTGACGTTTAGTCCCTATTAGTGAATGTGCCATATAACTTTTTATCCGCTGTTATCGGTGGGCCTGTTTACTAGCCTGCGCGTTCACGACAGGCTCTGCTGTGGAGGACGAGCTGTGGAGGGAGGGCTGTAGCGCAGCAGAGAGCAAGGGGGTGGGACCTGGAAGTTGTACTTGTTAAAATTTTCAGGCTAAGTCAACGTTTTCTCAAGACTCCCTACTGCAGCTTTAAGTCAGTAGTCTGAGAATAGGTGGTCTTTTGTGGATGTCTGAACGCATTTGACCACATGAACGTTTACACTACGAAAGCAATCCGGTCAAATGCATTTTTGACTACCTCTGGAAGTGGTTAAAAGTGGACAACCTCAAAACGTTTTTGACCCCGTTTACACCTGTATTTAGCGTCGTCCACTAGTGATCAGATGGACCAAAACGCATCATAATACTAGGTATAAACAGGACATACCACAGATGTTTTGTTGGCTGAGCCCTTGTGAAAAAGAAGTACAATTAATTGTTTTGAAAGTGCTCTTGAAGCATACTTCAAATCTTATAAGTATATATATATATTTTAAGAAACTGTTATTATACTTGCAGATAATATTAACTTAAGTGTACTTTAAGCAACTTAAGTGTACTTTACATAAAAATGTGCACTGTAAATTCATGTAAAGTACTTAATTTTAACTATAGTGTGTTATTCGATATTACATTTAAAGTTATTATATTTTAAATGCACTAAACTGCAACTTCATAGTAACAAATGTGTAATTGCAACTATATTTAAATACAGGACATAAAAGTTTCATTATAAATTACATTTACGTATATTCAGTTTACCATAAATGTTTGTTAGTATATGCAGTACACTTTATCAGTATTTCAAAGATAGTTACTCAAGTGGACTATGGACTACTAAAGTAACTATATAAATTAAGAAGAAACTTAAGTCCTACTTAAGTGGGTCAAAAAAGCTCTTAAGTGCAACTAATTGCATTACATTTTAATTTAATTGTGAATAACATTCAAGTGACTGAAAACATTACATCTATTTAGTATATTATTTCCATAATAAGTGTTTGATTTAAAAGTATGCTAAACTGTACTTTTTCAAACTGTGGGTTTGTGTAAGATCTGATGAAATTGAACTCATAATGAGGGGTTGTCATGCCACAAATGTGAGTTATAATAGGCTATTGATTTTAGAGATATCAACAGACACAGAGTTGGAGAAAATGATGTATTATCTCTTCGGCTGACAGTACATGTAAATACGACTGAAATTGACTTTGACCTCGTTTCAAAAATAACATCCTGTACTAAGTGCTTTTACACACAAGAGGCTGGTGACTCAGACGATGCTGAATCATTTGTGACATTTTCTTAAAACACCCTATTTGTGTAACCACATTTGGAAAAATGTCCAGTAGAGTCGGCTTGCATTACAGTCTTTGAGTTTCTGAAAATAATTTCTATTAAATTAGAACATTATAGAGATATTTGTTTAAAACTTTTCTATATTTCATGCTTAGATCATTTCAGCGGTCACTTTTCACTCTGAGAAATAAGCTTAAGTCACCTTAATAAATGAACAAATGAGTCTTAATGATAATGACAGCATAGCTTTATCAGGAACGGATCTATCTGCTAAACGCTGATAAAGCACTATGATTCTTTGCAGAAATTAAGCTACTGTTATAAAATAGCTGCACCCTCACTGAGTTATAGCACTGTAAGGTAGCGAGCAGAAAGCCAGATGGATAGTATTATTCCTAAACACCAGAAGAACTAAATATAAAATGTGATGAAAGTTTGCCATGGTTTGACCTGAAAAGTTTATTTTTAACAATTGCCCTGATCCTTTCAATCTGATCTGAACAGTTTCTGCAGTACATTTGAGTTCATTGTTTTGTGAATCTGTCATAATGAGTTTTGGGAAAGAAAAAAAAAAAAATTGTGGAAATGATCACCATTATGTAGACTAAAATAAAATACATGTAATAAATGCGTACTACTGTGCATAAGAAGTAAGACATATGAAAGACAGCCTTGTTGCTTGATGCAATGAAATGTGAACAGGTAATGGTGGACGATAAAATAACTTAAAAAATTCTTTGATTTAAGGCCCGTTCACACCAAAGGCAATTACTTTTATAACTATAACTTTTTAAAGTTCAAAGTTTTAATAATTGTTATAATTCTATGAGAATAACAACATCCACACCACAGCTTCAGCTATACATTGACACAGAGGGAGCAATATTGTTGGAATCATATAGCTATCGTTATAATTATCATCCACTGGTGTGGATGTTAATTTAGTTATAGTTATCGTCTTTTGGTGAGGAAGCTAAAATAGTTATAGTAATTGTCTGTTGATGTGGCTACTATAGTTATAATTATAGTAATCAAACATTGGTGTAGAATTTGCATAGCGTAACTCCGCCCCACTTCGTGGGTATATTAGGAAGTACGCTGGCAACATGCAGTTATGTTTTTGCTTCGGAGCCAAGAGTTCTCTTACGAGAGGTTCTCTCGTATTGCGTAAGTTTAGCTTACGCTACGGGAAAGATTCATCTTCTCGAGATATTGAAGCCAAAAAATTATCCTTAATTTTGTATTCATTGTCAACGCAGTGCAGCAGCTAGCAGACCTAGAGCAGGCCATCTCGCGTGCTTATTGGCTGCCCTGCATGCATCTGCTGCAGCCTACCAGTGAGCCTCGCGTGACGTCACGCCCAATTGGAGGCGCTCGCGCCTTCATAGCAACACAGCCCGCTAGAATGGGCGTGGCTTAGCGTATATAAGAAGGGGCTCGTAGGCTGAATTCCCTGATTTTTCGACTCTTCAGCGAGCTCTCCGCATCGCTGAATCAGAGAGAAGCCACCGCCGCCGTCGAACAGCGAACAGCCAGCTCAGGACAGCGCTGAGGAAGCCGGCCGTCTTCGCCACCTTCAGCCGCCCGTGCAAGCTACGCTATCCGGCGACGTATCCTTTTACATTGCTTTTTCAGGAATTTCTAAAAGAGCGCGAGCGTCTTTTTAAAGATGCCTCGCACTTCCTGTGGCTCGTGCAGAGCCCCGCTCAGCGTTGGAGACCGCCACGTTATCTGCGCTCTCTGCCTGGGCCTGGAACATGCAGAGCTCGCCCTCGCGTCCGGGGGCTGCGAGCTCTGCGAAGCGCTTCCGCTGTCGACCCTACGGGCTCGACTCGAAGCTTTCAACCCGGATGCAGCCGCTCCGCCCCCCGGGGGACCGCGCAGGAAGAAGCGCCGTTCCCTGAGGCAGCCGGAGCCCGTGGCCACAGCGACGCGCTCGCCGGAGGATCTCCCTCGAGCCTCGCTTTCGCCCTCCCCGCCTCCCCTCCCCGACGCGCAGCTGCCGCTCACGAGCCTCACTGCCGTCGCATCGGAGGAGGAGGCCGAGGAACACGCCACGAGAGACTGCTGCTCTATCCTGGCATCGGACAGCGAGGAATGGTCGCTTCATTCCGGCTCCTCGTCGATCCAGGAATCCAGCCGTTCCCGCGTTGGAGCTGACGCGGAACTTATGCGCCTGCTGACGCAGGCCGTCGACCGCCTCGGGCTCGAGTGGTCGCTGCCAAAGGAACCCGCGCCGAACAGGCTCGACGGCTGTTTCCTTCAGAGTCGCCGCCGTGCAGCTTCAACGAGCAGGCCCGCTCCATTCCTGCCGGAACTTCATACGGAGCTGACGAAGTCCTGGAATGCACCATTCTCCTCGAGACTTCAGTCCCAGGCCTCCGCGTCGCTCTCCCAAGTGGACGGCGCCGCCGAGAAGGGATACACGGCTATTCCCCCCGTGGAAGAGACGGTCGCAGCGCACCTTTGCCCGCCCTCCGCGAGATGGCGGTCTCGGTCAGCCCTCCCGTCTAAAGCCTGCAGAGCCACGTCCGCCTCCGGCCAGGCCGCGTCTGCTCTCCACTCCATGGCTGTGTTACAGATCTTGCAAGCCGACCTCCTCCGTGAATGGGACGAGAAGGGCCGGGATCCAGCTGCGGTTACAGATCTGAGAAGTGCGACGGATCTCTCTCTCCACGCCACCAAGACCGCAGCTCAGGCTATCGGACGAGCCATGGCCGCGTTAACTGTGACAGAGAGGCATCTCTGGTTGACGCTTGCGGATATGAGGGAAACTGAGCGAGCCACCTTTCTGAACGCGCCGCTCTCCCCCACTGGTCTCTTCGGCCCAGCGGTTAACGGGATCGTTGACCGTTTCTCTGAAGTACAAAAGACCACGCAGGCCATGAATCTCTTCCTGCCGCGACGCTCGAGCTCCGCTACAGGCCGCTCTCGCGAGAAACAAAGCCAGCCTCCTGTACGAGCTAACACCCAGCGTCCAGCACAACCCCAGCCTTCGCAGCGACGTCAGGGCGGCCGCCCTAGGTCGCGCTCGGACAGCCGTCACAGGCCGCCGCCCCCCAGGGGGCCTCGGCAGAAGATCACGCTGAAGTCTGAGCATGCGAAATCCTCCTAACAAAGAGAGAAAAAAGACGCGCGTGTCCCGCCGCGGCCGGACCGCCGTCAAAGCTCATTTCCCTGTCAGTCCCCTTCAGTCAGGCTACTGCAGTGGTTCATTTAGCAGCCAACGAGCCGGTTTGTCCACACAAACGCCATTTTTACGGCGACCCAGAGAAATCTCAAAAAGAGCATTATGTCTGGTCCGGCTCCCGCCGTCAGTGTTTTAAGTGTAGTGAAAGTGCCCACGCCCCAGTGTTCACCCCTACACACAAGCACATCAAATATCGTGTCACCCACAGAGCACACTCTCATAAAGCGCAGAAAAGCCGCTCGAGTGTCGAATGTAAGAAATGTGTCCACAGTGTTGTGCCCACTATCTGCCCGCTCTGTTGCACGGTCAAAACAGCAGGTTATGAATGTAAGTCCCGTGCCCGCCAGAGAGCGTTCACGCTTGCTATCACAAACCTTCCCCCGGGCGCCGCCCGCAAGTTTAAGTGTTATCATGAAACGCAGGGCGATCATAAAACGCTCCCCATCCATTTTGATCGGGGCGTCAAATGCATGTGTAAGTCTCGTGCCCGCGCAAACGCGCTCACGCTTACAGAACGCTTTTCCGCCCAAAGCGCCGCTCGCGCTTCAAAAAGTGAGGAAAAAAGGTTCCCCATCCCTTATGATTGGGACATCTCACACAAAGCAGCCGGTTTCGGTTTTCAGCGAGCAGCCGTTGCCCAGAACAGAGAGCGCGCGCGCCGCGCTCTCAGCTCCGGTTCAGTTTCACATGCCCGCAAGTGGCGGCGATCTGAACCCGGAGGCCATTCGCCCCCTAGCGGCTCACATAGTTGCGTGGGAATCTATCCCGGGGATTTCGGAATGGGTGCTGAGCACAATAAAGCAGGGCTATACACTTCAATTAATTCGCCGTCCCCCGCGCTTTCAAGCCCGGACCGCGACGATAGTGAATGCGGAAGTAGCACACCTACTTCACGCAGAAATAGCGAAGCTGCTGTGCAAGGGGGCTATAGAAAAGGTGCCGCCTTCTCTGAGCGAGTCGGGCTTTTACAGCCGTTATTTTCTCGTGCCCAAGAAGGACGGAGCCTTCAGACCGATCCTAGATCTGAGACATTTGAACAAGGTGCTTGTGAAAAGACCGTTCAAAATGCTTACGACCAGGAAAATCCTTGCGCACGTTCGCCCGAGGGACTGGTTTATTTCTCTAGATCTGAAGGATGCCTATTTCCAGATTCAGATAATACCCCGTCACAGGCGATTTTTGAGATTCGCCTTCGACGGTCAGGCATATCAATACACCGTCCTGCCGTTCGGCCTGTCTCTGGCACCCCGTACATTTACGAAGTGCATGGACGCAGCGCTCGCCCCCCTGAGAAGTCAGGGGCTGCGGATAATGAACTATCTGGACGATTGGCTGATTTTGGCACAGTCAGAGGCGGAGCTGCTGTCTCACAGAACAGTGCTTCTCAGTCACCTGGAAAGCTTGGGTCTCACGGTCAACTGGACCAAGAGCTCATTACTACCCAGCCAGTCAATCTCCTTTTTAGGAATAGAACTGGACTCGGTGACCATGTCGGCCCGTCTATCGGCGCAGCGCGCGCTCCGGGTTCGCCACCTAGCCGCGTTTTTCCAAAAGGACAGCTTTCTCCCTTTGAAAACTTTTCAGAGGATGTTGGGCTGTATGGCTTCAGCTGCAGCAGTGCTTCAGCTGGGCCTACTGCGCATGTGCCCGCTCCAACGCTGGCTGAATGCTCGCGTGTCCCGCCGAGCTTGGGTTTCTGGCGGTCAGAAAATCAGAGTGACTCAGACCTGCATAGCAGCTCTGCAGCCCTGGTTAGTGGCCGACTGGTACCAGCTGGGAGTGACGATGGGAACCGTCTCTTACCGGAAAGTCATTTCAACAGACGCGTCCAACTGGGGTTGGGGCGCGCTGTTCGAGGGCAGACCGGTCTTCGGCCAGTGGTCAGACCAAGAGAGGGTTTTTCACATAAACTGTCTGGAGATGATAGCGGTCGAGAATGCACTGAAGTGCTTCCTCCCGTTCATACAGGACCAACATGTTCTCGTCCGCTCGGACAACATGTCTGTGGTATCCTATGTAAACCGTCAGGGCGGTGTCAGATCCAGAAATCTCTGCAATCTGGCGGAGCGCCTCCTTATTTGGTCCCAGTTGCACCTGCGCTCGCTGAGGGCAGCGCATGTGCCGGGCCATTTGAACGATGGCCCAGACAAACTGTCCAGGGGCAACGTTCCCCCAGGGGAATGGTCCCTGCACCCCCAAACGGTCCAGAAACTGTGGCGCCTGTTCGGCAGGGCGGAAGTCGACCTATTTGCGTCAACGGGTACTCGTTGCCCTGCCAGAAGGAGTAATGAACACGATCACGCAGTCTAGAGCCCCTTCCACGAGAAGGCTCTAAATGGTCGGTGTTCTCGGAATGGTGCACTGACAGAGGTCTGGACCCGCGGACATGCGGGGTGGCGCAACTGCTCTCCTTCCTACAAGAGCTGTTGGAAAAGGGGAGGTCCCCTTCCACGCTCAAAGTATATGTGGCGGCCGTGGCAGCGTTCGCAGAATCGACGCACGGCCAGTCATTGGGAAGGCATGAGTTGGTCATCCGCTTCCTTAGGGGAGCTAGGAGGTTGAACCCGCCGCGCCCCCCGTCGGTTCCCATGTGGGATCTATCACTGGTCCTAGAGGCCCTGAAAGCTTTTCCTTTTGAACCACTGGATTCCGTGGAGTTGAAATATCTATCACTGAAAACCGTCTTTCTGACCGCACTGTCGTCAGTAAAGCGGGTGGGGGACCTACATGCGCTGTCTGTCAGCGCGTCGTGTCTTGAGTTCGGGCCGAATGACTCTAAAGTCATCCTCAGACCTAGACATGGCTATGTTCCTAAAGTGATGGGCACTCCGTTCAGAGCGCAAGTTATCTCGTTGTCAGCGCTCCCAGCATCTGACAGCGAAAGTGATGTGAACCGCCTCTGCCTTGTCAGAGCGCTGAGGTTTTACATTACGCGCTCCGCCTCATTCAGGCGTTCGGATCAGCTGTTTGTTTCGTTCGGTGGGCGCGCCAAAGGTCTCGCCTCCTCGAAACAGAGCCTGTCCAGATGGATAGTGGACGCTATAGCAGCCGCTTATGCGTCAAAAGGTCTGCAATGCCCGCTGGGCATCAGGGCTCATTCCATGAGAGGCGTGGCCTCTTCGTGGGCATGGTCCAGTGGAATTTCTATCCATGACATATGTGTGGCGGCGGGCTGGAGCTCCCCGTCTACCTTTATCAGGTTTTATAACCTGGAAGTTCCTGCCTTGCAGGCTAAACTGTTGTCGGTTTAATGGAGAGGTGTATTCTGCCCAGGCCTCCTGCTCAGATCACTCTTACACGACCCAGCTCTCCTGGTTGAGCTGCACTAAGTAGGGTATGTGCCATGTGCCTATACAGACCGGCGCGCTGCTCTGTATTCCCTATGTGTACTTATGTACAAGTGATGGCCCGCTTGGCTGGCCACCTTATTCTCCACCTTATAGGGGTTCCCTGAAAGTTCGGGGCTTCATGGTGGATGCTTGGCGCGCACGGCGTTGACAAAGTGTTCCCGTAGCGTAAGCTAAACTTACGCAATACGAGAGAATCTCTCGTAAGAGAACGATACTCGGTTACTGACGTAACCTCGGTTCTCTCTAGAGAGGGAACGAGTATTGCGTAACCGGCCGTGCTCGCGCCACGAGCGACTTCGCTTCAGTGGTCGAAAAACCAGGGAATTCAGCCTACGAGCCCCTTCTTATATACGCTAAGCCACGCCCATTCTAGCGGGCTGTGACGCTATGAAGGCGCGAGCGCCTCCAATTGGGCGTGACGTCACGCGAGGCTCACTGGTAGGCTGCAGCAGATGCATGCAGGGCAGCCAATAAGCACGCGAGATGGCCTGCTCTAGGTCTGCTAGCTGCTGCACTGCGTTGACAATGAATACAAAATTAAGGATAATTTTTTGGCTTCAATATCTCGAGAAGATGAATCTTTCCCGTAGCGTAAGCTAAACTTACGCAATACTCGTTCCCTCTCTAGAGAGAACCGAGGTTACGTCAGTAACCGAG
The DNA here is from genome assembly GCA_030578255.1 of Tiaroga cobitis. Taxonomy (NCBI): domain Eukaryota; kingdom Metazoa; phylum Chordata; class Actinopteri; order Cypriniformes; family Leuciscidae; genus Tiaroga; species Tiaroga cobitis. The sequence goes on from CM060609.1 coordinate 15,590,939, forward strand.
TATCGGTCCTCTTCACTCCTGCAGCCTATTCTCTGACTATCTTCGATAATCTTCTAGACCAGCAGCTTCTAGTCGGTGTTGGTGTGATGGCGTGTTCCAGCAAGTTTCACATTCCTGACTGCTGAACTGTGCAGTGGTCTGCAACAGCGTGTGTGTTTCTCCCCGGGCGCTTCAGCACTGCTGCAAGCTTTTCTCTCACAAAAAGAGCTTGCACGTGGCACGTCTTTTTAAAGACGTTTTGCCCGTGTTATTTCTGAGTGCGGTAGTCTGATAGATTCAGCTGATGGGCACGAACGCTGTTTGACGTGTTTTGGCTTTGATCATGCTCAGATCGATAATGTTATGGTCGAGACTCGATGATCGAGAGCGAGAGTCCCCTCATCCACACCCCGATCTGCCACCTTCGGGTGTGCCAGCATACCAAGTCTGATCCAGAGTTGACAGCTATGCTTTGCCGGGCCACCGCGAGTATCAGGCTTGTGTGGAACCTTCCGCCATGTCCGAGCACTCAAGGTTGATGATTGGTTTTTGGGGGAGGCGAACCCAATACTTTAATACCCGGATGTGCATGAAGAGTTCATGAGATCGTGTGAGTCTCCTTTGACTTTCCGCGACTTCTCAATGACCTCTTCCGCCTTCTCTGCCCTCGCAGAGGCCGCGGCCAAGGGTACCCTGGGGTTCCCCCCGTGGAGTGTTCTGTGGCAACACATCTGTGTCCCCACAACGCCTCCACCTGGCGTGGCGACCATAAGGAACCATCCAATGCCTGTAGGTTTTTTGCCTACTTCGGTGGCAAAGACCTATAGAGCTGCAGGGCAGGCTGCCGCCTCACGTCATGCTATTGCCATCCTTCAGGGTGCCTAATGACATGCACGAGGGTAGGGCTGATTCAGGGCTTATCCAAGAGCTGCGTGCCACCACCGACCTCGCTCTATGAGCGACGAAGGTGACCGCACTCTCCCTGGTTCAGGTGATGTCCACATGCATGGTCAAACATCTCTGGCTTAACCTGGTTGCTTAACCTGAACCCGCTTCCTCAACTCCCCATATCCCAGGCTGGCCTCTTCGGCGGCACGGTCGAGGACTCTGCCCAACAGTTCTCGGCCGCCCAGAAGCAGGCTGAGGCTATCAAACATGTTCTGACCCCGCAGCCAGCTGCTGCCACCCAGCCGCCGGCTCAGACGCCTCAGTCCGCTTTCCGCCGAACGCGCCCTCCTGCGACTTCCAGCCCGTACCAGTCCCGCAGCCTGCCGAACGCCAGTGCGGTGCTCCCATTACGGGCAGCTCAGAGATGGGTTGCAGTTCTTTCAGGAAGTGGTTGCAGGGCCACTCCTTCCGGTGGAGGGCCGGTGGAGAATCTCTTCTCCAAAGAACTGACATTCCCATCTCTGAGCCCCCAGAGGGCACGGATGGCAGTGCGCGCCTCTTACGAGCCTCGCCACTCTCGTCCCCCTCTGTCGCCAGACTCTGACAGAGCAGGCCCCCGTGAAACACTAGTCCTTCCCTGGCCTCCTCTATCAGGATGCAGCATATGACCGTGCCCCTACATTGGGACGCTCCGCCTCCCACGTATGGGCCGGACATTCCGCCTCGCTGCCCCATCGTGGGTACGTCTGTGGTGCATGTGACCCTGATTGTTCAGTTTTGGAGCTTTCCTATCTGTCCCGCTGGCTCACAAGAACCATCAGGCTTGTCTATGAGATTGTGGTGGGTGGCAATGCCCGTCATGCGTGCGGAGGTCGTCACCCTACTGGCGAAGGGTACAATCGAGACCACCCCTCCAGCCGAAATGAAGTCCGGCTTCTTCAGCCCCGACTTCATTGTACCCAAGAAAACCGGTGGGTTCGACTGTTTTTTTCAGAGGCTCCTGGGGCATATGACATCCGCAGCCACAGCTACGCCCCTCAGACTATTTCATATGTGACCGCTTCAGCACTGGCTTTGCGATTGAGTCCCGAGGTGGGCATTGCATCAAGGCCCGTTCTGAGTACCAGTTACTCCGACCTGCCGTCAGACCTTCACCCTGTGGTGAACCTCACTTTTCTACGGGCCGGAGTGCCCTTAGATCAAGTTTCCAGGCATGTTGTTCAATCAATCAATCAATCAATCAAAATTTATTTATAGAGTACTTTCAAATCCAAAGTGGACACAAAGTGCTGTACACTAGCCTGGCTAACGTCAGACCCTGGGAACCACATGTTCATTTTCTCGTATTTTAGGCGTGGTTTATGAATGCCCAGAGCCGCTTATTGGTTGCTAAGAATGTCTATCAAATGCGCCTGTACCTAGCTCAAAGCCAATTTTTAATTCTTTTTAATTTAATTACGTTTTTAATTATAACAGATGACGTATGTAGAGTGAAAGAAATTAGATGAGGAAGAAGACAATGGGTCAGAGATTTATGTGTACACAATGGCGTGTATCTAACGGCCGTTTCACACCACATGCGTGAGCGGTGCGTATTTTTTTCGGCATGCATGTTAATCAATGAGTGCATTCACACCGGGAGCAGGAGCAGGAGCAGGAGCAGCGCGTGAGCGTCGAGCAGAAGCGTCGCGTGAGCAGCAGTGAAGCAGGGGTTTCGGCATCGAATCTGTTTTTGCTGCACTGCTCACGCTCAATTAAAGTGAAAGCACACTTTTGATGGACAAAAATAAATATGATTTCACACAAAAAGTGCCCAAAATGCACAGAATAAGCATGTCTAGTGAGTTTTAACAAGAACTTGAGTAGGCAAATAAAAGAAAATAAAAACTTATACATATTTATAGAAGATTTAGGATACCTGGTAAAAACTTGTTTTTAATTATTCAGTTTGGGTGAAAGTTGTGTGTTATATAAAAAAAAAGTAAACTTGCCAGAAAATATTATATAAATGTTCTTTTAGTTTATGTAACACACAGACAGCTACATAGGCTAGCACAACCCAAATCAAACCCGAGTGTGTGGTTTATTTGTGTGTTTTGTTTTTTATCCGCGGAGTTGCAGTTTTGTAAACATATCAAAAGTATGACTGAAACTAATAGATTGGAGCCATTTTCTGGGTTGTTTTGTTGTTTTGTTGTTTAACATTTATATATGTGAATGTTGTACACCTCCCCATTACAAACTTTCAAGACTATCAATGTTATTAATGACCAACTTCTAAAAACAAATGTATAGTTGTCTTTGTAAAGAATTTCTAGTTTATATGTAGCTTTGGAGCCGCTGCTGTGACACTGTACAAACGCTTCCAGTGTGAATACTCTCACGCGTCTGCAGCGGCAGTCACAATGTACCGTATATACCCGAATATAAGACGAGGTTTTTGTCCTAAAAATAGGCTGAAAAATGGGGGGTCGTCTTATATTCAGGGTCATCTTATATTCGAGTGGAGGAATCGATTGATAGCCTTTTTCTCCCGCGCCTTCGACTGACGAGAGCGCCGAGGATCTCGGTGCGTCGCTTCCATTATGAGCGTGCATACCGCGCGCCTACATTTGAAATAACGAACTTGAGCGCGCACTCTGCACCCTTGTCTCCGTCCGCTCTGGCATCCTCTGTGAACAGCGGTTTTTTTTTGCGCGCCTCGAGCAGAGGGAGAGAGAGAGAGCGGGAGCTGGTTCGTCGTAGAAAGCTACCAGACGACCCCTCAGGGTTGTTAAATACATCCAGTCGCACTCAGGGCAGCCGCAGTCATGGCCAATCAGGAAGCGCATATGTGCCAGTCTCCGCAGACGAGCGGGCCTCTACACGAGGCACAGGTGATGCGAGGCATTTGGAACAACGCCTCGGAAATTTGCTCTTAAAATGATTTTCTGTTGAAAACCAGATTTTTTCCACAAAAATCTATTTTTCGCCAAAAATAAGTCTGGAAAATGGGGGGGTCGTCTTATATTCAGGGTCGTCTTATATTCGGGTATATATACGGTAGTTACACTGACGCGCTGCTCAAGTGCCCCTCACGCTTGCGGTGTGAAACGGACATAAGGCTGCATCGAAAGGTAACTTCGCGTCTACTGCCATGTTGGATCCATAGGTATAAACAAACTGCTTCAGTGTGTCGCATAGACGTCGTCATCGTCTTGCTGCCCACTCCCCGTTCTGTGATTGGTTCCCTAGATGAGGCAAAAATTTGGTCTATGGTATCCAGACTACCTAGCAGCGTGAATAAAATCGAATATGGGGAAACCCAGGCTAGTTGTACACTAAAACAATAAATGAATACATAAAAAAAAAACCTCTAAAATACAAAACTCACACGACCCATAAAAAACAAATAAAAACAATAACAACCATACAATCGACAAATAAAATCAATATAACCAAACCTGAATTGTCAATTTCAGTTATCAAAGGCCAAAGAATAGAGGTGGGTTTTAAGAAGAGACTTAAAAACATACAATGAAGAAGCCTGTCTAATGTGCAGAGGTAGATCGTTCCACAGTTTTGGAGCTGCTACAGCAAAGGCACGGTCCCCTTTTAGCTTGTGCTTTTTTGTTGTCTCAACAGATGCCTCTGCCACGGGCTGGGGCGCCATGTGCAATGGACATGCTGGACAGGACCCCAGTGTCTTTGGCATGTCAATTGCCTCGAGTTGCTGGCAGTACGCCTTGCTCTGCACCGCTTTCTGGCGCTACTCAAGAACCAACACGTACTAGTCTGCTCAGACAAAACCGCGACAGTAGCGTACATCAACCGACAAGGTGGTCTACGCTCCCGCCGTATGTCGCAACTCGCCTGCCACCTCCTCCTATGGAGTCAGAAGCATCTAGGTTGCTTCGAGCCATTTATATTCCGGGAACCCTGAATTGTGCAGCCGACAAGCTCTCACAGTTTCAGCCTCTTCCTGGAGAATGGCGACTCCATCCCCAGTCGGTTCAGCTGATTTGGGATCAGTTCGGGGACGCACAGGTAGACCTGTTTGCCTCCCACAACTCATCCCATTGCGACCTGTTTTACTCCCTGACCGAGGGCACGCTCGGCACGGACGCTCTGGCGCACAGCTGGCCGCGGGGCCTCCGCAAGTATGCGTTTCCCCCAGTGAGCCTTCTTGCACAGACCCTTTGCAAGATCAGGGAGGACCAGGAGCAGGTCATATTGGCTGTGCCTCATTGGCCCACCCGGACCTAGTTCTCCGAACTTGTACGCGACAGCACCTCCCTGGCCAATTCCTCTAAGGATGGACCTTCTTTCTCAGAGACGGGGCACCCTATGGCACCCTCGTCCCGATCTTTGGATCCTTCACGTGTGGCTCCTAGACGCAGGTTTGAGTACTCTACCACCAGCGTTGGTGGCTACCATCACTTCCGCTTAAGCATCGACATCCATTAAGAGGGTAGGGGACCTGCACGCTTTTTCTGTTGATGAAGCGTGCATGGAATTCGGGCCGGCCTATTCTAACTTGATCCTGAGACCCCGGCCTGGATACGTGCCCAAGGTTCCCACCACTCCCTTTCGAGATCAGGTGGTGAACTGGAGGAGGCAGACCCAGCCTTGGCACTTCTCTGTCCAGTACGCGCCCCCCGTTACAGGACCTCAGACTAGCTCTTTGTCTGTTATGGTGGAAAGCTGAAGGGAAAGGCTCTCTCCATGCAAAGGTTGTCTCACTGGATTGTGGACACCATTGCTTTGGCATACCAGCAGTAAGGTCGTCCGTGCCCCCTTGGTGTGAAGGCTCACTCCACCCGGAGTGTGGCTTCCTCTTGGGCTCTAGCGCATGGCACCTCGCTAACAGACATCTGCAGAGCTGCAGGCTGGGCGACACCCAACACATTCGTGAGATTCTACAATCTCCGAGTAGAGCCAGTATCCTCTCGTGTACTTGCTTCAACTAGCCGGTAACTGGATCTGCTCAGGTGTCTTCGCTTGCTCGCCATTCCACTCCTCGGACTGGATACGTGCGATATTTCCTCAGGTGAGTTTCCCCAAGAAGCCCTGAGTTCCTCCAGCACTGTTGACGTCGACGCCAGAGTCTATGCCTGCGGCTGCTTTCGCGTTGGCTAGGTGCCTTCATGTGCATGGTTCCCCACTAGTGTATTTCCACTGTAAGCCTCTCTGAGCATGTGTCTTTCCCTTGGCAAGCCAGCTTGCCATCCCTGGGGTTGAAACATTCCACCCTGCGGGCTGGACACCCCAGTGTTTTTCCATATGCAGCCCCCTCCAGGTCATATCTGTAAGTCCCCCCCTTCGGGCAGGCAACAATTGCATATTTCCACTGAGATATGCTTCCCAGTGTACCTTGGTATTCCTGTGTTAAGTAGGAGTCCTTCGTCCGTGTTAGTCTCACGACAGGGAGCTCAGACTTACGCAGGGCACTGGAAGACAGCCGAGTGGCGTGATTAGACTGGGAACCCCATTCGTCGTCACGACGTAACTCTTAGTAACTATGAAAGGGAACGTCTCGGTTACGGATGTAACCCTCGTTCCCTGAGTAGAGAACGGAGATGTTACGTCTCCCTGCACTTCAGCTGTACCGCTGGAACAGCCTGAGTTCAGTCTAGGCTCCTCAGCAAGTAACATAACTACATGTTGCCAGCTTACTTCCTTATATACCCACGAGGTGGGGCGGAGTTACACTATGCAAATTCTGCAGACCCATGGCATTTCTTTGCTATTCGCTCGTTTTGTAATACTCGAAGTTGATAGGCTTTCTAAGCTAAACCCCATTCGTCGTCACGACGTAACGTCTCCGTTCCCTACTCAGGGAATGAGGGTTACATCCGTAACTGAGACGTTAACATTATCAGTCACTGGTGGGGACGCTAATATAGTTATTGTTATAACTATTGTCTTTTGGTGGGTACGCTAATATATTTATCGTTATTATACATTGGTGTGGACACTATTAAAGTTATCGTTAAAGTGCGTATGTCAGGTTAAATTTGTAATTATGATTAACACAAAATAGTTAGGGGAAATACACGTTTGACAAGTTGTTGTATTGTTTTGTATGATTTTCGATACCTAAAGGCAGAATATAAGATGAAAAAGTTTGTTATTTTCAGTACTCACTTAAAACTGCTCCTCCCCCCAAACGGATTGCTTGATGTCATAAGAGGGAGATGTCTCCCCAGGTCGCTGATAAAGTGAGTTTCTGAGCTGTGTTGATAATAGTACGAGTGATAGAGCGAGAGAATTAGTGATTAGGACATTTATTTATTTAGTTAGCTATTTAAGTTAGGTAGTTAGGTAGTATACGCAAGCGTATTTTCACGATGGTGAATGGCTGCGTTTGTGCTGGGTGCAAAAACACCGTTAAAAACCGGTCACAGAGTCCACTTTTTCTAAAAAAGCAGGTCTGTGTTGCGTGCCAGGGTCAACTTTGTTCGGACCAAACGCGCTGACTTCAGTGCTGCTTCGGTATCTAAGACTTCGTTCATTTGCAGTGGACATTTCTTCCAGTTTTTATGTTTCCACTGTTCGATCGCGCCCGCGTCTCTCTCTCTCTCTCTCTCTCTCTCTCTCTCTCTCTCTCTCTCTCTCTCTCTCTCTCTCTCACCCCACTTCAGTGCTGCTTCACACACACACACACACACCAACATATTTCAGCATTGCAATCTTGACATCGCAGCCTGTTCATTATAGCCACGGAGCTTCAGAGCTAAGGCGGAGCTACAGATTATGTGTCCCTAAATAACCCGTGTATCTAACAGTAGTTCCGCATTAATTAATTTGCATGCGAGTTTTATTTATTTTTATACCGTGTATTATCCGTGTATATTCATGCACCGAACCGTAACGGCCATACCGTTTCGGTTCAATACAAATAGCACTACATGTACCGTTCCACCTCTAAATTATGCCTATATGCACCTGCCCAACTCTCCACTGGTTCTCTTCACACACACCAGATATTTATGTTTCTTCGATAGGAATTATTTAAATTTCTGTTTGGCTCCTCATCTGTCTCACCTGGTAGGCTCAAAATTGTATGGCTGTGGGCCATCGTAGATTTGAGGGGGATTTTGAATCTCCTTAGACTCAAAACTCCCCATACTTGAATAGAACTTTTTTGGAACGTCTCCCTCTTCTGAGGTCACAGCTCAGCTGTGTTTTAAAAATATGATCTTGACAGAAATGGCTATAAAGCTTACTGTAGGGCAATTACAGTAATAATTTTAATGATAATTACATTTTCACTCAGACATCTAACCCTTCTTTAATATATCTGAAAAAAAAAGTAACCTGACATACACACTTTAACATTCATTATTGTCTATTGATGTGGACATAATATAATTTTCATTATTGTTTGGTGGTGTGTACGCTAAAATAGTTATCAATATAATATCAAGTCTGTTGATCAAAGACACAGTCTGTTGATGTGGTCACTAATATAGTTATAGTAAGCATACGTTGGCGTGGACGCTAATATAGTTATCATTATAGTTATCATCCATTGGTGTGGACGCTAATAGTTATCGTTAAAGTTATTGTCTATTAGTGTGGACATAATAAAATTATCATTATCATCCACTGGTGTGGACCCTAATTTATTTATCGTTATCGTCCATTGCTGTGGACACTAATATAGTTATCATTATAGTTATCGTCTGTTGTGTGGACGCTAATATAATTATAGTTATAGTTATAGTAATCGTCTGTTAAAGTGGATGCTAATATAGTTATCATCCATTGGTGTGGACACTATTATGGTTATCATTATAGTAATCATTCTTAGCAGCTGCTAATAATCACCCACAACATTCCAAACATGCTAAAAACCACAACACCCCTGTGCCAGTGAGTTTTGCACGATAAAGCACCACTCTCATTTCTTTCAAATAATATATACATCTAGTTATATAATAGAGTTTATTTCTGATTTGTTAGCACTACTGAAATCCGAAATCATTTGACAAATGGCTGTTGAGAGCAGTAAATGTGATTTTAATTTTATTTTTGTACTTCAAATGTTTCATTCTTCCTCAAAAATGCTGAATGAATTGCTGATGAACTAGAATTGGAACCAGAATCGCTAAATTCCTTACGATTCCCAGCTCTATTGCCATGAGCTTTAGAAAACTGATGAGAGCAGCAGCTCTGTGGTTTGTTGCGAGGGGACAGGGGGCTGATATGTGCCTGGCACATCCACACACTCTTCACTGCAGAGATGCAACATGTACACTCGCTAAAATGAAGCATCCTCCTGGAACATGTTCAAAAACAATGGGAACAGCAGCTCACTCCCATAGTGAGACACCCTTCAGCACAAACACACGTGCTCACATGCTAAATCCTGGCAAATATGTCCACGGCCAGTTGACATATGTGACAAGAGATCACGCTGCCAAGAAGAAGATCCATTTCGCCTCTCTCTCTTTCTCATTCCTAAGTAAATCTCACATGATTATGGCTCACTCCCTGAAATCCTACACCTTTTTTCATCCATGGAGTGTATCATGTTCAGAACAAGAATCATTTGGGGTAAAATGATATGCAGAATTATTTAGTTTCTACAGCAAACATCAATGTGATTAGATATGTTGGCAGGGGATGTTGCTTGGGCTTATGTGAAGATGGTGTAGCCCAGAAACATGACTGAATGTTGAACCACCTGCAGTAGTAATGACTAGCTCTGTGCTTACAGTTCCTACAACGTGCACAGATGGATGATTCGCCCTCCCCCTTTTTTAATTAACCCCAAAGTAATTATCCTCCATTTCTCTTGTGAAGTCCCTATCTCCACCCTTTCCCGCCCACAACCTGCACTCCATCACACACGCCCGAAAGGTTACCCAAACACTGGCTGACATTTAGCTACTGACCACTGCGCAACAAAAGGTTGACCAATGGTGCATTTTATATCAGTGCAACAACAAGATTTACACTGTCCAAATTCTAGATCAGTTCCTAATGGGGACCTTGCTTGATGATTGAAAGTTATTAACATTATGCAACAAAGATCTCTTATTTGGAGAGAACATTCCATCTAATGGTCTGATTTATTAAATTTAGGTCTGGTCACCATTAGTGATCAGATCAATATTGGCCAATATTGGTGTATTTTAAGATTATTGGTATGGCCAATAGCTGTGAGAATTGAACAGTTAACAGCTAGTGAAATCTCTCATTGTTCCAAAATCTATATAATAAATAAAGGTTCACGGACAAGGGGAACTCACATGGACAAAAAAGGTTACGTTACCACCTCAGGGAGGGAAAGGTGCTGTGTGCAAGCGATATACCCAACCAATTGCCTGAAGTTTACCTGTTTGTACCTGATAATACTTGGGACGAAACCAGATCAACCCGGAGATTGTAAAATCTTACGAAGGTATTGGGTGTAGAACAACCTACTGCTCTATTATGTATGTCAGAGAGTCGTCGTTCGCAAGTGCCCAGGAGGATGCAACACTATAGTGATGGTCCTCCAACAGACATTCTACTGCACACTGCATGTCAACTGAATGTCTGTTATTCTAACCTTAACCCTACCAGTCTACTACTCTACTAACGCTCTAATGAGAGTTAGTAGACATATAGGTGCAACATTACTTAGTCAACAGAATGTGTTAAAGGGACCATCAAAATAAAGTGAAACCCAAATATCTTATCTTATAAAATGTATGGTGAGCACCGCCGCTCGCTATACACAGATTAGCACATGTGACTGCGAATTCGAAAGCGAGCAAACTTAAAAAGCAATTTAAATACCCTGCATATTGATAGTGGCTCCCTGTTCCCCTCAAATCATAGGCCTAGTATATATAAGTTCATATACCGTTGTGAAAATTGTGCAAAGCATGATTGATTTGTTCTGCGCGTGATCTACGGATGATGCCTAAATTAAATAATACAGACACAGATGCAATCTACCAAGACCAACGCAAATTAGCGTCTGGTTTAAGACATGCTTTTTTTGGGTGGTAAATAATGGCGCAAATACCAGTAAATTAACGAGCGCAAACCATAGTAAATTACCTTGCATGATTAATTTAAATACTCTCCTCCCATGAATTTTGCATCTGAAAGGGAAACTCCTACAAATGCGTATGCAATAAGGCCAGCCGCAAAAATAACCCCGTGCACGCCTTTTCAGCGCTAATTTTGCACTGCTAATGAAATGACTCTTCTCTTTTACACAGAACATACTGAGTTTAAGTCTATCTGACAGTAGCGCAAGCTATTAGAAAATCTGGCCCCAAATGTTTGAGCCATAATGACATGTACATAATCAACAAGCATAAAATAAGAGACAATGCAGCACTAACTCAAAATGCCAAGTGTAAACTGGCCTGCCGTGGTACTGTAATGGTGCAACACTGCCACAAAATAGCTGTGCTACGTTTCCCAGATGGACAGGAGGTGGTGAGTGGGTGGACTGGTCAGTGCCAGGCTGGAGGGGTATCAAAACACAGCATTTGGTACAGAACATACGTTCACAGGTTAAAAACAAGACAAAGTGTGAATACTCAGGGTGTGTGTATTGGATTCAAAAAGAGATTTGGATTGTATCATGTGAGCATGTATGAAAGGAGAGGGAGGTCATCCTCCATGTTTACTATTAGTTGTTTATCCAGTGTTAGTATTTGTTCAGATTATTTCCCAACGTTCAAGGAAACGGTTTCCTGATGCTTACTGTTTAACATGCTGTTCGATTTCAAACACGCAGCACTGGAATCAACAAACTGCATATTTTGGTACATTTCTTGGTGAAGCATATGCCCCGCTATTAAAATAAAAAACTTGCTCTTTTCCATTCAACACAAATACGTCCTGATCACATGCTGGGAAATGCAGTTTTTTTGGTTAACTAAGAAACATTTTATATTTAGTCATGACTTGAGCACCTTCCTCCTTGCACACTGGATGCAAATGTTTCCACAAGGCTAAATATGTACATATGTATGTAAAAAAAAATCTTTCTTTCTTTCTTTCTTTCTTTCTTTCTTTCTTTCTTTTTCTATCTGTCTTTCTTTCTTTCTTTCTTTCTTTCTTTTTTCCTTTCTTTCATTCTTTCATTCTTTCTTTCTTTCTTTCTTTCTTTCTTTCTTTCTATCTTTCTTTCTTTCTTTCTTTCTTTCTTTCTTTCTTTCTTTCTTTCTTTCTTTAAAAAAAAAAAAAAAATAATAGGTGTATGATGCCCCTGAGAGTTCAAACAATGAATTTTGAGTTCTTTATGGCCACGAGACCCAATCTTTCTAAAGCTAAACCTTCACTGCATCTTCATCTTTGATGATGAAAAGCTCAGTGGGGATAAATCGATATGCCGGCTACCCATGGAACATATAAACACACACATATGTACAAATACACTCACACACACCATAACAGCTGGTTTCCGCTCAGACCAACTGCCTCTAATTAATGGTCTCTTAGAAACGACAGATGTTTCTATCTCTCCACCTTTCCTTGAATTTAGTCTGGATGAGTGTAGTAAAGAGATCTCCATCAACAACTTAATGGATACTGTTGCTATGGATAGTGCAATGTTGCTGTTGCAGCTACAGCCAATAAGGGAGTCAGAGAGACACTAGGCTCTAAAAACAGGAATCTATACCAAGGCTACAGAGATGCGCTTCAGCAAATGTCAAGCTTGCCTTATTTAATGATATTGCTTGTGTTGACTCGTAATTACATGCAGCATTGTCTGTAGCTATATAGCTATATTTGCTCTTTATATTGTTACATTTATATTTTAAACCTATTTTGCACACAATGTATAGCACACGTTAGGGGTGAGCAGCAAGACATTACACTGAGTAATTGTATTTGATGTGGAGCTATATAATTACAAAATGTAGCAAAGTATATTATGTTAAATATGATATGTAAATAAATTTGTTATATATTTATATAAATATGTCAGTTATTGTATTATTATGTATACTATAATATTTATTACTTATATTATTTATAAACCTTTTATTTTTCTATTTTTAAAAAATTCTATTGAGTGCTTTTTTATCAATTTTGTTTTAAAAAAAAAGATTTTTTATTTCAGTTTTATACTACGGGGCTGTTTAATGCTTGAATCTGATTGGTTGACGGTGTGCAATTATTTTCAGGGAAACGCACGGCTAAAGTAGTTCCAGCAGGTCTCGACCACATTACAGTTCCATATCACTTCGCGTAGTTAACTGTAACGGAAAGAACATCCAGCCCCATGCGCTTGATCTGCCATTTTCTGTCTAAGTTCACAATCAATGGAAACGTGCATTTTAATTTGAATAAATAAAGTATATAGTCCTATCCTATCTATAATTAATAGAAAATTATAAATAAATTGATAGTCCTGCTGCATGGTTCCCTTTCGTAGTCACTCCGAGTTACGTCGGATGACGGAGAATGGGGGTTTCGCCTAGAAAGCCAGTCCTCTTCGAGTATTAAAAAACGAGCCAATGGCAAAGAAATGCCATGGGTCTGCGAAATTTGCATAGCGTATCCCCGCCTCACCACGTGGGTATAAAGGGAGGATGCGGACGCAAACGCAGCTATGTTTTTCGCTTCGGAGCCAAGATAATCTCTTCACTCCACAAGCCAAATCCTGAGTATTTTCAGTGATTACATCTCTTCGAGACGAGCGAACTCTCTGGTGTTGGTGTGACGGCGGTATCCAGCGAGTTTCATATTGCCTGCGATCTGAGCAGTGGTCTGCCGGTCTGTGTGTCTCTCCCTGGTCGCTTCAACATCCGCAGAGTTTTTTCCTCTCACTAAAAGAGCGTGCACGCGGCACGTCTTTTTAAAGACGCGTCTTTCTAAAGACGATCTGCCCGTGTATTTCTGAGTGCGGTATTCTGATAGATTCCGCTGTTGGGCGCGAGCGCTGTTTGACGTGTTTGGGCTTTGATCACGCTCAGACAGCGCTCGTGGGTGTGTCACGTTCTCTCAGTGGGAACGTGGCCATCGCAATGTATACGGTCGAGACTCCGTGAGCTCAATAGAGTGAGAGTCCCCTCATCCACCACCCGATCTATTTTTCTCCACGTGAGATAATACTTCGGCTGGTGGCCAGGGTGACTAAGACGTCAGGTCTGGAACTAAACCGACGAAAAATCCTCGGTCCACACCCCGTCTTTCACGTTGCAACCCACGTGGTCCCGAGTGGGTTCGCCGCCCCGCCCGCGGGCCCGCGTTCTCATTCGGTCCACCAGCTGATGAAATCATGTTTATCGCCGCATCACAAGGTGAGCTGGAGTCCTCTGGAGATGGCTCGTCTGTGCTGCTGTCCTCGGATGTGCTAGCATAGCGAGCTTGATTCAGAATTCACAGCTATGCTTTCCCGGGCTGCCACGAGTATCGGGTTTGTGTGGAAAATTCTGCCATATCCCGAGCACTTGAGGCTGATGATTGGTTTTTGGAGGTGGCGAACCCAAATCCTTTCTACCCGGATGTGCATGAAGAGGCCATGAGATCGTGGAAGTCTCCTTTGACTTTTCGCGACTGCTCTGCGGCCTCTTCCGCCTTCTCTGCCCTCGTAGAGGCCGCAGTCTACGGTACACTGGGGTTCCCCCCTGTGGAGTGTTCTGTGGCAACACTTAGGTGTCCCCACAGCGCCTCCACCTGGCGTGGCAACCCTAAGCACCCCTCCAATGCCTGTAGGTTCTTGTCTACTCCGGTGGCGGGGACCTATAGAGCTGCGGGGCAGGCTGCCACCTCACGGTGTGTTATTGCCATCCTTCTGGGTGTTCAGTGACATGCACGAGGGTAGGGCTGATTCAGGACTGATCCTTGAGCTGCCTGCCGTCACCGACCTTGCTCTACGAGCGACGAAGGTGACCGCACGCTCCCTGAGTCAGGTGATGTCCACATGTGTGGTCAGACATTTCTGGCTTAACCTGGTTGATGTGCGCGAGGCTGAGTGAACCAGTTTCCTAAACTTCCCCATATCCCAGGCTGGCCTCTTCGGCGGCGCGGTCGAGAACTCTGCCCAACAGTTCTCGGCCGCCCAGAAGTGGACTGTGGCTTTTTTTCTGACCCTGCGGCTTCTGCTGCTTCAGTCCGCTTGCCGTCGAATGCGCCCTCCTGCGACTTCCGCCCCCTCCCGCCCGTCCCCAGCAGCACCAGGCCGGGCCGTGGAGGTGGTCGCAGGGAGGTGCCCCTGCCCGTACCAGCCCCGCAGCCCCGCTGTACGCCAGACTATGCGGCGCTCCTGTTACGGGCAGCTCAGATATGGCTTGCAGTTCTTCAGGGAGTGGTTGCAGGCCCACTCCTTCCCCCGGTGGAGGGCTGGGGGAGAATCTTTTAAACAAAGAGCTGCATCCCATCTCTGAGCACACAGAGCTGGACGGCAGTGCGCGACGCCCCCGAGCCTCGCCACTCTCGTTCCCCTCTGTCTCTGAGGGTGCGGATGACAGTGCGTGCCGTCTCCAGACCACACCACTCTCGTCCCCCTCTATCGCCAGACCCCTGGCAGAGCAGACCCCCACGGAACGCTGGTCCTTCCCTGGTCTCCTCTGTCAGGACGCGGAGCATATAAAATAACGACTTTATTCGACTATTCCTTTTCTTCCTTTTAGGCCTGAAACGAGACTTCAAGAGATTTCCACGACGCGCACGCGCGAGAACTGAACTGATGTAGTTGAAGGAGATCGCAATTCTCGCGCATGCGTCGTGGAAATCTCTTGAAGTCTCGTTTCAGGCCTACAAGGAAGAAAAGGAATAGTCGAATAAAGTCGTTATTTTTGTCTGTTTTTTCGCACAAAAAGTATTCTCGTCGCTTGATAAACTTATAGTTGAGCCACTGTTGTGACATGGAATATTTAAACATTTTCTTCATTGACTTTCTGGGCCGTCAGGTTTCAATCCCTTAGGGAGCCTATGGAGGAGTGATCCAGCTGTCACATTTAATCATAAATATTTTCATTTGTGTTCCGAAGACGAACGAAGGTCTTACGGGGTTGGTACAGCATGGGGGTGAGTAATTAATGACTTAATTTTCATTTTTGGGTGAACTAACCCTTTAATAGCATTAGTCTGCTATCAGTGGCTCAAACCTAAAATTACGTTTTGGAATTAGCAACGGAAGCTTGCTTAGATGCGTAAGAAATTACTCCTACACACAATAGCATTTTAATGACAAAAACTTGACAAATGTCTTTAAATACATCATCTGAACAATGTTTTGAGGCGTGGTAACTGTATCCGGGCCGTTGAATTATTCGAAAAATAATGCACGCCCGAGATGTGGAGAACATCTCAGGTTACGACTGTAACCGTAGTTCCCTGAGAAAGGGAACGAGACGATGCGTCACTTGACGCTTTGGGAACGCCCCCAGCGTGCATGCGTCTGAGCATCAATGTCAACTAGTCCAATGGAAAAAATGAGCGTCACGGGCGGGTGACGTCATGACCAGGAAGGGATAAAGGCTCACCCGGTGAAACGCGGCATTAGCTTCAAAAAGTCGAAGCAAGCCGATCACGGGGAAGCAGGAAGTATGGCAGGGTGACGCATCGTCTCGTTCCCTTTCTCAGGGAACTACGGTTACAGTCGTAACCTGAGACGTTCCCTTTCGAGGGAACTCTCGATGCGTCACTTGACGCTTTGGGAACGAGAATACCCAAAACGCCAGAATTCCAAGTACCTGAGTGTCAGTCTGTTGAAACTAAGCACTAAGCACCTGAGAACCTGGGGCAGCATCCAGGTCTAAGCTGTAAAACCTAACGAATGTGAGCGGTGAGGACCAGCCTGCCGCATCACAAACGTCTTGAAGAGAAACTCCAAATAGTAAGGCTTTAGAGGCCGCCATACCCCTCGTAGAATGAGCTCTGACCGCCAAAGGACACGGCAGGTCAGAGTACTCGTATGCAAGTGAAATAGCCTCAACTATCCACTTACTAACCGTCTGCTTAGAAGCAGGAAGACCCTTCTTAGGTGATCCAAAGCAAATAAATAACTGGTCGGACTTCCTCATTGACGATGTCCGATGAACATAAGTATCCAGTGCTCGCACTGGACACAAGAGGTTCAGCCTTTCCTGGTCCGCAGATGTAAAAGGAGGAGGACAGAAAGCCTGCAGCACAATAGGCCTCGGAGTCAAGGTCGGCACCTTAGGGACGTATCCCTGTTTTGGATATAAGAATGCCTTGACCATCCCCGGTGCAAACTCAAGGCAAGTGGGGGAAACCGAAAGGGCCTGAAGGTCTCCAACTCTCTTAAGGGACGAAATAGCTAGCAGAAAGATAGTCTTAAAGGTAAGAAACTTCTCTGAAACCGAATCTAAGGGCTCGAATGGAGCCCTAGACAGGCCTTCTAGTACTAAAGCAAGATCCCAAGCTGGCACCCTAGTGCGAGTTGCAGGCCTTAGCCTCAAAGTGCCACGAAGGAAACGTGTAATCAGGGGGTCTCGACCCAACGATGTACCCCCCACCAGGGCGTGGTAAGCCGCAATGGCCGCCACGTAGACCTTGAGCGTGGAAGGACATAGACCTGACGTAAATCGCTCCTGCAGGAACTCGAGTACTGTGTTCACAGAACAGTTAACTGGATCCCACTGATGTCGGTGACACCATACAGAAAAAACTCTCCATTTAAGCGCATATAGTTTCCTAGTAGCTGGAGCTCTGGAGCTTAGAATGGTCTCAGCAGCCTCAGCTGAGAGACCACTCTCTATGAGTTGGGCCCCCTCAGAGGCCAAACCCACAGGTTCCAAATTTCTGGTCGAGGGTGAAATATTGTGCCCCCGGCCTGAGACAGAAGGTCTCTCCTGATTGGGATCTCCAAGGGAGGACCGTCTAAGAGATGGATCAGGTCCGCAAACCAGATCCGACTCGGCCAGCGTGGTGCTACTAGCAGTAGGCTTATTCCGTACTGGCGGACTCGTTCCAGAACTCCTGGGAGCAGAGCAACAGGGGGAAATGCGTACAGACGTAGCCTCGGCCACGTCTGCACCATGGCATCCAGCCCCAGGGGGGCTGGGTGAGTAAGGGAGAACCAAAGTGGACAGTGCGTCGTATGCTGAGACGCAAACAGATCCACCTCTGCTTGGCCGTAAAACTCCCAAATTTTCTCCACCGCCTCGGGGTGGAGTCTCCAGTCCCCTGGCCTCAGCTCCTGCCTCGACAGGATGTCTGCCCCAATATTCTGGTCCCCAGGAATATACACTGCCCTCAGGGAGAGTACCTTCCCCAGAGACCACAGGAGGATCTGGTGCGCCAGCTTGCAAAGCGGACGCGACCGCAGACCCCCCTGACGGTTCAGATAAGAGACCACCGATGTGTTGTCTGTACGGACGAGCACATGATGGCCCCTCAGGTCTGGGAGGAATTGCTTCAACGCATTGAAGACGGCCATCATCTCCAGGCAATTTATGTGCCAAGAAAGATGATGACTCCTCCACCGACCCTTCCATTACCGCTCCCCAGCCGGTGAGGGAAGCATCTGTCGAGATCGTAACTCGATGGCAGAGAGCTCCCAACACCGGACCCTGGGTTAAGAACCAGTGTTTTCTCCATATAACCAAGGCACGAAGGCATCGCCGCGTGATCTTGATCACACGAAGTGGGTTTCCCCTCGGGGAGAACCCTCTGGTCCTGAGCCACCACTTCAAAGGTCTCATGTACAGCAGGCCAAAAGGAATCACGTTGGACGCTGCCGCCAGAAGACCCAACAGTCTCTCGAACTGTTTTACAGTGCGTGACTGGCCTAGCTTTAGCTCTTTGGTGGCTGTCAGGATAGCAGCTACACGAACGGGCGATAGAGTGGCCCGCATCGTCACTGAATCCCATACCACACCAAGGAAAGTGGTTCTCTGTATTGGAGAAAGCACACTTTTCTTGGCATTGAGCCTCAACCCCAACATCTGCATATGAGCGAGAACGACACCTCGGTGCCGAACCGCCAACTGCTCTGATTCCGCTAGAATCAGCCAGTCGTCGATGTAGTTCAGAATACGTATGCCCTGAAGCCTGAGAGGGCTTAGAGCTGCATCCACGCATTTCGTGAACGTGCGGGGTGATAAAGCTAGACCAAAAGGAAGAACTCGATATTGGTATTCTTTGCCCCCGAAAGAAAACCTTAGGAACTTCCTGTGCTGAGGGAGGATGGAGACATGGAAGTAAACGTCCTTCAGATCTATCGTGACAAACCAGTCCTCGGATCTGATTTGAGTCACGATCTGCTTGAGTGTCAGCATCTTGAACTTGAGTTTCTGTACTGAACGATTTAACAGACGAAGATCTAAAATGGGACGCAACCCTCCATCCTTTTTTGGAACAATGAAATAACGGCTGTAAAAACCCGACTCTCTGTCGGGTGAGTACACCTGTTCTATAGCTTCCTTTGCTAACAGGGCCTTTACCTCTTGCTCCATTACCAGAGCCTGCTCGGGATGCACCACTGTGGGCAGCACCCCGTTGTAACGAGGAGGACGAGAACCAAACTGGATTCTGTATCCTTTCTCTACAATCTGCAGGACCCAACGAGAAATATTCGGCAGAAGCTTCCACGCTGCCAGAAAATTTACTAAGGGAACCAGCCTCTCGAGGCTGGTCTCTGGTGTTATTGAGACGGCTAATTCCGGAGCCTGAAACATAATTGCAGGAACTACCTGAACTGGCCGCTCTAAGGCCCCCCTCAGAGGGCGCGAAACCAATGCTGTGCCGCAGCATAGCATCAGCGACTCGCTGGAGACCGCTGCGCCCTGAAGCACCGGGGGTGGCAGGGTTGGCAGAACGGTCTCGTGAGGACCCCGAAATGGAACGGGCACCGTATAATGAGGTGTACACCGCTCCACTTCGGTCGGGGCTGTCCTCACAGGCCTGATGCATGAACATCAGGACCTTTTTTTTTTTTTTTGAACCGAAGCCTTCTTCGCCTGAAGAACGGTCCTCAGATCCGGCTTCGACTTAGAAGACTTCGGTTGAGAGGGTTGCGTCCGTCTCCAGTCTCTACGTGGAGGTGCACGAGACGCAACACTCTCTTTCTGATGCACACGATATGATGAGCTCGACGGCTGGGGCTGCTCACGCCCAGCAGCCCCATGGGGCTGGACCCGGCGAGGGATAAACTTTTTAAAAACGTCAGCTTGTTTCTTTGACTCCTGAAATCTCTCGACGACCGCGTGGACTGCGTCGCCGAAGAGACCAGAAGGTTCAAGCGGAGCATCTAATAAAAAAGCTCGATCTTTTTCTTTAATTTCAGACAGATTTAACCATAAATGTCTCTCAGTAGCTACCAAGGCTGCCATAGACCGCCCAATTGCTCTGGCGGTCTCCTTAGTAGCCCTGAGAGAAAGATCGGTAGCCCGACGAAGTTCACGAATATCGTCATGACTGACTCCCTCACTACTATCCAGATCCCCCAGCAGGTCAGCTTGATAAGCCTGGAGCACTGCCATAGTATGCAGACATGCTCCAGCTTGACCTGCTGCCGTATAAGCTTTGCCCACTAACACCGAAGTGGCTTTAAGCGGTCTAGTGGGCAAAGCCGAGGCTTTCAGAGACGATGCGGGACCAGGGGAAAGATAACTGGCTAAATTCTCCTCCGCCTGGGGCATTGCCTCATAACCATACTCTTTCAGCCCCCTTATTCTCGAATAAGTGTTAACTTGAGGGCTGAAAAGACGTGATGAGTAAGGTTTATTCCACGATTTAGATATTTCATTGTGCAAATCGGGAAAAAATGGAAGCCCTCGTGGTGGAGATAATGTGGTGGAAGATAAAAAGCGCTCATCTAATTTGCTTTTAGGACGAGCGCCCTTCTTCTCAGATGGCCATTCAATATTTAATTTCTCTACAGCCCGCGACATAACATCCACCAGCTCATCATATGCTGGGGAAATAAATTGTGAATCTCTTTCCCCCATGTGTGTGCTTTCACTCTCCAAACTCATCGCATCAACCTCCTCGGAGGAAGAGCAATGAAGTAATGGAGGGCTCTCTCCCCGGGCGGAAGAAACCGCAGAGCGTGCTTCCGACACCGGGGGGAGAGCGCTGGATCTCTCGGGTAAGGAAGGAGAAAGAGCCCTCGGACCCGTCTCCAACCCCTCCGAAAGATCCTTTTGCGATCCCCAGGAATGCAATCTCTGCGCTGCCTCAGCAGACGCGGGTCCTGATCCCTGCGGATCGCGAGCCTGCCCACTCTCTTTATCAAAGAGTGACAGGCGAGAGCGGAGCATGCGAAGCGGTAACATCTCACAATGCTGGCACTCAGCCCCCTCGAAGGCTGAGACCGCATGCTCCACTCCCAAACAAACGACACAAAGCTCGTGTGTGTCCCCACCCGTTAAATAACGCGGGCAGGGAGAAGCACACTGTTTGTACACTTGTTTAGTTTCCATCCTTTTCCGCAACAGACAACAGTAAATAGACAGAGACAAAATGACACAGATCGCTTGCTGAGACACAGAAGTTAATGCCGCGTTTCACCGGGTGAGCCTTTATCCCTTCCTGGTCATGACGTCACCCGCCCGTGACGCTCATTTTTTCCATTGGACTAGTTTACATTGATGCTCAGACGCATGCACGCTGGGGGCGTTCCCAAAGCGTCAAGTGACGCATCGAGAGTTCCCTCGAAAGGGAACTCCACTTTGCGTCGATATCTCCGTTATTTTACTAATAATTCAACGGCCTGTCGTCAATTATTCCTTACATAGTTTTAGTCATTCAAGTAGAGTATAACGTCACATGTTGCAATCTCGTAATTGCAGTAAAGACATGGCATGAAGTCAGCATAAGCTCGTTGTTTTGGTTCAGGAGGCGGCGCTTGGTGACTGTGTCTACAACTCTGAAAAGCCTCATGGAACGCACTAACATGGACAATGAGACTTCCACAGAAGATATATGAAGACATCAGATGCAAAAACCTCACATCTGTCTGACATTTATCTTTTAAATGAGCATATTTCTTTTTATCAGGCTCCTATGTTTATGTTCAGTAATTTCACTTTAATGGCAATGAAAAGGTTATTAAAGTCAGTTATTGAAATGCTTTATTTAAAAAAAAAAAGTCACTTTAGTGGGCCCTAAGTCCATGTATGCTTTTTTTGCAAAAATCCTCTAATTCCACCTCTTTGGACAAGTCATAGTAAACAGTTGCAAAATCACTACTGCCATCATGTCCGTAATCTATTCAGGTCCAAGTGCTCCTTTTCCTTGACTGTTCAAGCTGGTGGAATGACCTGCCTGGACTAACTGGGACTGGTCACAGCACTTGTTGCCTATTGTTGGCTTGATGGCTTCTATGCTTTTCTCATTTGTAAGTTGCTTTGGATAAAAGCATCTGCTAAATGATTAAATGTAATGTAATGTAATGCTCACAGGTTTGAATGTGACCTGCGGTCATTTCCCCTATCCCACACCTATCTCCCTCTTCACTGTCCTTACTGAATAATGGAAAAGGCTCAAAAATATAGTAAAAAATAAATAAATAAACAATTCACACATTATAACCATAATGACACAAAATGACAGCACACTTTACTGGATAACAACAATAAACAGAAGGCAAATAGAAGACTTTGTATAATAACTACACTATACACTACGCTCAAATACTAGACTACGCTTAAAATATAATAACCTGTATACAATATTAAATATGTATTAAAAAATACATAAAGTTATGATGTATCGAAAATAAATAAATAATAAATAAATAGCTATAAAAAGTGTACTAAGTGTTCATTAAGAAGTGCATTAAGTAAATATTAAACTGATATTAGTCAAATCTAAACAATCCATTGTCATAAAATGTAAATTTCTAGTTTAAACTTCTTCTAAACTTCTAAACATCTTGTTTAGTTAAAAATCTCTTGAAACAGGATAAAAACTTGCAGCTCGATAATTGAAAGCCGGCTCATTTGCACACCGTCATTCATCTTGGAATCATGTGATTCGCATCATCTTTGCATCTTCTGATTGGTTCTGTGAACTTAGAGGCTTTTGCTGGCAAAGGGAAGTGGCGTTTAGAGGTTTCTTCCAGCGAACCAGAATTTCTGAATGGACTGAGGCTGGGATTTAGCGGGTTTGAAGTTATGATGAATACGTACCGAGAGCATTCGCTCAATATCGTTGTCTTATTTTTGACGGAGGTGGCGTTTAGCCACAAATGTTAATTTTTTTTATATTTAGACCACATGTATTATTGACTGTCATTTGGATATGAAGAGAGTTTCAACCAGAATAACAAAAAGGTTTTATGAAAAAAAATGGTTACACTATAACCTTTAAGGTTACACTATCAATGCGCATGCACTTGATTTCAGCACATACGTCTGTATTTCCAGCTCATTCATTCGCTCTCAGTATCTGTCTGCATTCTGTCCCTCTCTTCCCCATTTTCAGATTCTTTATTTTAAGTGGAAAGAATCAGACCTCCCAGAGTCTTATGTAACCAGCCAACAGCACAGATGCCTGAAATAACTCCAGCATACCATGACGTATAGATCTCTCAGAGGCATGTGCATGCACAATGCCACGAAATGAACACAAAGACAGGCAATCATACTTCAACCACATTTTCTTATTTATATCACATGTACAGTATGCTCTCATGTGAAAATCCACTCAATGGTTTGAATATACACACTCCCATATCTCATTGTTCACCCTCTCTGCTGTCCTCCAGGGCTTTTATTACTCAGTGGAGCATCAGGGATAGATTGCTTTAATTAACACTCTCTAAATGCCATCGAAAAGAAACCACTATCTCATACTGCTTGGTATGGCACCTCTCTCTGATCCCTATTACATAATACTGATGTTTTACCCACACAACTTCATGATTGTAATAACATAGAGTCAATATCCCGCTGTGTGCGTGCTTCAACAGAGATGGTGTCAATTCAGTGGTCTAGAAATACCATAATAATCAACCAAAGGCGGGTACATAATGCAATTGTTTGTACATAATGCATAAGCTATAATACAAAATTAATAAATGTTGTAAAGGTATTTTAAAGCAGTACAAATATCATTGATAAAGAATACATGAAGAGTTCAGATGCAAAAACCTTTGACATGTTTTCTTTTAAAGGTGTGCTATAATGTCCATTTCACAAGATGTAAAATTAAGTCTTTGATGTCCCCAGTATGTTGTGTATGTGAAGTTTTAGCTCAAAACACCTCACAGATATTTTTATATAGCATGTTAAAATTGTCGCTTTTTGAGGGTGAGCAAAAACGCACATTTTTTTGTCTGTCCCTTTAAATACAAATGAGCTGCTGCTCCCGGCACAGAGGGCGGAGCTACAACAGCTTGCATGTAACGGTCTTTTGCTGCAAAAACCTTATTTGGACAATAAGACATAGTATACAGTTGCTAAATCACTAAAGATGCAGCTGAAAACATTGCAAATGATGAAAGCAGAATTCAAAATGTAACAATGAAGAAACTGATCCACACAGTAGGGAAGCTGTAATGTAAGAGACCGTCACGTCCATTTACAACAGCACAAGGAACATTGTTGTGTTTACTTGCAGACCTCCCAAGTCTCCCGGAAGTTCCGGGAGTCTCCGGCATATTGATAGCCAGACCCGTCGCAAGGGCTGTGCGAACTGTGCAACCGCACAGGGCCTCGCGCCACTAGGGGGCAAATTAGTTCAAATCTCCCGGAATCTAGAGCGAGATAGAACATACTGCGCGCATAAAATACATAGTGCTTCTTTGTAAAATTCTTGGCAGAGAGGGAGAGAGCGAGAGACCTTGTGAGTGTGCCTCACGAAAGCTAGTCAACCCCCCGTCAACAATCCAGTCACCAAGATATACCTCCCTGAAATGACTTCTTGCAGGTTGGGATGTCTGTACTTGCTACTTGCGAAATCCTGTCATTGTCACTGTAACGATTGGACAAAACGTGATAAAAACTTGCAGCTCGGCAATTGAAATCCAGCTCATACTCACACCGTCATTCATCTTGAAGTTATATGATTCAGTTAGCATCTTCTGATTGGTTTCTGTGGACTTAGAGGATTTTGCTGACAAAGGGAAGGGGTGATTTACGGTTTCTACCAGCAAACCAGTATTTCTGAATGGGCTGACGCTGGGATTTAGCGGATTTGAAGCGAAAGTACTTGATGAACGAATACTATGTGCGGAGAGCATTCGCTCAATATCATTATCTCATTTTTTATGTAGGTGGCGTTTAGCGGCTTTTGCATCTGAACTCTTCGCATAGTGAGAAAAGCTCAGAAAATATAATAAAAAATTACATGATTACGTTTTTGCAAAAGCATGCATGCCTCTGAGCTTTTTCCTTATGAAATAGCAGATTACAGAAGTTCTGGTGAATCTAGATTCAAGAAGTGCTTATGTGGCAGATACAAGAAGAACTGGAGAGACACCAAACAAGTTGACAAGTTCGATGGTGAAACAAGAAAGAAATGGAGCGATGGATGGATGGATGGATGGATAGATAGATAGATAGACAAATCGATAGATATTGTGATTCAGAGTAATCGAGTGATAGAAGAATGAAGGATTCGTCTTCCACTTTTATAAACGATAAACGTTATCCCGGCAGCAAGTCAGGTAGAGTTAGACAAAAAAGACTGATTAATGGGTGAACATTGTAGAAACGGAAGCAAACAAGCTGAGCGAGAGGCCGACACAATGGGATCTTGGTGCATTGCAGACAGCATTACCATGGAAACGGGGTGGGGGAGAGAGAGAGAGAAAGAGTGTGTGTATGAGAGAGAGAAAAAGAGAGCATTAGAGGCTAGAGGATTAGAAAAGAAGGGATGGGGTCACTGCAGAGCTCCCAGGCTTCCTGTGTACTCAGTCGTGGGTGTGTATGGACTGAAGGTGTTGGCTTGAAGAGGAAGGCAGCGGGTGAAGCTAGTACATACTGGGCTGCTGGGGGTTAATATGATAAAGCTGGAGACTAGATGAGCTTCCTGGTGGAGATTTGTATGGCTGCATCGTCACACTAGTGAGAAAATAAAGCTAAATGGGGTTAGACCAACATACTCAACCTAAACTTGTCTTATCTTATCTTAGGCTGGTCTGTTGGCTTGTTTTAGATGGGTTTTGGGCACTTAAGTAGGCTAGCCAGTTTGACCAAGCTGGGAGGTGAGTTGGAACAGTTTAAATCCACTAAGACCATCAAACTTTCTTAGGTTGGTTTAAGCTGGTCTTTTCAGTAGGGACAGACTAAACAGTTTGAGTGGACAGTTAAAAATCAGCTCTATTGTACACTGCCAAAAGTTTGCGTTGTGTCCAATGAGGGCAATTGGTTAGTACTCTCTGTCCTTTGTATATATACACTATGTTTGTGTCTGAAGACAAACAGAACCAGTAAGAGTGTAAATCAATGAGTAAACTTGCTGTGAGTCCTAGTGACAGATGGTACATTACTGTTTTCTCCCTCAAAGAACCTTACTTGTTGAGGCTGAAAGAAATAGGTTTGTTAAAATTATATGTTTTGCCAAACTTTTTTTGCCAAACTTGAATAACTGATAACACTTGACTCCCAGGAAAAATTTTTATTTTACAATATGCATCGGATAGGCCATGAACAGATGAAGTGGTGAGATGTAGCCTGTCTGTGACAAGATGATGACCACCTGGCCCTGAGCCTCTGGACCCACTGGCCATCTGCACAGCCTGACCTTCACTTCCCACACGAGGATACCACAACCTTTCCCTTTATACCTCTACCTGGACACTCTTATCCCCTTTCATGTTTTTGGACAAAGCAAGTGCATTAATGCATAATTAAAGCTAGTCAAATAATGTGGCCTCTGTGGCAAACACATGATTGTGTTCTTGCATAACGTTGCGTCTTGCTGTTAATTGTGCATCCCGGACCATGAAAGGCATGTTTTTACGGTGCTTTTTGAAGTTAAAGATAGTCCAACTTTGGAAAACCTCTTGCCTTCTCATCCATTCCATTGTGTTCCATCCATTTTTTAATACAATAGTTCCCTATTGCAACAGGTTTTAAAAAACACAGCTAAATACCAGACTGGTTGTGATTGCGACAAAGTCCAGTAACTGATTTTTTTTATTCGTACCACAGTCACAAACACATAAAGCCAGATGTAACATTCCTTGCTGAATAAATATAGACACAGGAATCCCAGTAAAGATGAATTTGACATATTAGGAACAAACTAAAGAGTAAAGCCCAAAGTATATTTCAGTTTTGAAGTAAACATACAGCTGAATGCATAGACTTTCAGAGCTGTCCCAACTGGCACCCTAAACACTCGTGGTCTTCCTAGTCGCTTCGGAAAGAATGCATATCGAGGATGCATATCGAGATTTACTGCAAAGGGGGGTGCTCGCTAACCCCTTTTTTAAATCATAAAATGGCAAATGAGACAACCAATGTTCTTCACGGTCACATGTACCCGGTGGCCAGTGTAGGTCCACAAGACTGTAAGTGCATATGCAGTGTGCGATTTGGGACACGGCCAAAATATACTTCATACGATAGCATGCGCAAACACTGGCAGTCGGCACATGCGCACTAGATAGTTTCATTCTTCTTCAGTATCTTCTCTATTTCTCTCCAGAAGTTATGACCAATTCAAATGTCTTTGTACTTGTTTAAGCTGGAATCTCTAGCACCCTCACACAAGGGCTCCTCAAACTGGCCGTCTATTGTTGTTGTGTTTATTTTGTTGTTGTTCATTCTCCTGTGTTTCTTTTTCGACTGTTAAACAATAGTTGGGCACCTTGTGGACAAACTAAGTACTGCAAAACATTTCAAGGCGCAGACATGCAAAACCTGATTTCACCAAGTGCAACATGTTCCTGGATAAACATCTTTGTTGATCCTAGAACAACATTCCAAAGTTTTGACAAAAATGTTGTTCCAGGAATACATCTAACTCGGAATCAGTACGCAGGGATACAAAGTATGCACGGTTCGAAAAACAACCAGGCTGCAAAAATGTCATTCTGATGATGAAATTTACATCACACGCACTTTACGCATTCCCTAAGGTACGCATAAAAACTGAAGTATACTCTAGCCTTGATGTTTGATCAGAGATTCATACAATTTTAACTGCACACCAAAGTGCAGAGATGGTTTGCGTTTCACATGATCAGATTTAAGGATGATTGAAGATATTTATGTGATGCTTTGAGTTTCGAGGAGGCAGTGGTGGATTATTGCCTGGGCATGTTGTCTGCTGCTCCACAGTTCCCTTTCTCTCGGCAGAGATATTCCTGACTACAGACTTAAAAATAGAACCCCCACCCTACCACTCATCCTCTGCACCCTCTGAACCCCATCTCTCTTTTTCTCTATTTACTCTCTTGTTCCCTGTCCCTCGCTGTCATTCACTTCTTATCAGTCACTCTCTCTCATCAGCGATGCTGCTGATCGTCATGGAGATGTGAGGAACAGTATATAATGTGTTACGGGTGCCACCTGCTGTGATGAGAGGTTTAATGAGTCTCTCAGGCAGGCGTCAAGAAAGCCGACGGGGCACAAAGCCAGTCGAGAAACATATGCATTAAGTCCCGATGGAAAATGCTACAGTGTCAATAAATGGACAAATGACCATGGCTGTGCTTGGAATGGAATACTAGCGTAACGCTAACCGCATACTGCCTTGCTGGTTTATAGTATGCAAGACATAGTAGGCCTATGCTACATTGTTGGCACATAACACCTTTACTTTTGCATGTTTAATTCAGTGAGTGGCATCCAGTTATCATCTCAGAAATATTTTTCACTTTTTTGTACAGTTTGTGTAAAAATATAAGATCTTTTCTAGATATGTTTGGAATGGAATACTAGCATACTGCCTACTGAATTCTGTGAAGTATATTATACTGTTTCCTACTTATTTTTATAAATAGCTTGCAAAATATTGTGTAGTAGGTATACAATGAAAAATGTTTCAAACAATATGCTACACATTCAAACGGTGTGATTCATTGTTGTTAGAAAAGTATACCAACAAACTGCATACTGCGTGGTAGAAAACAATTGTACAGTGTATTACATTGTCAATATATTACAATACAAATATACTTCTTACTGCTTGCTGTGGAAATGTATACTGTTTCATATATTATTTTATAAAAAATAGGATGCAGTAAGCAGTTTTCTGACAGTGTATTGTCACATAAAACATACAAACATACAGCACAGTGTAAATAAAGAATGTGAAACAGTACACATCATGCAACAATGAATGTTGGAAATAAATATCTAGTGCAGTCATGAAACTCTAGAGGCTGCAGGCTGAAAGGTCCTTTACATGCAATCTGCAAGCAGTCACATTACCACATGACGCAATCTGATTGGCCCTCTGTTGATCCTGCAACCAAGGAGATTGCTTGCTCAACATTAAAATAGTCTGGTCAATAGTCAAATAGTCAGTGTCTGTTGCAGGCTAGTCCTGCAGCGCGGTATCAGATTTACTCTGGAACCTTCCACCTCCCCCAGCTCCACCTGCCTAGATCTGCTACTTATTTATTTCTATTCATGTAGCATGTCTTACATGATAAAAGCATTCTATTTGTAAATAACATAAAGCAGTCCTGTCCAAGACTTTATCTATCATGCGAAAAACAGCATATCAAAATCTCTACCTGTTGACGCAGTACTGCAGCTGCACAGTATATACATCATATGGTCCACCCATATACTGCATACTACAAAAAAGAGTGAGCAGTGTGGTAATATGCAGTTCTGAACATACCCAATATACCCCGGATGAGCAAATCATCAGTCTACCTATAACTCTCTCAGCAATCTACTCTTATGAAAAAAGCTTCTGTGAAATATTTCCTGTTACATGTTTAGTCTGTGAATAAACGGTTTATTTTGTGGAAGCCCCCTAATTAGATTCTCCTTCAAAGACCACCCACATGATCTTCCTGAAATATCAGCCATTGATTAGTTGTGCCCTGTTGGGCGATAAGGCACTATTTTTAGCTCGAGTTAATCTAAAATGTCTGTGCCCCATGATATCTGTCTGGAGAGAGCAGGCTGTTGCCACAGATACCAGACAGAAGGATGTGTCTCCAGCACACAAGGCACTTCCCTTTTTTAGACACGCAATCGGCGGCGTGCATGACAACGTTGATGAGCTGTTTAGCTTAGCCGCAGGTGGAAACAGGCTTTGTGTGAAGGTGAAAATGGCGTGTTTGTGTGCATCTATGCACATGAGCTTTGATTTAACTCTGAGAAACAGGTGGATTGCTCTTCAGCTGCATGTGAGGGTTTGCTGTTGTTCTCTGGGAAGTGTCACGTGGACTTGGATGATTCTTTTTAGCACCTCTTGCCCTTAGCACAGATTCTATCCACCCCATCCCTCCCTCACTCTCTCTCTCTCTGAGCTGCACTGTTTAATATTTCATCAAAGTGTCCCAAAGGACAGACTCTCCCACTGTTCTGGTATTTACTGTGGATCAGTAGCGAGATACTTCTGGGTGAAACAGGCAGAGTAGGCGTTTGGATACAAGGGAATAGCTGTCGAATGACAAGGACTGAGAAGGGAAGAAACAGAGAGGAGATAAAGCCATATATAGAAAGATATAAATGTGTTTTATAAGCATCTTGGAGGAAGCTTTTACCCCTCAACATATTGCTTTTAGTGCAAAGGGAAATTGACCAGGAATAATATGCATAAAGGTTTAGAATAATGTTATTTGGTTCAGTTGGTTCAGTCAGAGGTCTGTTTGTTTAATTTTGAACGGAAGAAGGCTTCCTCCACAGAGTAAAAAATTTAAAAAATGTGAAATAAAGTTTAAAAGTTAAAATAATATCAGAGATATAAAGATGCATTACAAGATTTAAATTGTGAGATTTAAAGTTACATTCTTACCTTTAAGTTGCAATTGCAAGTCAAATTAAAATCGCAGTCATGAGATATAAAGCAAAATTGTGAGATTTAATATAAGATTGTAAAGGAGGCCCAGACTTCACAGAAAATTGTATCACAGGGCCCTTGACGACACACCGACAGGGCTAGGTCGAAATATGTCATAGATCTCTATGGGAGCATCTGCCTGTAAAGGTCTCGTGCAGCAGTTACTTTCCCAGGGGCTAATTGGCTCAGGAAGCATCTAGAGCCGCAAGGGCCCTTGACGGTGGACTGTACCGAATTTCGAGGCCCTGCGACCTTTTGACCCCTGTATTTTTGACGTCCCTCTGGCAACTTATTGAATGGAAATTTCACAAGCAGTTCATGGACAAGTGTCTTTTTGGGCCAATTAAGTACTAAACGAGGTCAAAGATACAGAACTCTGGACACTGTCCCAGCCAGAGGCATGTGACGGGACATATCTGTCAATTTACAAGAACCTGTAATTTTTTCTAAAATTACTTCAGAGGAATAAAACAAACACAATCTGAGCAGAATGACACAGCAAGCAATCAATGGCGTGAGTTTAGGGTGGGACTAACTGTTCCATTGGTCAACCAATGGCAGATGGGGGAGTATTTGGGGAACCTGCAAAAATAATTTAGACATACTAGTGGAAATTAATTACTGTCTTCATCTTTAAATGTCTCTGTTCTTGGTGGCCACTTTATTCTACTACAAACATTGATACAACACGTCACATACATTCCTGCTCGAGGACTCAATATGCCTCAGTCGCATTAGCAACACAGAACAAACTGAATATACAGTACAGTTCCCTTTCACTTCCTCACAGCCAGCCTGTTATTCTTGTAAAATAACATGTTTATATAAGACGGCAACATGTAGTTATTCTCTTCCACAAAGTATCTGTTCTGATATGTCACATATAATATTTCCCAAGCATTTGCTTGCCATTATGTCTGTGGAATTTAAGCATCAATCTTTCCACATCAGATGTTATTCATTTTTAAATGAACACCTCAGTGAATTGTGTGCATCTGACTGCGATCTTCTTGCTCGGTGTTCCTGTGGCCCACACTGTTCATGTTCTGTCAGTATTTTTAGAAAGCTGTTCTCGTTCTCTCCATGTCTCGCACTCGCTCTTGCAGTTATTTTATTTTAAAGACTATGAACACCATGACAGTAAGCAAGTGTCTGCTGGGAATGCAATACTTGCAGTTCTGCAGCCTGTCTGTACATATTCTTCTGCAGAAACGACACTATTGTGATTCATAAAAGTTTAGAACATAGTCATTGCGTCATTTGCAGCACAATTGCTTTTTTTTATTTTATTAACCGGGCCGGTTTCTTTTTCTCAGACTATTATGAACTCTTGAGGCTTTGATCTCAATTGTGACATTCTGCAGTCAAATATTTATATATAATGACTCTAAACAAAAGACAAATGAATTAATGTCTCTTGTTTCATAGTGTATCTCTTCTTACCTTCACCTAATCGATATTTCCAATTCATCTTTATATTTATTTATTTTGTTATCTGTTAAAAGTTAAAAATGAAAGCAGCAATAAAATTGTATTTGGCAATAATGACCAGCTGACTGTGCATTATACCTAAATCTTGTCAAAATAAGAGGCTGCTCTAATTTTGTCTAAAATACACTACCAATCAAAAGTTTTTGGTAAGTATGATTTTTTTAAATGTTTTTTAAAGAAGTCCTTTATGCTTACAAAGGATCAATCTTAAATAACAAACATACATTTTCTCTATCCATTACTTCAGTCTTCAGTGTCACATGATCATTCAGAAATCTTTCTAATATGCTGGTTTGGTGCTTTAGAAATATTTATTATTTGTATCCATGTTTGGTTACATAATAACTTTCATTAAACTATTAACAAAGATTATATAATGCTTACAAATATCATTAAACTTTCAATTTATATGATCATGCACCTAAAAATCTAATGATCTAATCTTAAAAATGATGTTATGCAATGATTAAAATCATTTGTAGATTTTTTTTTAGAAATGCATGATCATATAAATTGAAAGATTAATGACATTTGTAAGCATATCAATTTACATTAAATAATAATCTGTTAATCATTATGAAATGTTTAATAAGTTAATAAGTAAACATTAACAACCACATTATCTCATACTTCTAACTATTTGAATAAATATGAACTAATGGTCCATTAAGCGTTATATAATATTTGTCAATGACTTAATAATGAAAGTTATTGTAAAGTGTTACCATGGCAGAATTTTAATTTTGGGTGAACTATCCCTTTAAACACTAACAGTATTCATATATCAGAGTGTTAGTTCTTGCCTCATGGTCTTATCGCCTCCTATCTGATCCAGGAGGTAATTATGAAGTCATCACTTTCTGTTGTTCTACACCTTTGAGATGTCATCTTTTGGCACAGAATAGAGCGACATGTTTTAATCTTTATCTCTTTCTTAACATCAGCTGTCAGAGCAGCAGCCTATTTCTCTCTCTCTTCCTTCCCCTCTCTCACTTTATATGGTGATGTCAGCAGCTTGGCCATCAATGCTTGGCTGTAACAGGCTGTAACTTGTCTTGTGCACCTTCCAGGTTTGTGAGTCGCCTGCCATCATTCTACAAACTCATGGACACCTGAAAGAATTAAAGGCACAGTTGACAGAAAAACACCCCAGAGTCTCATCTAGCCAGACCTTTGATTTATGAGTACAACAGGGCTATAAGCACCCCTTAAGGGAAATGTGCTTTTCACTGCTCCCATAGTGTATGATTGAAGGAATCTTTTTTTTAGTGAACATTGATGGATCAACATGTTCTGTGAGAAAATAAATCAAAGTTTTTTTTTTTTTTTTTTTTTAAATCTTATAAAATATATGAGGTGGCACACACTTGGGGGAAAAGGCTTACCAGCATGGGGCAAAAATCACCCAGTGTTGATACAAATGTTTTGCATAATACGCAAGTTAATCATAAAAAAAAAATCACTTCAGCAAAGTTTGTATTATTTTCTGTTTATTTTGATAAATAAAATCATTAGTTTTTTAATAATAAATATACTGTTATTAAAATATGTCTTTTTAAAAATACAGAACAAATATTTTAAAAGATTTGAAGAAGATCCCATAATAATTTAATGTGGCTGTACTTTGGGTTAGGGTTAGAAAATATTATATTTTATGGTATGATCAATATCATATTTATAAATATGTTTTTTTATATATATAAATATGGTGATTCTCTAATGCCGGGTACACGATTTTATCCCCGATTTTCACTCGCCGACAGTTTTGTGGAAATTACCGCCAAATTCCGAAATCTGAGACAAATCGCAACCGGTGATCATTCACATGAGTGAAAATAAGGGCTTGACAATAATTTTTTGCTCACCAGCCAATGTGGCTTGTGGTTTTACAAATTTAGCCACTCAGCATTTTCACTGGCCAAAATTTTAACATCGATACCTTGGGGAAAAACTTCCATATAGATGTTTTTTTTTATATTATCTCATAATTTGGCATCAGGTGTATTAGGCGGCTGTCACTTTAAGAATTGATGCACAGATCCATTGTACTGTTACACGTGTTCTCTTTCTCAACTGTTTACCTTTACTTAAAAAATAACTGACTGTGTTTACGTGAATACTTGCCAAGACTGGCATTTTGACATTTTTGTGTGTGTATTTGACTGTTTAAGCGCAATAAGCAGCGAAAAAAACCTCTATTTAAAGGTGGGGTATGTGATTTGCAAAACGGCCGGCAGATTTAAAAAATACACAACTCAAAACGTCCTACCTTCTTTCCTCCAACGCTGGCCCTGATTCGCTCGAGGGGGGTGGGGGGAGGGGGGGATGGTACGACCGTTTGATTGACGCACTTACTGTCCAATGATTCCAGGTGGTCTTGGAAATGATCGGCTGGAGTTTTTCGAGTCCTGCCCGTTCCACAGATGATTAAATTGCTTAATTTCCATTTCAGTGCTTCTAACTCAGTGGCTGTAAGTGGGTTAGGAATAGGATTTCAAGTGATTTTGAAAAAATGGTCAAAAAAGAAAATCACATACCCCACCTTTAATAATGAGAGGCGGCTTTATGTGCTGCACACTTTGGGTGTGAGCACAAAATCAATACGCGCAATCCCATGCCAAATTCAAGCCCTGTAACACCAACAAAATTTTGGCTGTGGTGAAAATCGTGTAGTGTCTATGATCAAAAATCATGATGATGGAAGACCATGAGAGAAGCGCAGATGTGTCTCAGATGTCCGTGAAATATTTAGCATGCTAAATATTTGGACCTGTCTGGGACTCAGAGTGCTGCAGTATGAAATGCGTTTTGACTGGAAATTACATCGGCAACGACCTACAGCCACTGAGAGGTCAGGATACAGTGCAAAGGAAAGTTCAGGGGGAGGAGTTATAGACCTGCAACAAAACACAGCAAGCATTGCTTCTGCAAGCAACTATTCTGTCCTTCATATTCTTGTCTCTTTTTCTTTTTCACTGCAAATCGGCAGACAGACAACTTTTATCACAAGCTTATTGCGTGCATCATTTTGACAAGAAGTAATACAGTCTCACTCCTGACCCCTCGTGATCATATGTTATTTGCTTTATCAATCCTTACGTGTGTTTGGTTGTGTGAAATGTGGTTTGTAGACCAGGCAAAGTTGTCAGTGATTCTTCTTATTAAATGTTGTGTAATGCTTGACCGATCCACCATGTAATATGCACACAACAGCAACTAAATGGCACCTGAGACTGTCAGGTTTTGTGAAAAGAGCATGGACTCAAGTGCAGGACAATGGGTATTTAATGATAATAAAATAAAACTGACTTGACAAACTGACTAGACTAGACTAGACTAGACTAGACTAGACTAGACTAGACTAGACTAGACTTGAAACACACGGTGTACATACGATGACTAACCTGCACAGGACTGCAAACACAGGGAGACTACCGTATATACCCGAATATAAGACGAGGTTTTTGTCCTAAAAATAGGCTGAAAAATGGGGGGTCGTCTTATATTCAGGGTCATCTTATATTCGAGTGGAGGAACCGATTGATAGCCTTTTTCTCCCGCGCCGTCGACTGACGAGAGCGCCGAGGATCTCGATGCGGCGCGGACGCGCTTGGAAAAAAACGAGCGCGTCGCTTTCATTATGAGCGCGCGCCTACATTTGAAATAACGAACTTGAGCGCGCAAAAGACGCGATATGTGAACGGGCGGGGGGGGGGGTCTCTGCTCGCTTGTCTCCATCCGCTCTGGCATCCTCTCTGAACGGCGCTTTTTCTTGCGCGGCTCGAGCAGAGAGAGAGAGAGAGCGGGAGCCGGATCGTCGTCGAAAACGGCCAGACGACCCCGCAGGGTTAAATCCATCCCGTCGCACTCAGGGCAGCCGCAGTCATGGCCAATCAGGAAGCGCATATGTGCCGGTCTCCGCCGACGAGCGGGCCTCTGCACGAGGCACAGGTGATGCGAGGCATTTGGAACAACGCCTCGGAAATTTGCTCTTAAAATTATTTTCTGTTGAAAACCAGATTTTTTCCACAAAAATCTATTTTTCCACAAAAATAAGTCTGGAAAATGGGGGGGTCGTCTTATATTCAGGGTCGTCTTATATTCGGGTATATACGGTAAATAGGGAGAGCAAACAAAGCAGGTAACGAGGGAGGACAGGTGGGGCAAATGAATCAATAATCAGGTAACAAGATGGGCGGGGTTAGACAATCGACAGGAGAGAACATGGCGCAAGGAAACGCATGACAATCCATGTGCTCACACCAAATGTGACAAACACATGAGCACATGGCCCGCAAACACAATCACCAGCCATGTGCCCCAACAAAACAAGACATGAACACGCAGCTAATGAGAACACTCATAACATAAGCCACGTGTTCACACAAAACATGACAACATGAAAGCACGCAGCCAGTGATAAACACAAGCTGCATGCAACACAGCACAAGACAAAACATGATATTATGAAAGCACATGAAACAAGGCACAGACAAGACAAAGCAGGAGTGTCAGGGCTCTGTCACAAACCCAAGAAATAGACGAGACAGAAGTGACAGAAGAACCCTGACCTGAGACAGTCGTGCAGTGTGAGATGAACAGTGATCCAATGACTTTGAAAATCATGCAGTGTGTACCCGGCATAAGGTGGACACCCAACTTAATAAATGATATTGACCATTTAAATCTAACCATGTCAACAAAAGGAAAAATCAGCCAGCTATTTATTATCATGTCAATAATGCCTTTAACACCAACAGTAGATCAAATTAGCACAGAATCAACTTTTCTATGTGCATAGAGAAACACGACTGTTTAGGAGAGTGCTGCTGTGAGTTTTACCATCTAGAGGTTTAATAAAATCAAATGCGCCTTTAGTCCCGTTGAAACCCTATATTCTGGCCAAGAACTATCCACTTTGACATGTAAACTTGTTACAAAGTTTCTCAAATAAAACTGAATATCTTTGGAAGATTTGAAGTCAAGAACTTGGTAAATAGCTCTCATAATAACAACCCGGTACCCTGTAAACACGATTTTCTGAGTGGGCTGATTGGAGATGGCGATCACAAGTGCTTCCCAGTTTTGTGTGCAATATGCATCAGATGGTCAATATGGTTTTGCTTTTTTGTCATTTTTGGAGCTCAACAGCATGGGGTTTACCACTGTGTACTTGCTAATGCATGTAGCACTTTATAACTCCTTGGTGAATTCCAGACGGTAGCCTCTCTAGGCTCATGAAACATGAGAGTTTTAAGTTTGGAAGTTTGCTTTAATTTGGGATTGCTTATTATCACCTACTGTGTTTTCAAGCCCTGTTACAAATTTAAACCACCACTTCCTTTTAATGTTCTGATTTCCATATTTGGTTTTTGAGAACAAAAGCAAAAGCATTTGAGTTGTCAAGCTCTTCTGCTATGCCTGGATTGATTGCTTGTCAGAAAAGTATGTCAGCTAAATGCAGCAGTTGTAAACAGCTGGAAGTCATGCAGAGTAAGGGTACAGATGAGTTTACATTAGCACTCAAGTAAATGACTCCTGGTATGAAATACTGTATGTCTGGACTATATAAGCTCAGCTTTCTTTTTCATAAACACTTTAGCAGTTCATGCTGTATTTTTACATGGCATTACATTTGAGGAGTTTATATTAGTGCCACTTTCCATTGCACGTCAATGTCCTGTGAATTTTTCGACCTATTAAAGATATAAAGGTCTTGACCTTTCTGACTGTCTTGTAATCATACAATGTAATAATTTTGATATAATTGACTGCAATAACATTCAATCAGTTGTATTAAAAAAACATTTTTAAACTTATAACTTATAACCCGGTTACAATATTATTTCCTTCATTACAAAAATGTAACATTGCTTAAATTGTTGCACCATTATTTAACATCATTTAGACCCTTTCTAGAGTGTCACATGAAGAAAAGTAAATGATATGTTACTATTATGTTGTTTTATTATATTTGAGATACTATTATAGTTTTTTAATATTTAGAAAAAAAAAATATTTTTATATTTTCTGTTTTCATTTTAATTTTAGTTCAAGTTTCAGTAATTTTGTTGTGTCTTTTTGTCAGTTTATTTTATTTCAATAATGACAACTCTGAATACTTTTAGCATATGCATAGCATATGCCCAGACAGCAACATAGTGTTGGCCCAGATCCGGCCCACATCTGGGCTGTGTGAAATCCACGTGTATCAGATGTGTGACGGATCTGGGCCGACACTATGTTGCTGTCTAAGATGTTATGGAATATGGCAAAGTTAATGTATTTGGTCTTGGCCGACTAGATCTGCTACACTGCTGCTGCTGCAGAGCAAGTGGTCTTGCTACTAGTAATAG
The DNA here is from genome assembly GCA_030578255.1 of Tiaroga cobitis. Taxonomy (NCBI): domain Eukaryota; kingdom Metazoa; phylum Chordata; class Actinopteri; order Cypriniformes; family Leuciscidae; genus Tiaroga; species Tiaroga cobitis. Next base: position 15,629,488 of record CM060609.1, read on the forward strand.
ATACACAGACATGCTGCTGTGAGCTTGTAAGATATGCTGCTGCTACATAAATAGACATACATAAATCTTACAGCAGATCTAGGTAGGTGGAGCTGGGGTAGGTGGAGGGGTTCAGAGGAACTCTGATAACATGCTAGAGGACTAGCCTACAGTGGACAATGAACCACACCATTTAAACGTTGAGCAAGCAATGTCATTGCAGGATCAGCAGAGGCCAGTCAGCTTGTGCCATGTGGTAATTATGAGATTACAGTTTATTTCAAGTAACAATTGTTTCAAATGGTTTTAGTTTATATTAACCCTGCTCTTTTACCCACATTATTTTAGGAAAATTGTCAATTTATTTATAGAAAAAATAAGTTTATAAATATCTACAACCTGTGTGTGTGTGTGTGTGTGTGTGTGTGTGTGTGTGTGTGTGTGTGTGTGTGCGTGCGTGCGTGCGTGTGTGTGTGTGTGTGTGTGCGTTGTGTGTGTGTGCGCCTGTGTGTGTGTGTGGTCTATTCATGGAAAGTGACCAGTGTTACATGTGTGTGTTTTTTGTGTAGATGGTGGAACAAAGAAGCTACGCAGTACTATCCGGCGGAGCACAGAGACGGGTATCGCTGTGGAGATGAGGAACCGTGTCACACGGCAGGGCAGTAAGGATTCAACAGATGGCAGCACCAACAGCAACAGCTCTGATGGAACGTGAGTGACATGGTGTCTCATTGTATTTGTTTTTTGTTTTTATTTATTTATTAATAACTATTTAAACAACAGTCCGTTGACACAGACTCCTCATCACAAACATTTAACCTGGAGATCACAAATCAGTGCATCCAAATGCATTTATATCTGAGTGAATCTCACAAAAACAATATGAAAACAAAAAGAAAATATTTTACATAAAATAAGCAGAGGGAGTACAACAGTATTTTTTAATTTTTTTATTTCACATTACGTTAATGAAATGTTGATGACAAAATGTGCTTTATTCTCATGAAAATAATTCAAATGTGGTATAATATGATTAGAGCTGCAACAATTGATAAAATTGGTAAATACTGTGTAATAACAGTTTTTTTTAAATAATGGATTACATTTTTAAGTACTTTTATAATTACCAAATATTTTTTTTTTTCATCTGATTAATTAATAAATAAATAAAATCAACATATCAATCGGTTATCAAAATAAGTGTTAGTTGCAGCTCTAAATATGATCAAATCTTGACAAGTTTCATACATCTATGTGTAATGTGAGGTATTTTCACATTAAATGATGAAGTACTTGGTTTCTCAGTACTATGTATTGCATTGTTTGAAAACAACCCTGTTTTGTATTGATGAGTTTGATAGATCACACATTTCACACATCTCAACGGGTGTATTTTAGGTTTATCTTCCCCACCACTCGCCTGGGCCCTGAGAGCCAATTCAGTGACTTCCTGGATGGCCTTGGTCCCGCACAGATAGTGGGACGTCAGACATTAGCCACACCGCCAATGGGTAAGACAGCTGCATACTGGGTAGAATACACTGAATACAGCAATTACACTTGTGTTAATAAAAAAAAGTTCATTTGCATTTTTATGCTAATTTCATATTAAACTGTCTTGACTCTTGGCAGTCCAATCAATTAATGTGTCAAGAGTTATTGTTGGAAAAAGTATATAGAAGGTCAAGTCGAGTATATTGCAATGTGTCTTTTAGGCAAAACAGTCTTTCACGCTGTATGCTTTTGTATAGTAGGTCACTGGGGTATTTTGTATGTATAGTACATTTTCATACTGAGCATAGTATACATAATGTAGTAGAAATAATAGCCTACTATGCTATCCTTTAGCATTCTGTGGAACTCAGCTGATTGTCAATGATTTTGTCTGCAAATTGACGCAGATCTGATAAATGTCAATCTTTGCAGGAGCCCATGTTGACTGGACTTGTTAGATTTAATAATAGCCTATATATCTCATTTCCGTTTCAAATCAAATATCAAGGCATAAACTCTCAGGAAGGTTATATGTTATTCTTTGTCTCCACCTGCTGTTGAATTATCCCATTGCAAGATTTCTGCACAGAAATGAAAGTTTTGATCATAAGCTATGGTTTTCTCTGTGTAGGTGATGTTTACATTGGTGTGATGGATAGAGGGGGTCAGTTAGAGGTTGAGATCACGCAGGCCCGAGGTCTGACCCCTAAACCAGGCTCAAAGACCATTTCAGGTAACCCACGATTAAAAATGAGTGTGTTGAATCATTTTATCCACATGATTTGTTTGGTAAGGCCATAGAACACTGTTTCATAATTGGATGATTCCTTCTCTATCAGCAACATATATAAAGGTTTATGTTCTGGAGAATGGAATGTGTCTCGCTAAGAAGAAAACCAAAGTGGTGAAGAAAACCCTGGATCCAACCTTCCAGCAATCCCTGATGTTTGACGAGAGCCCACAGGGGAAAGTGCTACAGGTATTACAAATCCAAATCACTTCAGCTATCCTTCACAAACTCATTCTTCAGAAAACAGCATACAACATCTAAATATCCAGTGGTCGCAAAAAAAGCATTTAATGGAATAAAAAGTTTTTAAAAAAATCTTGCAGTCTTGAATTTGTTGATGGAAAGACAGGAGACGCTGTTTAAAGTTCAAGGGGCTTATTTTGTGGTTTTTACACTGTTCATATTCTGTACAGTCTATGCAGTATAATTATTATTATCATTATTTAAATGCTATACACCCCTTTAAGAAATCTTAGAATATTGAATATCATCAGTAGCTAACCAAATAACATGTAATATTATCAATTAATATTCATAATCATAAAAATGTCCTAATTCATAATTATATTCTTTAATTTTATATTTTATATATTCTAATTAAGTCTAATTACTATTTACACAGAATGTAGTGTAATTGATTTGGTGTTAAAACCTTGCTATTTAATATAATTTATTTTTTTGTTTTTTGTTTCGTTAGAAAAATTATTCAATTATTTTTCATATTTGCAATAAAATGCTTAGATTTGAGCATTTATTTTAAAGACATAGGCCTACACCATTCAAACATTCAATTGTCTATTTTGAACACATTTTAAAATGTGATTTTTTCCTGTGATGGAAAAAGCTGAATTTTCAGCAGCCATTACTCCAGTCTTTAGAAATCAAGCTGTTTAATAGTTGTATGGAAACCATGATAGTTGTTTTGATTCTTTGATTAATAGAAAGTTCAAAGAAACAGCATTTGTTTGAAACAAATCTTTTGTAACGTTATAAATGTCACTTTTGATTAAAGCTGCAGTAGGGAGTCTTGAGAAAACGTTAACTTAGCCTGAAAATTTGAACAAGCACAACTTCCAGCTCCCACCCCCTTGCTCTCTGCTGCGCTACAGCCCTCCCTCCACAGCTCGTCCTCCACAGCGGAGCCTGTCGTGAACACGCAGGCTAGTAAACAGGGCCACCGATGACGGCGATAAAAAGTTATATGGCACATTCACTAATAGGGACTAAACGTCAATAATATGCTTTACATTGACTATGGCCAGTGTTGGGGGTAACTCATTACAAGTAACTTGAGTTACGTAATCAGATTACTTTTTCAAGTAACTAGTAAAGTAACGCATTACTTTTAAAATTTACAACAAAATATCTGAGTTACTTTTTCTAATAAGTAACGCAAGTTACTTTGTTTTCCCCTTTATTGACTGACAGCTCTTCTGTCCTAATGTTGAGACAAATCGAAGTGCAGAGGCGTTGTGTGTAAACATGATGATTATTATAGTTCTAGATTAAATGTAAGCATGGATTTACTCATCTCACTTGCACAAAAAAGATTCAATATTCCTCAAAATGAATAAAATCAGTGAAATGCAGAATCAGAACACTATGCAAACCTCCAATACCTAAATATGTTAAATAAAACAAAACATTTTTTATGCATTTAATCTTTATTGACCAAAGTACTTGCTTCTGACCTCCGATTTTTCAGTTAAACCATAAGCAAAAATGACTATAGATTTTTTTATATGTTTTTATTGGTAAAGTAAGTGTTCAAATTAGTTTCTCCTGCATCCTCTTCTTCTGTTACCCAGAACAGCAGCAGCTGAAAGGTTTGTTTGAGCGGCGCCCTCTACTGAACACTACTGTACTCTACTGTACAGGAGTAAATCTGCATTTCCTTCAGTCTGAGGCTTATTATTTTACTTTTGGTGTGAAAGGGTCTTTACATTTGCCCAAAAATATATCTTTTTTGGTATAAAAAAACAAGCCCAGCCCAGGTGGAAAAAAAGTAACGCAAAAGTAACGTAACACATTACTTTTCTAAAAAAGTAACTAATTAACGCAATAAGTTACTTTTTAAGGGAGTAACGCAATATTGTAACGCATTACTTTTCAAAGTAACTTTCCCCAACACTGACTATGGCCTGCCCATACTTTGACTACAAACTTGGTCCTCAAATCATTATGTATTTTCCAATAGCCTACATGTAACTTTATAACGTTGCATTCTTTCTATAAGTTATAAATAGCTAGTAAGATAACGTTAATATAACGGTAACTAACGTTACAGCATGTAAGTAATTATTCTAGCAATATATAATGCTAGATAAGGTGTGCTAGTACATTATTTCAGCAACATGACAAGCCAGTGAATTAGCAGGTTTCAATTGTTGCTTATCAGAGTGCGTGACATTTTATCTACATGTTATGCGGCTAGAGTTTTGACACCGAGTCAATGGGCTCTGTGTAATTCTTTCTTTTTCGGTTGTTTATCGTCATCAGTCTTTTTCCTTTTACCTCTTTGTTTTATGAGCAGGTGTCACTCGAGAATTGGCAGTTTAGGTTGTTTCTCCGTCATAAGCACAGCTGCAGCACGCCGGCAATCTTGAGTTTGAACGACGGCTCGCGCTCCGGCGCTCGCGCTGTGCAAGCGAGGGGTGTGATCAGCGCGTACACGAGCGTGATTGACACTGCTAAGAGATGCCTCCTGGCTCTCATTGGTTGTTTCTGACCGGGAGCGTGTATTTCTTGCAAATGGCAATAGGACCACTGGGAGGAGCCAGAGAAGCTTGATTTTTACACAGATTATCTGTCTCATATTCTACTGTCAGGACATAATGACAGTTTTAGCAAATACATGTTTTCAAAAGTTACCTACTGGAGCTTTAATTGAATGCATCCTTGCTGAATAAAAGTATTAATTTCTTTCAAAAAATCTTACTGACTTTAAACTATAAAACTAAATATGTATATATATTTATATTATGTATATAATGTTCACAATTAAGACAAAAAGTACATTAAGACATTCACATTTTTAAGCGTCTCTTAAGCACCCAGAGCATAAGACAAACTAAAAAATGTATAAATCTCATTACATAAGAAACTTTCACACCAAGTGCAAATGCAATATTTGGGGCCGCTGCATACTAAATGTGTCCATTTATCCTCACTAGGTGATCGTGTGGGGAGATTACGGCCGCATGGACAGCAAGTGTTTCATGGGAATGGCTCAGATCCTCCTGGATGATCTCGATCTGTCATCAATGGTGGGCGGCTGGTACAAGCTCTTCCCCACCTCCTCTCTGGCGGACCCCAGCATCGGCCCTCTGACACGCCGACTCTCCCAGTCCTCGCTCGAGAGCGCCACCAGCCCCTCGTGCACCTAGACACATCCATGTCCCCGTCTTAATATGCCTGTGTTCTCTATCTCTACGTGTGTATCTTCGTTCAATATACCCCGCCACCGACCCCAAAAGCATGAACACACACTCTGATAGATACAGCCAAACTCGCCCGGGGCTGGAACGCTCCTCTTTACAGACACAGATTTTAAGAGTTGGATACAAATCAGGCATGACACACTTAACACACAAACAGATGGATATGGATGTAACCAGCAACATGCGATTGTAGGGGCGTCCGGAATTGGCCATGGCTAGTTACATGCAGATCCATTGTTCGCAGGTCAATCAATAGGGGCATTTAATAAATCTGCTGAGAAATGCTCCTGACAATGTAGCATTTGTGTTTACGTCATGTCACACAGGGAGCAGAATGGGTTCTAGCAGTTCCAGACCCTCAAGGGTCAATCATTTCTCTATGCCAAACCCGAAGTTTTATTTTTTAAAAACCAAAGCAATTCTTATTATCTGTAGTGTTATATTATAGAGTATGGATATGTAGCAGAGTCAATGACTTAGATGAGATGCAAAAAAAACCGACGTGTTAGAAAAACTCACTAGACTACATACACAATTAAACTTTTAAAGGGCAGGGCTTTACCTCACAGGTCAGGTTATTTATTAGAAATGCACACAATTCATGTCGCATAAAGTAGCGTATTCTTTTTTTTTCTTTTCTTTTTTTCGGAGAGCTCAATAAATAAATATATAGATCGATATTTGTGTTCATGTATTAATCGACTGCATTCTGCACGTTAACTCGCAACCCTTGTTCAGCAAAATATGTAAAGTGATATTTAAGCTTGCCTTTAAAATGATGTAGATGGTAGGTTATTTATTTTGCTAATGTTTTAATCTCACTTTTTGTCTGAACAACACAATCTGCACCGAGCTGCAGACGTAGAACCCTCTGAAGGAGAACCAACTGTCCTGTTAAACCAGCAACCCTTATACACAGCTGCTGCATTGTGGGATATGCCGAACGTTGTCCGCTGGCAAGCAAGAAAACGTTTCTTGTAGCAAGTAGTGAAGATTTTTGGAAAGTTGAAGCCTCGTTATACTTTACCGCCTCAAGTAGTTTTGGGTTTCGTTCTACCAGCATATGGATCTGAACTGTTAAATGTCTTTTCCGTTTCCTGTTAAACTCAGGAGGTCACGCTGAACAAAAAACAAGTACACGACTATATGAGGACTGGTGATGGAGTTGCTCGCTCAACAGGATCTTGAAGCCCAGAACAAACGGTATTCTGTAAACTGCTGGACACTTTTATTTTTCTCTATGAACTTTGCCATTGTGGCTATTCCTGACCAATCAGCAGTCCTCTTTAGCTGGGTGGCTCTAGATGGCTTCTTCAGTCAGTCGTTGGTGTTACAGAGACATTTGGAAGGAAAACAGCACTGTAGGTAAAATACAAAGTGTTCATCACACTCCTGTCAGCCTCCTCTGCACATCTAGATTTGTTTTCATAGTTCTTCTGAATATATCAGATCGGTAGCTTACAAATCATAGGATCACTGTACCAGTACATCAGATTTCAGTTTTTCAGTCACATCTTCTGCAGAGATGATGGTAACACATATACAATTATTAATATGTGACAGTATCAATAAGAACCAGAAAAATTATTAATAGTTCCCATAATATGGATCATTAGCCAAATCATTAAAGACGCTTCTATAATTCAGTCTGTTCAAAGTCTAAATGTTGTTTGATTTTCTGGTTTGCATCATGATATGCATGATCTGCTTCTAAAAGCAGACTATGAGATCAGCAAACCGTTTCATCTGATTTATCATTTTGAAACGTTTGAAGTATTTTAATATTTTGCTTTGCTGTACAGCTGTCTCTACTGAAACTTTGATACAATACTTTGCTCTTTCTTATTATCTTCATAACTTGCAAATACATTCAAGTTAAAACTATTTACCCATGCCAGTCATGACTGATTTGACATTTTAAAATATTTTATTTTCCAGCCCGTCGTTGTTCTTCAAGCTCAAAAGTTTTGCCTTTAAACATACAAAACAAGTCTAATTCTCACACGCATTTCTTGCTCCTTATGTATTTGCACAAGTTTGATTGTGTTGCACATTTCTCTTTTCCACTAACAGACAAATGTCTGTACATTAAATTAGGTACTAACTAAATATGAAATTAAATTGTTTTACTGTACTAAAAACAAATTGTATTTCCAGCTGAATGTTTGTCCTTGGTAAACACTATGAAATGACTATTAGATATTGATATTTTTTCTATGTGATTTTACGTACATTGGAATATGGGATTATATGTGTCCCTTTACTGTACAATGAAGTAGTTACAAATCTTGCATTTTTGCAAAATGAAGAGTCTGAATGCATGAATATTTGTACTGTACTGCTCTATTTTTTCAGGTGTAGTGGATGGATATAGTTTGTTGCAATCCATAGCTAAGCCAAATGCAACATCAAAAAAAAAAAAAAAAAAAAAAAAAATAGATTTGCAGCTTCCAACTTGCTGTGGTTTGGATGCGTTTCGATATTTTAACATACAATGGGAATGATCAGATCTGTTTTGTTCTGACAGTAAAAGGATACAGTTATCAAATGCTTCTGTGGTTTGTTGATAATCTATAAATACAAATATTTGTACAAAGTATGATGTTGTAACTTCTGAATAAGATGCCAGAAAAGTCACTAGCATATGGTTTGTTTAAATGCGTGGTGTTGTATCAGAGTACTTGATGCTTTTATATGCGAGTCCACTTCATTCTTTCCAGGTCATATACATGCAAAGTTTTTTTTTTGTTGCAGTTTTATGGCATACACAGTTTATATGTGTGTGTAAGTAGGTGACACCAGCCTGACTGGGGAATGATCTTAATACACTGAATACAGATCAATGTTATGTTATGTTATGTTATGTTATGTTATGTTTTGTTATGTTATGATGTTCAACAAGCATAGCCGATACAGTTGGAGGTCTACCTGGTATTCATTCTTACATTTCTTATTTGCATTCAGAAATGGACAGTAGATTGTAAAACTGAGAATGATGTGTGACTTTGAACATTTTTATGAAATGTTGCTTCGCCGGGTACTGTATGATGTATATAAATGATATAAATGTTGAGAGATTGCTTTAATTTCCAAAAGGAATGTAATCTCCCTTTACAACTATCTGGGCCATTTAAACCCTTGTGAAGTCTTTTTATGAAACCCTGTTTTTGTCCGTTTGTGAACAAATATAAGGATTATTGAGGCAATATCTATCTTATTTTTGTAAAATTTATTATTTTAAAGGGTGGTCTGCTAGATAAAAGGCGATGGCTTGTTTATTGCCTTACTTGTGAATTATTATTATAAAGCCTTGGGTGTTTTGCTTCGATATCACTTTACTAAAGTATCTCTAACTTGAATGTACATATTATATATTTAATTTCATTTTATTGCAGGTTTTATTTGTTTTACAGAGTCTGAATGACACAGTACATCAATGACACATCATTTCCCTGTATGTGTTGATGTTTAAAGGCTTACATGAGCACAAGAACCCGGGGGCCTCTTTTATAAAATGTTGTGTAGAAATCGTCCAAATCCTTTACTTGAGAATGGCGAGAGGCAAGATTTGCTTAGATTTCCAAATACTTGCAGTACTCCGACTCTCTACCACAAGGAAAAGTGTGTATGTCTGCTTAGACCCTGACGCCGCTAAGCAATTTTCCACATAAAATGTTTATAAACATGAACATTGGCGTGGATTTTAGCATACGCACAGATTTGAACTTGGAGTGCGTACGCTAAAATCCCCACCAACGTTCATATCACTTTGACTTAATATACATATATATGTATATATATAAATGAGGCCCCTGGTATCTAATTCAATCTATTTACTAATCTATTTGCTATCACAATTGTTTTGAGTAGCCTATTCGGTTTTTGGAAAAACATAAGATCGATATCAGATATCAGTTGAAACATTCAGAGCATGTTTGTTTTTAGTCATTTACATTTAGGCCTACTTTTTTTGAGATTTGTACAATTAAGTGAAGAAAGCCTGCATTGTATTTTCTCAAAGAGCCATGCAGTGTCTTTAAAAAAAAAATTTGTTTGTGATCACACTTAACTAAAACATTGAATAATAATAATAATAATTAGAAAAAAATTATATATATATATATATATATATATATATATATATATATATATATATATATATATATATATATTATTTCATTTATATTATATGATTACAACGTCACATTTATTGTACTCTTGGGTCAGACTTAAAAGACTGTCATTGGCAATTTATTTATTTTGCAAATGCGAAAAGATGGTCATTTGTAGTCTGTTTTCTCATTCATGTAGCAAAGCTTTTAGCAGCTCTTTTGTTGTTGCCATAAACCAGCCATTCATATTATTCATGGTATTGTTAACCGCACAAGACACTGTTAGGACATGCTCACCTTCGCAGAGCGAGGTTTTCAACTTTCATGAGAAATGTAGCTACTTTGAAATCCATTCCCATTGCATCCATACATCTATGTATCCTTAACCCACTATGGTTTAAGTCTTGCACTTTGGGAGAGCATGATCAAAGATTTATAAGAGATGGGTAGACCCCAAAAATTATTCGAGCTGACTGTGCACTGCTGTTTAGGAATAACAGAATGGTAAAGAGCTGTATGGGGAAGCTGTAATTTTATACTTGTGCTTTGTAAATGTTTTCTATGTGCAGTATTTGATAATGTAAAACTGGTATTTTTGTGGTTTGTACGCTGCAGAATTATTTAAGGTGCACGCAGTTTTGTAAAAAAAAAAGGATGGGAAACTTTGAAAAAAATAATAATTTTGACTGAAGCCTGTATTTGCATGCATATTGACTGCTGGAACCTGGACGTCAATAAATTTTATTTGAATCATCCATTTTTGTGTCTGAATGGAAGGATTATCATTAAATTGCTTATAATAAAGGGCTATATAGGCCTACTACTTGGCAAAATAAATAAATAAATAACTCTCCCACAGTCTCCCACACCAGCTGTTTCCCAACATATGTAGGCTACATTTTAAAAACACACTGTCATTTTATTTGGCAAATGAGAACCTGGCAGATATGTTCAGCAATACAAAGTAAATCAGTAAGAATATGTACATAAGAAAGTCAAGTGTATGCTAAGTGCAGTTTTACATGTAGGCCCATCTCACAGCATTTGAAGTGAAATGTCTACAAGACAGCGCTGTACTATAGGACAGTTCAGAAACTGAGCGCATCCTCTTTGAGGGTCCACTAGAGGGACTGCATCCATCATTCATTTGGCCCAAACTGTAAGTAGGAAAACAAAAGTGTGAATACGATCCACTGAAATTGGCAGTTTGATTGGGCCAGTCCCATGTCTTCCTCTTGCATGCCAAACCATGGTCTCCGTTTGCTCGGACCAGAAACACGTTTTCTAAGGTCCTGGTTGCACAAAGTGCAGGTCTGTGCCTCACGGAGGCGCCGCTTTCCCGTTGCAAAAGTGACTCGATGGAAAACGGGCTGGTAAATTTCTTTTCTGCCTCAGGACGTTTGCAGGTTGCCCTTTCCGTCGCCACATTCTTAGAGGGAATTTCGATGTTTCCATAAAGGTCAGGAAAGACGTCACACAAACCACGGAAGTGTCGTCGCAGGATCTTTGGCGTGATTTTACTATCATCCACTTTCCAAAAGTTGCGCTTTGCATTTGGGAACTGCGGATTTATAGGTACCTGAAAATTTGAAGGGAAAACATATTTAATAAAAGTCCACTAATAATAATATAGCCTAATACTAATAATAATAGTAATAAGAAAAAAAATACCTACCTTTACAAAACAGTTGTTTGATGATAAACAGACTCTGATATTATTCTCAATCCCTTTTCTATCCCCATCCACAAATATCGTCACTGCATTCATTAACTGATGGGAAGGACAGGCTATAATTAAAATCAAATAAAAACAATAGCCTATTGTAGGCCTAATAGCCTACATGTTTCTGATTTTACTTTTTTAGGCCCTATATATATAAAGAAACCTATAGGAAAGTGGCTTATTGCTTTTAAAATAAAATTCTAAAAGACAACAACATTGAATAAAAGTTTGCACTGTCTAAATCAGAAATTGAACCCAGGACACAAGACCTTATTCGCAGCAGCGCCATCTTGGTATAGGCCTAGCTTAATTTCTTCAGTGGTTGTAGGCTACTGTAATTGAATGTGTTTTTTGGATTGTTCTGCTGATAAAACACTGACGTAATATCTTTACTAAGACATTTCAGTTGACAGAAAACTTTAGACAACATGCTGTGGAGAATTATAGGCGAAGTGATCTATGAGCTTTACAGCTTTTTACAGCGGATGCAAACACGGCGTCTATCCCTCACAGCGCTCGTTTTCATTCCTGTCATGACACTGCTCTAAAAAAGGTATATTCTTCCGTCAAGTAGTTTTTTTTTTCAACAATGAATAGCATGTAGCATAGCCTAGGCTACAATACAACAAAAAAAAAAAGAGAGAAAGGGGGAGAAAAAAAGAGCTACATATTGTTGAAGCATATACATAGTGTCCCATCTCAGCATATAGGCTGCTTCTTATATTAAATTGTTAAATGAACATAGGCATATAATTGATACCGCAAAATATGTACAACTTACCTCGTAAAAGGTTAATCTTTTCTCAGGTGCGTTTTGAATGACATAAGCGATCAGACCCAGGTACGTCATTTTCTGTTTGGAGTATCTCTTGTATTTTCGCCTGACCACCAGCATGTCTGCGCGCTCTTGCTGCATCTCTGAGAACATCTGAAGTGAGCTGCTAGTGTCGACGAGTGTCTGCCGTGGAGTTTGTCGGTCTATATGAAGAACGACGTCTATAGTAGATGTAGATGTGCATTCCTCATTAATGGCTCTTTTACATAATTGATGGAGGAGTTAATTCGTGGGCGGGCGGGCATGCCTGGACCACCACAGTTGGCTATAATGTTTACATATTGTAACATGCACACACCTGAAATAAAGAGTTTGAAAATATAAAGAAATATGTATGTCAAACATAAACTCAAATTTAGAGACACAATCTTAATAATCAAACAAACTAAAATTGTATTAGTTACGTTGTATGTAGTCTAAATGGTCTTACTATTATTTAAAAAACTAAAAATAAATATATATTTTATTAAAAAATTACGCCATTATTTGTAATCTTTTTTTAGATTAAATTAATGTAAAATCAAACCTAATGTTATATGATGGGATTGTTTAAGTTGTTCAGTAGGCCTATGGTTGTTACAGTATGATTTCACACAGCCCTGTTCCTCTGTTCCATGATTTAGGGCTATATCACATTTCTAAATCTCAAGTTTTTTTACAAGGAGAAATAATAATGTTGACCAAAAGTTGCTTTGTAATCACAGAACAATACAAGCTTATTAGCTAACAAAAAAGTAAACCAATTGATTTAATTCAAAATGTGAATTAGCCTACCAACATTCCAATGTTTCTTGTCAGGAGACATGAATTCACACGTGACATTCATGTGCAAATTAAATAATTCATAAGTGGCAATGAGTCCATTTAACTGACTTGTTCACAACCTCTTTAAATGATAAATGCATTTAAAATACAAAACAAATGAACTAATGAAAAAATTAACTTATTTATTTATAAAGTTATTCTTTGCTTAATATGAATAGGCCTAGATATCTTAGGTAGAACCATAGGCAGTAAAATAGGGTAGAACCGCGTTTTCTAAGTTAGTGGTTGCACAAAGTACAGGTGCCTCGCGGAGGCGCTGCTTTCCCGCTGCAAAAGTGACTCAATGGAAAACGGGCTTATTTTCTGCCTCAGGACTATGGAGGACCAAACCTACAAACACTAAAAATGAATAAATAAATACGCGAAGAAATGTAAAAAAAAAACACACAAATAAATGACTATGTATACTTTTATTTCCCTATTTATGTATAATTATATATTTTCCCACATTTTTTTTTTTTCATTTATTTATTTATGCATTTATTTATTTCCACTTTTATTTATTTATTCATTTTTAGCTTTTGTAGGTTTGGTCCTCCATACCTATCTATCAGTGGCGTAGGTTTGATTTTGAAATTGGTGGGGACGGGGACATCAATATAAATATATTTTAAGTTTCGATCGAAATTATTGCTAGGGATATATCAGTGTCACTGGATATTGGTAGGGACACGTCCCTAGCGTCCCTACTAAATTCTACGCCCCTGCTATCTATAATGAAAGAGAGGCTATGAGAGAGAGGTAGGCCTACATAAGAATATTTCCTGATAAAAAATGTAGGGGTGTGGTTAAAATCAGTCTCAGCCAATGGACTAAAACACACACTAAGTTTCATGATTTAAAAATAAAATATTAAAATAAATCACAAAGATATTTTTAAGAACAGCAATGGGGGGAAAAAAAAGAAAACAAAATCATCTAAATCTAAATCATTTTCACAAGTTGAAATTTAGGGGTTAGGGTTCGGGACCACCTCCCAATGGAAAGTAGGCCTACCCAAGAAATTATGATTTTAAATATATTAAGCTTACTAATAGGCCTATTTTAAATACTATTGTGGGACTCAATAGATAATAGAAGGATCTTCGTAAACATCTAAAATGTGAATACTTAAATGCTTTTTAAATGTGTTTTTATTTTTTGTGTGGTTGTCGGACAGCAGTTTGCACCAATTTTGTAGAATGGCCCATATATGAAGTAGATGGGCATTCCTCATTATTAATGAGGAATGCTCAAAATGTCTCTTTTGTAGGCTAATTGATGGATGTGTTAACACATGGGCGGGCATCACAGCTGTATTAGCTGTAGATGTTTAATACTGTAACATAGACCTATACAACATTGTAGCCTAAGTTGGAACATTGAGAATAAATTTTATAAAAGCATGAATATTTAAAAATTCCAAACAAACATGGACTCAAAAAGATTTGAAATCGCGCTTTAGATTTTAATCTGGCGCTGTCGTCATGTCGCTGGTCGTGACGCAGAATCAATGGAGAGTGTGGGAGGACCAAATAATCGAGAACGTGCTAGGTAGTTCAATTCATTTTACAGAATCGATTCCTTTGAACACATCATTTAATAAGTCATATTCAACAACCGATTCAAGATTCACTGAGAACACTGATGCATGTTAGGGAAAGGGAATCCCCCCAAGTTGTATTTAGAATGTTCCATGTATTATTTATTTAAAATATGCTGGTAGGCTTTTTTTATTATCATATTGTTGATTAGCATATGATGTAATTTAGGCCAACAATGGCTATATTGTGTTGAAACTAATTTTGCAACATTCACAGTTTACCATTACGGTAATTTGAAACATGTTAGTCTAACAATTGTTAGTAGCCTAACAATAGATATACTAACAACAATCTAAATAATACGTGATATCCTAATAATAATTATTATAATTATTGTTTTGTTTTTATTTGCACTATTTATAGTAGGCCTATAGCCACACACAACTATTTTTTTAATATACAATTGTAGGCTTAATTAATACTATTGCACATGACAGCCAATTAAAATGTGAAAACTCACTTAGGCCTTTTTTGTCTCAAATGAAATTAAAAAAAAAAATTTAAAAGAAGAAGCAAACTTTAGTGTCTAGACATGTCAGGATTTTGTCCAAGCATGAAAGCAAAAAACGCCAAACATTAAGTTGCCTATGCTGTTCCATTATTAACAGTAGCTGTTTTCGTCCAAATTTAAAAAAAACATTTGTTCTTTAAAAGTATCAAGTTTTAGTCACACTGATTTGTCCGTTCATTTGACGAATCAAACGTTATTGTTTGTTAGAACTCCGGCAAATTGATCTGGTTGAACCATTTGGTTTTGCGAATCGGTTCGTCTGATTCACGGGAAAGAACTTCGAACAGAACGATTGGCTCGCGAATCGGACATCACTACGATCGCATGGCGAGGCTTGAGTCACTCAGACATTGTAGATTATTTACTGGAACCTTTCGGTAAGTAGAATTAAGGCACAATCTTTCGCAATCTATCTTAATAAATGCGTATTAGATGTTAAAAACTGACTGTTGAAAATAGACTTGATGAGCGACCAGAGCATTTATGATGAGCATCTATGATGAGCATTTAAGCGGATTGTGTGGCTGAGGAGCCTGGAGGGTGTTGCCCGAATACCGGCTTTCTGTCGGAAATCATGGTTGGCAGAGTTATCAGTGTAGTTTTCGGTTATTTTTTTTTAACTGAATTATAGTAGGCTAGCTGTAAAGAACATTTTGCATAAAAAGCTGTGTTAATGTGCTTAACATGCTGTTTTGTGGGATATGTCGAGACCAGGTCCGGGGGAATCCAGCATAAATTAAATGTTACAGGATTTTATTAAAATAACAAAGACTATACACGATTTTCGTTTTAAAATGAGGTTTAATAATTTTGTATTATCAGTCTATAACGTTAGGCCAGTTTCAACGGTTTAGGGCGACATCTTGTCATTTTTCTGTCCACGTCTCTGTCGTTAAAGCTTCAAATTGAACCCTATGAAGTAGGCTACTTCTGTGGGGGAAAAATAGACCTAACGTATATAAGATTAAAAAATTGGTCGTGTAACTTTTTTTCCCCATGATAAGAACCCTTAGGTATTTTCGCTTTTTTTATAGGAGAGTAAACATGTCTTTCTACCCATACCATCGCATCATCTGGTTAGAAACCGGAGTAATTCAGCCAGGTCACCCACATCTCAGATTCATATTTTAGTCAGGATTTGTGCCAGTTACATAAGTCTTTTGACTTTAGAGGGATGCTGAACAAGGTAATTTCTTCTATTATTGAGTGATGACATTTTATGCATTTACATTGTGTTTGGTTCCATTATTAATAGCAGAAAGTAAGACACCCACCCAACAGGTCATTCACAATTCAGACTGATAATTCACAGATTTACAGATTACTTTTTAATTTATCTTACACATTTGACTGCTATGGTTGCACTTTGTCTACATTTTCATTTCAGGTAGGCCTATTTGTTGTCAACTCTGTTTGCTATAGTTTTGCAATTACAAATGGCTTTTGTAGAGAAATGGCTCTCACATGTTTTAACTAATGTCTGCTTAAAGACTGGAGGCAAAGCTGTTTTCTGCAGAAGAAAATGTTTTAGCCGAGCAAGTCAGCTGTTTTCATCAGAAATGCATCACATTTACGCTCCAAGCCCGTGGTATTTTTGTCTGCTTGCTTTGCACATTGTTTTTCATTCTCTACATTGGACTTCTTATGTGGTAAGAGAAAGACCAGCACATTCTCAGGACCAAGAATTCTGCAGAGCTTTCCCCAAGAGGGTCCCGATCCTCAAATAAATACTTCCACATGACCTTCAGTCCGTGTGCCAGAAAGAGCTGTTTCTGCACTCTCAGTGACGTACAGGATTCCTTGAGATGTCAGTGACTGCTCTTTTTTTGCATTGCGGTTTTAGCTATATGGAGCTCCTCTTTTGTTCAATTCCTTGGGAATTTTATTTGCCCTGAGCTGTGGTCTATAAAACTTGATCGCGAGGTTGTAGTGTGCCAGGGAAATGTAGATCTCATCTGCCCTGGATGACTATGACCAGGCACTAACATCTTACATGAAAGAAAAACTTATGGAGCTCCTTCCTAAAGTGCCAGAGGTGGTGTTTGTCAATGGTAGGGGTCACGGAGCTCTTTAGCCTTATCATATCCGAAAAATCGTTGTGTATTCTCTCTAGGTTTAGGACTTTGATAGTTACCAGCCCCTGCAGAATGAAAAGGAATAAACATGCTCCTATCTCCAGCTTTGAAGTATGTGCCAAAGTTGGTGAGCATCAGTCAGCACTTAACCCCAAACCGGATATGGGTCATGCAATTATCTGTTTGATAAACAGTTGTTAGCCACACACAGTGTGCCAGGCTGTATGCCAATTTGCACTTAGCCGCAGGTGATTTAGGCTAATTTATGTTCCAGATGTTACTCATTTATGTGCTGATAAGATGCGACTTGTGCATCTTTGTGGGGCGAATGTCAGTGCAGAGCATTTAACATGCATAGTAGTATATATATATATATATATATATATATATATATATATATATATATATATATATATATATATATATATATATATATATATATTTTTTTTTTTTAATTCAATGCATTTATTAGCTTAAATTGGACAGACTATAAATATTACATTATTAATATTAACTCATGTTGTCATTGCATGCATGCATTCTTGTGCACAAGAACATATTTGCTTAGGCACATGACTCTTAAAATGACTACGATTTGACAGGTTTTCACTGTTTTTCTCAGGTTTAGTTGCTGACTCTAAGCTGAAGTGGGTTTGGTAGTCCAGGTGGTTTGTCTGCTGTTCATTTGTGTGTGAGAACTCTATTAGTTCAATAATGCAAGTATTCTTGCAGGTGCACATGAGCGCAGCACACACAGATGTATTGAACTGTGGGTACATCCAATTTCACTCAAACAAATAACATCACGCAAATCAATCAAAAACACTCTCCAGCCGACTGGAACTTTATTCATGTCTAGTGATGGAATTCGATTGGGAGCTTAATGTGAATTATTGGTCATCTGCCCATCCAGAAAAAAAAACAGTTATGAAAATTTGTGCCTTATTGGAAGTGAATTGATTTCTGCTAACATTCCTTAAACAGTTTCAAAGAACATGTCATGGAAAATATCATTCAGGAAATAGGGGTGGGTGATATACGGTAGACACGGTTAACCGGTAGAAATTTGTCAACCTGTAAAGATTTTTGACTATCGTCTCAATCGCGGTTACGCTCATGTGACATTGCTGTGCTGCGCAGTAGCAGTAAGCTGCGAAAGACAACTCATTTCAGTGCGTGCTCTTTGCGCGAGAGACGCGTGACATGAAGCCTTTGCTCATAGAGCACGTGAAAACTGAACTCAGTGCTTTTTGCGCCTAATTGGGCTTGAACGGTTAAATACACATATGTGTTAAAGTGAAGTCATGTCTTAAGTAAACGTAAGCAGTTGAGAAAGAACTGAGAAAGAACAACGCACGAGTATGCATCCGTGCAGTTGGTCTTAAAGTGATAGCATCCAAATGTAGCTGCTGTCATTATTAATGTTATTCAAACAACAAAAAATAGAGAAAATCACTCACTGCTCTTCACTGAATCACTTTTGTAACTTTAAAAAGAATAAATGTAGGCTATATTATTTAATTTACACAGTAAATACCATGCATTGAATTTTTTTTATACATTTAATTATACATTTTATGTAGTAGGCTATTTCTAGTGCTTGAGGTTTTTCAGGTAGGTCCATTTCATTTGTGTCTTTGTTTTATTGTAGTTGGTTTTCTTTAGTCTTTCTTTATCCCTGTTTATTTTTCTTCAGGAAGCTTGAGAGTTCCCTTTTGAGGGTACTCGCGCTGCGTCGATGACGCTTTGGGAACGCCCCTGCGTGATTGCGTCTGAAGCACTTGTCAACTAGTCCAATGGCGAGAGTGAGCGTCACGAGGCTGACCGAGGTTAGCTTCTGTGCGTCAGCAAACGCTCCGTGTTTATACTGTCTGTCTTATTTATTGATGTCTGTCACTATATCAGTAACAAGCATAGATATTAAGGAAAACAAACAAACCTTAGATCGATTTAATGATTTATGTGTTGTTTGTTTGGAACGGAGCATGATCTGTCAGCGCTCGAGGGTGCTGACTGTAAGCATTGCGAGTTACTATCGCTTTGCACTCTCCGTTCCCGCCTGTCACTCTTTGAGGAGGGTGCTCAGGCTCGTGTTCCTCGCAGTCCCGGCTCCGTTGTTGCCGAGGCAGCACGGAAGCTGGTATTGTGGGGTTCTCAAATGGATCTCGCGGAGGGGTTAGAGACGGGCTCCGCCTTTTCTCTGCCTTCACCTAGGGGATCCAGCGCTCTCTCTTATTCCGCCCTGGTAGAGAGCCCGGTGTTTCAGCAGTCTATCTCTGAGGAGGTAGAGGCACTGAGCATCGATGCAGGGAAATAAAAACTCACCACCCTCATCTATGAAGAGTATGTTGGAAGAAAAGTTGATCTCGGTTGAATCGTGCAGTCAGGAAACTCAAGTTCAAAATGCTGACACTCAAACAGATCGTGACTCAAATCAGATCCGAGGGCTGGTTTGTCACGATAGATCTAAAAGACGCATACTTCCATGTCTCCATCCTCCCTCCGCACAGGAAGTTCCTGAGGTTTTCTTTTGGAGGCAAAGAATACCAATATCGGGTGCTTCCTTTCGGTCTAGCTCTATCACCCCGCACATTCACCAAATGCGTAGATGCAGCTCTGGCCCTGCTCAGGGTGCAGGGCATATGCATGAACTACATAGACGACTGGCTGATTCTAGCGGAGTCAGAGCAATTGGCGGTTCGGCATCGAGATGTCGTCCTCGCAAACATGCAGAAATTGGGGTTGAGACTCAATGCCAAGAAGAGTGTGCTTTCTCCACTACAGATAACCACTTTCCTTGGTCTGGTTTGGGATTCAGTCACGATGCGAGTCGTTCTGTCGCCCGCTCGTGTAGCTGCTATCCTCACAGCCACGAAAGAGTTAAAGCTAGGCCAGTCACGCACTGTGAAACCGTTTCAGAGACTGTTAAGCCTCATGGCAGTGGCGTCCAATGTGATACCCTTTGGCCTGCTGTACATGAGACTTTTGAAATGGTGGCTCAGGACCAAAGGGTTCTTCCCGAGGGGAAAACCACTTCGTATGATCAAGATCGCGCGGCGGTGTCTCCGCACCTTGGTTATATGGAGGAAACCTTAGTTCCTATCCCAGGGTCCAGTGTTAGAAGCTCTTTGCCATTGAGTTGTGCTCTCGACAGATGCTTCCCTCACTGGCTGGGGAGCGGTAATGGAAGGCTGCTCAGGGTCTCTGGAGGAGTCATCATCTTTCGTGGCACACAAATTGCCTAGAGATGATGGCAGTCTTCAATGCGGAGACACTTCCTCCCAGACCTGAGGGGCCATCATGTGCTTGTCCGGTCAGACAACACATCGGTGGTCTCCTATATAAATCATCAAGGGGATCTGCGTTCACGTCCACTATGCAAACTGGCGCACCAGATTCTCTTGTGGTCCCTAGGGAAGCTGCTCTCCCTGCATTACACAGTGCGAGGAAGCCGAGGGGGGGAAAAAGCAGTGAGTCACGCGTTGAATCAATGCCATTGGTCTCTATTAAGTGAAGCATTGCTTCAGCATTGCCCAAAAGCGAAGCATTGCTGGTCAGCTGAGCCTTGAAATGTGGAGCTCAAAGTTAAAAAAATAATTAACACCTTGTTTCATTACATCTATCATTTAATGAATCAGCGTTTTTGAACGTTTTTGTTGAATAAACGGTTTAATGACTCACTCAAAGACAGTCCGTTGGCGTAACAATGTGACTGCTCGTTGAGTGGCCGTCTTTCAATGCGCAGAGACGCAGTTTAGTTTCGGTTACATTGGTTACTGAAAATGTTCTTGTTTTTGTACATGCTGACCACATCGTAACACGTATTTATATAGCAACAAATAAATATAAATAAATAAAAATAAATAAATGGCGGTAATACCGCATATCACGCTATTGAGCCACTCGAGACATTTTTTAGGCTAGTATTAGTTTTTTAAATGAAATTGAAAATAAAATCTTGTGTAGTTTTCTCCATGTAATCTACTATTGTTTCCAGTGTCGACTAGTAGCAGCTGTACCGTTTAGGCGACTAGTCTTGCACATCCCTAATAAATGAACACATTTTAGGGCAGGGTTCCTCAAATCAGGCTCTTTCAGTCATGCAAGTACAGCTTCTTTTTCTTTGAATGGGGAAACGTCAAATTCTCCAAAGCTGTTCACCACGATTAAATCACCAGTGAAATCTGACAACAACTGTATAATACATTTTGTTTCTAAAAGCTTGGATCATGTAAAAAAACCCTGCATTTTTCAGGCTAGATCAGTCAGTGTGCGCATATCTCAGAACACTGACTGTTTCTATAGCTGCCAGAGCTTCTAAAGGCGGCTGCAGTGACGCAGTGACTATGGCTCTTATATTTAGATGACAGGACTTGTTCTGCCATATTGCGCATTGCAATTTCCCATTCATAGTAATATGAGTGCACCGTCTTTAAAGTCTTTGGTTTATCTCAACCCTGATCAAACTCGCTTAACTGAAGGGGTGGTATAATGCCCCTTTTCACAAGATGTAAAATAAGTCTCTGATGTCCTCAGAGTGTGTGTGTGAAGTTTTAGCTCAAAATACCCCAGAGATAATTTTTTATATCATATAAAAAAAAATTGAGGGTGAGCAAAAACGCGTTGTTTTGTGTGTCCATTTAAATGCAAATGAGCTGCTGCTCCCTTTCAAGAAGAGGGCGGAGCTATAACAGCTCGTGTGTTAGCAGCTCCGATTACCTCACGCAGACACGCACTGAAATTTCAGAAACTGTTCTGCCTTTTATGTTCAAACCGGAGTCGGACAATGATGGAGAGACTCAAGAAGCGAACATGTAGAATGCAACAGGACATTTCTGAATGGTTAGTTGATTCATTTATGTAGCTGATCTGGAGTTAACTATCTTCTAGTCATTGATTAGCATAGTGTGTCATGATAATCTATAAATGCATTCCCGGGGTGGACTTTATGTAAATTTTAGGGTTTGTGATGTCACTAACCCGAGAGGAAGCTCGTGTAGTCCCTATCAGTCAGTTTGTTGTAGTCCTTAAAAATCGATTTCTGTAAAATAAAATATCTCCCTTTGCTTTGAACTTTGAGCGTTGTAACTTTGCAAATGTTGTTTATGCTCAAACAGCAACATAACATGCTAACTAAAGTTAGAAAAGTGAAATCATAATCAACCACCCGTTTAACTGAAATGATCTAGTAACTCTGAAGACCCTGATTAGCTTGTTCCGGTGTGTTTGATTAGGTTTGGATGGAACTAAACTCTGTAGGTCAATGGCCCTCCAGGACCGGATTTGAGGAACTCTTTGTTCAGTGTTGCAGCACCAGGACCTAAAGAAAAGCAGAAATATGAGTTATTAAATGATTAATTCATTGTTTAATAATATCATATTGCAGTTCAAACCTCATTATCATTTTTTGACCACTCATGCAGCCCTTTTTTATATTGTCATCCTTCAACTATTCTGCCGTGCAAAGGCAAAAGACCGTAACTTCGTTTTTGGTCGAAAATGAGTTATTGATATTTTTGGCACATTCAAGACCTCCTTTATCATGTGGATAAATATCTTGAGTCAATTCCGTAGTTTTTTCGAGAAAATAATGGTTTGTCTTAACCGTAACTTCCAAAAGCCCATGAGAAACCAAGGCAGAACACCGTAACACCAGTTGCGGCTCGTTGGCTTAGTTTTGGAACGCTCATATTGAGTTACGGTACTCTGCCTTTGTTTAGCCGCGCGTCAATATGAAGTTACGGTGCTGGCGTTCTATCAAATAATGCTACCAATCAGATTATACGGTGTTCTGCCTTTGTTTTACTCTCCATTAAAATTGAAATGACGATGTAGCCTGTGTACTTTGTACAGCTACCATCCGTCCCTGTAACTTCTGATGTCCTCAGAGCTTTGTCCTGCACTAATGCGGTCAGAACATTTCTTAACCCGCTCCATCGACAAACGTGCGATATCGTTTTCTAAGGATGCAGAGTTGACAGAAAAATGTTACACATGCCGTAGCAGGTCAATACAACAAAGAACTAAAGCCCCGCCTCACCCAGTTCGGGTACCGGACCTAGTTGAAACAATCATGCATCTAGCTGGCAGAGTGCCAAAACTTCGCCGGCGCCTTCAGCTCCGCCCTGAACACGGTCGAGCCAACGCGGGACTAATATCACAGAGTGATAATAATGAAGCAAGGGTATATTGGCGCATACAACATACTGAAGCAAGTGCTGGTGCATACAACATCAGAACAGCTGTTAAAATCATGCATACAAAACACAGCGTAAGGAATAAATCCGCGGGACGAGCGAAGTGCACGCACAATATAGGGCAGACAGCTGAAACCAACGCATACTGAAAAGACGCAGAACACAGAAGGTTGTGCTATAAATGCATTAGTCGTCTAAGTAGTCCAGAACGCGCTCCCTACTGAGTCCTAAGGGCTAAAGCACTGCATAGGCTACTTTTCGTGAACGGAGCGTGACACATTCGAACACGAATCTCGGTAAACGCCTGTGAAAGTATGCGTCTTTCAGATCCACCGCTATAAACCAGTCTCCGGGTCGAGTGTGCGCGAGGATCTGTTGTATCGTGATCATTACATTACATTATAACGCGTGTTTAGCAAGTCTTATGCCACTCGGTACCACTTGAAGATACTCTTTAGTCTGTACCGCTATGGAGGTATTTTGTCATGTCTAATGTATTAATAGGGCCACCAGAATGCAACCAAAGCACAATAACTAGAAGGCTATTGTAAATCATACAAAATAATTGCCATGATCACTAGATTTTATACAGGTGTTAATATAATGATTTTGTTAATGTGATCAGCAACCAAATATTGATAATGTGGAAGTTACTGCCTTTTGCCTTGGCATGACTTTTCACTTTTGGCTGACAATACAAAGGCAGAGTACAGTAACTTCAAAATAGTGGTCAAAAGTCAAGTTTGAGCTAAAAATTTTGTTATGTAGATAACTTTCATTACTTAAACATCTAACTGCCAGATTTTCAGTGTCCTACCTATAATTACTTTGGCGGGACAACTAAAAATCTTTAAAGTCATTTTTCTCAGTTCCACACTCTAGCGAGTTAAGGTCTTTTGCCTTTGTAGGGCAGTATTTCTGTGAAGATGTGCACAAACCCAATTTAGTTTCTTCTTAGACAATTGTAAGAACCTCCCACGTCCTTTACGTAACAAACATCTTAAACTGTAAACTCTCAAACATGCAGCTGCCAACAACATTTCAGCTGTTGCCAAGTAAACATAACTTTGGTTTCGTTTTACACAGCAGGGGAGTTATTAAGCCGTACGCTCCAGAGCTCCTACTGATGTGCTCTTACTTGTGTTAGAAGTGTTTAGTGTTGCTCTGACAACTCCTTGCCTACCTTAATTGTGTTCTGTCCGCACAGAGAAATAGAACTCTTTGTGACTTGTAGTAGCACTTGTCAGTGTTTCCCACGTGATCCTCCTCCCCAGAAATTGGCTTACAAAAAAACATGTTAAACAAAAAAACTTTGTATTGCCATTTTAATAAATAACACAATGCGGTTCTCTATAACATAATGTAATTTAATCAGCCAGTAAGTAAAGAATAATTTTAATGACTTTAATACTAAAAAAGTTACAATAAGTCAGTTTTAGGTTGATGCAAATAGCAGAGAATAGATGACAAAAATATACACTTGGGGTGGGAATCTTTAGACACTTCGCGATCTGATTCCGATTCTAGGAGTCACGATCCGATTCAAAAACGATTCTTTACCTACTTTTTTTTCTTATTAATTAATTTCTTTACTAACTTGAAAATCTTAAAATATTTCATTTAATTACATGTCATTTTTAGGGGTGGTATGATTTTTGCCTCCGATTCCGATACCTGGGATTCAGTATTGGCCGATACAGAGTACCGATCCGATACTAAAATAATAATAAAAATAACAGTGCTGAATTGCCTAATAAACTGTATCTGTTTTCCTCACTGTGGGGAGGAGACTGTGATTAATCTTTTGTGAAAGGCATCAGGTTTGACTTAAAAATGTTTGCCTAACTTTGTAAAACAATATACAGACAAAAATGTAGTGAATTATTTATTAAATAATTGTGCACTAGTGCAGCAACTGTAAATAAACCAATAGCTTCAATAGCTTGGTAGACATTCAATATAACCAGGAGTTAGGCTGACTCCTTTATTCATAGTCTCGCGTAGCCAGACCTTCAGACTGACGGCAGAAGACCAACGGTCATGTACTGTAGTATGACCATAGACTGTAAAAAATATGGATGTAGTGTCCGTGACATCACCCATAGGTTTCTGAAGAGCATTTTTGAAGCCCATCGCCATCTTGGTATGCATCACCGCGCATCACTCCCGAGTCCCGAATAATATAAAATGGGCAAAGAAGCTGTATTAGCTGAGGTAACGTGACGCTAAAAGACAGCAAACAAACGGCTAGTAGTGACAGCAGCGGCAATCCACCTGTCACTCAAGTGGCCACGCCCTTAATTATGCAGAACTTTAAGGCTTAATATAATTTAAATGGATGAGGTATAAAAAAAATCACCCCCCTCACAGTTGTCATGAAGGGCAAAATTAGCTATATAGACCAAACCCACTTTTTGCAGTAGGCTGTAGACACATAAAGTAAAGTTGGCATTTTAACATGGGGGATTGACTCTCTTTTGCAGCCTGTCTCTAATGGTCAGTAGGTGAATTGCAGTTTAAGTCACTTCCGTGTTGGTTTCACGAGAGAGACAGAACGTAACACACTGCCGCCGACTTGAGCTTCCAAAGTTACCGGAAGTCATTCATTTTCAATGGAAGCTGGCTTCTCTCAATTGCAAGGAGCGTCAAATCCATCGGCGTCGCGTTTTGAGCGACCAGAGCGTCAATCAGAAAGTTGAAAGTAGCTCAACTTTATGGTAATGAGCTTTTACGCGGTTCAGCGGCAAGCAGAGGCAAAACGCCGGCAAGCAGAGGCAAAACGCCAGCAACCAATCGGAATATAGACGTCCTTCGCGCTGGCTGATTCCCGAGAAACATACGATGTAAACTTTCGTTCCTACCAAAACATTAGTTCCGAGAAAATGGAGGAAATATCTCAGAATTGATAACGGTCCTGGAGTGGAGGGTGTCATGAACCCAAAATCTCAGAGTCCGAGGTCTTCTCCGCAAAAACAATACAGCAGCACCAAACACAACAACTTTGCGATGATCCATAATGATCCAGTGATACACATTTGAGGATGAGCCCAACTTTTACAGGGCTCCAGACTGCGACCAAATGGTCGCATTTTGCGACCTAAATTTGAGAGTGTGCGGCTTAATTTTACATCCAGTTGCACATGTCAGGGTTCTACGCTAAGGTTTTTCCCAAGGAGCACATGTGCTCCTAAATGAAAAAATGTTGGAGCACACACAGAAATTTTGGAGCGCAGTGAAAATTTTTCAGAGTTTAACAAACAATTTATTATACATATACACTATGTGTGTGCTCCTTTGTGTTCAACTATGGTGTGAATTTGAAACCGTCGATTTGATGCAGAAGTATAAATCACACTTTACAATCACTTTATAAAACAGAACAAGGGGAACGTGTCATCTGCATCTTTCCACTGCAGAGGCTATTTCCACAACATGGAGGAGAAACTAGTTTAAATTAGTGTACTAGTATTTACTAGTATTAGTATCTCAAGTGGATTTAGTCGACTAAAATCTTATTGTATTTCGTCGACTAAAACTAGACTAAAACTAAAACAATTCAGATGACTAAAATATAATGGGTTTAGTTCAATTGTAATGCATTAATTTAGAATTTATCTAAAATTTCCAAACCCATATACTCCCGGAGAAAACATCTATTAACCAGTTAATATGAATGATTTTAAAGTTTGAACATGCAATATAGATACAGATTTAACTACTGTGACTTAAAAAATATCTTAAAATTAAATAAAACCACTTTTCCTAAAGTAGAATATAGGGATGTCAACGATTAATCGACGATCGATTAATTGTCGATAATACATTTAATCGATAAAACTTATCGATCATCGATTAAGCAGGATCATGCGCGTGCGTGCTGCTCAACCGCGAAACATGTACGCGAGCGCGCCGGTGTGGTGAAGTGTTGAGTCCCACTGAATGACACACCCCGGAGTTGTTTGGGACTATTTTACACCTTCATCATGACTATAAGTTTGCGTGTGCATTCGCAGCCTTTTGTTTTGTGCAAATGTAAGTTGTAATAGTTTATTTTGTGTACGCTTATCTATATCTGATTGGTCTCATATTGGATGCATTTGGTTAAGAATCGACGTGATCTTTAGCGCGCTCAGCTCAAACGACAATGCACGACTAATAATGACTATTGGGACTGTCATATTACACAAGATTATAAAGAGAACACTATTGTAATAAAACATTGTGAATTATTTGGGTTTAGATGCCATGTCGCGTTGTTCCAGGAAGAGCTCGTCAGAGACTTTGAGCGCGTCCACCACAACATATGAGTCATTCTGAATGGCACGTAACTCAGTTTAAGTTCACTTGTGCATTCACGTCATTTTGTGCAGATATAATTTTGTAATATTCTGCTTATTTTGTATATATCTGATTAATATCAAATAGGATGCGTTTCTTTGAGTTAAATAAACGCTAACAAAGTGCTCAACGGTTATTCATTCAGCGCGCGCCGCTCAAGCAGAATGCACAACTAATAATAACGATGGTTAATTTGGGACTTTCATATTACATAACATGAGAACACTATTTTATTAAATGGTTGTGAATTCATTGGGTTTAGTTGCCGTTTTCAGTGCGTTGTTTTAGCACTTCCACAACAGTCACACATTCTGACAAGCACGCATATGAGGCGGAGTTGGTGACGCATTGTATTTGTCGTTATATTTATATATTAAATAGTTCATTTAATTTATCAATCACATCAAAACATTTTACAATCCTACTAAGCCTTTATTTAGATTAAAACCATTCTTATTAATTTGGTGAGTAACATAGCTTTTTGAGCAGCATTTGCAGACCCTGTGCTGTTTGCCATTAATGCTAACGATTAATCGATTAATTGATCGTTAATTTAAACGACGATCGATCATGGGAATTTGTGAAAATTGACATCCCTTCTTTTCAATGAATGATATATGCATTCTGTATAACTACTTGCATATATCATTCTTTATTCTTTCAAGCAGCAGACATATTTATTTGTATGAATTAAATATAATGAATCCTTATTAAAGCTATTAACGAGCAGTGAATGCTATTCTCTTTTTCTTTTGTTGCTTGATGACACAGACCGCATTAGGTTTATTACCCACGGTCACTTTAAGACATCGGATCATGTCCAATGACATGCGGATCCAATTGCACTGATGCATACCCGATACACTCAAAACTGTTTAAGACATAACCAACATAGTTTACCTGAATACTCTCCAAAACTGACATTTCGACATAATGTTGTGTATTTGTCCATTCAGACACGAAAGAGAGCTTAATTTAGTCCTCGCGCACTTTATATGTGTCTATGTGCATGGCTGCACGCTTCGGGTCGGGTGTGTGCGCACAGAAAACCGTACCGAATAGAGCTCTTTTTTTTGCGTCGTCACTCTTATTCAGATCTTTGTCTGCTCTACTTCTCCCAGACGTTTACATTTTTTAACGTTTTATGAGATGCAGCGCATGTCAACCCGTGTGCCGCTGGGTAGATCAGTTACAGTACAAATATGCGCATCTACAAACACAGGACATCAGTTCTGACTGGATCGCTTCCCAAATCGTCAGTAGGCCTATCTAAGATTTTTGTCTATTTTTTATTCGTTGACGAAAATGTCAATAGATTTTCGTCATAGTTTTTGTCATTCAAAACTAGTTTTTATTTAGTTATCTTCTCGTTTTGGATTATGGTAGGTTACTCGCACATTGTCCTCGTAAATCATTTTTCCGGTTCGCACGTATCGATTTTTAGGGGCATATGCGAGCAAAATGGTCGCACTGTAGAGCCCTGCATGTGCGCCCAGTAAATTTGTCCCTTTTTTTATTTTTATTTTTTTTCACGTTAAACGTGGAAGGGGCTTATCAATAAATCTGGAATGTGTGGCAGGCCAATGAGTGTGAGAAGAATAGGGAATGGTCACTGTAAGTGGCTAATGTGTGGAGGAGGATGGTCCTAGAGATAATCGAGCGCGCGTTTAAACGTCTGTGGGAAGGAGACGGAGACAACCTGCTGTGCGTCTGAGCAATGAACAAGCGAACTATTGACTCGTTTTTCCAACCTGCGGCTAGTGTGCCAGTTAAATTCACTTGCTGGCTTCCCAAATAATACATTACAACAACGATAATCAAAAAACGTGAACAAAACGATTATTCTTTGGAAAGACTGTTCAATGTGAGTGCCAAATCTCAAACATTACCTGTCATTTACGCCGTCATCACCCGGGAGTTGATAGCGCACGAGCGCAGGCGAGACCTGAACTGCAGATGTTACCATTGGTGTTTGAACTAAACTCATTTAAGCTTTGTCAATGTAAACATTCAAGAGCAAGACGCGAAAGAGAACTCGCCTCTAGAAGATTTGTGCGCGTGTGTCTGTGCGCGCACGCGTGTGTGTGTATGTGTAGGCTACTCATCTCAGACAGCGCGCAAATATTGAGTTCTCTTTCAAGTCTTGAACTTGAATGGACAAATTCACACAAAAAGTATGTCAACATGTCTGTCTTGATGAGTAGCTATCCTAGCAGACATAGTCTGTTATGCTTAAAGTGAACTTAAATGGTCAAGAAAGACACTCACAGTATCGTGTAGGCCTACTGAATCAGCTCTGAATTGAATAGCTTTTGTAACTTTAATAAGGATTAATCTTCAATTTATATATGCAATGTTATTTTACATTTTGATTATTTTATTCAATTTCTGTACCTAAAAACTAATGTTGGACCTACCTGAAAAGCATTGTTTATTTTATTAGTATCTTTGCTCTATTGTATTTATTTGTGCTTTTTCTTGTGGTTAGATTATTTGTTCATATTTTCTTTATTTTATTTGACAGTAGTCTTTTTTCCCCTGAACATAGCACACACCGAATCATACCGAAACCGTGAACCTAAAACCGTGATACAAACTGAACCGTGAGCTATTTGAAGACTGTGCCATAGTATAGTGTCACAGTCGGAAGATGATTCAGAGTGAGAGGTTTTTGTGGCAAAAAAGGCCAAACCCACCATTTTCGTGAAGACTGGCTGCGAGAATTCAGCTGGTTAAGGTAGTACTGTAAGGAGACGAATTCCATGACCTGCGAATGTTGCAGTCGCTACCCCATAACTGCGGGGAACACAAAGTTTGCCGACACTGCAGGCACTTCACAGTTTAAACACAATACGCTAGTTAAACACAATCTTAGCCTCAAGCATAGAGTATGCGGTGACATGTTAATAAATCAAAAAGCAACGCCACTGCCGTTTGCTTTTAGAAGACAAGAGGTTGTAACGTCAAATCAGAGCACAAAGGCATTGTAATTTCTGCATCTATTATCAAAGTATTTATTAGTAATACACTGAAAATGAGTAGAAATGTGAATATTTGGTTAGTATGTTGATTTACGGTGTGTGCTCCTAAATTTTCTTGTTGTGCCCCTAATATTTTCAGTTGGGGGCCACTGTGCTACTAGTGAAAAAAGTTAGTCTGGAGCCCTGTTTTATCGGAAATATTTACGAACGCTCGGTTTAAGCAGGAATGCAATTCATTTGCTCACGGTAACACCGATTTGACCAATAATGCAAATAATAATAATAGATAATTATTTATTTTTTTTTCGACCAAATGTGACCAAAACGGTTATAAAAAGGCTTTCATTATAAAAGGTTTCTAGTGTCAATGTATTGCTTGTTTTTTCTGTTTACATTTCATGTTGTGACACTTCTCTTCTCACATGATCGAACATTGAATGCTGCTATGTCAGAGCGGCCAAAGCGTCAACAAACTTCCCCGTACTTTTTGGCAAGCGTCCTTGACAGGGCGGCCAGAGCTTCTTTGCAGGTCAAGTTGGCGGCGGTGTGTACGTACAGTAAGGTTGCCGCTTGAGTATGACTCACATTCATGAAAAACAATATATACTATAAAATAAAATAAAAACATTTATTTTTAAATTTCAAGCGGAGCTTTTTAATGAAGCAGCAGATAGATAGGACAGAACAAGAAAGGCTATCAATAAACTTTCATTGCGCAAAAGTATTGTAATATGAAAGGCTCCAATAGACCCCTTTTCAGTTAGTTAACATGGTGACGTTTTTTTTGTGGGCGGAGCTTAGGTGGTGGCAGAATGATCCCTCTGGCCGCTTCCCTAACGTTAGTTTGCAAGTTTTCTTAGCTTGTTTTTTACAGTGACTGGAGAAAATCTGATTTTATCTTAATGTGCAAGGTCACTCACTGTTATTTGCAAAAGTTAATTTTTATCGGACGGAACCAGATTGTCTGACCCGTACTGTAGGCCTACACGCTCACTCAATGGATGGACGATCTGACAGGATTAACGTTAAGACTACCTCCGGTTGATTGGCCTGACTTCTACACCTAACGTTACCTGATAGAGAAACAGAGCGGAAAAAGAAACTGAGGGCATATAAATCTTTAGATGCCTATAACTATGTGCTGAATGGTCATGTACACGACTTGTGTGGTACGATCCGCAGATCTGCCGAGCCAGCGCCAAGAAGACGACAATGCAAAGAGTGACATTACGGTGCAATTTTAATGATAGAAATAAATAAAAATTCCAGATAGAGCATATTCATTTTTCATCGATTCTTGCACCCAACAACACAACAAGATGACTTCAATAATAATAATAATAATAATAATAATAATAATGGTAACAGTTTTTCCTCTTTGTCGCCATCTCTGTTCGAAATCTGCAATTGTAGTCATTCGCGGAATTATCAACTTTACGTGAGTTGTACTTCAACACCCTCGACACGGCACAGCGCGGATGAACACAATGTTTGAGGAGAATGTGCGGCTGTCAGTCACCGTGCCGGTGTGGATACTGGCATTCAGAATCACAGATTATTCTTTTTGGAAGTATGACCAACATAAGAATTTTCACCGGAAAATGTCATCTGAACAAGTAAGAAACACACTTTTGTTCTGGTTCTAACATTGCAGTAAATCGCGCTGATTAAATCTAACAATCGCTTATCATATCACGCAAAACCGTGCAAATTATACTTTATTCTCAAATTGTTAATGTTAACAACGTCAGCACTGCGTGACTACATGTAATGTCCTTCCGATATGTATCCTTGTTTTCACATGGGTCCGGTTGCAGTCTCTTTTTTTCTGTAAGTTAGCTACTCCGAAGTCCGAACGAAGTCTTTTGCATTTTACAACGGGTGAATCTGTTGTCACTGGTGATTGTTTGAACCTTTCTGTATCCGCCATCAAATTGATACGTTTAATTATATCAAGTGCTGTGAGAAAAGGCTATAAATCTCCACCTCCAACATCCTCACACGCAATATAGCCTACTAGCTGAGACTCCTTCTTTATGTGTACAGATGTGACGTAATGACGCAAAGACATGCTCGAATCTCCCACGGAAATCCACCAGTACCACTGGAATTAAAAACATTACTACAAGCTTACCGCTTTGAATCGAGCTAAGGCAAGCAAATAGATTTGAACACTGGCTGGTTATGTATTTGCTCAAATATGTATTTTGGATCATTTTTAACCCAAAAAAAGCTACGGACTGCAGCTTTAACATAAGTTAACATGACCTAATAATGACCTGCACGTATACAGCATTTATTAATCTTTGTTAATGTTAATTTCAACATTTACTATACTATTAAAATCTTGTTAACATTAGTTAATGCACTGTGAACTAACATGAACAAACAATGAACAGCTTTATTTTTATTAACTAACGTTAACAAAGATTAACAAATACAGTAACAAATGGATTGCTCATGGTTAGTTCATGTTAGTTAATACATTAACTAATGTTAACTAATGAACCTTATTGTAAAGTGTTACCATAATAATTTAAGCTCCTTATTATGTAGCTGAATCTGTGCTGGTTTTTATTGGCCACCTCCAGTTTTCCCTTTGTTTTGCCTCCAGCTAGCACCGTGACGTAACTGTGACGTCGGCTCGAAATTGGTCTATTCAGAGCGGCACGAAACCCTTATGCGCATACCGTGTGCAGAATGATGCGCTTGAAGCAACATGGAGTCACAGCGTGCAGCGGCAGCACTTCGCATTTAAAAGTTCAAAGTACAAAGGGAAGAGCTTTTGATGCGTAGTGTAATATATGCAATAGTTTATTGAGCCTTTTCTTTTTAAGTTTTAAATTTCAGTTACTGTGCGCGTGAAGATCAATTATAGTGCTCTCTACTCCAGTGATGTGATCTAACTGACACCCGGGAGAAACTCCAGCTAGATAAAGTCCTTTTAAATGCAAAACCATAGACCTTTATCTACAGATTTACAGTATAACAGGAACATTGAATCATCTTGGAGAGAGTTTCATCTCGTTGACTGTCGTAACCGAAAATATGCCGCTTTTCTCCACTATTTTAATATAGCCCTGTTTTCTGTCCAATTTTTTTGTTACTTAAAAGTGTGGTTATTTTATTTTATTGGCTTGGTATTTTTTTAATTCAGATTCATTAAATTATTGAATTTAATAAAATTATAATTATACAAAAAAACTCATTTAAAATAAAAATGTATATATATATATATATATATATATATATATATATATATATATATATATATATATATATATATATATATATATATATATATTCATTTTCGGTTTCGGTTTTTGACCAAGTGCATCCAGAATCTTTGGTTTTGGCCCAGAAATTTAATTTTGGTGCATCCCTAGTTGCAGTGAAGCTTTCTTGTGAAAATTGTTTGTTGGATTAAAAAAAAAAAAAAATTTTTATATCACTTAAATAGATGTTACACACTGAAAGCATTATCGTATCGCATTAATAAACGTCATCACAGATCATATTTTTTTTCAATATTGTGCAACCCTGTTGCTAACTATTAGTGGTATTTTGAGTCAGATCTAATGATCTGTGGTTCAATAAGCGAGCGTCTAATCTAAGATGATGCAGTCAGGAAGTGAGTTTGTCTGACCGATTCAATCTTATATAATTTATTGCCTTGGTGATTCAAGCGCAGTGGCTTTCCTTAACAGAGACTCCGGAAACACTGGTGGTTTTCATCTTTTCATCTGCTTTTAATTAAGCTCAGTTCATTGGTTGTGGACTGAGGTGTAACATACATTAAATATCAAACTGTAGTCTTCCGGAAGGCATTGTTCCATACATTTGATTCAGTATCCAAGATGACAGTTTTCATGACAGCCTCTGACTCGCACCAAATGCGTCATTTCACCAGCATGGAACAGACGAGGAAATGGTCCATGAGAGTAATTTTGTGCCTCTTTGGGATGGCACCACAAGGCGCCATTCACTTGCAGAACGCAAGCTTCTGGGTGGCACATAAGTCGTGACTTTAGGTATAGTGGTGAAGTGGTTGTCTTGTAGGCAAACATCAGAGCCTTAAATTTGATGTGATTGGCAGCCAGTGCAAACCGATGAAGAGAGGTGTGACATGCGCTCTCATTGGCTCGTTAAAGACCCCCTATTGCTGCCGCATTCTGGATCATTTGCAGAGGCTTGACAGTGCATAATGGACGGCCTGCCAAGAGAGCGTTACAATAGTCCAGTTCTACCAGAAAGACTCAAGAGAATAAATACTGTAACAATAAATACATTTATTGATAGCCCAGCAAGTAATAAAGTTCTTTGGCGTAGGCCCCGTCCATAGCTCGCAATCCGAGGGTCCGGACTCTGCATTTCCTGCCTGAAGACGAAGGCAGGGGCGCAGCCGACCCCCTGTGAGGTATAGGAAGGGATCATCCTGGTGGTGGTGGGGAGGATGGAGGTGAATGAAAGCGTCAGCATCTGCGAACTCAGACATGTGTAAGTACTGGTCTTTTATACCGCAATTATTAGACACGATTGGATAGATGAGAAGGTAATAAGTGACGTAGCAATTGAGTCTTCCTGGCAGAACTTAACGCTAAAGCTTCCATTTCTACTCTTGTCCAAATTCTACTCTTACTAAATGTACCACACACTAAACTGACCGACAGCTTCAGGGATTAGGCTATAAAATGGAGGGCTCTTTACTTGCTTTCTGTGTAATTCAGTCACAATTGAAAAAAAAATGTTTTTGTTTTTCATGAGACTTTGACTTTTTTTAAATAAAAGTGTTTGCTTGCCACGAAGTGTTAGTTTTCCTTCATCTTTAAACTTTAAGTTTTACAAATCATCACATTAAAAACAACATTAAAGTTGGATAGGTAATATTTAGAGCTTTGAAGTGCTGGAAAAGTGTGAAATACTTTAAAAAAGTGGTTGAAATTCACCCTCAAAAGTTTGCATGAACCCTGAAATGCTACAATACCATGGTTACAGGTAACGTCGTCACTACATTAAATCCATGGTGAATGTTAATGATTTGTGGACTGGAGAGCCTTCTATAACTTGTTCGTTCATGGCACAATGTTTCTCTTGGTTTCCACGTCAGCAGTGTTTGATCTGATACAGTATCTATTAGGGGTGTGCACGAATATTCGAATTTTCGAATATTCGATCTGTAATTATTATTCGAAAAATAAAATACTATTCGAATTTTACTACGTTGCTTTGCTGGCCGTAAATGCAGTGAATCGTACTCGGTTACCTGACGTAACCTCGGTTCTCTTACGAGAGGTTCTCTCATATTGCGTAAGTTTAGCTTACGCTACAGGTAAAGTTCATCTTTGCTCGAGATATTGAAGCCAAAATTATCCTTAATTTTGTCATACCTGCAGAGACAAGGGCGCGATCGAACTGTATGTGTGTAAGCACACTCTTCACATACATGTCGAAAGAGCGGATGTTAACAGGTTAAAGAAAACACTCTGTAAAACGCTACAAATCAAAGTGGAAGTAAACGCATTATAATAAAACAACAGCCAGCGATAGAGCGGTCATCTTCCTCTTTGCGCAAGCATTCTCACTGAGTGTGTGCGCTCACAAAAGAACAGCACGCATACAATAACGTCTGCCATACAAGAAGTCATCTTAAAGGCATTTCAACATGTCATGAACACTACTTAACACTAGGTGGCCGTGCGAGTTCCATCTTTTGGACATTCATCATATCGCATTGGTTTTCATTTCTTGTCCTCAAAACAGAGCACTAATCTGTTTATTTTTAAGTTACACATTGATTAAAAAAGAATCAAATGTGTTGGTAGTATTATTATTTTATACTAAATCAATTATTGATAATTCTGATGAGAATAAAGTTAGGGTTAATTAAAATTAAGGAAAACAAATATATTGATCTGAAATATAGCAAATTAATTTTAAATTCATTCAGGTACAATTACCAAACATATCTCAAAGTCTTTCTTATCTTTTTATTAGTTCAATTAATAAACTAATTATATAAAACTATTATCAGTGCACTATAAATAAACTGGTTCTATGCCTTTATTAATAAAACTTATTTAAAACATACAAGGCTTAAGACATTTATAATAATGCCTTCTATATTTCTGTTTTGCTTTTCACTCCATGTTACCGAAATCGTACCGAACCGGGATGTCTGAACTGAACCGTGACTTCTGTGTACCGTTCCACCCCTAGTATTGTTGTCATACTATGAATTACGTTAAGCTATGGTAAAAGTGGTATTACCAGACCTGGAGATCGGCTGAATGGTTTCCTAAACGGTAAAAGAACAATTGTTTTACTCGAGGGGAGGTGGAAAATGAGCTTAATTCCCCAAATGGTGGAATATCCCTGTAACGTTAGGCTTATCGTTAGCCGAGTGCTCTGCCCTGACTTCTTATGATACAGTGCATGTGTAAGATACAAACTTCCTGGTTGGCAGAAAAAAACTTTTGATAAGTATGCTGATTTTTGTTAAGTCACGCTCAGAAATGTGTAATTTGCATATTAAAAGCACAAAAAATATTTAGCAGGGGGCACGTACAACCACCCGCCCAGTCACCTTTTTTGCTCTGAGGAGTTTGCAGGTCTGTTTTGTATATATTGTCAACGCAGTGCAGCAGCTGCAGACCTAGAGCTGGCTGTCTAGCGTGCTCATTGCCTGCCTTGCGGCAACTGCAGCAGCCTACCACTGAGCCCAATGGTGGCGCTTCGCGCCCACTATGCAACACAGCCCGCGCAAAGGGGTCTGGCTTAGCATATAAAAGCGGGGCTCAGAGGCTGCTTCCCTGATTTTCATGATCTGATGCGAAAATCGCTCGAGGCGCTAGCACGGCCGGTTACGCAATACTCGTTCCCTCTCTAGAGAGAACCGAGGTTACGTTAGGTAACCGAGTACGTTCTCTTACGAGAGGTTCTCTCGTATTGCGTAAGTTTAGCGGGCCGACACATGTATAAACATAAGCACCCATGGGGAATACAGAGCGGCGGCGTATATCAACCCATATTAGTATATCAACCCATAACATGTATATCAACCCATATTAGTGCAGCTCAACCAGGAGAGCTAACGTTGAGGTAGCCTGCGCAACAGTGATGTGGGCAGATCATACACACATTAGACTGATAGAAGTCTGGCCTGCAAGGCGGGAACTTCGAGATTATAGAATCTCACAAATGTAGACGGGGAGGCACAGCCCGCCGCCATACAGATGTTGTGAATGGAAATTCCACTGGACCATGCCCACGACGAGGCCATGCCTCTTGTGGAATGAGCCCCGATGCCCAGAGGGCATTGCAGACCTTTTGACGCGTAGGCAGCAGAAATCGCGTCCACTATCCATCTGGATAGGGACTGTTTCGAGGCGGCAAGACCTTTGGTGCGTCCGCCAAACGAAACGAAGAGCTGCTCGGAGCGTCTGAAGGGGGTGGAGCGCGTAACGTAAACTCTCAGTGCCCTGACAGGGCAGAGGAGGCTGTCGCTGCTCACGCTGTCGGATGCTGGCAGAGCCGACAGAGAAATGACCTGCGCTCTGAAGGGAGTGCCAATCACCTTCGGGACATAGCCATGTCTCGGTTTGAGGATGACTTTAGAGTCATTCGGGAGAAACTCAAGGCACGCTGCGCTAACAGATAGCGCTTGTAAGTCCCACACACGTTTAACTGATGACAGAGCCAAAAGAAAAACGGTTTTGAGCGAGAGGTATTTTAGATTCGTTGAATCTAATGGTTCGAAGGGATGCATCTTTAGGGCCTCTAGGACCACGGAGAGATCCCAAATAGGAACCGAAGGTGGGCGCGGGGGGTTCATCCTTCTGGCTCCTCTTAAGAAGCGGATGACCAGCTCGTTCCGTCCTAGCGACCGGCCTTGCTTCGACTCAGCGAAGGCTGCAACGGCCGACGCGTATACTTTGAGCATGGATGGGGACCTGCCCTTATCCAGCAGCTCTTGAAGGAAACCGAGCACCTGCGAAACCTCACCCGTTCTGGGGTCCAGATTTTTGACGGTGCACCTTTTGGAGAACACGGACCATTTAGACGCATACAGCCGTCTCGTAGAGGGGGCTCTAGATTGCATGATCGTGTTCATAACTCCTTCTGGCAGGATAACGGGTATCCGTTGATCAACCACACGTGCAGAGACCAGCGCTCTGGGTGGGGATGCCAGATCGAGCCGCAGGCTTGAGAGAGGAGGTCCCTCCTCACCGGAATCGGCCACGGGCATCTCCAGACAGTTTATGTGAAGGCGTTTCTCTCGGTCTGACGACAGGCCAAAGACCGGTCTGCCCCCGAAAAGGCCACCCCAACCTGAGTTGGGGGCGTCTGTTGAGATGATTTTCCGGTGGGAAATCACTCCCATTGTCACCCCCTGCTGGTACCAATTGGCCGCTAACCAGGGCTGCAGAGCTGAAATGCAGCTCTGAGATATCCTGATCCGCTTGTAGCCACGCGTCCACCCCTGACGGGTGCTACAATCAGCGTTGTAGCGGGCGCATGCGCAGTAAGCCCAACTGAAGCACTGCTGCAGCTGAGGCCAGACAGCCCAGCATCCTCTGAAATTTTTTCAGGGAGGCGGTTCTGCCCTTCTGGAAAGATGCGGCTAGGTGTCGAACACGGCGCGCACGCTCTGACGACAGCTGAGCCTTCATAGCCATGGAGTCCAGTTCCATCCCTAAAAAGGAGATTGACTGGCTGGGCCTTAATAAGCTCTTGGTCCAGTTGACCATGAGGCCCAATCTTTCCAAGTGACTGAGAAGCATAGTTCTGTGAGATACGAGCTCTATCTCTGACTGTGCTAGAATCAGCCAGTCGTCCAAGTAGTTCAGAATTCGCACACCCTGACATCTGAGGGGGGCGAGCGGCGCGTCCATGCACTTCGTAATGTACTGGGTGCCAGGGACAGGCCGAACGGGAGGACGGTGTACTGATATACCTGGCCGTCGAAGGCGAATCTCAAGAATGGCCTGTGACGGGGTATAATCTGTATCTGAAAATACGCGTCTTTCAGATCGAGAGATATAAACCAGTCCTTCGGGCGAATTTGCGCAAGGATCTGCCTGGTTGTAATCATTTTGAACGGTCTCCTCATGAGAGCTTTGTTCAAAAATCTCAGATCTAATATAGGCTTCAGGCCTCCGTCCTTCTTCGGTACGAGAAAATAATGGCTGTAAAAGCCTGACTCGCTCAGAGAAGGCGGCACCGGTTCTATAGCTCCTTTGCACAGCAGTTTGGCTATTTCTGCGCAAAGTAGATGTGCTACTTTCACGCTCACTGTCGACTCGGTCCGAGCATGAAAACGCGGGGGACGGCGAGCGACCTGTAGTGCATAGCCCTGTCTTATTGTGCTTAGCACCCACTCTAAAACCCCTGGAATGGCTTCCCATGCTTGTGCATGTGTGGCCAGGGGGAGAATGGCCTCCGGGTTCCGGTCGCCGCACACTGTGGGCTTCGGGAACTGAAACGGAGATGTGGGCGTGTGAGATGTTCATCTCTGCTTGGATGAAGCGGCTCGCTGACAGCCGCTTAGGGCTGGTTCGCACGTAACAACCCGATTACATTGAATGGGGAGCGTTTTACAATGGCTATCTGAAGCACGAGCGGCGCTTGAGGCGGAGCGACTGATAGTACATGCGAGCGCTCGTGAACGAGCTCGTAGCATACATTCACATTCTGACCGGTATGAATGCTTAAACACGGCGGCTCGCTGACAGCGATGGCACGCTGTTTCATATGTGACGTCCCGGTTACTTTGAACGGGGAACGTTTTCTGAGAGCTTTGTAGCGAGTGAGCGGCGCCAGAGGCGAGGCATTTATTAGTAAGCGTGAACGCGCTGGGGCGGGCACGTGACTTACAATCGCAGCCTGACTCATATTGGTGTCTATATGCGGCGGCTCGCTGACAGCAACAGCTGGCTGTTTTAAATGAGGTGACCCGGTTACTGTGAACGGGGAGCGTGCCATGAACATTCTGTGACGCGCGAGCAGCGCCGGAGACAGTGTGTCTGTTAGTAAGAGTGAGCGCTTGTGAGCGGGCACGTGACTTACACTCATAACCTGACTTACTTGAGGTTGAAAAGGCCGTGTGACAGAGCGGGCATGAGATGGACGCGAGCGCGAGTTCGCGGGCGCGATGTCTACATCTAACTAGGGGTGGCACGGTTCACAAAACCCACGGTTCGGTTTGTATCACGGTTTTAGGGTCACGGTTTTCGGTTCTGTACGGTTCTTGTTGTTATTTTTTCTTTTAATCTTTAACACTCCAGAAATGTACTTCAGCATATGATATATAGCTTAATTATCCACAATTTAGGATACAGTATTAACAAAAATGTTATATCATGCAATCATGCACAAACTGAATTTGACTTGACTTTAAGCACATTATTGGGACCATCTCACAGGAAAGCTAGGTGAGATTTTGATACAGCAAGAGAGAAGACATTGATGACATGCTTTTTTCGTTTATTTGGCAAAAAAAGTCGAATATGTATCACTATCTCTACAGGAACTTATTTGCATTTTTAGCACACAAAGATTGAAATTAACTTGCATTTATCAAACTGCCAACTTAAGTGTAGCTCTTACAAAAATTGTATCTTTTAAAAGAAAAAGAGAGGAACTCTTAAAACTCTGTCTTTTAAATAAGTCAAAATACATGAAACATAATTGCCTGTAATTAGGCTATAGCAATAGCAAAGGCCATAATCATAAAGTGAAACATAAGTTCAACCTCAACACATAAACAGTTTCAACAATGCTTCTATTCCCTGAGAGTGAGCATACACTTTTTTCACTTGAAATTAAAGTGCAGTATCTGGAAACATATGACTGGAGTTCTTATCTAAACTTAAAGTGCCACTGTAGCTGCTATATATTTAAATATCATAACATGAAATCCAAAATGTTCCCACACACCGGACTTATACGACGCTGGCGCATCCTCCAACTCCTGTTAGCCTTCCTTATCTCTCCCACTTGCCACTTCTCCGCGTGACGTGTCCTGCAGCACTCCATACTCCACTCTTACTGGCGTGTTCGAGTTGAACCGGCGCTGCACAGAGCGATCGGTAATGACATCACCGCGAGAGTGATTGAAAAGCACACGGAGCCGTCGCGCTCGCGGTACTTTGATGTCATTACCGATCGCTCTGTGCAGCGCCGGGTCAAGTCGAACAAGCCTCATATGTATGTCCACACGTCTTATTTTGCCCGAAAAGGAAACACACGTCTGAGGTCACATACGAGCACGAGGCTACATTGCGCATGCTTCGAACCGTGAGACGCACACACGCTCCGAACCGAGACAAGCGAACCGAACGGTTCGGATGTTTTTTCATGTACCGTGCCACCCCTACATCTAACACTCGAGCGGCATTTGGCAGCTTTATGAGAGTGGGCTCTGTGGGCCTGAGGGACACATGTTTTTGAGTGCTTGTGTGTAGGGGTGAACACTTGGACGTGGGCACCTTTTCTACACGTAAAACACCATCGGCGTGAGCCGGATAACCAGCAGTGACTAGCTGTTTCATATATGACGACCCGATTGCTTTGAATGGGGAATGTCGAGTGAGCACTTGTACTGTGCGAGCGGCGCCGGAGGCGGTGTGTCTGTTAGTAAGCGTGAGCGGGCATGTGACTTACATTCATAGCTTGACAGATATGAGAGCCTGGACATGGCGGCTCGCTGACAGCAGCAGCTGGCTGTGTCACGTGAGACGTCCCGATTGCTACGAATGGGGAACGGTTTGTGAAAATATTGTGATGTGCGAGCTGCGCCGAAGGCGGTGTGTCTGTTTGTAAGCGTGAGCGGGCACGCGACTTACGCTCATAGACTGACCCATATGAGAGTGTTTTAGCCATGTGACAGAGCGAGCAGAGGATGGACGTGAACACAAGGTTGTGGGCACGATACCTGCATCTAACACTCAAGCGGCATTTGCCAGCTTTAAGAGAGTGGGCTCTGCGAGCGTGAGAGACACGGGGGGTACAGTGCTTGTGTGTAGGGGTGAACACTGAGACGTGGGCACTTTTTCTACACTTGAAACAGACATTACACTCTTCTGAGATTTCTCTGGGCTGCCGTAAAAACAGCGGTTGTGTGCAGGCAAGCGGGTAACATTACCGACTCGTTGGCTGCCAAATACTCCACTGCAGTAGCCCTTTCCAGGGGGACTGACATGGTGAGATAGTTTGACGGCGGTCCGGCCGCGGCTTTAAACAGTGCTTTCTGTACGTAAGAAAAACTGTCCGCGAGCTCAGAGAGGAGAGCCGCATACATTTTATCTGCTGCCAGAGCCAGGATTCGAACACGGGTCTCTGGCGCGAAAGCTTAGGGTTTCGCCAGTGAGCCACAGGGATAACGATGTAAGGTTAAGTTAGCGCGAGCAGATAAGAAAGCGCCATCACA
Source organism: Tiaroga cobitis (assembly GCA_030578255.1). Classification (NCBI taxonomy): domain Eukaryota; kingdom Metazoa; phylum Chordata; class Actinopteri; order Cypriniformes; family Leuciscidae; genus Tiaroga; species Tiaroga cobitis. Next base: position 15,672,798 of record CM060609.1, read on the forward strand.
GCTTTGTGTCGGCGTTAGTTTGCAGGAGTGCATGTTATATAACAGGCTCATAGCTGCAATATTGAGAGATAGGGGTTAGTCCGGCCGGTGAGATACGCATGCGCCTGGGGCGCGGGGGCGGGATAGCTTTCTCGTACGTAGAGAAGCTAGCCGCGATTGGAACAGCTGTTAGCGGCGCGTCCTCATCCAAATCAAGCGCCTCGTACCCTGAGGCGGCGGCAGCGTGGGCGGGAGCCGGCGGCTGCGCGTCCGGGAGGGGGGGCGGGAAAGGAGAGAGAAATGCTCGAGGGAGTCGTTCCAGCGGGCGTTTGAGTGCCACATCAGGCTTCGGCAGTCTCTGTGCACGGCGCTTCTTCTTGCGCGGTCCAGCAGATGGCGGAGTGACAGCTTTGCCGCTAAGAGGTCTAGACGAGCCCGCAGGGTCGACATAGATAGTTACTCACAGTGGACGCAGCCTCCCAACGTGCGAGGGCTGTGTGGTCCGGGCCCAGGCAGAGAGCGCAAAAACACATTGCGGTCTCTGACGCTGAGCGGGGCTCGGCACGAGCCACAGGACGTGCGAGGCATTCTTACAAGAACGCTTGCGCTCTTTTAGAAAAGTGTGTCGCAGCGGCGAGCACACACACACAGTAAATACAGTGAAAAAGAGCAGTAAAGGATATTGTCGCCGGATAGCGTTGCTGGCACGGAAGGCTGAAGGCGGCGAGAAGTCGACCGGCTTCCTCAGGCGCTTTCCTCTGCTGGCAGTCGCTGGATACGACGGCGGCGGCTTCTCTCGGATCCAGCAGTAGGAAGAGCTTCGCTGAAGAGATGAAAATCAGGGAAGCAGCCTCTGAGCCCCGCTTTTATACGCTAAGCCACACCCCTTTGCGCGGGCTGTGATGCGTAGTGGGCGCGAAGCGCCACCATTGGGCGTGACGTCACGCCAGGCTCCCTGGTAGGCTGCTGCAGTTGCCGCAAGGCAGCCAATAAGCACAGCCTGCTCTAGAGCAGACAGCCTGCTCTAGGTCTGCAGCTGCTGCACTGCGTTGACAATATATACAAAATTAAGGATAATTTTGGCTTCAATATCTCGAGCAAAGATGAACTTTACCCGTAGCGTAAGCTAAGCTTACGCAATACGAGAGAACCTCTCGTAAGAGAACCATGATAAATCCCAAGCACTAGCTCGCAGTTTTAATTAAATGCACTGGTTGGCGCTGTGGAGTGTGTTAACAAGTTGTGTGTATTTGATCACAAAATGTTGTCGTGTGCCTCGCGAAGTTTGGAATTACTATCATACTAAATGATCTTACAAAATGGAATTACTTTTGATCAAATTAATTATTTTATCTGAGTTATAATATCACCACAATAAGAAATCACATGAAATCCAAACAGTCGAATGAGGAAAGGCAGCTGACCAACACTGCATCACGACTGCAGGAAAGCGCAGCTGGAACCCGCGTGATCCGAGATGATATCTTATCTAATAGCAAAATGATTTTGAGACATATACTTCATTTAAGTTTCTTTGAGGGAGACCGGTTTAAGAACAGAAAACACAAAGTGGTGTTAGAAACTTAGAACACCGTTATCTTTGTGTCTCTGAAGCGTCTGTCAGCGCAGCGCCTTTTCTCACTCGAGCATAAATTGCTGGCAGCGCCCCTGCATGTGGATATTATTGTTTTTCTCAACATAAACGTCAAACAATTTAAACACGATAATATGCTGATTCGAGTGTGTGTGTACATTCTGTACGATATCTGGCGCAATCTGCTTTATTAGGCGTCTTTTTCCGTTTTAAATGCTTTTGTTTTTATAATTTTTGTTTACACATAGGCCTACTGTTTAATGTTTTCAACTAAAAGACAACTTTAACATATATTGTAGGCTTGTTGTGTATATTGCCTATTTGTAAACTTGTTCAGAAATGGTGACAAAAACGTAAAAAAAATTTAACTTAAAAAATAACGTCTTTTTCGTTAAACGTCATTTAAATAAACGAATATTTGAATTATATGAGCCCATATAATTTGAATTATATGAGCCCAAAAATATGCAATATTTTTGAAAAATGCCCATCCCTAGTATCTATGGTAACAGAGAGTTCTTCGCCGAATTTGGATGGTAATGTCTAATATTGCTCCGAGCTAATAAACGGTCCACTCTGCACGGCTCAAACAAGAAGCACGGTTTCGTTCCGCTTTCATTTAGTTTACCTTATGATGTCTCTCATATGCAACAGAAATGGCAGCTCTTATCAGTTGGGTGACGTGGTCTAACAAAATCTAGTTGCACCGGCAGGAAAAAAGTTTGCAAAATGCGAACATTTGGTTGCAGTCTGGAGCCCTGAGTGCTGAATCACAACAAATAAAAACAAAAAGCAAAATCAAAATCATAAAAGGCGAACAGTGGTTAATTGTTGATTTTTTGCAAGTCAGATAATCAAAGGTCTGGCTACGTAAGACACGTTAAAACTAGTAACCAACAGTGTAACATGCAATTAATATAGAATACAAAATTCCAACTGAAATCACCTTTAATTGGTGATATATATTCGCACATTATTTAAAAAGCCCCGTGATCTCAACAGGAAGTTATGCAACGGTGTACGTAACCAGTGGTTTTTTTATTGTCTTAGATCCATTAACTTGAAACACCGGTGAAAGCAATCACTCTGCACAGATCTACCTCCCAATGTTGTATTGCTCTTTTACAGTGGGTTATTGTTCTCATCCCATGAAGTGGTTATAATAGAAATGCTTTTAATTAATCCAGTGGAGGGCCATGGGTGGCTGTCTGAGCCTGCTGTGACGCAAGACTGGGATTTAATCACGAGAAGATGGGGTGGGAAAAGAGGGAAAACTCATTCCCCCCATGTCAGGCTGTTAAAAGTGGCAAAACTTCTGATGTTATAGCAGGATGCGAATAGTCAGGAAACTATTCACATCATGCTACGAGATTAAAGATTTAAAATAGGCGTTGGGCGGCATTTAATCCCATACTTTATTGTGTTTGGGAAACAAATTTGGACCTTAGTTGTGTTTGAAAGCACACCATTTGTGCTACAGACATGAATGAGACCTCAAATCATCTGTCTTTTCTTGAACTTTTGATCAGACTTACAATTGTCCCCTGACTGACGATAAAATGTTCCACAATCAGTTTATTCTGTTTCGTGATTAAACATTTATATCTACTGAAATAAATTTGGGGTTAAAACACAATTGAATGTTAATGTCAAATTCAGGTACTAAATTGTAAGACCTGTACCATATGATTTGTGTGATGCACTGCAGCAGTCTCCTTCAAGGAGATTTAGGATTTGTGCTTTGGCCAACTGAACAGACTTCCCAGACTCTTTTCCCCTCTACTTCATGGAGGATGATGGAAGAGTCTAGCTCACATGTCGCATTTCATTTAAAGGTGCAGAAAGTGTAGATTAGTAAAAAATATTATTCTTTCGTAACTAATTTTCCATTGGGATTTCATTCCATGGTTGGCTTGGTGTTTCTTTAATGTATGGATGTAATGTTTAGTACTGAAGTAAATCAGATCAATTTCAATTTTATTTTGTCCTTAAAGCTGCAGTCCGTAACTTTTTTTGTGTTCAAAATGTACAAAATTCATATAATAAGCGAGTACATCATGAGTCCATTTTCCAAACTGTGTTTTTGTCTTATCTTCAATTACTACAGTACACACCTATTATAAGTGTTTATATTCAGACTATCTTAGACTGGTATGTGTCGTACCCCCGCAGAGTAACCCAGTACCTGCGTGACTTGTTATAGATATAAACAGAGAGAAGTAGCTCTGGCTACAATGTTCTTCCGCAAGACGCATGCAGTTCTGTTTATTAACTGCTAGAGCGCCAAAAGTTACAGCTTTAAAGTCAACATGAAATGACATTCTCAGCCCATTTTACATCTGTAATGTGACGTATTTCCAAGTCAAACGGGATATTCAGTGTGAAAATTAGTAGGGCAGTACCAAAATTGTTTCCGGATAATTTTATTTAGCGTTTTGAGTCTGTGTCATGTTGGTAGACACAAGTGTTTGCCTCCCCTGTCTTTGTCTTCTTCTTTTTTTACAATACTGACGGTCCAGCTGCAGTTCTCAGACAGGAAACCCTCTGATATCAGCATAAGGTTTGCGTGTTGTTTGAAAACACACAGCTGCAGACACAGGGAATGTCCCATGAAAAAAATCAGCATCCAAAATATCCACTTTGACTAGATCAGTGTTTCCCAGTGTTTAACCTTTTTGCCACAGCACAGTTTTGAGTAAAAAATCCCACGGCAAACGGGGAGAAATATTGTGTTTTTTAAATAATTAAACACTGTGTCATTAAAGTTGGTATTGTGGCTTTATATGGTCATGCATATCATTATGAAAATCAAGCTCAAATGGAGTTCTTAGGTTTTTGACCAGTGATTGACAGAGATGTGTGTTTTGTCCGTCACTGGAACATCTGAGACTGTCTTAGCATTATGTTTTCATCAACTTACAGGTTATAAGTTAATTGTTAATTGTAAAAGAGATGAGCTTTCCGCCTGACAGCGACGATATAGCCTTATATGTAGCATTTATATATTTATTTTTTGTCATTTGACAACCTCTCACGGCACATTAGTGGTTGGGAAACACTGGACTACATATGTTCTGAGTTTCTTGCTCTCTTTTAAACTGCTGGACAACTTTGTTAAACAGACTATGATAATGCAGGTGTATGAGTGTTAATGTACTGACATGGTCATGCTGTCCTCTTGCTGACTAGTGTTCATTGCACACTAAAGTGTGTGTGTATTTGTTTCATTGATACTTGTGAGACAGGATGAGGGATTTCCTGTGTTGTGATCTCCTTCCCTGCTCTGGCAAATTTAGGCAGTACTGACCTTTCAGAGTTCTGTGAGAATTTGGATTCCTGCATTCAGACAGACCTCCAGACCAGACCACTGGTGGTCTCCTAGGGGTTTACAGGGAGGCCAAATTGTCCACCTTCTTGTGAAATAAGATCCCAGAGGATCGTGAAGTTTTTGAAGTGAAATTATGTTGATTCGAATTTGGTTGTTTCAAATTTGTTAGAAATGTTAAATATATTTTGTCTAATGATTAGGTCTTAACGTGACATCAGCCTAATATTCTTGCTTGTCTGTGTAAGTAATGTTAATCAAACAAGAAAAGACAAATATAATAAAAAAAATAACTAATTGCATAGTCTTCACAGTATAAATAAATATAGAGCACTATCAACTAAAGAGCAATGTTGTTTTACATTTTACTACTCTCTGTCGATAAAGACTTCTGTTTTTTTTTTTTTTTTTTTTTTTTTCACAGGAATGCTGTATTTGTTAAGCTCTAAGTTGTTCCTAATCACCTCTAAGAGACAGAATGGAATATGTTGCACACGTTGCTTGCCAATAAATAAAAAGTTGTCAATTCATGATACTTTCTTATCTCTTTATTTTATGATACTTAAAATATATTGTTGTTAAGAATAATCAAGTCAAGTCACCTTCATTTAAATAGCTCTTTTAACAATATATATTGTTTCAAAACAGCTTTACAATATTTACAACAACGTTTGAATATGTGCACAGGCGTGTAGTCCTTCTTTACAAACCAACCCTCAACAAACTACTTGTCTGGCCTTAAAGATTTATAATAAAGAATTATTTAGCACTTCCGCTTAGCCAAGTGAACCGAAATTATCCCGACAGCGTTTTATCTGTACAGAGGTAAAGGGGAGGGAAGGAGGCTTTCACAGGGGATAGACTAGTTGACACTTTAGTCGTCATGTTCAGGCGCAGGTCTTTCATCAGATCTGGATACGGCGGACTGCGATAAACCTCGGGATAATCAGAGAGACTAATATTAGCATATTAGTTCCATATAGGTTCCGGCTGACCTAACCTATGCAGCCTATCCCATCCCTGTGCGTTGAGCCGACCAGATGAACCAGTTGATTCCAGTGCTGACGGTCTTGTGCCAGCTGCTCTGCATCCTCCACAGCAACTCCATGTTGTTGAAGGTCGCCCGCAAGGACGTCGAGCCATCGGGTGCGGGGTTTACCTCGTGGCCGTCTCCAGCCTGCGGCCCTCGGATCAAACTGGAGAATGGCTCTCGTTCACTGGAGAAGAGCTTCGTCTTGCGTGAGATGGTCTGGTGCCGCCAGAGTGGTTTCCAGAGAGACTGCAGGGCTGACGCAGCTCTTCTGCGGGTAATCTCTGGTTTTAGCTCCCCGTTGTCTGTCACTAAGGATCCCAGATACACAAAGTTCTTGACAGGCTCTACAATGTAATTGCCAAGCCGCAGGGAAGTTGGATGCGATCCGTCACCGACATACATGAAGTTGTTTTTTTTCCAGCTCACCTGAAGGCCAAGCTTCTCAGCCTCTTAACTGTATATGCCCAGAGCATCTCTCAGCTGGTTGTAGGACGTGCTGAGCAGGATGGTGTCGTCAGCGTACTCCAGGTCAGTCAGGTGGTAACTGCCAAAGGACACTCCGGGGACCCGCTCACAAACCCTAGACATCAGATGGTCAATGATGCAGTTGAAGAGGTCAGGAACAGCCACGCAGCCCTGGCGAACACCGTTGATGCGGACACAGCTCTGAGCGTTGTTATAAAGCAGCTTGATCAGGGCAACGATCTTGGGTGTGCTCCAAGGGCGTGTAGGATACTCCACAGTGAAGTGTGGCAAACGGTGTCAAAGGCAGCCTTCAGATCTATGAACCCGATGTAAAGATGGCGATCTTTACGGAATTCATAGGTCTTCTCTATCAGCAAGCGAACGGCGGAGATTTGGTCTGTTGTGGAGCGGTTAGGAATGAAGCCAGCCTGCTGGGGACGGTGGCTGCTTCTGATGGCTGGGAGAGCACGAGTGAGCAAGATCCTGGTAAAGAGCTTGCCGGGGATGGAGAGAAGGGTAATGCCTCTTTGGTTGCCGCAGACTAGCCTGTTGCCCTTACGTTTCCAGAAGGGCAAAATGACTCCTCTGGTCCAGTCGCTGGGAAGCCTCTCTGTCTCCCACACCTCATTGAATATGTGGGTAAGCCACTCGATGATGGTTTCACCGCCGGATTTTAGCATTTCAGCGGTTATTGCACAGATGCCGGGGGCTTTCCTGTCGTTAAGTTTTTCCAGAGTGGCTCTGACTTCCTCAGGTGTGACAGGGTCACTAGTGTCAGTTGGCACTAAGGGCTGCAGCATTAGCGGCCGATGAGATGGTGGTATCAGCTGGGGAGGTACAGTGCTGCAGAAGGAGGCTGAAGTGCTCTTTCCAGCGTTTGAGGCAGTTTGCTTCAGTTGCTATAAGGTTCCCATCAGAATCTTTCACCAGGGCTGTCTTGATGCGTGGACCATTACGGGCTTGGCGCAGCAGACTGAAGACACGGCTCATATTGTTGTTATTGGCCGCGGACTCTAGTTGTTTAGCTTCTGCTTGCCAGAACTTCTCTCTATCCTCGGCTATAGCCACATTGCGCTGGCGGTTCAGTAGCTGATAGTCCGTCATGTCGCCTCGGAGCCGGGCCTCACGCCAGCAGTCAATGATGTGGACTGTCCTCTCCGACATCCAAGGCTTTTTCGGGGAAGGTCGAAAGCATCCGAAGACATTGTGAGCTGACTGGATGACACTTTCCTTGAAGGTCTGCCAGTCGTTCACCTTGTCGATAGTCAGGTTATCAAATGTGCGGCGGATGGCGCAACTGAAGTCTGTGGCGATGTTTGGATCACTGAGTAGGGAGGAGTCGAGGCGAGGCTGAGTCTTAGTGTGCTGGTTGGCTCGCAGCTTTAACTTGAGCTGGGCCACCAGCAAGCGATGGTCTGTGTTGCCAAGCTCTGCTCCTCGGTACACGCGGCAGTTGGTGACAAACGGCTTCCAGCGTCGAGAGATGAGGATATGGTCCAGCGCTTTCCTGGTTCTGCCATCTGGGCTGTACCATGTCCAGTGATGGATAAGCTTCCGGGGAAACCAGGTATCAGCAACGCAGAGGTTGTTGTGATGGCAGAGAAGGAGAAGGCGGTTACCATTGTCGTTTGTGGACCTGCCAGCAAAGGTTGTGCCGACAGGTGAGCCTGTGGACCGATCACTGCTAGACAGAGAGGCGTTGGCATCGGTGAGGATGATGGTGATGTCGTGTGGTGAGGCTTAGCCAACAGCCTGATGGAGTTGGTCAAAGGCATCCTTTGCATCCTCATCAGCGACATCGGTGGGGGCATAAGCAACGATTACTGTCATCTTGCCATGTTGGTGGAGAAAGCGGGCCGACAGTAATCTGTCGCTCAGGGGTGTCCAGTTGATGAGGGCTTTGCGGAGGGCTTTTAGGATGGCAGGTGTCACGCCATAAAGGCCTGTCCGTCTCTCGGAGTAACTCCAGAAATAGCAATGGTCGCCTGCTGTTGTTTCGCCATTGCCGTGCCATCAAACTTCACAGAGCCCTGCCAAGGAGATGTTATAGCGGCAGAGCTCTCTGGACAGCAGGGTGGCAGCTCCGGGGCGAAGGAGTGTCTGGACATTCCATGTGGCGACTCGGGTCCTGCGGCGAAGGTTTAATCGCACTCGTTGGTCGGGGGTAGGCAGGGGTCCGTTACCGTGTTGGGCTGTCCGGCTACTTTCTCTGATCGGTTTCGTAACAAAATATTTTCTCCTGGGTGGGTTGTTAGCCCTCCGCAGGATAGTCGGTTGGTGGGGCTGCCACCTCGCAGCATACCGACATGCTGGGGTCTTTGTTTGTCTGGAACCTACCCTGGAGACCGGCCCGCCTAGGGTGACCCTACCAGGAGTGAGCTCCCGACGGTATCGCTTTCCAGGGTCACTGGAACACGCAAGCCCCCTCGCCACGTCAAGGCCAGAACCGAGAGAGAGATAATAATAGCATTACAATAATCTTGCCTTGATGTCATGAACTAATTGTTCCGCATTAGTCATTGAGAGCATATGACGTAATTTAGATATATTTTTAAGATGGAAAAAATGTGGTTTTACAGATATTAGACACGTGACTTTCAAATGAAAGATTGGTATCAAAGAGCACACCCAGGTTCCTAACCGACGATGTAAGCCCGTCTAAATCGGTTCAATGGCGGCATTCGATAGAACGGGTGAAGATCTCTGCGCCAGGGTTTCCGTTGTCCGGTAATTACCGGACATTGGCGTGGGAAAAAATGAAATATCCGACAAAATTAAATCTCTCCGGTCAAATTGTCTGATTAAAATGGCCTAATAATCCCGCCCCCATAACACAATCTGAATCTGAGAATAAGCCTAAAATGTATAAAGCAAAAATACAATGACCGATCAGAAGGATTATTTGCCATTTTACAAGCATTGACTCTGCGGACACCGCTCCTCTTATCGATGCCGTAAGTCTGCGACGTGATGCCCTCGCTGTCATGACAGCTCCGTGGCAATGGAGGATTGCATTTCTCCACAGCCTGCGAAGTCTTCATATGTGATTTCAACTAATTGTATCCAGTAGGGATGCTCATTTCGGTTAATTTTCCAGACCGACAACCGCCGCTTAATCGATTATTAACCGTTAACGATAAGATTAAAATACTGAATTGGTATTAAATAAAAATAAAATTGACGCGTATCTGTTAAATCGTTAAAAATACAAACATTTTTTTTTATTTATCAAAGGGTTTATTTTAACGTGCAAAGTGCAAACAGCAGCATACAGAACAGATCAACAACAGAACCTGGATTCAGATCAAATGTTCACGCACCTGCAACATTTCTGACAGTGACAACAGAGAAAAACAGAATTAAATAGTACAAATAAAAAACATAAAATTGGCCAACACAAAATATATTTTTTTAACTTAAATAATTAACAAATTAAGATGACAAAAAGAAAACACTGAATCCGTTTGAACGAAGCTTTCAAAAAACTGGCAATTTCTTTCCGTTAAACTAAGATGTTTCATTAAATAAAAATAGCAGCCCTACCTCAATCCACACCGAGATGTTTTTATCTCGATGCGGCGCGGATGCACTTGGAAAAAACGAGCGCGTCGCTTCCATTATGAGCGCGCACACCGCGCGCCTACATTTGAAATAACGAACTTGAGCGTGCAAAAGACGCGATATGTGAACAGGCCCTTACATGGCTTATGCGCATTGCAAGTTGTGGAGACACTGGGAAGTTTTGATTTTAAGTCTGCAGCTGCACAATTTAGCAATGCAAAACAGCGTAAAAAGTAGCCTAAAATGACGCAAGACAATGTTATAGGCCTAGTCATTTGTTTGTTCCAGTTCATTTCACGGTGGCCAAATTAAATGTTACCAGCTAAATGAGACCTACTGAGAGTGTATAATTAAGTTTGCTGGAGTAAAAATATTAGACTACTATTCAGATATTTTATGTGGGGAAGGGGCATTGGTTTGTTAAACTATGAATGTGAAACCATAGTAAAAACAATTGGCATTGATTGACGCCAATCGGACGTTCATGTTTTTTTTCTCCGTCAATTTGAAAGTTAGGCTAATAAACATGTTGCATTCAATACGGCCTGATTATGTCATTTTTTAAGTTACATAGCCTGCCTCCAGTTTTCCTCAACTTGACTAATTAACCCTTTCACACTTAAGTTTAAAATATTCTAAATGATTCCCCAGCGTGAGTTTTTCTAGGCGACCGTTATTTAGAACCTGTCACTTTAATGTTTCCATGGTGATGCATCATTTGCTTGTCACGTGACACAGCGCAACCACAACACAGCGCTGAATGAATGAATGCTTTTATGTCATTTTTCCTTTTTTGTTCAAAATATTTACAAATGTACATAACATGAAACACTGATATTCCGATTGTCAAATATGTGCAAGTGGATGTGTTCTGTTGTTTAAACACCTTTATAACGATCGCGTTAGTTGAGCTGTATGTGCGATGGGCGGCGCCATGTTAGTTTACAACACGTCAATTCCTCAACTTCTGACGAAATACATGAAAGTAAGTGGCCGGTGAACTGGGAGAAGAATAGGGTAAAATGTAAAGCTACTTACACATTGTTTATCTGATATGAATAAAACGTGTCGTCTAATGGAAAGGATTATTATTGCAGCTTCCATAGACACCAGTGTGTATTTTACAAACTCAAAATCATTTTTTCTAGTACTTATGTGTATTTAAATGTCTGAAACCTAAAATAAACATTATGTGGTTGAAAACACTCAATAGTTGTGATATATGACAGCACTGAGTGCGTCCGTCTCTGGCTCAGCGCCAGCCAACGCGCGAAAGCACGTTTGAATTTAGCAGTTGATCACGTGATGCACTGACCGTTCTAATCACACCGATGTGATCGTACGCTCCAGGGACCAGCCAAGACTGAGCACATCGGTGTGATCGTACGTGTGAAAGGGTTAAGAGGCGATATTTGACTGGCATATCATCAAAATGTCCGTAAAACGAAAACCATTTTTTTCTAGCGGAAACTCTGCTTTGCGCGTTACTGTCTTTCCGCATGGCAAAGTAATAGAATTCCATTTAAGCTTTTACCTTGAATTTAGGTTAGATTACCAATTGGTTATTGGTCAGTTATATAATAGTTTGGCAATAAATTTGATTGCTCTCTTTACTTATATTTTACCCGTTCATATTTGGAAGCTACGTCGCTTTGAGGTCCTCACGCCTTCTGGTTAGTCTCACGATCACAAGCTCGTCAGTTTTGGTCACTTAACAGAGGTAATTGCTTGGCTATATACCTAAGATGGTCGCATTCACGCTTAGGCCTACACAATCAAAGATACTTTGCTATAGCCCCCGTGGTTTTGCATACACTTGAATTTAAAGTAACGTTTACTTCAGGCAGAGGTATGGCCACTACTACAGATATACTGTTAAGTAGACCAACATAAATACTTCTCTTATAATAGCTTTGGATTGGTCATGCTGTGGTTTCCCACATACACTTACCTAAAGTAATATTAAATTAAAACAGAGGTAAGACACACCCAAATTTAGATTGGTCAAACAGCATTTTTGCTGTTCTAAACGGAAATTCACTTCTTGTCTTTGCGAGCCAAGTACACTTGAATTAGTGCCAAATATTAGTCGTCACTAATCTGACACAGACTTGCGGTAACATACAAATCCTTTTGATCTGTGAAAACAATTTCAGAGTCAGTCAGAATAAAATCAAATGTTTACAATTTACTATGTCAGGTAAATATATCATGCCAATTTCATAATCAGTTCAAAGATAATAAATACAAAACATCAAATGCTCTGGAATAAAGAGAAAAGATGCAAACATAATATTAGAAAATGCATGATGCTGAGTGTCTTGCCCACATCCCGCATCACGGGCTAATTTGAGCTATAAATCGCCCTGAGCCTCTCGTTGCTTTTCTTTATATAGACAGAAACTTCTTTCACATGGAAAATTTTCTAAAAATGGGAATTTGCGTTCAGAGTTTACACCTTTTGGGAGCAGAATGCCATTTGCCTGGAAGACACACCCTCCTCTGTGTGCAAGTTATCTAAACTCTTAAAAACTTTATTACCTTTTGGTTTACTTCTTTGGGAATGAGACGTTTGTACAAGTCACACAGATAAATTTCAAATGATACCAAACATGTATAATACTGTATGATAATTATTCACATTAAACCATATAGATTTTTGGGTGAATATCTGGTGATCTCCGCGTGAGAGAGAGACAACATGGGGGAGGTGATTGACTCGGGGATGCTAGTTTCTCAAGAGAGAGTCAAATGTTCATTTTGAGAAAGGTCCTTTGTCTTTCACGGGGAGTGGTTGTTCCTCAACCAGACTGCCCGGCATTTTCTAATTTCTCAATTCTTACAACGACGAAGACTTGACAGCGTCTCACCGTCACCCAGCTTCCCTGCTGCATGGGCTCTACAGCCGGAACCGAACAATGTACAGCTAGTCGCATCCAAAGCAGGATCTAAAGCCCTTGCACTCTTACTATCCTCGATTAAAATTTGGATGCGTGTCTCTAGTTCTGAAATCTTCTCCGTCAGCCTGACTATCTCCCTGCATTTATCACATTTAAATCCCTCATTGCTGACAAGAGAATGCTATACTATACATGTGACACGAAGTGCAAGTGACAATACCAGAAGACATTATTCACCGTGTTTGTTGACTGATCCTACTCACCACAGTTGTTTGAGAGACTCTTAAAAGGCGCAAGAGAAAAAAAAAAACACGGCAAGCACGGATGGCAGGTTAACAGGCTAGCGAGATACTAGCGCGTTGTGCTAGCGATAACAATTTTTTTTAAAGCTAGTGATGTCAGATTAATGTAATGGGCAATATTAGACAATATCTAATATACAGTATGTTGATGAGTAAGTTAAATTTAGCAAATAAAAATAACATGGAATGATAGTAAATAGAGATTCAAAACAGAAAGCTATACGGAGCTTACAGACACAAACCAGCAGTAAGGCAGACAGGAGCAATCGATCAAGGCAGACAGGAGCACTCAAGGCAGCATGATATGAAGAATAGTATTATTTATTTTGGTGATCGTATCGGCCAATACTGCTTCCGGTGATCAAAAATCCTAAACTGAGCATGCTTGCAGATCATATTCATTAAATTTTAGTACATTTTATTCTAATTGGAATTTCATATAAGTGTATTCTGAGAAAACATTGTCAATGCATCTCATACATAGCTGAAGTACTGATTTGAGCTAATTAAACTGCTAGCAAAGTGGTTCACTGATTTTCAGCTCTTTCTGCTCAAGCTGAATGATACACACATACATCTTTCGTCAATACTATGTATTAATTACATTTAATCATTTAGCAGATGCTTTTGTCCAAAATGAGGAGAACAATATAAGCAGTTGAACCAACAGAAGAATAGAACAATAGAACAAGAACAATATGTAAGAGCTGCTGTGACAAGTCCCAGTTTGGTCTAGTACAGTACACGTAGCAAGATTTTTTTTATAGAAAACATAGATAGAATAGAAAGTGTTTGTATTAATGAGTTAGTAAGTGTTGACGAAAAAGATGCGTTCTTGAAAATGGCTTAAGACTCGGCTGCTTGGGTTGAGTTAGGCAGGTCATTCCACCAGCAAGGAACTGTCGAATTAAAATGGATTCATTGTCAAATTAATATTCATTTTTCCTTGTGTCTCCCTTACAGTTGATAAAACTAAAAAAACTCAACAACAAACATTTTTGCCAGTAATTTCACTGAAGAGATCAACACTTACAAAAGTACAAATTTCTAGGGTACGATCATTTCTGTGATGTGTACAACATGGACAGCGGAGCACATAAAACAGAATTTACAGTATAATTTGGAATGTCTCAGAATTAGGCAAATTTTGGAATAATAAATCAACAGTAGGGCTGTACATTATGAAACCCTTCATGTTAAACAATATTACTGATTTGACACTATTGGACAAGAACTCAACTTAGCTGCGTTAGCTGAATTGAACTAATTTCATAATTGATGTACTTTATTCAGTTACTGGACCGAAATGAATCAACACTGAACTGATTTCAACTGAAAAATATGACATTTACTATTGTCTTTTTAGAGCTGCTTTAAAGCAGAATTGAATTCTGTTTGCATCATATAGTTATTTTCCTGATTATTATTTTAAAGCTGCTTTAAAACAACCTGCATTCTATAAAGTGCTATATTAATAAAGGTGATTGGCTTGACTTCTCTGTCTGAATGAGCGCTGCAGTGACAAAAAAAGAAAAAAAAAATGCAATGTTTTGTTGTAAAAGAGTTTTGTCATTTGACTACAAGTTTTATACATTCATTTGATTACCAGTTAAATTTGTATTACATTTTAAGACAAAATATATACAAATTTCAATCAAATTTGAATCGACATAATTTCACTTAAAAAACTTTACGATCCTCTGGGATCTACTTTCACAAGAAGGTGGACAATTTGGCCTTCCTGTAAACCGGGACCACCAGTGGTCTGGTCTGGAGGTCTGTCTGAATGCAGGAATCCAAATTCTCACAGAACTCTGAAAGGTCAGTACTGCCTAAATTTGCCAGAGCAGGGAAGGAGATCACAACACAGGAAATCCCTCATCCATCGCAAGTATCAATGAAACAGACACACACACACTTTAGTGTGCAATGAACACTAGTCAGCATGACCATGTCAGTACATTAACACTCATACACCTGCATTATCATAGTCTGTTTAACAAAGTTGTCTAGCAGTTTAAAAGAGAGCAAGAAACTCAAAACACATCATCTAGTCTAGTGTTTCCCAACCACTAATGTGCCATTTAATAATTCCCACAGCACACCTGACAACCTTTCACGGCACATTAGTGTGCTGCGGGAATTATCAAATGCCAAAAAAATAAATAAATAAATGTTACAAATAAGGATATATCTTCGCTGTCAGGTGATTGAGATTTAATTGAGACAATATTTGGCCGAGATGGAGAATCTGGAATCTGAGGGTGCAAAAAAAAAATCGAAACATTGAGAAAATCACCTTTAAAGTTGTCCATTTATGTTCGTGATTGTGCTGCATTCACTCACAAAAATAAATGTTTTATATTTACGGTAGGAAATTTCCAAAATATCTTCATGGAACATGATCTTTACTTAATATCCTAATGATGGCATAAAAGAAAAATCGATCATTTTGACCCATACATTGTATTGTTGGCTATTTCCCCAAATATACCCGTGCGACTTGTGACTGGTTTTGTGATCCAGGGTTACATATCTCTATATTTTGTCTTTTTTGTTTTATTTTATTTTAAAAAATCAATGCTATTGGTCATCCTTTACACCTGTATGTGGGTTTTATAAATATTTAAAAGACCTTGTGTTGTGACTAAACCTTGTAACTCCATTGGATCCTCAAACTGTCAGTCAAACCTCATAGCTCCACCCGCCTCTATCGTGAATGAAGTGTTTTTCACGCAGTTTGGAGATGGCAGCCTGTTTGCAATGCAAATGTAAACAAAGAACTGATGTTTGAACAAGTACAGCGTTTTCTTTACTTAAACAGTCTATAAAGGATGTTTTTTATGTTTTTAAATCTAGTCTAGTTAGCCAATCAGCTGTTTTAAATATCAATTTAAATATCGGCCCGTAGGCACACACGACAGTGAGAGACTTATCCCCGACCCGGCCTGGCTCCAGGGTGGGGCCCCGGCTGTGCCATGCCGGGCGACGTCTCGGCCCTTGATTTTTCTTTCTTCATAAGGGGTTTTTGAACCGCTTTTAGTCTGACCCGTCACCTAGGACCTGTTTGCCTTTGGAGACCCTACCAGGGGCATATAGCCCAGGACAACATAGCTCCTAGGATCATTCGGGTACTCAAACCCCTCCACCACGATAAGGTGACAGTTCAAGGAGGGGCTTAGTCAGGTAATAAACCCAATTATTTGAAATCTTTTTTTAAATAAAATAGAATTTTACTAGTCACTAAATTACAGAAATATTCTGGGTTCAAAACAAATTAAGCTCCACCATTATTTGTAAAATGTTTATCGATTGCCACAGTTAAAATGTTAAAAGCATGTAAAAAAATAAATAAAAATAAAACACTATTTACAAACTTTTACATAAATCATACTAACTTGTGGAAAATGGACATCCGATGACCCCTTTAAAACACTTTATTTAATTTGTATTTTCGTTCTCTTCTATTTATTTGTCCGTTTTGTTTATAATTAGTTGTTCTAATTGTATGGCTGGCTGTTTACTTGTCTTATGTAATTATTTTAAGGACCTTTTTCTTACATTAAGTTATAGCATTAGTTTTTGCTAAAGTATTGATAATTGTGAAATTGACTCGTGTAACATGACTCGCACGTAGCTGCACAAATTCCTGCCATGGTGATCCATGCTTCTGAGATTATTGGAGATCAACTGCACTATCCCTGTGGGAAGCATATAGTTGTGTGTACATAGAAATAGAGGCACAGATTTGCCCCTAATGGCCCATCACCTGCTGCAACACAAGTACACAATGTCTTCTCCAAATCTCATTTGTTTATCACAACGGATCTGGGTTTTGAAGTTATGCCACCATGTAGCTTTTTTGTGATATTCCATAAAGCTGCAGTCCATAGTTTTTCCTCTTTGTCGCCATCTCTGTTCGAAATCTGCAATTGCAGTTATTCGCAGAATTATCAACTTTACGTGGTTTGTGCCTCGCCACGGCACAGCGCGGATGAACACAATGTTTTGAGGAGAATGTGTGGCTGTCAGTCACCGCACGGTGTGGATACTGTCATTTGCAATCACAGATTCTACTTTTTGGAAATATGACCAACATAAGAATTTTCACTGGAAAATATCATCTTAAGTAAGTAACATCCAATTTTGTTCTGACCAACTAAGGGAAAAAAAGCATTGCAGTAAATCGCGATGATTAAATCTAACGATCACTTATCATATCACGTCAAACCCTGTAAATTATACTTTATCAAATTGTTGATGTTAACAACATCAGCATTGCGTGACTACATTTAATGCCCTTCCGATATGTATCCATGTTTTCGCATGGGCCGGTTGCAGTCTCTTTTTTTCTGTAGCCACTCCGAAGTCCGAAGTCTTTGCATTTTACAACGGGTGAATCTCCATTTGTCACTGGTGTCGTTTGAACCTTTCTGGATCCGTCATCAAATTGATAAGTTTAATTATATCAATTTCTGTGAGAAAAGGCTATAAATCTCCACCTCCAACATGCTCACATGCAATATAGCCTACTAGCCGAGACACCTTCTTTATGTGTACAGATGTGACATAATGACGCAAAGACATGCTCGAATTTCCTGTGGAAATCCACCAGTACCACTGGAATTAAAAACATTATTTTAAGCTTACAGTTTTGAATCGAGCTAAGGCAAGCATTTAGTTTTGAACACTGGCTGGTCATGTACTTGCTCAAATTTATTTTGGATAATTTTTAACCCAAAAAAGTTACGGACTGCAGTTTTAAACAGTGTTAAATGTATTAAAAAATTATTATTATTATTATTATTACATTTTACTGTACAATAGCAATATATTTCTGTCATTATTTTAAAAGTAAAACTGAACTTTTATTTTGGCAGGTTGTAATGAAGACCTTTTTAGATTCTGATGATAGTTTTAAGCAGCAGTGTTTTTGCACTTAATATTCACAGATACTAGTCGATATTGTGATGTATACAGCACTACTTTTGAATTATTCTTCAATTTTTTTTTCAAATTCTGTGACATTCAGTGATGTAAACTCAATTTTATGATTGGATTCTGTGATTCTATCCTCGTTTTCACATCACTAAAAATCATAGGATCTGTCACAACCCCAGTAGTTAATGCCAATTCCAGGAAGATTTCACAATTCATGACACCAATTTCAGTAGCACAGCAATAGCTAATGGACATTTCAATAAGTCAGCTTGTGCGTTTCTGTTCTGATCTCATCTCATGTTATCTGGATAACTTCATCTTGTACTTTCCACCACAACAACTTTATGATGCTGTTTTTTCCAGTTCAACAGCCCAATGAATCCATAATTAATTACAGATTTTCCATCGCTTAGGATAGAAGGTTGGTCTCTCAAACAAAGTTCACTAAGCTAGACTGAGTTGGAAACGAACCCCCTACTGCTGTTATCTCATATCCAATGGCCCAGTCCAGTCAGGGCTAAATGCATCAGAAAACAGCTGCCGGGCCTATTTATAACATTCAGGTGACATGCAGCACATGGGCCAGTCACTCTGATCATCACTCAGAGTTGTTTGTGAGATACTGTTAGCCTGGCTTGCATGTCTATAGATTCAGACCTTAGGCTTTGGCTCTTTTGCCGCATTTGCCCTATAGGTCTTGATAGTTAATTACGATTTGTTGACTATATCCGATGACCAGATTGCATTTTCTTTTATAAGTTACCAATATGATGTATCCAATACCCTACTAACACTATACTAGGGATGTCACGATACCAAAATCTAATCTATAGTAGTCAGGGCTGTCACTTTACATACCGCAGGCTCTGACAAACACACATAACAGCAAACTACACTTCTGCATAATGTGTCTCTTTTTACAACAAAAATGTGAATTCTGCCGGTATTCAGACAGTCTCATGCATACAGATACAGATTCGGGCTACGGGCTACAATCGCCTACGTAGGCGAAATTTGTTTGACATTTCTAATCGTAAACACAGCCATGTTGAAGCCTGCAGTAATGTTTTTCATTAATTCATTGATTTCATTCCGCGTCCTGTCTGAAAGGCGCTTTACGCAATTGACACTTTTCACACGCTCTCACGCAGAGAAAAATCGCGGAGCAAAGAGGACACTGACACCGACAGACTAGACAGAGCAGGTTACTTTTGATATGAAAAAAAAAAATCAGCTCTTAGGTTCTGTCTATTGTGACAGATCGCTCCGCCTCAGTTTAAGTAAACCGATCATCTGTTACTTTTTATTTAAAGATACAGTTACCGAAAGATATATGCCTCATACATAATATCGATCAATCAGTGTTTTTCAAACACGGAAAGAGGTCAATAAAACTGCAGGAGAACAGTTATGTCACAGAACGTTACATTTACCTCAGGAAAGCCATTTAATGACCAGCACATTAGTTGACTAGAAAAAATAGCGAGGAGTATTTTGCTAAATATTTGCACTATATTACATATTTATTATATGTTTACTTGTCATTACATAATTGTAATTATAATGAAAACCGCATTATATTTAATTTCTCTCTGTATGTTTACAGCATTATGTGAGATATATTTTTTTAACATGCAGACTGTAGCCTACCTAATATTTATCCAAATGAGTCAATATTGAATTAAGATTTAAATCAAATCCAAGAGTTTAATTGAATAATACAAACAGTAGCCAACCAATCATTGTACCATGTAAACATTGTAACTATATTGTCACTAAACTTTGAAAATCACAATTACACATTGTGATGCAAGTTGTTTTTTTAGATACCCGCAATCCATCTGTTTCTCTTGAGCAATTAAAATATCGTAATAATACTGTATACCGTGATAAAAGCTCAATCAATTAAACGCAGCATGAAAATTTGATACAGGCATATGTAGGCATGTGCCGGTATCAAATTTTCGTGCTGCGATTAATTGAATGAGCTTTTATCACGGTATACGGTATTATCACGATATTTTAATTGCTCAAGAGAAACAGATGGATTGCGGGTATCTAAAAAAACAACTTGCATCACAATGTGTAATTGTGATTTTCAAAAAATGGTAACTAAACAGAATTTTATTAAGTTTAGTGACAACGTTTTACAATGTTTACATGGTATAATGACTGGTAGGTTACTGTTTGTATTCAAATAAATTATTGTATTTGATTTTAATCTTAATTCAATATTGACTTATTTGGATAAATATTAGGTAGGCTACAGTCTGCATGTTAATTTTTCTCAAGAAAAAAATATATCTCACATAATGCTGTAAACAGAGAGAAATTAAATATAATGCGGTTTTCATTATAATAACAATTATGTAATGACAAGTAAACATATAATTAATATGTAATAAAGTGCACATATTTAGCAAAATGACAATTTTTTCTAGTCAACTAAAGTGCTGGTCATTAAATGGCTTTCCTGAGGTAAATGTAACGTTCTGTGACATAACTGTTCTCCTGCAGTTTTATTGACCTCTTTCCGTGAAAAACACTGATTGATCGACATTTTGTATGAGGCATAAACCTTAAGGTAAGTTGTACTGTATCTTTAAATAAAAAGTAACAGATGATCGGTTTACTTGAACTGAGGCGCAGCGATCTGTCACAATGGACAGAACCTTTTTTTTTCATATCAAAAGTAACCTGCTCTGTCTAGTCTGTCGGTGTCAGTGTCCTCTTTGCTCCGCGATTTTTCTCTGCGTGAGAGCGTGTGAAAAGTGTCAATTCCGTAAAGCGGCTTTCAGACAGAACGCGATTTGCTATTTTGCAAATAAAAAGTTGAACTATTTTTAACTTTGACCCCGGCGTGCTTTGGTCGACGCAGCAACAAAACGTCCCCGCGAGTATTCTGCGTCCTGTCTGAAAGGCGCTTGAGTCTCAAGTTGAATGCGTGAGAGTTGGCAGCCCTGCGTGGGGTAAATCGTCGGCAGCGTTCCTCCTTCCGCCATGCTTCTACTCCATGTGAGGATTGTTTACATTAGACTAGAGTGCGCTCTGCGCCGCGTGCACACAGTGCTTATACATGTGGGGATTGTTTACATCAGAGTGCGCACGTGTTTTGCGGAGCATATACGCAGTGTTTAAGCGGTTGATAGAAAATTAGCTAATGCGTGTTCTAAAAGTCTAAATTCAAATCTATTATTTTTCACGGTATTTTGAAGTGGCCGCGATAACAATATCGTGCATATTCATTACCGCGATTTATCGCATTACCGAATACCGGCACATGTCTAGGCATATGCCTAGGCTATATATATACAGTATACCTAATCTAGCCTATACCGCACGGATGTAATGTTACACATCAGATGTTTTCCACAACAGTTAACCAAACGTTTATTTAAGACATAACAGATAATGTTTGCGTGAAAACTCTCCAAGACAGATATTCAGAAATACTGTTATTCTATGTATACAGTATGTGTATATCGGGATTGTGCGCTGTCTGAGGCGTCTTTGTGCGCATGCTTCGCTTCAGCTCTGTCAGTCAGCGCGAGTAAGATTGTTTACATACAGCAGCATGAGTTTGAAAATTACATTTCATTGGTTCAGACTCATGTCATCGAGAATTTGTATGAATATTCACAAAGTTAGAATACTGCGCTTTACAATGATATCAAACTTGTGCTGAGTGGAAGCGTGAGAAGCAAGCAGAGAAAAACAGCATTTTTCATGGACAAAGGAATGGTTCACCTCTCAGAAAATGTACAAATAAAGATGCTTTTAGATGCTTAATCACTATTTGGAGCATTGGGGTCGTTAGATGAGGGCATAATCAACAAATTGTTGTGAAAACCTCAAAATCGAACAATTTACATTTTTCATTGTTTTGCCTGTTGCTCGAAATTAGCCTGTGCATATTCCAAATCACTATGAAGAATCATGACATCAGTTTGTGTGGAGAAATGAATATCTAAGTAGTTGTTGTGTGTTTTGTTTCTTATGGGTCAACAACGTGACCGAGGACCACGTGTAAAGAGGCCCTTGTCCCTGATCTATTTCCAACCAATGTCGCCTCTTTTAGGGGCCTTTCATCCTCTACAATTTTCTCTTTTGCTGTCAAACATAAGTGTAGATTCTTTCCTTTATTCCCCATCCTGTTTTCCCATAGATTATTTGTTAGTGCCACTACACAAAGGTCCCAGACGCCCACAGCAGCACTTTAAATTGTCAGCACAAATATTTAACCAGTATTGCAGTCTTAAGGGACAAGGGCTGGTAATTGGTCTGTGAAGACAAGCACAACACTGTCATGGTTACCCTCTGAGCTGAAGTTAATGGTACTTCTGCGGGTTTACTAGTAAATGCTGGTGGTGCTGTTACCTCGACAGCAATTGTTTACTGGTGGTTGAGGATATTCCCCCTTCCATGTAAAGCGCTTTGAGTACCCAGAAAAGCGCTATATAAATGTAACGAAATATTATTATTATTATTACTGATCTTCACATTCTCTCTGTGTCTATCGGCTGATGTGTGTGACCCCTGTGTGCTATTGACATAGCTCAGAACCACCCAATTAACCTTACTCTCCATGGAGTAAACGAGTACAGTACCTCAGGGTCGGACCCCCGGTGGACTTGGAGTCAGGAGTATTCTGTTTGTTTTACATGCTGATCTTTGTTCAACAGTTGAAGTTCATAGCTCATTGCTTCACGCAGATGTAGGAACTAGAAACACAGAACTTTATTTTTGTTGGGTACCTGGACAATGTGGAATCCCAATCTTTAATTTTAAATGGGATCAGTGTACAAGCAACAAACTGTATGAAATTAACCCTACTGTAGGTAAAAGTTATCTTTATTTTAAATAGTCACTGGGATCAGAGCATATAGTGGGGAGAACAAGTATTTGATACACTGCCGATTTTGCAGGTTTTCCCACTTACAAAGCATGTAGAAGTCTGCTATTTTTACTCTTCAACTGTGAGTGACGGAATCTAAAACAAAAATCCAGAAAATCACATTGTATTATTTTTAAGTAATTAATTTGCCTTTTATTGCATGACATAAGTAGTGCTGCCGCGATTAGTCGACGTAATCGACCATGCAAATTTGTCAACGGCAATTTTTTTTAGTTGACGTGTCGTTTTACTATTGACCACGTATTTTATTTTTGGTCTCCCGTCTCAAACGGCTCACTGTAATTCATCTCCACACACCTGTGTGCTGTGCGCACCCTGCTGGTTAATCTGCTATCCTCTTCCTTCCCCCTCCCCCGCCTTCACTGCTTTGATATGAAAAATTGCGGAGGCAGTTTACTTTTTGTTTGCCCCGGGGAGTTTGCCTGGTGCTTTCACACTGGACTCGTTTGCTGCGGTCCGAGCCTGAGCACGATTGTTCCCGGCGCCCCTGCAGTGTTGGTCTGGTTTCATACTCAACTTAATTCTACCGAACCCTGGTGCATTTGCGTGCATCTTACGCCATCGCAAACGTGCACGGCGCATGATAGAAAACAGAACACGGGTCAATATACTGTTTTTAATTATTATTATTAATTCTGTGCTATTATGCACAGCTGAGTGACCAACACAGGTGCGTGTGTCGCATAAGGTGGCTGCTTGCAAACGGACTCTTTTGAGGAGACAGTGGATTTCCAAATTTGTTGCCCTGATTCCACGCGCAATGTGTGAATACACTGCAGACTCACTCTCACTCGTATCCAAGGTAAATCATCAACACTATTATCCCTTACATGTGTTAGATGTAACACATGTAACCCGCCTTGAAATGCATCCATTGCATCTACTTTAGCCTACAATTCAGAGTGATGTTATCAGTTATGCATTTCAGAAATATACATATAAAAATGTACAGTAAGCTAATTATGTATTAATTTAAGGTATAACAAAGAGCTAATTTAAGTAATGAATACATACATGTTTGTTAATAGAGGATTAGATTAGGACTAATATGGTCTAGCCTAATGGAAATGCAGATAGGCCTACTTATGCTTAGATTGTTAATACATGGGCTAATGTTTTGGCCCTTCAGTTGAGTTCAAAATAAAATGGACACAACGAAATGATCAACAATGTGTTTTTTTTAAATTAGTCATTTAGATTAGTCGACGAATCGAAAAATTAGTAGAAAGATTAGTCGTTAGAAAATTAGTCGTTAGTGGCAGCACTAGACATAAGTATTTGATACATCAGAAAAGCAGACCTTAATATTTGGTACAAAAACCTTTGTTTGCAATTACAGAGATCATATGTTTCCTGTAGTTCTTGACCAGGTTTGCACACACTGCTGCAGGGATTTTGGCAAACTCCTCCGTACAGAACTTCTCCAGATCCTTCAGGTTTCGGGGCTGTTGCTGGGCAATACGGACTTTCAGCTCCCTCCAAAGATTTTCTATTGGGTTCAGGTCTGGAGACTGGCTTGACCAAAGAATGATGTTTCCACCTCCATGTTTCACGGTTGGGATGGTGTTCTTGGGGTTGTGCTCATCCTTCTTCCTCCAAACACGGCAAGTGGAGTTTAGACCAAAAAGCTCTATTTTTGTCTCATCAAACCACATGACATTCTCCCATTCCTCCTCTGGATCATCCAGATTGTCATTGGCAAACTTCAGACAGGTCTGGACATGCGCTGGCTTGAGCAGGGGGACCTTGCGTGTGCTGCAGGATTTTAATCCTTGATGGCGTAGTGTGTTACTAATGGTTTTCTTTGAGACTGTGGTCCCAGCTCTCTTCAGGTCATTGACCAGGTCCTGCCGTGTAGTTCTGGGTTGATCCCTCACCTTCCTCATGATCATTGATGCCCCACGAGGTGAGATCTTGCATGAAGCCCCAGACCGAGGGAGATTGACCGTCATCTTGAACTTCTTCCATTTTCTAATTATTGCGCCAACTGTTGTTGCCTTCTCATCAAGCTGCTTGCCTATTGTCCTGTAGGCCATTCCAGCCTTGTACAGGTCTACAATTTTATCTGATGTTCTTACACAGCTCTCTGGTCTTGGCCATTGTGGAGAGGTTGGAGTCTGTTTGGAGGTTGGGAATGTGTGAACAGGTGTCTTTTATTCAGGAAACGGTTTCAAACAGGTGCAGTTAATACAGGTAATGAGTGGAGAACAGGAGGGCTTCTTAAAGAGAAACTAACAGGTCTGTGAGAGCCGGAATTCTTACTGGTTGGTAGGTGATCAAATACTGATGTCATGCAATAAAATGCAAATGAATTACTTAAAAATGCGATTTTCTGGATTTTTGTTTGACCCGCCACTCACAGTTGAAGAGTACCTATGATAAAAATTACAGACTTCTAGGTGCTTTGTAAGTGGGAAAACGTCTCAGGTTACGTATGTAACCCTGGTTCCCTGATAGGGAACTCGAGCTGCGTTTGAGACGCGGTGGGAACGCTCTGCGTGATTGCGTCATGAAGCACGTGTAAAATCAGTCCAATGGAAGCCCGATACGTCATAGGTGACGTCATAGACCAGGAAACTATAAAGCACCCTTGCAAACAGACCGCGCCAGGTTCTGAAAAGTCTGAAGCAAGTCGATCAGGGTGTGCAGGAAGTATGGCAGGCAAACGCAGCGTCTCGTTCCCTATCAGGGAACCAGGGTTACATACGTAACCTGAGACGTTCCCTTTCAAGGGAACTCGAGCTGCGTTTGAGACGCGGTGGGAACCCCATACCCACTACGCCATAGTGACAAATGCCCGTTCTGTGTGAAGTCCTTGCGCACACTAAGAAGCAAGCAACCTAGCCTCTGGAGTAGAGAGGTCAAGGTCATAAAACCTGACAAATGTATGCGGAGAGGACCATCCTGCCGCATTACAAATATCAGGAAGGGAAACCCCCGAAATTAAGGCTGTAGAGGCCGCCATACTCCTAGTAGAATGAGCCCGTACAGCCATAGGTGAAGGCTGACCGGCCGCTTCATAAGCTAGTGAAATAGCCTCGACTATCCACTTGCTCATAACCTGTTTAGATGCAGGGCACCCTCTTCTGAGTGACCCAAAACATACAAATAATTGCTCTGACTTACGCCACAGGGCAGCTCTGTGAACGTAGGCATCCAATGCCCGAACTGGACATAACAGGTTCAATTGTTCCTGATCTGGGGTATTAAAAGGTGGAGGATAAACGGCCTGCAGCACTATTGGGCCCCCAACATTGAATGGGACCTTAGGAATATAACCCGGTCTAGGGTATAGAAATGCTTTCACCATACCAGGTGCAAATTCCAAACATGACGGAGCAACCGACAGGGCGTGCAAATCTCCAATTCTCTTGATAGATGAAATAGCAAGGAGAAATAACGCTTTCAAAGTGAGGAATTTTTCTGAAACCTCTTCAATGGGCTCGAACGGAGCCAGAGCCAGACCCTCAAGTACAATGGCTAAATCCCAAGCCGGTGCTCTGGAGTGCAGTGCAGGTCTCAACCTCAATGTACCACGGAGAAAACGAGTAATCAGAGGATCTCTCCCAATAGAAGTACCCCCCAGAGGGGTATGGTAGGCCGATATAGCCGCCACATAAACTTTTAAGGTGGAAGGAGATAATCCAGCAGAGAAACGGTCTTGCAGAAAATCGAGAACTGAACCAACAGGGCAGTTAACAGGATCTAACTGACGCTCACCACACCAGGTGGAGAATAATTTCCATTTCAGCGCATACAGTCTTCTCGTGGAAGGGGCTCTGGAATGGAGAATGGTCTCAACGACCTCAGTCGAGAGACCGGATTCTATGAGCCTGGCCCCCTCAGAGGCCAGGCCCACAGTTTCCACAACTCCGGTCGAGGGTGAAATATCGTGCCCTCTACCTGGGACAGCAGGTCCCTCCTGATTGGAATCTCCATGGGAGAGCCGCTCAGAAGAGACACCAAGTCCGAGAACCAAACTCGAGTCGGCCAGTAAGGGGCTATTAGTAGCAGACGGGCCCCTTCCCGGCGAACCCTCTCCAGAACCCCCGGGAGCAACGATATCGGGGGGAAAGCATATAGGTACAGCCTCGGCCAAACCTGCACCATCGCATCCAGTCCGAGAGGAGCTGGGTGCGTGAGAGAGAACCACATGGGACAATGGGTTGTATCTGAGGATGCGAAAAGGTCTATCTGAGCACGACCAAATTTCTCCCAAAGGAGCTCCACCACCTCGGGGTGAAGTCTCCACTCCCCGGGCCTCAGCCCCTGCCTTGACAGTATATCTGCTCCCACATTCTGACGCCCCGGAATGTAAACTGCTCTGAGAGATAGCAACTTTCCCTGGGCCCATAGGAGGATCTGATGGGCCTGCTTGCAAAGGTGACGTGACCTCAAACCCCCCTGATGGTTGATATATGACACCACCGACGTGTTGTCCGTACGGACCAACACATGATGGCCTCTCAGGTCTGGCAGGAAATATTTGAGAGCTCGAAATACCGCCATCATCTCCAAGCGATTTATGTGCCATGACAGATGATGGTCCTACCAAAGACCTTGCGCCGAGCGGCCACTCATGACCGCCCCCCATCCCGTGAGGGAAGCATCCATCGAAAGCGTGACGCGTCGACAAGAAGCCCCCAGCACTGGGCCCTGGGCGAGGAACCAAGGTTTCTTCCACATGACCAAGGCACGAAGGCATAGCCGCGTGACCTTGATCTTGCGGAACGGATTTCCCCTCGGAGAAAACCCCTTGGTTCTGAGCCACCACTGCAGGGGTCTCATGTACAGCAGGCCAAAAGTAATCACGTTGGACGCTGCTGCCATGAGCCCCAACAGTCTCTGAAACTGTTTCACAGTGAGTGACTGGCCTAGTTTTACATTTTTTACGGCTGTGAGAATCGCAGAAATCCGAGCAGGAGATAGACGTGCCTGCATTGTGGTCGAATCCCAAATTATACCTAAAAAAGTGGTCCTCTGAGCAGGGAGGAGAACACTCTTCTTGATGTTGAGCCGCAACCCCAACTCCTTTATGTGAGACAGAACGACATCTCGATGCCGAACTGCCAACTGCTCTGACTGAGCTAAAATCAACCAATCGTCGATATAATTTAATACGCAAATGCCCTGGAGTCTCAAAGGAGCCAGAGCTGCATCCACGCATTTTGTAAAGGTGCGGGGTGATAAACCTAGGCCAAACGGTAGAACCCGATACTGGTAAGCTTCGCCC
The DNA here is from genome assembly GCA_030578255.1 of Tiaroga cobitis. NCBI lineage: Eukaryota > Metazoa > Chordata > Actinopteri > Cypriniformes > Leuciscidae > Tiaroga > Tiaroga cobitis. Next base: position 15,701,046 of record CM060609.1, read on the forward strand.
CCGAAAGCGAACCTCAGGAACTTCCTGTGATGAGGATGGATGGATACATGAAAGTAAGCGTCTTTCAGGTCTATTGTGACAAACCAGTCCTCGGACTGAATCTGTGATACAATTTGCTTGAGTGTGAGCATCCTGAACTTGAGTTTCTGAACTCTGCTGTTTAACTGGCGCAGATCTAGAATGGGACGCAACCCTCCATCCTTTTTCGGGAACAATGAAGTAACGGCTGTAAAACCCTGACTCTCTGCTGGGAGGAGGCACCCCCTCTATCGCTCCTTTTTGAAGAAGTGTCAGAACTTCCTGCTCCATAACCAGAGCCTGCTGTGAGTCCACCACTGTGGGAAGGACCCCTTGAAATCTGGGCGGCCGAGAACCGAACTGAATTCTGTAACCCTTTTCTATTATATGCAGGACCCATAAAGAAATATTTGGCAGAAGTTTCCACGCTGCCAGAAATTCTGATAAGGGAACCAGTCTCTCGAGACTGGCCTCTGGATTTGATTGAACAATCATTTCGGTGCCCTGAAGCGGCGAACCGGCAGGGAACAACCGAACTGACCGTTCTACAATCCTCCTCAGAGGATTGCATGGGGACGCTGACACCTCGGTGCCCTGAAACGGCGAACTGGCAGTGAACAACCGATGTGGCAACGCTGCGACTCTCCTCGGAGAACCGCCCCCCGGAGGGCGCCAAAGAGAAACGGTTCCTCGGAATCGTTCCTCCCTGGAGGGGACCACCCTCAGAAGCCTGGCACACTCGGCGTCAGGACTTCTTCTTAGTCCAGGTTCTTTTAGACATGACAGTCCTCAGATCCTGTCTGCCCCCAGCAGGCCTGGACTGCGAACGCCACTCGGGGACCCCAGATTGTGGAGGAGCCCGAGCAGCAACGCTCTGTTTCTGCTGGTATCTATGTGAGGAGCTCGTAGACGGACGAGGCTGCTCAACCTTTATATTGCGTGCAGCCTCGGGGACATTAGACCGGCGAGGAAGAAACCTCTGAAACGCAGCCGCTTGTTTTTTATTTTCTTGAAACCTATCGACAACACAATTTATAGCATCGCCGAACAGACTTGTAGGAGAAACCGGTGCGTCCAGAAGAACAGATCTATCTTTGTCTTTTATCTCAGAAAGATTCAACCATAAATGACGTTCTGTGGCCACCAGGGCTGCCATAGAACGGCCCACAGATTTGGCCGTCTCCTTGGTGGCCCGGAGAGATAAATCTGTCGTGCGACGTAATTCTCGAATTGCATCAGCACTAACTTCCTCACATTCATCTATGTCCCTCAGCAGGTCAGCCTGATAAGCTTGTAATATCGACATTGTATGTAGGCATGCCGCCGCCTGACCTGCTGCCGAATACGCTTTACCCACCAGCACTGATGTATTTTTTAATGGTCTGGTGGGTAACGTCGGGGCTTTCAGTGATGACGCTGACTCGGGGGAGAGATAGCTCGCAAGCGTCTCTTCCGCACGAGGCATCGTCAAATAACCGTAATCATCAATACCTCTAACTTTACTGTAATTACTAGTTTGAGGATTATGAACTCTGAAAGACGCCGGTTTATTCCATGATCTGGACACCTCAGTGTGAAGATCAGGAAAAAACGGGAGTTCCCGACGAGGAGGTCGTGATCTAGATGGTAAATAAAGATCATCTAGAAGACTCTTTTTTCATTCAACATCAATATCATCAGCTGGCCACTCAATATTTAATTTAGTAACAGCACGAGATAAAACCTCCATCAACTCCTCATCATCGGGGATATGAGCTGGCGAAAACTCAAAATCCCCCATATCAACGACATCCAGTTCCTCAGAACTGGATAGCCGCAACATTGGTGCCTCAACCTGGGAAGGAGAAACCGCAGAGCGGGCTCCTTCCTGGGCTGGGACACCGGAACCAGCAGGTAAGGGCTGAGAAAGGGCTGGGCCCGTCTCAAACCCCGCTACTAGATCCATCTGTGAACCCCACGATGCACGCCGCCGCTGTGCCTCAGCAGCAGCGGGACCCGCACCACGGGGAACACGAACCGAACCATCCTCCTCAAAGAATGCCCGGCGGGAGCGGAGAGTTTTCATGGACAAACTCATGCAATGCTCACAATCAGCCCCCTCGAGGACTGACTGGGCATGCTCTACTCCCAAACAAGCAACACACATCTGATGTGTGTCCCCACCCGTAATGAAACGAGGGCAGGGAACAACACAACGTTTGTAATCTTGCTTGCTCGCCATCATGAGATATATAGCAATATGATCGGACAGACAACAATAAATAGACAAGGACAGAATCACAGAGAGCGCTTGCTGAAGACAACAGAAGCTGGCGCGGTCTGTTTGCAAGGGTGCTTTATAGTTTCCTGGTCTATGACGTCACCTATGACGTATCGGGCTTCCATTGGACTGATTTTACACGTGCTTCATGACGCAATCACGCAGAGCGTTCCCACCGCGTCTCAAACGCAGCTCGAGTTCCCTTGAAAGGGAACCTACAAAATCGGCAAATACTATGTGGTTGCTAGGGTGTTTTGGGTCATTGCTAGGTAGTTATGTACTAAATTAAAGTCAAAAGAGCCCACTAGGGATGTCAACGATTAATCGACGATCGATTAATTGTCGATAATACATTTAATCGATAAAACTTATCGATCATCGATTAAGCAGGATCATGCGCGTGCGTGCTGCTCAACCGCGAAACATGTAAGCGAGCGCGCCGGTGTGGTGAAGTGTTGAGTCCCACTGAATGACACACCCCGGAGTTGTTTGGGACTATTTTACACCTTCATCATGACTATAAGTTTGCGTGTGCATTCGCAGCCTTTTGTTTTGTGCAAATGTAAGTTGTAATAGTTTATTTTGTGTACGCTTATCTATATCTGATTGGTCTCATATTGGATGCATTTGGTTAAGAATCGACGTGATCTTTAGCGCGCTCAGCTCAAACGACAATGCACGACTAATAATGACTATTGGGACTGTCATATTACACAAGATTATAAAGAGAACACTATTGTAATAAAACATTGTGAATTATTTGGGTTTAGATGCCATGTCGCGTTGTTCCAGGAAGAGCTCGTCAGAGACTTTGAGCGCGTCCACCACAACATATGAGTCATTCTGAATGGCACGTAACTCAGTTTAAGTTCACTTGTGCATTCACGTCATTTTGTGCAGATATAATTTTGTAATATTCTGCTTATTTTTGTATATATCTGATTAATATCAAATAGGATGCGTTTCTTTGAGTTAAATAAACGCTAACAAAGTGTTCAACGGTTATTCATTCAGCGCGCGCCGCTCAAGCAGAATGCACAACTAATAATAACGATGGTTAATTTGGGACTTTCATATTACATAACATGAGAACACTATTTTATTAAATGGTTGTGAATTCATTGGGTTTAGTTGCCGTTTTCAGTGCGTTGTTCTAGCACTTCCACAACAGTCACACATTCTGACAAGCACGCACGCATATGAGGCGGCGTTGGTGACACATTGTATTTGTCGTTATATTTATATATTAAATAGTTAATTTAATTTATCAATCACATCAAAACATTTTACAATCCTACTAAGCCTTTATTTAGATTAAAAAACATTCTTATTAATTTGGTGAGTAACATAGCTTTTTGAGCAGCATTTGCAGACCCTGTGCTGTTTGCCATTAATGCTAACGATTAATCGATTAATTGATCGTTAATTTAAACGACGATCGATCATGGGAATTTGTGAAAATTGACATCCCTAGAGCCCACACAAGTTATATTAACAAAAGCGCAAAATAATTTGTAGCGCTTGCCTTTGCAAACACAAATTAATATAGTGAAAAATCCAGTGTATATTAACCATCACAGCCTCGTTCTTTTTTTGTTCCTCAGTGAAGTTGTTCAAAAGTAGGCTTTTATTAGCCACATTAAATATGTCTTGTTTGGTTGTTGTTGTTTTGTTCTTTTTGTTGCTTCACTACAAAAAGTTTTACAATTCTTCACTACAATTCTTTTTATTATTATTATTAATGAAATTTTGCCATTGTCCTTTTACATAAATGCTAAGTAAACGTTTAAAAAAGTTGGCTATTGATATGGCTTAATTTTGAGTACTGCTTAATGCCAAAATCAACACATACACACACACACACACAAAACACCTAAGAAACATTGAGTCTTCACAATTTTTTCCAGTGACAAGTAGCCGTGACCGTATGCAATTTTCTTTTCATAGTATTATCACAATTCTGAATTTATTTAAAAGATAAATAAACAGTATTGTATTCAATATTGTCCTTTTAATGGTAAGTTTAATCACTTTTTTCAATAACCTACAATAAAGTGAAGTGATACACTTCAAATGTATGAAGTAAACCAATGTTTTAAATAGATTAAAGTGCAAAACAACACAGCTTTATATACTAAGAATCAGAATATTTTAAACCGTAATCTAGATATCTTTTCTAGGCTGGTATGCGTTAGTCCAGGCTAAAATGTAAAACTGTGTTAGTGTAAACAAATGTTTAAAAATAAATATATAGTCTTTAAGGATTCGGTGTTAAATGCCTTTTAGAAATTATGTAAATTTAGTTTGAATTGTTTTCTTCTCTGTGACAAGTAGGTGTTAGAAACAAAGTTTTTCCACTTTAGTCTGAACAGTCAGTGATTTCGGCACTCCAAACCAGTTTCGGCCAAATCTGAAAACTTGTCTCTGTACCTTTAACTGCTGTAGATGCCACTGCTGAAGACACTCGTGTAAGTCCCTGCAGATGCAGGTCTGCGGGGAGCGCTCAGTAAAACTGTAGAGCGCAAGAGAGCAGCATTCATACATCAGAATTTCTCAAAGTTTGCCTGTGCATCTGACCAGTTTGAATTGTAATCAATAACGCTAAAAATATTATTAAGAGACATAGCGCAGGTAAGTAACAGACTTTTTGATCTGAAATGTTGCATTCAGATGTGATTTTTGTGAATGTCACTGTTGAGTATGATACCTTAAATTTGTTCTTCAGTGAAAATCTTTCACGGCTCTACAAATTTGTTTCAATGCTAATTAGAGTGATTGCTTGTAACAAAATGTTGCCTACTAAGATAAAAAAATCTATATAACATTTAAAGAGGGAGTCCATTCATTAAATCTATTAAAAAAATTAAAGTTCAGCACTTTTTCAAAGAGGAATAATGTAAACAAAAATGTTTTGTACCTAAAAAAAAGTCTGGGGAAAAAAAAGGAAAAAGCCTGGGAAAAGTATTTACTCTTATTATCTGCTTTCTGTAAAACCTCAAGTCCCTATCAGCCTCTATGTTGCACAATGTTTTGAGTGCTTGTGTGTGAGTGGGATTGTGTGTGGGTGGGTTCGGGGACACTGTATGTAATCTCCGGTCACACACTCATAGTTAACGGGAGCTGCGCTGTCATGTGTGCGTCATGTTTGTCTTCAACGGACTGACCTGGTCCTGTGTGTTAGGTTATGTCACAGAAGAAAACTCACTTATCTCTTTTTCCGATTCTCTTTCCAACAGCTCTGTCCTTCAGTAGTGGCTTTGTCCATGGCGTTCTTGCAGAGGACTGGAGACTACTGCCACGCTCAACATCTACACGTCTAAACCCTGGGAGAATGTGTTGCGCTCTTTTCACTGATTTCTGGATGCACTGAGACGCTCTTCCCTCTACTACTTGTGGTCCTGCAACCCAAAACTCCTCTCAAATCTAATGGGGTGATCTTACCTCTCTGGCTACGGCAAGCCATTAGAGAGGGAATACAAGATATTGGGAACTTTGAACATCGAAGAGTTTTGCAGTGTTTTATTCACGAAGAAACATCATAGGCTGAACAAAACGGTGAAGTGCGTCCTTTTGGTGAATTTGCTTGTAAACGGTTTGGACACTGAGTTGGAGGAAGCACAATGGCTCGGATGAACCGGCCGGCCCCTGTGGAGGTGTGCTACAAGAACATGAGGTTCTTAATCACTCACAACCCAACAAACTCCACTCTGAGCAGCTTCATAGAGGTGAGCATTTGTACACTGTCTTACCCCGTGTGTCCCCTCTCTGCATGTATTTGTCGTCTGTTTCTTCCCACCCTCCGCTTCTACTTGTATCCCTCGCTTGAACACGTACTCATTTTAGCAACACGTCCCGTTTCGGCTCCGTCTATCTTAAGACAACTCCACCGTCACATGGCCCACTCATTCTTATCTTGCTGGGAAAGTGTGCATGAACCATAGAGGCTCTAATGATAACAGCACATCCACAAAGCCTCCGTTTCCATGGAAACCCATCCCAGTGCTCCATCACATGGCAGGGATGAGGAACTGAGCGTGTTCATGAACAGCTTACCTTACCTCTCACGCCATTAAAATGATTGTTTGTATTTTAATGTTGTCAGAACTAATGGTGATTTATTTTTTTAGCTTTTTTTTTTTTACTGAATTGAGTTTTTTTTATCATCTGTATTTCTATTCCCATCACACTTTAGGATCTTAAGAAGTATGGTGCCACAACGGTGGTCAGAGTTTGTGAGATAACCTACGACAAATCTCCACTGGAGAAGGATGGGATAACTGTCGTGGTAAGTGCACATCTTCTTGATGCCCTTGTAAGCCATAATGTACTATCAGCTGGACATTACAAAAAACCAACAACAGGGTGATCAGAACCCCGACATGAAGGCTCTTGTGTCATCCTGAAGGGGTTTATTTTGCGATGTTGACTGTCTGACTAGAGGATATCTCACTGAATGCACAGTAAAAGTGTTCTTAGGTATTTTTGTCTTAATTGTCCTGTTATAATATCTAAAAATCCTTAAAACAAGATACATTTACTTGAGAAGAGAAACTGCATTAGACATTAAGACTTATTGACATTCTTGTTAAAGAATCTGAAATACAAGTATTTTGTTATATTGCACTGGCAGATTTTTTAAGTTAAAACAAGAAAAAAAAATCTGCCTGTGCAATAAGACGAAAAAAAGATTATGCATAATGTGAAGTCTTTAAATCGTATACAGTGTTGCTTCTCAAGTAAATTTGTTTTGTTTCAAGGATTTTTAGATATTTTAAATGGAAAACCATAAACAAAAGAGTAATTATAAATTCACGAAGAAGCCATTTTTGCAGTATTCATCGCTACTTACCAGATAGTCCATAAATGGACATAAAATATTGGTACGATTTGAAATAATTTTATCATATGAAAAAAAAAAAGACAGCAGAGCGATATGAGTGACATGAAACTAGGACTGCTATTAGAAAAAGGATTATCCAGGACAATATTCGGATATACAGTTTAGTGGTCAATATACAAAAATATTTGACCCCAGAATGCAACCATCACCCAATCAGAAACAACTATTCTAGAGCTGTGTAAATAAATCGTTTATTTCACATTTAAAGGGCTAGATGGTGAAAACGGTGGAGAGGTAAGAGCTTCTAGTGCACGTAGGCAGTTATTGAAAGTGTTCTGCGTTAGAAGTGAAAAGTGAAACAGCTCCCCACAGACCCCCTTGACCCTCGTATACTCGTTCGCTCTTTCTAACACGCACACTAAATTCAATATAGAGAATGTTCTCTTCCAAGCAGCCACACGTGTTTCTTATTACCGACGTCAACGTTTCACTGTTGCTATAGCGGCAGAGCCTGGTCTCTCCGTGTGGCCTCCGATCGGTCCACGCCCACCTTCCCCACCACCCAACCTTTCTTTTATACTTTTTCTTCTTGACTTTCTCACAGCAAAACTGTAAAGAAAAGAGAGCCCAAGGCTAACTGTTGTATAAGTCTTGTTTTTACTGACTTCTGTGAATATTCAGTGTTGTATAAAGTACAAGAAAGCAATACTTGAGTAAAAGTACAAGTATCATCCTAGAAAAAGAAGTGAAAGTAGAAGTGAAAGTTACCTTTTAGAATATTACTTAAGTAAAAGTCTTATAGTATCTGATATATACTGTACTTAAGTATCAAAAGTAATTTTCTGATATTTAAATGTACTTAAGTATTTGAAGTAAAAGTAAAAAGTTTTTTTTTTTTAAAGCAAGCGGTTAGAACGTTGATTGTGAACTTTATTCTGGCCGTTCGAAAGGAGAGAGGGAACGAGTATTGCGTAGCCGGCCGCACTATAGTAACCTGGCGAGTTGTCGCTTCAGTCGTTAACCCTCTGGGGTCTGATGTGTTTTCTGGGTCCTGGAGGTGTTCTTACATGCTCTGACATTTGTGTTTATTTCTGATACTTGTGACATTTTCATGGCTAAAGTCTGATTACACTGTATTCAGCACAAACTCTGCTACAGTAATATGTCAGCAGCATGTATGTAAAAGTTTTTAGTTTTGAGATAATGACGTTTATGCGTGGTTTGTGAAAAAACAAAAAACAAATATCACTGAAATAAGATCATAAAACCCTTACTAATTATTTCTTCACAAGACTTTTGAAAATTGTATCACGTAGCCTAGAATATTTGCTTCAAAACTATGTGAAAATCATCCTGACTACTCATTCAGATAAGTCAATAAAGTCTTTTAGAATGTGTATGACGTGTTTTTGGGTAAGAAAGCTTTATGCGAGAAGGCGTAAACCACTGTGAATCTCTCATTTTATTATGTATGCTTTTCACACCTGAGGAAGACAAAGACCCCTCCCATAATGGCCCTATTAAGGTGCTATCAGGCCCTATCATTAGGAGCCTTGCACAAAGAATGAGGAGAGCCTTAAAAAAGAATGGCTTTTTGATTGTTTAGATTTATTTACAACACAACATAATCCAAAGATACACAACAAATGACAAAAAAGCACATTATTGAACACACTGATCTTTAGATCACACACACTCTGTTCAACAGAGACCTTTGTGACATTCCTGAAACATAGTATGCCTGTCCATGTTCCATTTACCATGTTCATGTACAGACTACAGAGACTCATGTGAATGAATGTCAGCAGGACTCAGTGGCTCAGTGGTCCCTGTAAAAAAACAAAACAACAGCAAACAAAAAAACAACTGTGAATGCTGATATCAAGAGAAAGGCTGCACAATTTTGGGAATACATTTGAGATTTTTCTGGTTAAAATATCTTTTTACAATTTATAAAATACACACACACACATATATAATGAACACCAGGTGTGTTGTGCAATGCATATAGCCAACGTGTATGGCTGCATAAAATAATAACAATAGTCTATAGCAGGCGGCCTGGTAACACTACACTAGAGAAAAAATTATTGATATGTTACTTCAAATGTTTACAATCGTTATGACGTTCTGACTTAAACCATGAAACCTAATGTTTGGTGCGTTTTGCTTTTCAAACTCAGAGCGCGCGCAGAGAAAATTTACTGGATCGAGGAACTATGAAACATTATTGTTAACATATTATACATATCTAACGTTACGTTTGAGCCGATATCCACAAACACTGTATTTAACAGTAAACCCGGATCTAAACATTATAATATTCACCATAGTAGAGTAAACACTATAGGCTACTAGCCTACTATATCATGCTGTGTTTTATTATCAAACATAAGAACAACCTTGTGTCGTACATGAATAGAAATTTCGCATTGAAAGGTATGCCTGCCTGTCTATAGTTCATATTTCAACATGTTTCTGTCGATTTCATACATTTTAGTCTAGCAACAGCTTAACTGCAATTCAACAATAACACTAACTAATATTATTCATAATACATTTCTTACCTTACATCTTTCTTGTCTTCAAATCGCGATCTTCTTCTTCTTCTGAGGTAAGTTAAATCCAATGTAAAATCACAGCGTGTTTTCCAACCTCGGCGAAAAGCATTGGACTGATGAAGTTTGGTGCGTTGTTTTTGAGGTAATGAGGGCGTTCGCGTTCCTTCACGTGGATATTTGCATATCAATCTCTTTTGCGCGTGGTCGAATTAAAAATAATGAGCAAGCGTTTGAGAAACTGGAAATCTTGTTGGTTTTATACAAATGACTTAAACAGAGAATATTTGTTTTTGTTTTGAATCAGATAATTTAAAAGTACACACTTACATGTTTATAAAGATACATGGCTCATAAATGTGAGACGTGTATTCGCTGAGTTGTTTCAGTTTATAGACGTGCTCAAGAAAAAAAAAGTTCACCGAAACGGAGTGACAGAACGCATACCCCGTTTATTTTCTTTATTTTACAAAAGCACAATGGTTTGTTTTTATTGTAAGTGGACACATACAAAAATAGACATCTCACAGATTCTTTTTTCATGTTTCTTTTTTCTGTATGACCATAAATGACGGAGTATTTTAAGTCTATGTTGCTGCTATGTGAAAAAAATCGAGCAAATCACGGCGGCGTGATTGCCGACCCCAGAGGGTTAAACCCATAGGTTAAACCTGCTATAATGGCGAATTCAGGGGACTATTATAGGCTAAGGCCACGCCCCCTTGGCAGGCTCTGACGTGTAATGACGTGCGGCTAGCTCATTGGTCGCACGTCAGAGGCCGCGCCATTGGATATGCAGTTGCCGCAGACGCTCAATGTGCTAGCTGTGCAGCTGCAAATGCGTTTTACACATAGGCTTCAGTAAATCAAGGAAAAGGAGTTTCCCCCCGGTCCTCCAGTAGGTGCTTCCATGGCGGTTTTAGTTGTGCTTCCTTCTCCTTTGGCAACAAACAAGCATTACGCTGAAATAGAGCGTGCAGGGCGTGCGTAATGCAATCTAGGAGCAGTGATTCGCCAAACCTCCCTTATTGCAGTCGCACACATTTCTTCTGAATTTATTTTGTAGTAACGAGTAACGAAGATTCTTCGTGGAAATATAACGGAGTAAAAGTATACATTTTATCTAGGAAATGTAGTGGAGTAAAAGTGAAAGTTGACATAAATTTAAATAGCGAAGTAAAGTACAGATACGTGAAATTTCTACTTAAAAGTACAGTAACGAAGTATTTGTACTCCGTTACATTACAACACTGATATTAAGGACACGCTGGCTGCTGGATACACCTCTTTCTTTCCGCAAACATTAGCCAAACCTGAAAATTCACACAAATATGACGTTTTTTTATGTCCTTCAAGAGAGGTTGATCACCTGCAGTGAAAAAGACTTCTGTTTCAAGACGCATTCAAAATACTGCTACATGTGACGCATTGGACATTAGTGGCTTGCGTTGGTGTCATACACAGTCTAAGACATATGTTTGTTGTTTATGTCCGCAGCACAAGTTGCTGAGAAACTTTGCGAAGCACAAAATCCCAGTGGGAACAATCAACTATGTTGTTTGCCTCGTGTATTTGTGCGAACACCTGCAACAAGGGAGTAAACTGCGTTCTCCTGGGAGGCACACACGTGCCATTCCACACCCTTCCCACTCAGAACAACTGTAAAGAGATCTGCGAGACTGCAGGCTTGAGCAAGTGACCCCGCTACCTAATTCTGGATTCCCAAAGTAGGCCACGACTATTTACCCAACCTGCATTACGTCAATGGCCTTCCATCCACTTCCGAAAGGTTTCTGAGGTGTGTTTGCCCAGGAAATCAATAGGATGGGCTGGGGGGAAGTAGAGGAAGCGTTTGTCGCGTGTCATTCATGCTTCAAAGGCTTTTCTGTAAAGCCAGCCTCCTAAAGGTCTTGCTGGTCGGACTTGTTTACTTGAAAAGACTCGCACCTGCTAGTGTTGAGCGTCCTGTCCCTGGGGCTGTTGTGTGACTGCATATCACTCGTCGGTCCCATGTGATAAGCAATATTTTGAGGCATCTGAATGCCGACTTATGTGTCTGTACTGTGAGAAAGCTTTTTATAATTAAGGCCTGCCCTACCAAGCCTCTCTGGATCACATGAGTACGTGTTTGTGTGGGCATCTGTGCCTGTGAAGACATGCCAGTTAGCATGCTGGTCTAAGTGAGCCACGTCCCTCAGCAGCTGAACCATATCAAAGTCCCCCAGCGGTGGTTTAGGCGGAAAAACGGAAGAGGAGGGGTGGGATTTTCCCGATCTCCTGTGAAGCATGATTGTGATTAACTTCTCACCTTGAGGTCAAAAGAGCACAGGAAAGATACACACATTTGCTAAATTTATGTCGTGTTCCACGTGCCTCTCGGGCCTTGCGCTTTGCCTTAATGGCACATAAGCATGCACCGCTTTTACAAACCACCTGAACAGTAGCAGGGATTGATAGATGACAGTACATCACCACTTTAGTGGCATCACTAATATTTATATCAAACCCTGAACTTACACATTTGTTAGTAAGCTGAAGGGTTTATTGTCTGAAAGTCTCAAACCATATTGTACAAGTCCCAAAAACCCAACAATCTCAGTTGATAGGAGACTCCTTGGCTTCATAATGTGTTTAACAGTGATCTCAGAGTCTGTATTTTTTGTTCTGGAATTGGTTTCCCAAAAGCATTGCTAGCCAACTATGTTCACATATTCCACCATTCCAAACAATTTGGTGTTTCCTATAATATTGTTCAAATTAACATTTCCAAACAGCATCACAATGTTGTGGGGTTAAAAAACTATGGCTCTCGATTTTCTTTGTTCGAACAACGTGGACTTAAAGGGATAGTTCACCCTAAAATGAAAATAGTCATAATTTACTCACCCTGGTTTTGTTCTAATGCCGTATGCCCTTCTTTCTTTTTTGGACCACAAAAGGTTCATTTTCACAAAATTCCCGTTTGTGCTCATCCATATAATGGAAGTGAATAGTGACCAGCATCAAGCTTTTTAAAAAAAGATGCAAAAGTATCACAGAATGATGCCATGTGACACATTTTGTATTTTCCATGTATTCTGGGGGTATAAAATAAGGTTTTTAACAAACAAAAATTTAATGTTGGCCTATTATTTAACGAAAATCTTGACCTTGGCCGTTGGTCATCTGTGCATGGCTACATGATGTGTGCATTCTTGAGACTCCACAGTTCACTCCGTCTCTCCCAGAAAAATCACACAAGTTGTGAGAAATCAAGATGAATAAATATGCAACATAAAATACAATGCAAAGAAATCCCAAAAAAGTATCAGTGTGCATTCATGAGTTAAATATAACCCAATCTGATTTTTTTTTTGTCTGATGACAGTTGACAGATGTGAATGCAATAACTTCTTGTTACCACGAACACAATGGATATATTCACCTCAGAGAATAAGGTACATGGATTGTATTTCATGTTGCGTCTTTAATCAATTTCTCACAACTTTTGTTGGCAAGTCGGAGTGAACTGTTGCACTTTTTTTAGATTTATTTTTGGCGTTTTTGTCTGTATTATGATATACAGGAAGCGAAGTTGGAGAGAGAGAAGGGGATGGGATTGGGAAAGGTTTGCAAGATGGGACTTGAACTTGAATAATCTGACATTAATCTGATCTTGAACCGATTAATTACCAGAAGTTATTACTCCACCTGCGTGAAGACATCATTAGCAATAGTTCTATATTGTTGAACCAACTTTGCTTGAACAACTGATGTGCGTCAAAGTTACTATGGTTTTAGAAAAACAGTTGTGACTAAATTACTTCAGCAGCCAGTTACGTCTTTGTATGGGATATGCACCCGTGGATGTTTATTTCCTATAAATGATCCTCACTAACCCAGTACTGTTGCAGGTCTAACCTCCCCAACACCTTTACCATTGGATAACCCATTTTCACAAATAAACCAGGTGTTGAAACATTTAGCAAAAGCCAGCAGAAAACTGATGCAGTGGCCCCAACCATTATTTGGACACTTAGGTCACATTTAAAAAAAAAAAAAAAAGTATTTGCATTAAATGCAAACCTGCTGGCATCTCTGTAAACAAATGCTGCACTAGCTCTTCTCAGAACTTGCTTCCCTTTCTGAACCATTTTTGCAATTCACACAGGTGTCCACTCACAGTAACCACAGGTATAATTCATCACATTAACTTTGAACGAAACACTACAGTTGGACAACCACAAAGTGTTTCAGAACTTTAATTTTAAAGTTCTTTTTGGAAAATATTTTGCTTTATTTTGCTATATATATATACTGTATATGTGTGTATGTATTATTCAATTATTATAAAATTATTTATTTATTCAAATAAATGCCCCTTGGCATATTTAGTTGTATCATGCAATAGCATTCATGCATTTAAGTGTGGACTACATTTGTCCGAATATTATTAGACTCCTTAGACTTTTGACTCCTTTAAAAGCAGCAATTTGCAGCAACAGACTGACTGGATGTTATTCATTATCACCAACTTGAGGCAACATGACTAAAAGCAACAGTTAGATGCAACAAATTTGAACATAGTTTATCACGTGAAGTCCGAAGTAATGGATTGTTTCAAAGTCAAAGCTTGTTTTTCAGTGTGAACAGACATATAATGTGCTCATGTTAAGGGGTAGCTTGTTCTTCTCTCCTTAGGACTGGCCATTTGATGACGGCGCTCCTCCTCCCACTAAGGTTGTGGAGGACTGGTTGAGTCTCCTGAAGAGACGCTTCATAGATGACCCCGGTTGCTGCGTGGCTGTGCACTGCGTGGCCGGTTTAGGAAGGTCAGTAAATGTCCTTACAGATAGAGAATCGAATAAAGATTTAAACGTATTTTTAAATGGTCATGAAACCCTAAAACAGTTTCTAAGCATTTCTCTACACTATTCATGAGAATGAACTCTTTTAACCCAATCACTGCGTGCATACTTGGACTTCCAAAAAATACTCTAAATGTTCCGATCCAATCTGACTTGTAATGCTGCCCGAATCATGCACTGTTCCTTCGTTGGCCACAGGAGAACTGGCCCCCCGACTGAGCCTGGTTTCTCCCAAGGTTTTTTTCTCCATTCTGTCCCTGATGGAGTTTTGGTTCCTTGCCACTGTTGCCTTGGCTTTTGGCTTGCTTAGTTGGGGACATTTAATATTCAATAATATTATTGATCTGCCTTACTTAAGGTGGACGTTGACGCAATATCTTTTAGAAACAAACTTTGTTATATTGTTTTCATGTTATCACTGTGAAGCGCTTTGATACAATCTGTATTGTAAAAAGCGCTATATAAATAAAGGTGCCTTGACTTGACTTGTATTTATTACGCATGAGATCTCAGTAAAGCAGAGAATTCAAATGTCACGAAAGACCACTTCAGCACTGTTCATTCGCACCTGCCTGTTCAGTTTTGCGTTTGGACAAGTGCAGTGTATATTTCTGTGTGGAACGACGTAACGAGGCTTCATGACACTTTAACTTGCTGACTAGCTGGGTTTTGCTCAGGCCTGGGAACTCTGGGGGCAAATGGGTTCATTTCTCGTCTGGTGTCTCATAAGTAAGCCCACCTTGTGTGCCCTGTTCTAGACCTTAATCTGGAAAGGAATGTGTACTGTGTCCCCTATAGGACATTATGCACCTCTGGTCTCCCAGGAGACATGTCTCCTCTATTAACTCTAGATGAAGTTGATAGTCCCCAATGGACTGAAACCATACTACGTACATAGCGAGCGAGAGGTACCTCTTCGGAGGCTTTAAAGGGGACAGAGTGCTCCGCCAAAGTCAACAGTCCCCAAAGTGCACTGACTCTGCTGCAGTCCCTCTCTGTTTTAAGAGGCATTGGGGTTAGGGCCAAAGACAAAACAGGAAGTTGCTTTTTATCCATTTGTTATTACTGTCCTCCTCAAACGTGTGCTCCGTCCATGATCTTTATGCCAGACAGTCTATCCCACATGACTGATGCTCCCAGTTATCTTTTGGATGAATTTTGTTCATGAATGGGAACTCCCTTAGCTGTTTTTGACAATGGAAGTTTAATGGGTACATACAGTATGTGTACTATAGGTACATAGTGCATTATGTTGTTGTGCAATATTGTTGTTACCATGAAACTATTGCAGTTATAAATATTGAACAGTATGTGTCTCATAAGTATCTCCTACAGATGATGCATTTATGCTCTCTGTTGGTACACGTACAGTGCAACAAAACACCCCAAACGACGGCTATAAAACAGCAACTGACGTTAAGATGAGGAGGAGGTAGTCTGGCCTCGCTGCTCTCAGTAAAACTCCATCTCTGACGCACTTCATCCACTTCCAAAGGGAATCTGCCTCGAATCCTGAAAGAGTGCCAATGTTTTTTTTTTTTGGCCTGACTCATTTTCAGATGCCAACACGGTTTAGAACTGGCGTTTATGGCGTAAGATTTAATTGTCTTTACTATACAGTGTATGTTTGAAAGTGAAGCATTGAGGGTTAAGTATTAAACTTTTCTTTGCTGTCCCAGCAGGCATGAATTATACCCCAGTCGCTGCTTGTTAAGAAAAAGTGTGCTGTTACTTTTGAAAGAGATCAGATTTAACATTTTCCGCTTGGCAGGCGATAAAGAGAGTGGAAAGATCGCATAGACATTAAAGAGGGGACCCGAGTGATATAAAAAGAACCCACCCCCGAGTCTCTACGATATTCTGGTCTTTGCATATGACTTGGGCCATTAGGTATCCACCTAGCAACCATCCAGAACACCTAGCAACAGCATTAACCTTTGTTTTCCACCACTCACCTTTTCTGGAAGTTTTTTCTTGCTTTGCCTGAATCTTGACTTTGAGGATTGTGAAACATGAATTCATGTATGATGAATTAACTTCTTGTAATGCCTCTTTTCCACTGCATTTAATGTGGCATTGCTCCATCTGTTTTGCACTGTACAGCTACAGTCATTTGTATCTAAGAAACATCTGATGGAACAATTGAGCTGCTCTAATGAGCCAATAAAGTGTGTGTGTGTGTGTGTGTGTGTGTTAGAGTGGTTACGACACCAACATTTCAGTAGTCAAATCTACTACCTGTGAAACAATGCAGGTTTTGTTGTATGTTGTTTTCAAGTAATTATTCAAGTAAAATGTCAGTAATAAAATAAAGCACAAAAAACTTAGCAAATTACAAGTGATAGACAAATAACAAATAAAAACAATAGAACAAAGATACAAATTAAGAATACAGTCCTTGAAGTTCTGCAGTATTTAAGTAAACATTGAAAAACCAAAAAGTAATCAATGTCCCATATCTCAATGTTGTTGTTTTTTTTCTTTAGAGCTCCAGTACTTGTGGCTGTGGCACTGATTGAAAGTGGGATGAAGTATGAAGATGCCATCCAGTTCATCAGACAGTACGTACATCTCTCTCTTGACTTCTTTCAAGGACAACAGACCTTGAGTTCTTGACGTCAACTGCTATATACATACAAGTGGATCATAAAAGCTAGTTCTTAGTTGCTACGCTTGCCAGAGTGCCTTTTCATAGCAAGGCCAAGCTTAAAGCTTTCAATACGCAAAAGATTCGCAATTGATCCTTTTTTAAGCTCTGCTCCCTCAGGTACTGTTCCTTGTGTTTTCAATGCTATTTTCGGTCCAATGTGGGCTGGAGTGAAACATGAGTTTGCAAGCCATTTTTATCTGCCGTCTTTCTTGAAAGAAGTAATTTAATTGTAACGCGATGAAATTGTAAATTAACATGCTAATGGACATTTTTTGCCTTCACAGGAAGCGCAGAGGTGCAATAAACAGCAAGCAGTTGACATATCTAGAGAAATATCGGCCCAAACAGAGACTGCGCTATAAGCACCCGCACATTTTCAAGAACAAGTGCTGCATCATGTGACTGCACCTTCACCCTACTGTTCTGAACCGAGCTGAACCTGATGGACTGGGCCACAACTGATGCACTTTTGCTGATTTGCTATAAAAATATGAACCGATTCAGTCTGGATGAAAACCCCGCTGGTGCCTAAAATCCTCCTCACTCTGATTGTGGTGTGGATACTGCCATGGCTTTTCCAAGACTTACGACTCAGAGGTCTGAAAGGCTGCGCATCTCTGAGGTTAATGAGATATGGTGAAGGCAACCTCTGACCTTTGACCCTGCACCAGGACTGACACCCTAATCATGCCTCAAATGATCGTGACTTGTCTGAAAGAGCCAGGCGGTGTGATAATGTGAATCATGGACAAAATTTGTGCTTTCTTACTCTCTACTAATTTTTCTTTCTACAGCTTTCCTTCTCTTCTCTGCCAGGAGTCCAATTTTTAGACGACTATGGTTCCTTTAACACTTTCAGTTTTCAGCACAAATCTTTTTACTGGTGACCTTTTCCATGATGCGTTTGTTTTATGAGCAAACAATGGTTAAAGTGGACTAATGAAGGGCTTATGTGAAAGATATTTCTGTTTCATAAAGCAGCTCTTTGCTATTTCTATTAGGGTCAGTGCCAGACACTTAAAAGGTTTCTGAAAGCTACATGCGAAGGTCAATGAATTTAACTGCGAAAATGCTTATGCGTGTTTATGTGCTTAAAATCAAACCTTGTGTTTGTTGGAGTAATTTTACTGTGTTAGGATTTCAGGGCTCCCTGGAAGTGGTCTGTCTATGATACTTGTCCATTCAGTTCAACAGAGATCAGATGGTGAAAACGACCCTATATAAATGAATTACCAGACAAGACAGTGGTTTAAAGTTGTTTTTCTCTGTTTTTTTTAAGAACACACCTCCAGCTGCATAATACAAATAAAGGCTGTTGCAATCATGAATAAGGACTGGGAGTGTTTTGTCATGAGGTGACCTCATAATGTGTAACAAGTTCACTGCCTGTCAAAATATAGCCATACTGCCCTCTGCAGGGCAAAGACTCAGATCTTCTTGATTAAATAGTGATGGGTAACACTTTATTCTGATTGTCCACTTTATGCATTCTACTAACTGTGAGTAACTTTGCAATTACATGTCAACTAACTCTCATCAGACTATTAGCAGACTGTCTGCTTAATATCTGTTAACTTTATTTTGATGCTCCTCCAACATTCTAGTCACTAAGTAACTTGTAACTACATGTCAACTTATTCTAACCTGAACCCTAACACCTAACTGAACAGTGTACCAGTCTATTACTCTAATGAGAGTTAGTTGACATGTTGTTGCAAAGTTAATTATAGTTAGTAGAATGTCTATAGTGGACCAGCGAAATAGTGTAACCTAGTGATCGCGCAGAAAATGTTCTCCTACCCATGTTTGTATTTTTTTTTTTTTACATGGGTGACCTGTAAAATAAAGGTCTCAAACAGTCTTAAAAAGAAAGGTTCTTTATTGGTTTCTATGGAGATACTTTAACATCCATGGAACCTTTCCATTGCACAAATGGTTTATTAAAATGTTCTTCACGTTAAAAAGGTTATTTTAAGAACTGTAAGGTTCTTTAGGGAACCCTGGAATGGTGGTTATGCGTGGATAACTTCAACTTTCGGTTCCAGAAAACTGAAGTAACTGTCAAGATATGCAAGTAACCATAGCAACTTGTTCTCTGAACATATAACCTGCTCCGAGTCCAGAGGAGTTTTTTCCCCCTAAACCAGTTCATTGCAAACTCCTACAATTATTTTATTCCATGTAGGGCTGTCGCGATAACCGCAATATTGTAGTACCGCGCTTCTGACAAGTCAACCGCAGAGGATTGCACGTAACCGCAACAACCGCGATATTCACGTATTTTATAAGGCTATACCCCTCTTGTTTTGAACTTCATGCATGTGTATTGAATGTTGAACAAGTTCCTAATGATAAAAAGACTGTTTATCTTGGTGATGTGTAGTCTACAGAGGCTTCACACAGACAGTGAATGAGAGAGATCGGCAGAGCGCGTGCGATTACCTGCGATTACCTGTCAAAGGAAAGCGAAATATTTGTCGTATATCATCCTTTTAACGTTCACGTCACGGGTATTTCCCATAAATGCGCGTCAGCAGCAGCGCTGGTCAGCATCCCACAGCGCGAGGAAGCCGCGGGGAAATAAAATCAGCAAGTCACGCATTGAATCAATGCCATATTGGTCTCTAATTTAAGTGAAGCATCAGCTTCAGCGTTACCCATGCGACGCATTGCTGCTCAGCTGAGCCTTGAAAAGTGGAACTCAAAGTTAAAGGGAATGTGGAGGTACGTCACGCCGTGTTGCATTATGGGACGTGGGCGCCATCTTTACAGGCACGATCTCTGTTTACCTTCGCTATAATAGTGGGTGTTTGGCTAAAACGAGGTAAAATTGAAGAAGAATGGAAGAAATGGAGATGTTTAAAGAAAAAGAGAAGGGACCCTACCGGGATAAACTAAATGCCACTGCCAAAAAACGTTATTTGGACAAACTATCTGCGATAAACAACGTTGATACATCTGATTTAGTTTTGGTGTTCTAAGCCTATGCTAAGTTGATTACTATTGTGCATAAAGTTCAAGCTATTTTACCTGAAAAGCAGCTCTCATAGTTAATGTTAACTTGCTATTTTTAGCATATGTTAAGTTTTCATAGGTTGTGCAAGATAAAAAATTGTACATTACTTTATAATGCCACAAGATGTGGTAACTTGTTAAATAAAACTGTGCCTTATTGACATCATTTAATGTTGACACGTGTAAAAATGATGAGGGTATTTGGTCGTATATTTTAAAATAGTTTGATGTATCTTTGCCCATTTATGTGTACTTAAAGGGTCTTTGTGGATGCAATCAGTACAGAAACAGAGAAGTCACTTAATGCATTTATTAAGCAGTTATATAAAAACATGATTCACAAACATTTTTAAAAAGGCATGTAAAAAGATGTACAGAATATCAAAGCAAATTGTTAATTGAAAACAAAATAAATATAATTTGATTCATGCAATGTATCCTAGCTTTATCATCTGCTAACATGGACCACACATTCAACATCATTCATCAACTATCCTCCTCATAGAGGAATATACAATACACAACCTCTTGCTTTGTACAACTTTTAACAAACGTAGTATGCAGTGGAGGACAGTAAGTAAAGTTTGTCCTCATGATTGCAGCACCCCACACGATCCGGCGTCTTCTCGTCAGCTCCTCGACCTGCTTCCCTTGTTGTTTTTTCCAAGAAAGAAAGGTGAACAAACGTATTCCATTGTTCAGTTTCCTCCCTGAACGATCGTGTGACCTGCTATGGCAGTTGAACTGAACAACCATATCGACGTTTATTAAAATCTCGACAGAAAATCCAAACACATCCTCCAACACATGCATTTAAATACAGCGGTATTGGGCGCGATCCTGTAAATATGGCGGCGGACCCATAATGCAACACGGCGTGACGTCATCTCCACATTCCCTTATAGGGATTAATTCCATTAACACCTTGTTTCATTACATCTCTTTTAATGAATCAGCTTTTTTGAATGTGTTCGTTGAATGAACGGTTTAATGACTCACCCTGTGACTCACTCAAAGTCCGTTGTCATAACAATACGCGCGCTGAGTGAAAGCCTTTCAATGCGCATAGACGCTGTTTAGTTTCGGTTACTGAAAATGTCCTCGTTTTTGTCCACATCGTAAACTTTATTTATATAGCAACTAGGGCCGGGACTCGATTAAAAAAATTAATCTAATTAATTAGAGGCTTTGTAATTAATTAATCGAAATTAATCGCATTTTAATTGCATATTTGACCTGAGAACAGTGAAAAGTAATTTTTTTCACATGGAGTTTTAGCATACCATTGAATAATGACTGAATACATAAGCTTAAGCAACAAAATATTGTTTATTTTTGTTTAACCAAGTCCAGCAGACCAGTGTTTTTTGCCATTAAGTGTAGCAATAGCATATTGCTACACTACACTAATAGCAATAGTGAATTCCTTGTTGCATAGCTTGCATACAACCATGCTCTTATCGACGCTTCCACCCGTTCGTTTTTGTAACAAAATTTCCCATCCACCGGCCAACCAAAGCGATCTCGTCAGCTTCTTCGTCATGAACGCTAGTTGGTGCGCCAGTATAATCGGTCCGCCGAAACTCACCCAGTGAGAAACGTTCCGCGGTGCAAAAATAAGTGCGATTAAAAATATTTTTTTGTGTAATTAATTAACGCGTTAAACCCTGTAGTTAATTAATCTTAATTAACGCGTTAAAGTCCCGGCCCTAATAGCAACAAATACATATAAATGAAATAAATAAATGGCGGTAATACCGCATATCGCGCTATTGAGCCACTCCACATTACCCCAAGGGAAATTCCATAACCGCGACAGCCCTAATTACATGTTTATCCAAACGTTGCAGTTTGTTGTTTCAATATAAAAATAGTGTTAATTATGAGACCTATTTAGTGTACAACCAATAATAAGGTAATTTTTCTTACCTGAAGCTGAACATCATAAAAAGGAAGATTCAGAACTCATTCCACCTACGTTCACCCAAGTGTTGCAGTTTATTGTAACACCTCCGTGGTCGACGAACTTTAAAATGGATCATTTGAAAATTCATTGTCGTTTGGTCATTTCTACTGAGAAAACAACAGAGGGCAGCATCGAGCACAATTTCTTGTCATGACAACATGATTAATAGCAGCTGATTGGATAAACGATATTCTATAATGAGAGTATTAAGAAATAAACTTGAAATGGCAAAGAAACGGCTATTTTCCCCCTACTAATGATACCAGATACGATCATTAAAAGTGCACCCAAAGTAAAACATAATTTTTTAACTTTTTCTTCCCTGAAGACATCATCCACAGAAAAGATTCTGAGCTTGTTCTACAATCCAAGTGTAACAGTTTATTGTTTAATAAAAAAAAAAAAAAGTTTGTTAATTATGAGTCCTAATAATTTTTTCTTAACTGCATTTGAAAATCATGCTCGTTTCTTGTCTTATGAAGTCTAAATTTACCCGGCTATTTCATCACATAAGAATCAGTCCATTTGCTCAATTCCTCATATTAATTGTACTTACTGTATCTTGTATCTGTACTGAAATATGAAAGATTCACATCTTCTGCAGTTTTCCACCTTCAGCGTTCCACCCAAATGTTGCAGTTTGAAGTTGAAACATATCAATTACAAAAGAAAAATGGTGTTAATTATTAGTTCAACCTACTATTCATGACCCAAACATTGATGATGGGCCTATCTGTAAAAATAATAATAATAATATACACTTGTAATCAAAACTACTTTTCAATTGATTATCGCCAAGACTTTTTTAGAAAGATTTTGTGGCAAATGGTATGAATATTTTTCAAAAGTGTATAAAAGGAACATGAACATTCTATTTAGATGTTTTAGGTTTAAACTTGTTTTTTAAATGATTTCTCAATTTTATCATCTTAGTTGTCATTGACCCATGTATATAAATAAGGATATTTCACATGAAATATCAAGAAATTGTTATACATTATTAGACATAGTTTAACAATTTACAAAGTTTGTATTTCCTCCTATTAATTGTGAGACGGTACTGTGCACTTGTATTTATACATCGACATAAATATCAACCTAAAATGTTGATGTTGAAAAAAAGTTTATTGTCGCATATATGAACTTGATGCGCTTGCTTATTTATTTTTGTGTTGTTGATCAGTCAATTATAAAGGGCTACAGTACAACACTGCTCTCTGGTGGTCAAAAAGAAATATACATTTAATTAAAACATTTGAAGCTAGTTTCACGTAACTACTAAAATAATTGCTACATCCAGACTTGCATTTAATTAATAATTATTAGTATTATTATTGCATTTTCAATATTTTTTTTATTTGCCATTTCTGAATTAAAGTCATGAAATTAAATTGATACATAATTATTTCCAAGCATTGAATACATTTAATTCATTTAAAATGTAGCCTACCCAATTCTGTGCACAAAACATTTGATCTACGTGTATATGAACATTTTACCATTAATTAAATTTTCACCACGCAGTGTGACGTCACGTGGGCGTGACTTAAGTTATGTCAGATTGCCAGTGGAAGTTTGGGTGACTACTTTATGTTCAAAAATGTCATCGCCTATCTGCTGCTGTAGAAATGAGGAGACGTATTTGCTCGCCGATTTCTCGTTTACGTGAATAATGAGAATTAACTTCTTAAGGTGCGGAACTTTTGTGTGGTTTGCCTGTAGCCCAACATATGCTAACGGTTCACGGCTAAATGCATGTTGTGGCTGAACTTCAATCAGCTGCTTCTGTTGTGAAGTTCATCCCATCATGGAGAGCGCGACTTTTCCCTCGACGTATTCCTGGTTGGATTTTGTTTTTACTCTGATCGGCGTGTGCACATTTCTGTTTGACGTGGGCTCGGATCTGTGGGTTGCGAAGGAGTTCTACAAACATGGAGATTTCATGTGGTTCGGGGTCTTGGTGGGCTTCATGCTCATGTCATCTGTCGTAGTTCAGCTGTTTAGCTGGTTTTGGCTTAAGTATGATCGTCATTTGAAGGACTTTGAGTCTCAAGCGTCCTCCGGGAACACCGTTCTCTTCGGTGAAGCGAAAAGAGTTAAATTGTTGCTCCTCCTGCATTTGTGTCATCTGGGCTATTTCATCAGGTGAGACTGCAGTGCAATCACGAGCTTGTTACCACACATGGCAGATTTTATTTATTTATATATATATATATATATATATATATATATATATATATATATATATATATATATATATATATATATATATATTTTTTTTTTTTTTTTTTTTTTCACATTTCAATTTATTTCAAGTCTTTTAAATAAAACGTAAATTACAAACAAATACATTTAAAAAAAACTAAATAAAGGACTTATTAATAAAAACCTTGCAAACGCTTTTATGTTTATTTTTTTTATTTAAAGTAAAATGTGTGCATTTTTCTATCGCTAAATCTGTCACATTCTAATTGTGTAGTAAACATGCAATCGTTTCTATCGTGATAACGGCATGAAACAGCTTAAGTTGTGGTGTAACTTTTGTTATATAATCTAGTCAGTGAGTTGACTTTCTTTCCTTCGAATACAGTTTTATTCAAAACATGAAAAACATAAGATTTACATTCTTAAATGTAAACCCTTGGATCTTGATCTGCTAACAAAAAAGCATTGTGGCATTACCAAAATCCAGTGATGTATTAGATCAGGGTTGTAATTTTAAAACAAGGTTAAACTTTTTAATGTATAAACACTGCAAAATAAATTAGATAAATGTGTAAAGTATTCTTTGGAAAATATTTAGCTGCTTATGTTTTCTACTCACTATAGTACTGTACTGTGTATTTATTCATTTGTCAATACCAAATGTTTATTTTATTCTATTTTTATTTATATAAAATTTGTAATTTAATCTCTTTTTTTATTTATTTTAATTTATTTATTTATCTTAATTTTATTATTCTTTTTTATTTAATTTCTTTTACAATTTTTACAGTTTTTCACTAAACATTTCCACAGACACCTTGCACTCCTTGTGCCCCGGACCCTAGTCTGCAAATCCCTGTATTTAGATGATAATGTCATGACTCATGATGATAAGTGAATAGGTATTTATCCATAGACCTCCATATGATATAAACATGATACTAAAATGGAGAGTGTAAAAACAAACAAACAACTATTACCATAGCACGTCCAGAACCAAGTGATCGCAGAGTCACGTTGACATTTTCTCTGATTTCCTAATACTTGTGTTGCTCTGTTTATGTCACACTGCCAGATCATCTCATTTAAGACAGTGTGACAGAATTACTGATTAATGACTTACTGTTCATGTGTGACATTCAGTTTTCTTAGGTAGTAGTTCAGCACTTGATGGTGTGTGTGTGGACTTAAATGTAGTTGATGCTGTATGTTCAGAGATTTGTAATATGTATTGGAAGTAATGGAAGTAAGTATAATAGTCCAAGCTATTATAGACAGCTGGATACTTGTCAGACAAAATACTACTGTATGGTCCAAAAAACATGGTCATGTACAGAAAGTTGTTAATCTCCTTTTTAAGCATACTTTGATAATGTTTAGTTCATGTACTCTCTTTTTCTTCAATAGGCACGTATCAGCTATCTGGCAGGGCTTTCGTGTGTGGTCGCGAGGGGGGTGTGGGTCTGAGTTTGCAGTTTATCTGACCCATGACCTCAGCATGCTGCGTCTCATTGAGACGTTCTGCGAGAGCGCTCCCCAGCTCACCCTCATGATGTACATCATGCTACGCAACAACCACGCAAGGATGGTACAGTGTGGGTAACCATTTCGCTTCTGCTCTAATGATGCTTATAACCACTTCTCTATAAAACTTATGACATCCAATCATCAGCTCGAGGGATGATCATCCGTGTGAGATTCATCCAGTATTAGTTAATACTGTAATTTACAATAAAACCTCCAAACAACACTTCCTCTAATTTATGCTTGATTTCCTCTTGCCAGTTTGTGGTAAAAAGAATTTCCTTTTAGTTGAAGCTGACATTTTTTTCATCCAGTCTGATTTGAGAAACTTGAGCATTGACCTAAAGAGGAAATGCAGAAATCTGATCTCCCTACAGGTTTATTAATTTACATTGGACATTAAATACAGTACTAGACTTCCTTATGTATGTAGGGTTGGGGATGTATAAAATAAAAAAATGTCCCAGTGATATAAATGTTAATATCATAATGAAAAAAGCCTCAATAAAAGAATGAAATGTTTGAATCTGTCAGGCATTATTATTAAATAGTTTGACGGATTCTTTTATTATTTTTTTTAGAAAAAAAAACATTTTAATTAGTGATACACTGAAATTTCGGCAACTTTTATCAGTTGAAAGAAAAAATGAAATGGTTTTGGAGGGCAGAAATCACTGACCGAAACAATGACGTTTCATTTGCACATTTTGACTGTGTCTGCTTCTATTTTGTGCACACAAATTGGATAAGGTACAAAAGGTTAATATGCCAGCTGTTTCTAGGGCTGGGTTGAAAATATGTTTTTTTAGTATTAGTAAATTAGTATAAAATATATTTATTTATTTTTTGTCCACCAAATGTGGTGCAACCAACATGGAGAAATAAAAAAAACATAAAACCGTAAATTATATCTTAGAGAGGACCCATGTTGACCCTTAAGGCTGTATATCATCTCTTAATTTATTACACTGTGTCTACACTAGATGTGAGTGGCGCGATGCGACAAAAGCAAATAGAACCCATTATAATCAGTGATGCCGTCTACAATGGATGTGGTGCGGTGCGACATGACAAATCCCTGACAGTAAACTGATTCCCGTGCTACTTATGACAGGAAGAACAAGTGGATTCGCAATGGTCGCTTTGTCACGTCCAGTGTACAGTCTGTTTTATGATGCGTCCGCTGTAGACACAGTGTTAAGGTTATTTCAGGTTGTAATTTGTAATTTGGTGCACCTCCCCAAAACTAAAAACTTATATATATATATATATATATATATATAAATTAAATGCTTTTTACATATTTTATTAAAGATTATTAAAAAAAAAGTTTACTTGATGGTTAAACCATATCTTCCAAAAATGTATAAGCTTATTTATGTTTCTATCTAAGTGTTATTTTACGATTATTTTTATGTACTAATATAGTATTTATTAATGTTGATTTAAAAAAAAAAAAAAATTTTCAGTTTTTACTTTTAGTTTAGGTTTTAGTCATTTTGATGTGCTTTTGTCATTTTTTAAAATATTTTTATTTAGCTTTATTTAATATGTATTTCACTTTTAATTGTAGTGATTTTAGCACTTAGTTTACTTCAGTTAGTTCCTAAGGCAGCATTTGTAAATTTAATTTAAGCTAAAGTTTTTCCATCTAATATTTTTCTTTTTATTTCAGGTTTAGTTCAATTAATGAAAATCATTTTTAATGGTTCTAGTTAATAATAATACACTGCTATTATATTAGTTAGATTTTATTAAATGTATTTCGCATTGTTTTTTTTTTCTTTCTGTTTATGACCCAGCAGTAGAAAACCACTGATGTAGAAGAACAAGACACTGATGTTTCTGTTTCACAGGTGTGAGTGTGGTCGCCTCCACTACTTCTATAGCCTGGATGGTGGTGGACTATCATCGGTCGCTTCGTTCATTTCTGCCCGACAAGGACAACCAGGGTTGGTTGTCCTCACTGGTCTACTTCTTCTGGAACCTCTTTCTAATTGGCCCACGCGTAGCTGCAATTGCTCTCTTTGCCTCTGTGTTGCCCTGCTACATTGTTGCTCACTTCCTGTTTTTGTGGCCTTGCTTTGTTATATGGGCCTGGAGGCAGGGCACCGATTTCATGGACAGCATAGGGGGGGAATGGCTCTACCGGGCCACCATAGGTCTCATCTGGTACTTTAGCTGGTTTAATGTGGCTGAAGGACACACCAGGAGTAGGAGTAGCATCTACCACACATTTATCATCACAGACACTGGCATCCTGTTGGTCACATGGTGGTTTTACCGCAATGCAGAGACGACCCAGTCGTACGCCATTAGTCTGATTATCTCCATCCCACTTTGTTATGTCTTGGGCTTAATGATGAAAGTTCTCTACTATTGCTGTTTTCATCCCAAATTGTGGCGGTCAGCGGATTTGGAGAGATGTTCAGATGGAGGGGAGCCACACATCTTTATTCAGGCCGATGGTGCTTCTGGTGGAGGGGAGACAGACATCTTTCTTCAGGCTGATTGTGCTTCTGGTGGAGGGGAGACAGACAGCGTTCTTCGGGCCGTTGGTGATTCGGATGGAGTGAAGCCACACAGCGTTGTTCAGGCCAGTGGTGTATCTTTTCAAAGATTTAACAAGAGGATGAGCCAACATGCTGCTAACTTTTACACAACAAACACATCCTCTGCAATTAAAACAAATGAACGTAAAGCAAATAATGTATTGGTACGGTAAAAATTAATGGCATGTAGCTTGTTTGACTGTTACACTTTTTATTATATTTTTAAAATCTCTGTACATAGTGTTGTTACAAATTATTGTTTTTGGATGACGTGACAGCTGAAATGAAGTCATTCATTTTGTTGTTTGTATTGAAAGAATAGCTCACCCAAAACTAAAATTGTCATCATTTACTCACCCTCATGACTTTCCACACCCGCATGACTTTAAGATGATGGGTGGGCTGACAAGCTACAAAAATTACGAAGAGTCATTAAGTTGGTTTGTATCTTTGAACTTTAAAAATGTATGGCTTTGTGTGAGGAACTGACCCAAATTGAAGTTGTTTTTTTACTTCAATCAAGGTGTAGTACTCACATGAAGCACAACTACGGTTTCAGTGAATGTTCTTTTGATTTCTTTGATGAAGAATAGAAATATGTGCACAGACTGATCCTTAGTCAACTTGCCAAAACTATTTCTATCTTTTGTACATGTATAAATGTGTGTACAGTTGTAATAAGTTTTTTAATTGAGGTTTTCAAAAATTGTCAAAAGTGTTTACAGAATGCTAATGGAATTTTTTGTCATAATTAAGAATCAATCAATGGGATCAAACAAGAATCCTCTAAGAAGCAAGACTACTGTATATATATATTTATATATATATATATATATATATATATATATATATATATATATATATATATAAATACAACGAAAATGAAACCACCTTTGATTCTTATTCATTCTATCATTACTCGTCCTCATCATGCCATGCCAAACTTGAATGACTGTTTTCTCTGTGGAAATTAAAAATATATTTTGAGAAAGCTATCAGTATTTTTTGCCCATTTAAGTCAATGGTGTTCACAACTGTTTGGTCAACAACATTCTATTAGCTGTCCTTCAGGATTTCTTGATAAAAGCATGTTGGTACTTGTTGAAGACTACACCCAAACACAATTATTTACCTTGTCTGTAAATGCTCAGAGACGTGGATCTGAATGTACGTAAATCATCCTAGCATCCTGATAGCGTCTATTATTGGTCTCATTTTATTTGTAAAAATATATCTTGTCCTATATCTTATTTTTCACTATGGACTGATCTGAACAGCACTGTTAAAGATTATGGTCTACACTTTCAATATATTTTTCAATACAGTAAATTACTCATTATTGTCAGCACAAATGACAGTAGAAGTTCTTGTAGTATTGTAACATTATCCAATGGTGAATATCCCCAAGTTCCTGTTTTTGGTTTGTATGGCTGTAGTTTCAATAGAATTGGATGTCGTGACAAACCTGTAAGCTTAGATATTGGTTAGCTCTTTCAAACATGTGTTCTCTTTGTCATACCATGTGGAATGCAATATATCATGGGTTATAATATTATGTCTTGGTTCTATTTTTGTTTATTTATTTATTTTTGACTGTTCTCCATTGAATTGAGTTGATTACTTTCAAAATGTAGTCCGTTACTGATTCCAAATAACATAATAAAAATTTTAGTTAGTAACGTAATCCATTACATTAGACATTTTAGGTAATCTGATACTTACGGTTACTTTTGACCTAACTCGTTTATCACATTGGTTTGAATAGGATAATCTTGTAATTTTGGTATAAAAATACAAAAAGAAAGAAAATATATTCCATTCTTTATCAACAAGATGACATGGATTAAATATTACTGTCAGGGTTTTCCAGATCGACAGGGGGTTTGTGAGTGCAATGAACAGTTAATAATAAATCCTAAAAAATGTAATTAAAATAAACCTCTAAACACACAAAATATTAAACTTTTCAATGAAGTTGAATTGGAATGGACATCACATGATTTTTTTGTTTAAACAAATACAATTTTATGTTTTTATAATATGAGCAATGACTGGTCACTGATCAACCAATCAATGAAGATATGACCCCTAAATTAATCTGGATGAGCTTCAGGCAGCACAAAAGACAGGCTAATCACCTAGACAGGAGGAGGAAGCCCCCCTTTTTATACTTTTTATATGAAGATTTATGTTCATGGTAGCCTCATCAACTTGTAAGCTAGTATCAAGCTAGTATCAACCTATTATAAGCTAGTATCAAGTTATTATATTCAAAGTTATTTTGAAGATTTTTCAGAGTTGCAGAAGACAATATTTTTTTTTAAGTACAATGGACATTAGGTCTTGAAATATATCATTGGAACCTCATGAATTAGTTGAGTGCCAGGTTGTGAAATTTGTGCATGCATTTCAAAGCTAAAATACAGTTACAAATTCTAATGTTAATGTTTTATTAAAATTACTGTTAATTAATTAAATATTATTTATATGATTTTATTTATGTCTTCAAAGTCACCATAACACTAGTTCACACGTTATTATAGCTTCCCACTTTGACCAATTGTGTGTGAGTCTGGTCACATGGTTAAGTGACTTCATTCACTATCTTACACATGACTAATCATTCAAAAACATGACATGGGAGGAGTTTATGTTTGGGTGTAAAGTTTACTTTCTCTTTCTGATTTTTTTAACAGTATATATCCACGCAAAAATGAGGTAGTTGTATTTACTTTGTCATGCTGTAAAGGTTTCTCACACTGGATCAATCATGGAGGAAAGCTTCCCTTTCAAGTACTCTTTATTAGAATACCTGTTTACATTGGTGGGATTGTTACTTTTCCTGCTGGATATAGCATTGGACATTTGGACTGTTGTGACATTTTATCAGGATGGGGGCTATGTGTATATGGCGGTGATGATTTTTCTGCTGCTGGGCTCTTCAGTATTGTTACAGGTGTTCAGCTGGCTCTGGTACTCAGATTCCGTGGAGACTAAGCTTGAGACTAAGGTGGAGGAATTTGCTAACAGGCATACATTGATCAAACCCCTCCACTTCCTTCAGCTTGGAGTCTATCTCAGGTCTGTGACAGATTTGCTTCTCAATTTTCCTTGAATAGTCTTGTGGGGGGGAAAGTAGCCTACACTGAGGACATTTAAAAAGAGTTCTTATATACTTAAGTGTGAACTGAATGCAATGTTTTTAGACACTTCACTGCATGTTAATTGCAATTAAATGAAAATGCATTATAGTTAAAATATTAAATGCAATTAGTTTGTCTTTTGACCCATTTAAGTATGATTTATACAATACATCTTTTTATGTCATTATTATTTTTTGTCTTTTTTACAAAAAAATAAGTGTACTTCAAGTTAATTTTATTAAGTATACTTTAGTAAAATTCAAGTATATTTCTAAGTATACTTAGTAAGTGTAGGCTACTAATATCAATGTACTATAGGAAACTTGTAAGTGTACTGTTTCAATACTACTTGGGGCTAAATTGGACCACTTTTGAGTGTATAAAAGTATATAGGTAAGTAGTTAAACTGTAAACTACAATAAGTAGTTTACAGTTTTTCGGTTGTAGGCTACTGCAACTATACTACAAGTGAACTTAGGTATACTGATAGTTCACTAGTCAAACCTACGGAAGCGTATTGCATTCACTTGAAGAAAAAAAATCTACTCTGTTTTTCTGAATTAACGAGTTAATTATCTCAGAATTACGAGATAATTTTTCATGGGAAAAAAGTTTTTGCTCTGTTTTTTCTGAATTAACGAGTTAATTATCTCAGAATTACGAGATAATTTTTCATGGAAAAAAATGTTTTTGCTCTGTTTTTCTGAATTAACGAGTTAATTTTTCATGGAAAAAAAAGTTTTTGCTCTGTTTTTCTGAATTAACTAGATCCTTCAAAATCCTGCCAGGAGCTCTATTTTAGCTGGATTGCATGGAAGTAAACATGTCCCGCCTTTCAAATTTAATCCGGTTTTATTTTACGTTGGCCGTAGGGAGATACTGCTGTCTTTAAGTAATATAAATGGCATTGTTATCATGGCATCGAAAATTGATGGCCGGCCGCGGGAGCGCGCGCAGCGTGTTAAAGATGTATCGCCCATTCTCTTTACGAATGCAGTTGCTTTTATGTGGATCAAACAGACATAACGTGCAAATAAACATCACTCACCCAGTACTTTTTACCTATTAAAACACCTGTAAATGGCCAATACAACCATTATACTGGAGTATTTCAGCTGCTAAAAAGTTATTGAAGCCTCTACTTATTTATTGAAAGGTTATTTCTGCCCTGAAATTAGTTGATTATATTCATGAGGGTTAAATCTGACTGATTATAACTCACCTACTACTTTTTACCTATTAAAATACCTGTAAAGGGCCAATACAACCATTATAATGCAGTATTTCACCTGCCAAAAGTGATCGAAGTCTCTACTTATTGATTGAAAGGTTGAAAAAAGACCCCTCTGGGGTCCAAGGTGTTTTTTAGGGTCCTTGAGATGTTTTGATATGCCCTGACATTTGTGCTTTTTTCATGAAAAATTAACTCGTTAATTCAGAAAAACAGAGCAAAAACTTTTTTTCCCATGAAAAATTATCTCGTAATTCTGAGATAATTAACTTGTTAATTCAGAAAAACAGAGCAAAAACTATTTTCCATGAAAAATTATCTCGTAATTCTGAGATAATTAACTCGTTAATTCAGAAAAACAGAGTAGATTTTTTTTCTTCAAGTGAATGCAATACGCTTCCGTAAATACCTGTAGCAAATTTTGTAGGTTATAAAAGTATACTAACTAGTTTTGTTGTGTTATGCTGCAAGTGTTGAAAAGGTTCAGGAAGTTGATTATTATTGGTGGGTTGTGAATTATTGACAGTCGTAACTTAGCCCCGCCCCCAGAGTTTACCGCAACTTGTTATGTTCAGCTTGGAAGCTGTGGAGGGCTCGTGTGTATTCAAGCCATAGATTAGTGTGCATAACTTTAAAAAAACCACACACACACACACACACACACAACCATATCATATTCATCTGTTAATGCACCGCATTGAGTATGTTGATGGCTTGAACGTACTATTAAACAACAGTGATTGAACTTTTGGACTTTGTGTGCATTCTTACCGATGCCCCGTGATGATCCCAATTTACATTTACATTTTACATTTAGTCATTTAGCAGATGCTTTTATCCAAAGCGACTTACAACTGAGGACTAAAGCAAGCAGAGCCGGCCCAAGCCTTTTGGGGGCCCTAAGCAGAATTTGATTTGGGGGCCCCTCCCACTACGCGGAGTCACCTGTGCTTGACGATTATTGACACAAATATCACGCAATAATGATACATTATAAATTAATACAGTGAGGTTATGTATAAATACTTAATAAAAAATAGATAGCCTACTTAAATTTTTTTTTTTTTTTACTTTTACTTTACTCTTTTACTAACTCTTTGAAACTTCTTAAAACAAACTGTCTCAAAACATATCAAATAAATTATTTGCTAAAATAATGACAACTGAGAAATCATAAACATAATAAGAGCAATGGTTCAACAATGACAATTATTGTTGAAAACTGTAAAAATATTATTATTTCTCAACTGTCTCAATACAGTGTAACTGTCCACAAAGTCTTTTTTTATTAGTATTATTGTAACAGACTTTGTTAGATTGTACATGACAGAATCCAACAAAATCTATTACTTTAATACCGGTAATGATGTACTGGCGCTCGTTGAATATGTGTGTGTGTGCAATGTATTTTTCCCCTCTGGGCTTGCCGTAGATAGGAATGGTTCAATTGCTGCACAAAACATACCGTAAGTAATCATGCAAACATACTTTTATCTTGCTCTTTTTTTCTCCTCCTCTGTCATTTTCTTCGTTCTATTTTCGGCACCAGAGGGATACGTCCTTTTTTGTGACATGGCTTAACATTACCGCGAGTCCGCGACTATGCGCAGTTGCGCACAAATTGTCTATGCACGCGCGAGGTGTCTAGATTATGCGCATGACTTTTAACGGTGGCAGACACAGCAGCAGTTGTAGGGAGGTATATTGATCATGAAATCAGAATTTTATTTTATTGTTTTTAACTATTCATTCATTCATTCATTCATATTAATTCATTCATTTATGTCACTTGTTTAAGTTATCTAAAAAAAACATTTTTCGATTTTTCGACTCGATTGGGGGGCCCCCTGGTGGCCAAGGGGCCCCAAGCAGCCGCTTAGTTCGCTTATGCCTCGGGCCGGCCCTGAAAGCAAGCGAGTCATTGTGAAGAGGGAAAAACAACTCAAGACGTGCTCAAATTACAAAGTTCAGGCACTGCTCAGAGTAGCATAAGCCAGACAAGGGAGGATTAAAGGAAAAAGAAAGATTTTTTTTTTTTTTTTTTTATGAGGTTAAGTGCTAACGGAAGAGATGAGTTTTCAGCTGTCTTTTGAATGTTGTCAGGGATTCTACATTCCGGATGAGTGTGGGGAGATCATTCCACCAGCACGGTACCGTGAATGAGAATGTTCTGGAGAGTGATTTTGTGGCTCTTTGTGATGGTACCACGAGCCGTCGCTCATTTAACGATCGTAGGCTTCTGGTAGGGATGTAGACTTGTAGGAGCGAGTGAAAGTAGGACGGAGCTGAGTCTGTGGTACATCTGTAACCAAGCGTCAATGCCTTGAACTTGATACGAGCAGCGAGTGGTAGCCAGTGCAGAAAGATGAACAGAGCATGACGTGGGCCCTTTTGGGTTCGTTGAAGACAAGACGAGCTCCAGCATTCTGGATCATTTGTAGAGGTTTAGTTGCACATGATGGAAGTCCAGCCAGTAGAGCATTGCAGTAATCAAGCCTAGAGATAACCAGGGCCTGAACGAGAAGTTGTGTTGCTTGCTCAGTTAGGAAAGGCCTTATCTTCCTGATGTTGTGCAGTGCAAACCTGCATGATCGAGCTATCTTTGTAATGTGGTCTGTGAAGGTCAGCTGGTCATCAAATTTTACTCCAAGATTTCTGATCGACCTTGATGGGGTGATTGGGGTTGAATCTAGCAGGATAGTTAACCCTCTGGGCTCCAAGGTGTTTTTTAGGGTCCTTGAGATGTTTTGATATGCCCTGACATTTGTGCTTTTTTCAGTTGCTTGTAAACATATTAATAGCAAAGGTGTAAATTCACTCTATATAGCACAAACGGGGCCGGTAATATGTGAGCAACATGTATGTACATGTTTGTATTTTTAAGAGAATAATGTTTATGCGTGGTTATTGAAAAAAATAAAAATGAAAGTTGCTGAAATAAAACCACAAAACACATACTAAATATGTGTCCACAAGACTTTTGACTAATGGATGTTGTCGCTTCGAGTTCTGGCTTCAAAATGATGTGAAAATCATCCTGCCTAATCATTCACATAAAACAATACATTGATTTAAACTTTGAAAAACAGTTTTTTTGTCAGAAGAGGTTTATGCGTGGGAGTGGTAATGGCCTATCAATATGAATGAGATTCAGACCAGGGGTGTGACATAGACACTCCCCCAATGGCTAATGGCCCATCAAGTGAAGCAGCCTGAATAATGAATGAGAGGAGATTCAAAGGTTTTGTTTTTCAATCTGTTTTATTGTAATTCCTCTATGTGGAGGAACTTACCCCATCAAGGTCGGTCAGAAATCTTGGAGTAATCTTTGATGATCAGCTGACCTTCACTGACCACATTACAAAGACAACTCGATCATGCAGGTTTGCTATGCACAACATCAGGAAGATCAGACCTTTCCTAACTGAGCATGCAACACAACTTCTCGTCCAGGCCCTGGTCATTTCTAGGCTTGATTACTGCAATGCTCTTCTGACTGGACTTCCATCATGTGCAACTAAACCTCTACAAATGATCCAGAATGCTGCAGCTCGTCTCGTCTTCAACGAGCCCAAAAGGGCCCACGTCACTCCTCTGTTCATCTCTCTGCACTGGCTACCACTCTCTGCTCGCATCAAGTTCAAGGCTTTGACGCTTGCTTACAGATTGACCACAGGTTCAGCCCCCTCCTACTTCCACTCACTACTACAAGTGTACATCCCTACCAGAAGCCTACGATCGGTCAATGAGCGACGGCTCGTGGTACCATCACAGCGGGGCACAAAATCACTCTCCAGGACATTCTCATTCACGGTTCCATGCTGGTGGAATGATCTCCCCACCGTCATCCGGAATGCAGAATCCCTGACAGCATTCAAAAGGCAACTGAAAACTCATCTCTTCCGGGAGCACTTAACATAAAATTTTTTTTTTTTTTTTTTAAATCCTTTCCTTTAAATCCTCGCTTGCCTGGCTTATGCTACTCCGAGCAATGTCTGAACTTTGTATTTTGAACACTTCTTGCGTTGTTTTTGCCTCTTCACGATGACTCGCTTGGTTTAGTCCTCAATTGTAAGTCGCTTTGGATTAAAGCGTCTGCTAAATGACTAAATGTAAATGTAAATGTAAATGTAACTCAATGTTCTAAATTTGTAGTCCGTGATGGAGCTCACCTTCACCATGGGCATGTAAAACACCAGCCCAATGTAGCGGTACATCTCACTGATGCTGACATCAGGCCATTTATATTTGCGTCCCTTTGCAATTGCACAAGCAGCCTGAGCATTGGTGTTGTGGCACAGAGTTGACACGGCATTCTCAGAAAAAAACTTTTTGAAGAGACTCTGTGGAGTGTGTGTGTCAGCAGGACTCAGTTGTGGTCCAGGTTCCTGTGTGCAGGCAGGAATCTCAGAGTCTGTGGAACCATATCAATGTCAGTCTCTGTTTTCCATGACAGAGTGGACTGCTCGTTGCTTGTCTGAATGTTTGTCTTGGCCCTCTTTGCAACGGGTGTCTGATGATCACCATCATCTTTATAGCTGTAAAACAAACAAACAACTGTGAGCATGTTTATTACACAAAAAACTGTATTTCAATCACTAAAAGTAATATTGCCCAGACATTGACAAAAAAAAATGTTTGTAAAGCCATACAGAAACATGATTTTTGTATGGACTATGTAAAACCGGAATACGTAAACAGAATTCTACTAATATCTGAAAGGAAGGGAATAAGTGTACTTACTAAGTATCATTTTCAATAGTTCTCAAAACTGGACGACTCCTGTTGCGTGCTCTCCCAGTGCGAGTTGCAGGTGAAGGTGAGAGTAACGCTACCACATTCCTATAAAAATATTAATATCAATAAAGGTTGAACAAAGTACTATACCAGCACATGCATAACTGATGGGCAATCAACATGTTGATAAAACAAGTAAGCTCTAAGCTCTTTCATATTAACTTTACCAATCACTAATTATCATTTTGTGCATGCATAACAACAAGAATTTTTGCAAAGCCACACAGGCACATATACATTTAGTATATACACAAAATTGAACTAACATCCGTAAAATAGTGGGTAAATATGTACTTTTTCTGATTTCCACCGGTGTTGCTGCGCGCCCTCCTAGTGTGAGTTCCAGTTGAAGGTGAGAGTGAGCAACCTACATTCCTTTCAAAAAAAGTTGAAAACAATTATTATCATATATTGTAAAGAGTAAGCTACTATTTCAGCACATGCATAACTGATGGGCATTAGCGTGCTGATAACACAAAGAAAACATATGTAACCTTATCAACCAACCTCCAAAAATGAATAATAAAGTCATACAAGCTCATGTTGTATCATCACTAAGTATATAAACAAAATTGAACTAACATCTGTAAAAAAGTGGATAAATACTGTATGTACTTACTCTTTCTGATTTCCGACTGTGTTGCTGTGCGCCCTACGAGTTGCAGGTGAAGGTACTAATGCAGCTACATTCCTTTTAAAAAAAGTTGAAAACTATTATTACACAAATATTTCCAAGTATAGTACCATTAGCCTATATGAATAACTGATGTGAATAATGGCTGTATATGCGTGTTAATGGGCCATTACCGGAGATAGCACACCGCAAACATAACACATTTGTGCACTTCATCAACCGGGCATATTTACACATTTCAGCACATTTACAACAGATATTAGCGAGCACACGCTTCATTGATGATAATGAGGCAACATAAACACTATAGTCAAATGAGGCAGTATAAACACTATAGTCAAATGATGCAACACTATAGTCAAATTATGCAGCATAAACACTATAGTCAAATGATGCAGCAGCAGCACTATAGTTAAATGATGCAGCATAAACACTATAGTCAAAAATATAATCTAAACATACATAATATTTTGTACATATAATTTTCATATCATACAGCATATAGCATAGTCTAGACAATTTAAACGTAACTAAAAGCGGCCTATTAAGATATATTTAAAATTTCAATACTGGATGGCAAGTCTGGAAATAGTCCAACCAGTAAAATAGGTACATGTTTATACAAAATAGCTTGTCAATAATGTAAGTTCAACTAAAAGACTTACTCATCCGAAATTGTATCCACGGCTGGATCAAGTCGCTCTTCAAAATACAAACGTTCGTCATCGGAGTCCCGCTCTTCTTCTGAGGAAAATGTGAAGTCGTGGTCACTATCCAGGACGAGCTGAAGAGCATCCACGCCGGTGGACCGTGCCATCTTCCAAACGCGCAGGAAAGTGAATGAATGATGGAACTTGCTGCTTTTAAGGCATTTACCTGGGGGGCATTTATCTATTTTGCATAGATCGCCTCAACACATTATCTTATGAATAGCGCGCTCTGCGAGTGGGTGTAAACACATTAACGATAATTAGCTGAGACAGGAGAAACTGTACTTCTCTTTAGTTTCATACAGATTACATTGCAGGAGAATATTTGTTTTGAATGTGAATTGGTTTATTTAAAAGTACACATTTAAAGCTTTCTTTAGACATATGTTTCATGTTTGTGTGATAAGTATTAGCTGAGTTTCAGTTAATTTTCCGGACTTGTTTCAGAAAGATTTTGCGGAGACAGAGTGAGCTGAAAGCGCACCCTGTTTATTTTCTTTATTTTACAAAAACACACGGTTTGATGTTTGATGATTTTATTTATATGACCAAAAATGACGGAGTATTTTAAGTCTATGTTGCTGCTATGTGGAAAAAAAACAGCAAAACGCGCCGGCGCGTTTCTCGACCCCAGAGGGTTGAGTCGTGTTGTAGAGACGGATTGGCAGGGAGGATGAGAAGCTCAGTCTTTGCCCGGTTGAGCTGCAGGTGATGTTCCTTCATCCATTCCGAGATGTCTGCCAGACAGCTTGAGATACGTGCAGCTACTTTAGGATCATCTGGTTGAAATGAGAGGTAGAGCTGGGTGTCATCAGCATAGCAATGGTAAAAGAAACCATATGCCTGTATGATGGGTCCCAGTGATGTGGTGTAAATGGAGAAGAGGAGCGGTCCAAGAACTGAACCCTGAGGAACCCCTGTGGTCAGTTAATGTGCTTTGGATACCTCGACTCTCCATGCGACCCTGAAGGGTGACCTGTGAGATAGGACTCAAACCAGTGGAGAGGAGTACCTGTGATGCCCAGTGATGAGAGGGTGGACAGAAGGATCTGATGGTTCACAGTGTCGAAGCTAGCAGACAGATCCAGGAGAATGAGAACTGATGATTTGGAAGCAGCTTTTGCAATCTGCAAGGCTTCTGTGACCGACAGTAATGCAGACTTGGTTGAATGCCCTTTCTTGAAGCCCTATTGGTTTACATCTAGCTGGTTGGTCAGAGACAGGAAAGATGATACTTGGTTGAAAGCAACTCGTTCAAGTGTTTTCGCAATGAATGGTAGGAGAGAGACAGGTCTGTAATTCTCTAAAAGTGATGTGTTGTAATGTTAGTTGTTTAAGCAGTGGAGTTACCCGAGCCTGCTTGAATGCTGTAGGAA
The DNA here is from genome assembly GCA_030578255.1 of Tiaroga cobitis. Lineage (NCBI taxonomy): Eukaryota > Metazoa > Chordata > Actinopteri > Cypriniformes > Leuciscidae > Tiaroga > Tiaroga cobitis. The sequence goes on from CM060609.1 coordinate 15,741,372, forward strand.
AAGTGCAAATATGGAGGGATGAGTTGATGATGTGTGTGAGTGCTGGTAGAAGTGTGGGAGAGATGGCTTGTAGAAGGTGTGAGGGGATGAGGTCTAGAGGACAGATGGTAGGATGACTGGAGACAAGGAGTTTAGATACTTCTTCCTCAGTTAGTAGAGAGAAGGAAGAGAGAATGTTTTTGGCTGTGGGAGAGGCGATAAATAACTACAATATGGATCTTAATGGGGGTTGTAAGTGTAATGGCATGATATTCAAACAAGTTGCTATTGCATAGAGAAGAGAGTGTTGAGTATTTCCAATTGTTAGAAATGAGAAGACCTGTACCCCCACCCCTCCCAGACTGGCGAGGGGTGTGAGAGAAAGAGAAGTTGTTAGAGAGAGCAGCAGGAGTTGCTGAGTCTTCTGGATGGATCCAGGCCTCGGTCTAGCCCACGATATTAAGAGTAGAATGAGATGCAAAGGCTGGAATGAATTCAGCTTTATTGACTGCTGATTAAAAATTCCATTCCAATTAAGTCAGAACCAGTCAATACAGTCCAGAAACATACTTAACATTGGTCCTTCGAGCTGGATTGCGGTGATTGCCACGGGATAAGATGTCCAGAGCCCATTCAGAGTCACAGTGTGAGCCTGATGTCCGCAGTAAACGACTATCACGCTCCCTGCGTCACATGGAGGATTATGAGGTGGAATACAGCAGCTTCCAGCATGCATATCCACCTACGTACAGGGTACAGCCAGAGCCTTACCTCTGGGAGTCAGGAAATGAGGGTGCTGCCGGGATGACACCCCTTACCAAGTGTCATGTAACTAACAGAGGTGTTGTTACTGATGATACTGGAGAACAGTATGGAGACAGAGATGCTCAAACAGTGATTTGGCAGCTACGAGAAGAGAACAGACGACTACATAAAACCATTGAGGACATGAAACACAGCTCTAAAGGGATGAAACAGACTCATCACAGTGTCCTGTGCCTTTGCCTCGCAAAAAAGAAGAAGCTCTGCGACAGCGTAAACACACTTTTCAGACAGCAGCCATTTTGCATGGTGTATATCAGTCTACAAACCCTCCAGCTGCAAAACCATCAGAATTTCAAGACCCTTGTAAGAACGTGTACTGTCATTATTGTGACAATAATCACCACTATCTTAACCAGTGCACTAACTTCACGCAGCTAACCAGTGAGCTCAAAACTAACTGGATTAAATCAAATAAGAGATGTTGGAAGTGCGAACGGAAACATCAGGCCGACCAGTGCAGATTGAAAGCCACATGTAAAATGTGCAATGGCAAACATCTTGCATGACATCAACAGCAAATCAACAGAGATAAAGCACTATCACGAAATATTCTGGGAGCTTGACATATTACCATACCGCAATGAGAAGGTGGTGACGCTCACGTTTTGATCAGGAGGCCATCACTCTGCTTGAGACTAAGACTGCAAGGGTAAATGTAAATGGAGTGTTTTGTTGCGACACACCACTTCTGCGGAAAAAGGACATGCCCCAATTGAAAGCACCTAAAGGGTCTGTTCTCCCCCACCTCAGAGCATTAGAAAGGCATCTCAGTAAATGTCCCAAACATGCAAAGGCATATAACCAAGAAATTGAAAGGCTTGATCAATCTGGTTATGTTGTCAAGCTGGCTGCTGAAGCAGTTGATCTTACCCCTGAATCATGGTACATACTGCACCACATGGTACACCATAATGGAAAGCACAGAGTAATGTACAACAGTTCCTTTCAGTACCAAGGCCATAACCTCAATGAGTACCTCCTACCTAGGCCTAGCCTCACTTCCACTTTAAAAGGAGTGTTACCCCGTTTCAGAGAGCATGTGATTGCCATCACAAGCGATATCAAGGGCAAGTTTCACCAGATTCGTCTGCTCTCAGAGGATAAACCACTTCTCAGATTCTTGTGGAGAAACATGCAGCATGATACACCAGTCAGTGTCTATGAGTGGCAAGTTTTGTCTTTTGGGACTACATGCAGCCCATGCTGTGCAACATTTGTTTTCCAAAAACATGTCCAAGAGAACACTGTTCTGGGAGAAGAAACACGTGTAGCTGTAGAGAAACATTTCTATGTGAACAATTTCCTGCAAAGTGTAATTTCTACTGACAAAGCGACTGAACTGGTGAACAAGCTTCAAGCTTGTTTAGTTTCTGGTGGGTTTGAGTTGAGACAATGGGCTAGCAACATTCCTACTGTCGTTGCACACCTTCCTGTAGAAGCCAGATCTGAAAAAAAATGAGCTTTGGCTTACAGAAAAGCAATGGGACCGAATCTCTCCGAATCCAAACGGGAGTGGGATGACCCATTGCTACCAAGTGACCTCTTGCTAGCCTGGCATGAATTGGAAAAAGAACTGCAATACCTGAACAAGATTGCTATACCACGATGCTACACCAGCAGAGAACTGGATTCTGAAGTGTGCAAAAGAGACATCCACATATTCTGTGATGCTTCCAATCATGCTTATGGGTCAGTGGCGTACCTTAGAACAGAGAGTCCTCAAGGCCAAGTCGAGGTTGCATTTATCACAGCAAGATCAAGGGTGGCACCAAAGCGGCAGTTATCTGTTCCCAGGTTAGAACTCTGTGCAGCACTCAGTGGGGCTCAATTGGCAAGACTTCTGGAAAAGGAACTCACCCTTAACATTCAACAGGTGACATTGTGGAGTGACTCAAAGACAGTTTTAGCTTGGATCCAATCAGATTCATGCAGATATCTATGAGTTGACTGCTTCTCAAGCATGGCATTATGTGAAGTCTGAAAACAATCCTGCATATGACATTATCCATGCTAAATCACTTCACCAACTATCAGTGCCAACTCAGTGGAAACAAGGACAAACCTCTCAGAACAAAATTTTTATGCAGCTGCTGAGATCTCACTCTGGAAACAGGCCCAAGCTATGTGTTTCCCAGTGGAGTCTATATTGATTTACTTCCCAAAATTGATACAGATTCATTCCTCATGGCCCTACGCAGATTCATTGCACGCAGAGGAACTCCCCATGAACTCTATTCTGACTGGGGAACAAACTTCAAGGGAGAAGAAAGGGAACTATCAGAAGCATTTGCAGCCACCACTCTGCAAAATCAGCTTGCAAAGCAGAAAATTCAGTTCAAATTCAATCCCCTGGAGCTCCTCATTTTGGTGGACTATGGGAGAGGGAGATCAGGTCTCTAAAATTTGCTCTCAATGTTACATTTGGAGGCCAACATGTAACTGAGGAAGTGCTAAGTACAGTGCTTACAGAGATCGAAGGCATGTTAAACCCCTGTGTTACGTGTCATCGGACGTAGCAAATGTTGACCCCATCACTCCAAACAGCCTTTTATTAGGGCTGGCAGACTCTGATTTACCCCAAATTGTATACCCTGAATCCAAATTACTTAGCAGAAAACGCTGGAGACATAGCCAGATCCTTGCTGACCATTTTTGGGCCCACTTCATCAAGAGATACTTGCCTGAACTGCAAACTCGTATAAAGTGGATGACTGAGACTGGCAAAGATCTAAAGACTGGGAGAGTAGTGATGATAGTAGTGGATCACCAATTGCTTCGAGTCCTCTGGCCAGTGGGTAAGGTCTCAGCCACTGTACCAGGGGCTGATGGGAATTTCAGAACTGCTGAAGTACAAGTGCAGGGTCGAAAATACATCCGACCAGTGAGTAAACTTGTAAATCTGTTTGCCACCACTACCTGATGATAACAAAGACTCATAAGTGTTTTCTAAAGTAGAATTTACTACGTAAATTGGGGCAGCTGTTGAAAAGGCTCAGTAAGTCAATTCTTATTGGTGGGTTGTGAATTATTAACAGTCGTAACTTAGTCCCGCCCCCAGAGTTTGACGCAACTTGTTATGTTCCACTTGAAAGCTGTGGAGGGCTCGCATGTATTCAAGCCATAGATGAGTGTGCGTAACTTTGAAAAAAACAGACACACCAATCCAGTTCGGTGCAAACTCCGCCCCACAGCCGATCGATTCTACAGTGCTGATTTCCTACACAATGCTACACTGTAAAAAAAAAATTCGTAAAATAACGGTAAAAAGTCTGGCAGCAAAGTTGCCAACCACTTACCGTCAAATTACAGTAAAAAAACTTAAATTATTTTACAGAAAAATGTTGTTTTTTGAAAACGGATATTTACCGTAAACATTTTCTGTATTTTTACAGTCAAACTGCAGTAGAAAGAAAAGAAAAATCTCATAAAAAAATGTCTGTTGAATGTTAAACGAATGTATAAATCTGTATAAAAACTTACAAATATTGCAGAAATACCTTAAAATTACATAATTAAAACAAAGACTTCTGTTTTAATACAGTATTATTTGGTATATTTTTAGGATAATCCAATCCATCTACAAGAACTCCTTGTCAAAGTAAAGACTTTTCTATGTAAAACACACAGAAAATGTTGTATAATTACCTTCAGATACCCTAATTTAAAGCCTAATACCAGTATATTGATCGATTTAAACTTTTATTTTATGTCATTATTCAATCCATTTACAGTAAATTCCTGTTAAATATTGGTTTTATCCTGTACAAAAAAAACAAGATCTTGTGATATTAAGTTTCAGAAACATATTTTTAACAGTTATTGCTTTATTAAAACATTATTTGACAGTAATTACAGACACATCTCCAATACATTTACAAGCTTTTACCATTAATGTATGCAGGTTTACTTTATATAAACATTATTTGACAGTAATAACAAGCAACTCTCCAATATTTCTACATATTTGTACCATTTAAATAAGGGGGTTAACTTTATATAAACATTATTTGACAATAATTACAGGCAACTCTCCAATATTTCTACATATTTGTACCTTTAATGTATGGGGCTTTACCTTCTATATACTTTTAACATCAATGTATGAGGTATACTTTATATAAACATTGCTTTATACTAATTCAAATCAACTTTCCAATATATCAACATGACATTTACTCAATGTATGGGTTCACTTTATATACACATTAATAGACAGTAATTACAAGCATTTCCCCAATATATGTAAAAATACACATGTTTATTTTATGTAAACAATATTTGATAGCAATTACAAGCAACTGTCCAATATATGTACATACTTTTTCCATTACGGCATGGGGTTTACTTTAAAATGCACATAGGCTAAAATGCACATAAAATACGGTCAGGTCCTTTAGTCAAAAAGTTATTTGTTCTTTGTTCAGAAGCTAAGTTCTTTCCAGTAACAAACAAAGTTAATAATCAGTATTAATATACAGATGTGAATGTGCATGCTAAAAAAGTTCATTTGGCAGATTGATATTCACCCACGTCCTTTCAAAATTCCAACGATGGCTATGATCCTCTGTAGTGGCTCTCACCAGGCATTGTCCTGAAAAATAGATAAGATGTATCATGCTTGTAAAAATCGCCAGAGCAGAGCCATTAAGTTGCCCCTTAACAATAATTGCAGTTTGGAGCTTGAATGAAAATTGAACTGTATGCGTTGCGACGTTCGTCTGTTATAGGACAACTTAGTTTGAATAAACGAGCAGACACTGATTAGCTACTTGCTCTACGTTTATTTAAAATTAACAGCAAGACGACTAGAAGTGAATGTGCTTTCCATTAAATGAATCACACACAGTAAACAAATCCTTAAGGAAAAAAAAACTTTGATTTATTTAAAACAAAGCACGTTCATTGCACAGTAAACAAAACCTTAACAAAAAAACAACAACTTTGCAATGAAGTCGTTCATCCTCGGATGCGGCGCCGTGCGCACTGTTACAAAAAACCCTGTGCACACAGCCAAGGAAAATGGGGTCTTGCGCACCCTACGCGTCATTTTTGCAAGGTGCGCGCGGACCATAGACAGTAAAAGAAACGGACGCATCGAGTATAAACAAGGCTTTACTCCGTGTCAGCGCGCTCTGATCGGTAAAGGTGCTGCACAGACCTCTCCCGAATCATCTCCAGCACTCAGCCCCCGAAGCACCACTAACTCTCCACCTCTGTTTCCCTCGTAAGCTGATAATAGTATTTAAACATTCTCTATGATAAAAAATGTTTGTAAAAAAATATTTGAATAACGGTTTTGGCGGTTATAGAGTTCTAATGACGGTGTTTAACTATAATCGTCGGTCTCACGGTTATATAATAACCTTCACACCCCTACTGTTACGTGTTTGCAAGAGGCAACAGTAACTTGTAAAATGTAACGTTAAGTTAACAGCTAACGTTATGTTAGTCAACCAAAGGGATTTAACGTTAATGTTATGATGGCTGATGCATGTTTCACATTCAGGGCTAACGTTAATAACGGTTTAACTTTATTAGGACCAGCATAATGTTACATTTGCTAAAGCTAGACAGATTTTTATAAGGTTAATACATAATGTAACAAACGGCGAGTTTTAACGTTAGCCCTGCTGACTCGACATAATGTTAACTTGCATATTAAAATTGTAAAATGTATAAAAGCTGCCGCACTTAACAAGCACATTTGACATTGTGAGGAAACATATATATATTATATATATATATATATATATATATATATATATATATATATATATTATGTATATGAAATTTATTTAAATTGTAAAAATGTTATCTTTGAGTAATGTCATCTTTGAGACTGTTAGTTGTTACATGATTAAAAATGTAAACATACACATAAAGCATGGCAATCCCGTCAGAAATGTGTATCATAGAAAGGGAAGCACACACACACAAAATGCCAGTTGGTACACCAAAATCAAATAACCCTAACCCCATCAAATAATTTTACCTGCATCTGAGGGTCTTTCCCTTAATGGTTTCCAGTGATTAAAGAAAGGACTGATGAAGGTGACACGAATCTCCCCTTTCAGGGCGCCACTTCAGCAGAAGAAAGACAAAAGGACAGAAAGTTACTCAGACTTTCCATCAGTAACAGTATGAAAATCACACTTAATACGATCCCAGTGTAGGTTTTCGAACAGTACGTGGGTAAAATTGACTTACTGTAACGTTAGTTGGTGAATGGGTCTTTCTGTTGGGTGTTCTCCCCGATAAACATCTTATTCCAATGCTTGATCTAAAAAATAAAGTAAACAAATATCTTTTCAATATGTTATCAGTGTTTGAAGAGTATGTAAACATACTTCTAACGAATAAATGACGGTTTTATCACTTTACTCATTCCCACGCTTTTTTTACCTCTCATGTTAACTTACCAACAACAAAACACAGCAATGTTAGATGGTACTAACACATTGAAATACGTGCTAATATCGCTACGTTAATAGTAAAGCAGTACAAAAACACACACAGAGATAACTTATTTATCTTATGAGGTTGCAGTAAGCCTATGACAGTTAGCTAAATTACCCGTGTCCCTAAACGTTAGACTGTTAAGGACTGAAAAATGTTTTCTTACCTGATATCGCCAACGACCCCTTCCTCTGTTCATATTCCAGCTTTTGTTCTTCATTGACATAGCAACTAAAATTCGCTCAGAATTTAAGAATTCAACAGGCAGATAAAAAATAATCCAGGTCTGACCGAGTAATCACCGCAAACAGCAGCTGCTCACACCAACCGAGAGTGAGTAACGGACGTATTTTCAAACTTAAAATAGGCGCGCAGAGCCGCGCAAATTCTCATTGGACAGTTTCCTGGAAGACAGACAGATTAACCAATCATGCTCAAAGTAAAACGGAGAAACAACCAATAACAATAGCAATAGTTTGCGCGAGTTGCAGTCTGTATTATTATTTAATTAATTGGTCAAATGACATGACAGTGTATGAATATGTAATAATGCAATGTAAACTGTTAGGCAAGCAGACAAAATTGGCAAGCATACAAAATTGTAAATTCACACACAATCACATAAAGCAAAAGGTTTCTGCTGCACTGCTCTGTTGAGGGTGAAACTTTATATTTTAACATATACATTGAAGAACTGTTATGAAAATCAGAAAAATCATTAAATGCTAATGAATTATCATAATAATATGTTAAAAGGCAGATATTTATGTATGTTGTTGAAAACATTACGTTGTTTCAACGTACAGATCTTGTAAAAAATTAAACGTTGATTTAGAAAGTGTTTTTGTTAACCTTTTTCAACCATTTAGCATTAAACGTTGTTTCAACGACTGGCATTATTTCAATCATATTTCAACGTTGAAGGTCGGTCAAGTGCCGGCTGGGTATATTAATCTACCTTTAGTGAAAGCTGAATTCCGATATCGTGGAAATGTTCCATACTTTATCCAGGCTCCCTAAGTTATGACGTATCCCCCTCCCAAAGTCAAACAATATCATTGGTCGAGATTGCCTCTGGCGTATGATTCGTCCAATGATTGTACAACATTCAATTATTTGAATCTGCGCGCACTTTCTTGATATCTAAAGCACAGAGACTAGAAAAACAATTAGGATGTTTGTTTACACGTTGTGTAATGTTTCAACCATTTTAATGTCTTCAATTCCTTCACCCCCAGTTTACCAAAGCTCAAGTTTATGCTACAAGAGCCTTGGTTGAACTCGAGCCCCAGAATAAATTCATTGTCTTTCACACATTGCTCACCTATTGTAAATTAAAAATATATAGCACCCCATTGTAAAGCTTTATTCATAGTGTGGCGGTTTGTTCCCATCAACCGAGAAAATTGTGGAGTGGCCTAATGATTTCACTGGAGCGAGGGCCTTGAATTTTGTTGAATATAGATTGACTTTGTGTCTTAATGCTTCAACGTTTTTAAAGTGGATTTACAGCCTTTACTTTTAAATTGAATCACATATTTTCTTCTCAAATAAGCATATGAGATACGTGTCAATATAGTATATGGTCAGAAAATCACTGTCAGGGCAGCATTTCAAACAGACAAAAAGGACAATGTCACCCTTAAAAGCCAAGCCAAAAGAGGACATATCAGCACACAAGATTCAAGAGTCCTTTCACACCAACAGGCAGACAGGCATTATGAGGTTAGTGTCCAGCATTCTTGAGCCTGGTTGTCTTGCGGAAAAACTGTCCCAAAGCATGATGATCCGAGACTTGAGGCTGCAGCACCAGACAGCAGCAGCTACAGTGCACGGGGTGGGGTCTGAAAATGTTGCCACTCAATATTTTCTCTGCCACTTATGAAATTGTTGCTAATTGTAAACACTGAGTCAGTGGTACCTGACAGTAGAAACACTGGATATAGGAGGCATAAACAATCACTGACTATTCTTGATTTAATTTTATATTAAACTTAAGCTCAATTATTTCATGTACAATAACTGTATATTTAGTTACACTGTGCAACAATTTTCATCCATCTTTCAAGGCAATATTTTAAAATCTGTTTCTGTAGTATAACACACAGTAATTATTATGGTCAATTTTTATTTACAGCATATCTGCATGAAAGGTATAGCATACATAGCTGTTTTTTATTTTTATTTTATGTATATATTTTTTATCTATCACTCTTGTATCTGCACTTGTTGAATCTTAAGCTGATGTGGCCAGCAAAGTTTATCTTTGCTTCTGAAAAATATCTGCATTGGTGGCAGGGGACTTGGAAGTTTTACATTTACCCTGTATTTGATAGGTGTGAGGTGCTAACCTAACCCTAACCCTATACATTAATCCTTTACTTCCTGCTCAGCTACTGTTCGGACGCTCTTGCTTACTGCTCCGCGCTTTGCTCTATCGCTTTTATATTTTTTATTGCTCTATCGTTTATATTTTTATATTTTATTTCCTTTTATCACCTAATTTTAACTTCAGTACAGTGCTCAAACGCTTGAAAAAAGCAGAATTCTTTTCTCCGACCAGCCTCCCACTGAAAGCTTACATTCCGGGGAAGAGAAAACACAACTCCCTACATTCATAAGGATAAGAGAAAATGCCTCTTCTGGAATCTACTTGCTGCACTAACTGCCAGAGACTTTTACAAAGGATTGCAGTTCTTGAAACAAAGTTACTTGTGGGACCACCAAACCAGACGGAACACACAATCGAGCTTCATCATGGACGCCCTCAGCATACCGGTGAGTCCCATGAATCTAGTGCTCCTCGACAGGCTATACTGAGTGTAGAGAAACAAGCCGATCGACTTACAAATCGATGGCACAAACAGGGAGCGAGACCCAAAGGCACACGAGACATCAGATTGTCACGAGCATCACACATTGCCGCAGTAGCATCCTCTACCCCAGATACGGCTCTGACAAGGATTGCAAACACTGGTCTCCTACCACCGCCTATACATCTTGAGAACAGATTTGAAGTATTAATGAATGAGGAATCCCTGAATGTAATGAATGTGATCGAACACAGAATGAATAAGCCAGTAGCTAACACTAATGCTAACTGGCGCTCAAGGTCGAGCAGACAGCGGCACTCAGCTCAGAGCGCAGCCGAGCCCAGGACTCTGATAGTGGGTGACTCGATAATCAGAAACATTATTAGCAGGGACACAACTACATGCTGCCTTCCACAAGCAACGACTTCTGATGTAAACAAGGAACTTCAGAACATTCTGATGAAACATAAGACTGCAAATCGACTCATTGTTCATGTGGGGAAGAATGATATTCATAAAGAGCAGTCAGAACTCCTTAAGAAGGATTTCAAGGAACTTTTTGAAACACTTAAAAGACTGAAAGTTCAGACATTCATCAGTGGACCACTCCCAGCAAGAGGAACAAACAGGTTTTCACGGTTGCTTGGGCTTAACACATGGCTGCAAAAAACCTGCAATATAAAAGGAGTGAACTTCATTGACAACTTCAATCTTTTCTGGAGTCAGAGGCAACTGTTTCAACAGGATGGGCTCCACCCAAACAAACTTGGCTCAAGAGTGCTAAAGGACAATATCTACTTCTCCCTCCATCATCCTTCTGCAGTGTGTGCCAATCCACTCAACCTGAATGGCACACACACACCTGGACACAGTATGAATGACCACAGGACTTCACTTATGCACCTGAATGGACATGCGGCCGACACATCACACAAGGACAATGATAACACCACTCAGCCACAACAACCTCTGCTCACGGACACAATCTCAGCTGAACCCTGCCCACAGAGCTCACCACAAACAGACTGTGACATATTAGAACTGCTAGAAGATTCAGCACCCAAGGACGACTTTCTGGAAAACAGCCAGGGAATACAGGACAGCATATCACAGCCTCCGATAACACCAGAACAACAGCCCCTCTCACCAGACACGTTATCTCTCTCTCCAGCAACTCCACTTCTGTGCTTCTCAGAGAAAATGGAACAACTGGTGTATGCTGGAACCAAACTATCCCACTCTTTTGCTGCAAGCCCCCAGATGTCAACCAAAAAACGGCAGGCCCCACAACCACCAAAGCCTGCGGGCCCAGCTCGCCCTCCTCCTCCTCCTGTGAGAGCTCTTCGGCCTCTGCCACAGCGCCAGGGCCCACACCATCCTCCAGCGGCTCGCGGTGAACCAAAAACAACTGATACCAACTCTCAGTGATATATGTCGGGTACCCGCTATGATAACAGTAACTTTCTTAAATGTTTACAAAACAAGCGGGAACCCAGTGTGCCTGTATCTTTCTCTATTGCTGTTCAATTACATGATAGAAAATCTAAGGCCTTCAAAAGCCATACAGCAAACCCATCTAATCTGGTGCCTATCACACGGCAAACTAAGATCGCTGTGGGGACAAAAAGTAAGACTGTTAAGTTAGCACTTTTAAACATCCGCTCACTTAAAAATAAATCACTTCTAGTCAACGACTTAATAACCACATACAACCTGGACTTTATGTTTCTAAATGAAACTTGGCTAGAAGACAGCTGCAGTGCAACAGTCCTCAATGAAACATCCCCTCCTAACTTTACTTTTATGAGTGTTTGCAGAGCGGTAAAGAGAGGCGGGGGCGTAGCTGCTCTTTTTAAAGATGTCTATCAATGTAAGCAAATATCATTTGGGAATTACCCGTCTTTCGAATATCTGGGTATTGTGTTAAAAGGCGCTCCACGTATTTTACTTATCATTATTTACAGGCCTCCAAAATACTCTCCAGCTTTTGCTGAGGAATTTACAGAACTGTTATCAACAATTTCCTCTGAGTTTGACTGTTTTGCCATTGCTGGAGATTTTAACATTCACATAGATAATGCAGAAACCAATATGGCAAAAGAAATCAAAACTGTTTTCAAAACTTTTGATCTGACTCAGCATGTACATGGACCCACACATAATCGTGGACACACTCTAGATTTACTTATCAGTAAGGGTCTAAACATCTCATCAATTGTTATCAAGGATGTAGCACTGTCTGATCATTTCTGTATTTTCTTTGATATTCTGATCTCTCCTGCCATTGAAGCTAGATCTGTGTCTGTCAAGAAGAGATGCTTAAATGAGAACATTAGTGTCCTATTTATGAAGGCTATATCTTTAAAACCAAGCATATCTGCTGACTCTGTTGATTTTCTCCTTGAATCTTTTAACTCAAAAATTAAAAGTGTAATTGATGATATTGCTCCTGTGAAAGTCAGGAAGAATGGTAGACAAAAAGCACCTTGGAGAAACTCAACAGCTGTGCAAAACATGAAAAGACAATGCAGAAGAGCAGAGCGCATGTGGCGGAAGACAAAACTTGTAGTCCATTATAACATCTACAAAGACAGCATCCATGCTTTTAATATGGAACTAGGCAAAGCTAGACAGACTTTCTTCTCGAATATTATAAACAGCAACTTAAACAACACACGCACTCTTTTTGCTACTGTAGAGAGACTGACAAACCCCCCAAGCCAGATTCCCAGTGAAATGCTCTCAGACATCAAGTGCAGTGAGTTTGCTTCTTTCTTCTCTGAGAAAATCAATAATATCAGAAAGGTGATCAGCTCATCCTTGAGTTGCGCTGGGGTCAAACAGATCAGACCACTACCTGAGAAAGTAGTTACTATGTCTGTTTTCGAAGAAATTGATGGCAAAATTTTGGAAGAAACCGTACAGCACCTTAAAACATCAACCTGCGCCCTTGACACACTTCCCACATCTTTTTTTAAAAGTGTGTTAAACAGCTTAGAAGCAGATCTCCTAGAAGTGGTAAATGCCTCACTTCTTTCTGGGAGTTTTCCAAACTCCCTGAAAACTGCAGTTGTCAAGCCCCTCCTGAAAAAGAGCAATCTGGATAAGACCATCTTAAGCAATTATAGACCGATCTCAAATCTTCCTTTCATAGGCAAGATCATTGAAAAAGTTGTCTTCAATCAGCTGAACAAATTCCTAAGCTTGAATGGATACTTTGACAATTTTCAATCTGGTTTCCGATCGCATCACAGCACAGAGACAGCTCTCATAAAGATAATAAACGATATTCGCTTAAATACTGATACAGGCAAATTATCAGTGCTGGTCCTACTCGACCTCAGTGCTGCATTTGACACTGTCGATCACAACATACTTCTTGACAGGCTGGAAAACTGGGTGGGGCTTTCTGGGATAGTCCTAAAATGGTTCAGGTCATACTTAGAAGGGAGAGGTTATTATGTGAGTATAGGAGACCATAAGTCTGAGTGGACTCCCATGACATGCGGAGTCCCTCAAGGCTCAATTCTTGCACCACTCCTATTCAACCTGTATATGCTCCCAATGAGCCAAATAATGAGAAAGAACCGAATCTCTTACCACAGCTATGCAGACGACACACAGCTCTACTTAGCCCTATCGCCTAACGACTACAGCCCCATTGACTCCCTGTGCCAATGCATTGATGAAGTAAACGGTTGGATGTGCCAAAACTTTCTTCAGTTAAACAAAGACAAAACTGAAGTCATTGCGTTTGGAAACAAAGATGAAGTTCTCAAGGTAAATGCATACCTTGACGCTAGGGGTCTAACAACTAAAAATCAAGTCAGGAATCTTGGTGTGTCTCTAGAGTCAGACCTTAGTTTCAGTAGTCATGTCAAAGCAATAACTAAATCAGCATACTATCATTTGAAAAATATTGCAAGAATTAGATGCTTTGTTTCCAGTCAAGACTTAGAGAAACTTGTGCATGCTTTTATCACCAGCAGGGTGGATTATTGTAATGGACTCCTCACTGGCCTTCCTAAAAAGACCATAAGACAGTTGCAGCTCATACAGAACGCTGCTGCCAGGATTCTGAGCAGAACCAGAAAATTTGAACATATCACACCAGTCCTCAGGTCTTTACACTGGCTCCCAGTTACATTTAGGATTGATTTTAAAGTATTATTACTGGTATATAAATCATTCAATGGGCTAGGACCTCAATATATTGCAGATATGCTCACTGAATATAAACCCAACAGATCACTCAGATCATTAGGATCACATCAGTTAGAAATACCAAGGGTTCACTCTAAGCACGGAGAGTCTGCTTTTAGCTATTATGCCAGCCGCAGCTGGAACCAGCTTCCAGAGGAGATCAGATGTGCTCCTACAGTAGTCACATTCAAATCCAGACTCAAAACACATCTGTTTAGCTATGCATTTACTGAATGAGCACTGTGTCAATGTTCGTCCGACTGTTTTTACTGTACTTTATTTTATTTTTTATTCTAAACTGTTTTAATTATTTCCTCCTATGTAAAGCACTTTGAATTACCATTGTGTATGAAATGTGCTATATAAATAAACTTGCCTTGCCTTGCCTTGCCTAATGGTAAAGTAATATTGGATAGTTGCTTTTATTTACTATAAAACAATGTTTATATAAAGTGAACTCCTTGAATTAAAAGTATGTAGATATATTGGATAGTTGCGTTTAATTACTATAAAAGTAAGTTTATTCAAAGTAAACCTATACATTAATGTGAAAAGTACGTGTTTTACATCTAAAAATCTGTACTTTGACGGGGAGTTCTTGTGGATGTAATTGATAATGTTATGAATTTACCAAAGAATACTGTGTAAAAACAGAAGACTTCTTTAATTGTATAATTGTAAGGTATTCCTGCAATAATTTCCAGTTTATATGCAGATTTATTCATTTGTTTAATGTTCTACAGACATTTTTTTAATGAGATTTTCTTTTCATTCTACAGCAGTGGAACTGTAAAAATACAGAAAATGTTTACAGTAAATATCTGTATTTTAAAAAACAGACTTATTCCGTAGAATAACTTAAGGTTTTTTACTGTAATTTGACGGTAAGTGTTTGGCAACTTTGCTGCCAGACTTTTTACCGTTTTTTTACGATTGTTTTTTTACATGTATTTACCTTAAATTTAAGGTTTCACAGTAAAAAAACACATTACACGTCTTAATTTTAAATAAGCGATTTTTTTGTCTTTTTACATAAAATTTAATGTAATTTAACATTCAAGCCAATTAAACAAAAGAATAATCCTGTAAAAAAAATATAATTTCTCCTTATATGAATTTACAGATTATTACTTTTATTTTATGGTTAATGTTTTTAATAAAAGTTTTTTTCTGTATTTTAATGACATTTACACGTAATATTAAAAAAACAGAAAATATCTGTAAAATAATACAGTATATTTCTGTGAAAAAACTTTTTTTTTTTACAGTGTATGCTACAGCAAATTCTAACCCTTAAACCTACCCTACACCTGACCCTAACCTCAACCAGTGAAATAGACTGCATGGCAGTTAATAAGATTATGCGATATGAGATCGCAGATCCGTAACTCCCCAACCGGACCTCACCTGACAATGGGACTTTTTGCACTCAGTGTCACTACCCCCTCCTCCCCTGCGAATCTCAAGCCCCGGGACACCCCAATTGCGTTAGAACACAGTGATAGAGTAAAAACGTTCCCACAGTCCGAATGACACTGGCCATGATCTATGTGACAATTGGCAGAAGCCAGAGCCATTTTGGAGGTTCTGCCCACTTTTGGAGTTCACGCCCCATTTTGGAGATCTCCTGTCTGCAGTTATACCTACTTGGAAAATTCAGTCAGTGGTGGGGAGAGAGTGAACTCAATTTGAAGTAAATTCCTATGTACAATACCAGTGGACTAGTAGCCTGGAAAAAACCCAGACAACTTCCAGCAAATTTAGATTTGGTCTGCAAGTTAGTCTGGCAAAGAGCTCATTCAAGCCCATTTCTAATCCGTCGAAATCGCGGCACCAATCAGAAACGTTGGGGCGGGCTTTACACGATGACGACAGCACAGCGATGGTGAAGCAGATTTTGTACATTTACAAAGATGGATGCCGCCGTGGAACTAGGGGTGTGACAGTTATAGTTGAACACCGTCATTAGAACTCTATAACCGCCAAAACCATGTTATAAAAATATATTTTTCAAAAAAAATTTATCATAGAGAATGTTTAAATACTAATATCAGCTTACGAGGGAAACGGAGGCGGAGTTAGTGCTGCTTCGGAGGCTGCTACTGCTGGAGATGATTCGGGAAAGGTCTTTGCCCCTTTACCGATCAGAGCGCGCGCTGACACGGAGTAAAGCCTTGTTTATTATACTCGACGCGTCCGCACAAGTGCGAATGTGCGCGCAGCAAAAATGTGCACGGCTTTATTTTGTAACAGCGCGCGTGACGCCGCGTCCGAGGATGAACGACTTCAAGCCGAATCTGCCCGAGCATGTACGTCTCACCGCACCGGCACACAGTTTGCGCGCCTAAATTTGCGAAGTTCATTGCAAATTTTTTTTTGTTAAGGTTTGGTTTACTGTGTGTGATTTATTTAATGGAAAGCACATTCACTTCTAGTTGTCTTGCTGTTAATTTTAAATAAATGTAGAGCAAGTAGCTAACCAGTGTCTGCTCGTTTATTCAAGTTGTTCTATAACAGACAAACGTCGCTCTGCATACGTCATCTCCTTTATCTCTCTGATTGGTTTTAGGTCTATCCAATTGCGCCCAGAGGCATTTGAGCTACGTCTGTTGGTGACGCCCCTTTGGAAATGATTTGTCTATGAAGCTTTGCCAGACCATAACTCAGTTACAACTGAGAATCGTCTGGTTTTAACCAGGGTAGTGGACTAGGCTAGCCAGCACAAAAATTCAGATACTTAGAATTATTAACATGTTTTCTTTATAAATCAATATTTTTTAAACAATGTAAGGTTTAAATGTGTAAAACTATGTGAAAAAATGTGTCTACTCTATCAAAAGAGTAAACACAACTACAAGTCAATAGTCAAATTATATATTATATATATACATATATATATATATATATATATATATATATATATATATATATATAATATAATATAATATAAGTCAAATATATTTATAATACTTAATTATACTTACTGTATATCAAAAGATTGAATACAAATACAGGGCAAATATACTTAAACTTTTCTGTCAGTACAAGTCAAATATACTTAAGTGCAATTTTAAGTATATTTCTGAGAGGTACATAAACAAGTAGACTGAAAGTATACTTTATTTTTAGTTTAAAAGCACACTTAATAAACTTATTTTTTTTGTAAGGGTTGTAAAGTTTTGTTGTATTAAGTATTGCTTGAGTAAATGCAACCTTGTGTTCACAGGTATGCTGGAGTGATAGAGATTTCCACAACACGTTTTCTTCAAAAAACTAATAGTTTCACAGAGGGTGTGGCTGTGTACCTGAACCATGACCTTCAGATGCTTCGTCTATTTGAGGCATTTTCTGAAAGTGCCCCACAACTCATACTTATGATGTGTAGAATCTTACAGAGAGGAGAGCTGGAGCTTATTACAGGTCTGTCTCAAATCCATAACACTTTGAATCTTTATTACTTTCAGATTTCAGATAATAGTTATTATGTGTCTCTGAACCATTTAAAGTCACTATGAAATCAAATAAGCAGAATTTCAGTATTTATTATGAACAATTCTTCATGGAAGTTATATTAATATTTTAAAAAAAATGATGCTCATAATCTTTAATCAAAATCACTTCCCCCTTCTTGACAGGACAGCCTGTCAATCACTTGAGATAACAAACCACAACGATTCAATGATCCAATAAAGTCCCGCTCTATATTTTTTTCTTGCCCGAGAAGCCATTTCACTCTGATATGTCAAAATAGGGAAGAAAAGACGATTGCAACTTCCATTTAATGCTGACTTTGTGATAATTAACCCAAAAAAGAAAATTCTGTCATTTACATACCCTCGTCGTTCAGATTTTTCTATTTACATGGAACACAAAAGAAGATCTTTAGCAAAGAAGATATTTATCTAAAATCTTTACCTCTTTTTTTATATAAAGAATGTGGATTGTAACTGATGCTATATCAAGCACCAAAAAAAAAAAATTACCTTTAAAGTTGCATGAAACAGAAATTGTGATGGTCTTTTCTTCTACTGTGATGCATATCTGGGCTTCTCAAATAAGACAAAAAATGTAGGACGGGACATGATATTGTCGAATGATAATTGATTAGATTGTTGGATCATTGTCGATTGCATCTTGTGTGAGTGACAGGTTGTTGTTTTTTTACGTCACGTCACGTCACGAAAGTGCGACTCGTAGGAAGACCGCGAGTGCCTTGGGTGCCATTTGGGGCAGGACCCATGTCTGTGCACTGATCAATTATTATGCAAATAAAAAACATTTAATTCCAAACATCGATTCATTCAGCAGTGCCAGTGTGTGTTTCTCATAGTCTCAGCATCAGCATGGCTGTGATTATATGCATCACTTGCATATTCAGAAGAACACTATTGTGTTATATTGTTTAATAAATAATAATATGTAATGGTTTTTCATTTCAGGTTTAAAAATCCTCTCATCAGCTGCTGCAATAGCCTTTACCGTAGCCTTGTACCACCGCAGCATGCGTTCCTTTCTTCAAGAAAAACGCAAGATGAGCTGGATCTCCACTGGCGTCTACTTTCTATGGAACTTGTTGATGATCATTCCCCGTGTAACCGCTCTGGCACTCTTTTACAGTGTATTGCCATGCTACATCATAGCTCACTTCCTGTCTTTGTGGATGCTGCTGGTTTTAGGGGTCTGGAGCCAAAAAACAGATCACATGGAAAGTCCTGGTTGGGAATGGCTCTACAGAGCTACTGTTGGACTCATCTGGTACTTCAGCTGGTTTAACGTATCAACAGGAAATATTAAATTAAAGACTATTCTCTATTACAGTGTCTTGGGGTTGGACACAATGATGCTGCTGGGCTTCTGGTGCTGGAAGGTGTTTGAGTATACAGGCTGTTGGAGCTCCTTAAATCCTTACATAGTGATCCCGACACTACTAGGTTTGCACGTTGTTGGAATTCTATTGAAAATGATATACTACAGATGGTTTCATCCTAACTGTGATGAACAGAAAATAGCTAAACCCACTGAACAACAGAATATACGACAAGCTGCAACGTTTAATAACATGGTGACTGACTCCCTGGAATCTTCATCTGACGCTGTGGATGCAACTCTTGCTCAACCTATCACTGGTGTTCTGAAGAGGGGGAGGAACATGGCTGCTAATTTCTACTAGTTCTTGGTTCAACTTTTCTAAGAATAAATTATTAAACGCCTAATTTAAGTTTTATTTATAACATAAGTATTTATACACAGACTACCTTGTTTTGTAAAAAATAAAAAATTGCCAAAACTTGTATTTAATCTTTCAGAATTCTTTTTGAATGAATAATAAAGAATGAATAATAGATTTCCTTTTTTTAACCAATCCTGCACGCAACCTGACTTTAGCTTTTAAAATGTAGATGTGATCAAATCATACACGTTTATTAAAGCAAGACGGGTAAACTGAATGAATTCTGGATGACTAGAGCAAACTATACACCAAAAAATCTAAAATGTAAAACAAAACAGCAGCTGTGGCTGCCAGAACTTTATCATAAAAAAAGGGCTAAGTGAAGTGGTAAAGTGGCCAATAAATAAGTGGGTCAAAAAGCACCCTAAAGTTCAGATAACTGCATTAAATAGAAAATTAAACAATAATACATTTACATTACAAGTGTCCAAACACATTACATTGCTCTTTTAAAGTATACAAGTAATTAGTACTCTTTTTAACTCTTTTCCCGCCAATGTTTTTGAAAAAAGTTGCCAGCCACCACCACCATTTTTGATCCTTTTCACAAGTTTCATGGCCCCCAGAATGTTTTGTTGTATATGAATATCTGAATATGCCATATAACAAAAGAAAGAACATAACCTCTGCTTTTAAACAAACAAACAAAAAAAGCCTGTTTTATTCTAGCTTTATGCATTCCTTTTTTATCAACACTTGAATGTGGGTAAATTTAATAAAAAAGCAACATTTTAAGCAAAAAAAAAAAAAAAAGCTGAGAAAATCGCATTTTCGTCAATGACTGCGTCTGGATGGGATTCAGAACGATGATTAAAACACAGATGGGGTTGATCGAGTCCATCAACACCCCCAAAGATTCACAGTCCTATCGCCCTGGGTCGACATTTCGTTAGGCAGTTTTGATTTATATGCTGTTTAATATTGATGATAGCGTAATTTAACATAAGCATATACTTAAATGTGGGCTGTCTGAAACCGCATACTCTCTTTAGTACTAATTTTGATTAAGTAATTACTTCACGACCGTTAAAAAAGTATGTTCTATATGAATGTTATCTGGACGTACTATTCGCCATGTTGTCATTATCATGTGATCTACCAGCGTCAGTCGCTTCACTGCCATTCTTAAATTCTCTCCTGTGGCCTCATGGATAAATAGTAAAGTGTTCATCGTATAGGCCTACACACTTCAGAATCTCGCCGGAAGAGTAGGACATCCGGGTACTTTTTGCCTACTCTTTTATGAGTACTGTAAATTTGGACATACTTCTTTTGTTACATAGCTTACTGTTTTCACCTAATATATAGGAAGTATGCGATTTTGGATGTAGTCATTGCTACAAAGAAAAAGTACATACTTTTGAGTTTAGCAAAATTTAGCTTTATCAAATAATTATCATAATTCATAATTAAAACAATTAATTCATACTTAAAAAAAATCATAATTATCATGTCATAAAATTGCGTCTTTGCTCTCTGTCCCATCCTGACATGCATCCTGTCACCATAAACTGGCCCGTCATTCATCTTGTCACAGTTTTTTTTAAATATATTACAATAGAAAACGTCTCAGGTTACGACTGTAACCTTTGTTCCCTGAGAAGAGGGAACGAGACAATACGTCATCGACGTTATGGGGAACGCCTCAGGCGTGACAGGTGTCTGAAATCACTATCAAATCACGTCAATCACACTGACCGGCGACAGCCCGTGAATCATTAACGTGAATGATTAACGTGCGACCTGGAAGTATATAGGGGCGCCTTGCAAACATGACAAATCACCTTATCGTCTGAAGGGACTGGACGGTAGGCAAGCCCCGAGGCATGGCAGGGAGACGTATTGTCTCGTTCCCTGTTCTCAGGGAACAAAGGTTACAGTCGTAACCTGAGACGTTCCCTTTCGAAGGGAACTCAATAATACGTCATCGACGTTATGGGGAACGAAATACCCACGCCGCCATGCTGAGGGGAGTGCATGCCCAAGGGCAGTGACAACTGTCCGAACCAGCAAATTCAAATGAAATGCTAGAACCACTCACCCTCAGGTCACACTGGGCTGTCAGTGACGGCATCCCCTACGGTCATAGCCTAAGCAAAAAGCCTCACAGGAAAACTTCCATTAACATAGTTAAATGAAAGGCCTACCTGGGCCTGCTCAAAGGCCTAGGACCACCACTTCAATTAGAAGGGGGTCCCTTCTAGGGAATGTGGCTAGGGAACCCGAAGGAACCCCAGCCAGTCACTATTCAGGGGAACGTACTCACCCCGAAGTGCCACCAGGACGGCCTGACCTGGCGTCAGAACGTAGACACTAGTCTGGCCAAATCCTGTCTGTCTGAAGACAGAGCCTCTGGACAAAAGCCTTAAGTAAGGCATCCAACCCGAGGGACTGCGAAGCTGGCAGTGAACCACTCGGCCCGGATCTCAGAGACGGGATATCCCGGAGAGTATGACTCAGCATAGTGCTTTATGACCCTTGCTAGTGAGGGGAGTTTCTCTACTCGATCCACGGATCAACCCAGTGTCTGTGTTTCAAAACACTGAGGAGGCCTGTGAAGGCCTAAGGGCTGATCTAACTGGGAGGCCTCTCGAGAGGCCTACGACCATCTGACCAGACTCAGGAAGCCGCATGCTCCTAGAGACCCTCAGTGAGGGGAGCACAAGGTCTGCCTGGTAGGCAAACCAGGCTGTAGGCAGGAAAAGTTCCGGGAGGGAACCAATAGCAGAGAATAAAAACTTTAGCGAGCCAGGGCGCAAGCTCGCATTCAGCAGCTGCCTATTAAGGCTAGCTGAAACTGATAGCAAGAGGCCACTAGCTTCATAAACCCAGCACCATAGGGAAAATGTTACAGGGAGGCCCGTAGAGGCCTACTACCTGATAACCACAGTATGTGGGGTGCTCCACCTTCAGGGAGGCCCGTGCACAGTATGTGGGTTGCTCCACCTTCAGGGAGGCCCGTGAGGCCTACTACCTGATAACCACAGTATGTGGGAACTCACCTTCAGGGAGGCCCGGTGAGACCTGCTACCCTACAACCACAGTATGTGGGAGCTCACCTTCAGGGAGGCCTGGTGAGGCCTGCTACCTTACGACCACAGTATGTGGGGAGCTCACCTTCAGGGAGGCCTGGTGAGGCCTGCTACCTTACAACCACAGTATGTGGGGAGCTCACCTTCAGGGAGGCCTGGTGAGGCCTGCTACCTTACAACCACAGTATGTGGGGAGCTCACCTTCAGGGAGGCCTGGTGAGGCCTGCTACCTGATAATCACAGCTGTTCGGTTGTCAGTCATTGGGCTCGTCTCCAGGGAGGCCTGGTGAGGCCTACTACCTGACAGCCAATGTAGATGGGTGACAGTTCCAAGGCGGCCTGCTAAGGCCAGCCGGCTGGGGACTCGCCTATCAGGGAGGCCTGGTTGGGCCTACTAGCTGATAGCAAGTCAATTCTGCTACAAAGGAACACTGTTGGGAACCATACTGCACCAATGAAACTATTGGGCCCACCCACAGGAGGCCTAGTACGGCTAGCTACCTGTAGCGGCTATAAAGTATGTCCCACAATGTTGGGACTCACCTCCGAGGAGGCCTGTTTAAGGCCTACTACCCACCAGTGAGTCAACTGCCAGAACCACCAAGGCCAACCATTTCTCTCGAGAAGTGGCCTACAGCGCCCTATTGGGGGCTGCCCATACAAGGAGGCCTGCTGAGGCCTACTACCTGATGGCACAGCCTTCGTTGGCAGATAAGCTGTTTACACAGCGCCTACAGCATCCTGGTGCCTAATCACAATGCCCACGGCAGTGTACTCAGCAAGAGAGCTAGCACCCTTAAAACAAGGGGAGTACAACATACGCCACTCTGCCTAAACGGAGGCCCCAGAAGTCAGGGGCCTACCATCTATGCATGGGCGTCAGCTCAGGGCAATGCTCTGGCTTCAGGGGGGCGAACTTCGACAAAGGAAGAAGTGAAGGCTTACTTCGTACTCGACCCGAGCCAAAGCGGTGCGTTGTACAGAAATACCACGGAGGCCTGATTGAGGCCTACCACGTCCTTATAAAACAACCTCTGCACCAAACTGCATTACTCTTAGTCGCCCCAGAATGCAGAGAAGGGGGCGGGCCATGGCCTAACGACTCCCATGGGAGGAGGCTGTTATACAGGGATGCAGAAACATACATTCACAAAGTGAAGAGTCAGAGGAAGAAATGCTAATTTTAGCAGAACGCCTCTAATATCCCTGGCACAGCCTAGGCCAGCTACAGAGGCGGCCCTGGTGAGGGCCAGCCTGTAAGCATAGATCTATCTGAGGGCTCGGAGGAGCCACAGCCTACTAAATAATATAGTCTGTATTATTCCATATAAAGGGCTGCAGAAACACTCAACCTAATGAAACTCAACAGAGCTCAAGGGGCGAAATACTCAGAAAAGTCAAACGGTCCCATGGGCCGGACATAAGATCTATCTGAAGCTCTAGCGTCAGTCAACACTCTAAGTAAAACATTCTATCAGAGAGAGACCAACTACTTTACCCTGAAGTGGCTAATAGCCCGAAGGCTAACATAGTTATCGTTCTGGCCACCTAACAGGGAACTTCAGGGCCCTAATAATCCAAAAAAGTTCTCTTACCTTTTTACCTTGACATGGCCCCATAACTCTATACAGGGAACGAGGTCTGTAAAGAGAACATAATATTTTTTAATCACAAAAAATACTCTTAGAAAGACCAGCAGCTCACCTGCGGCGTGCAAAGTGAAGATTCACCAGACAGTTCTTCATGAACATGGGGTCTACCACCTTTACATACCTGAAAGGGGCACTCTCACTAACCAAGCCGAGGCGGGCCACCAGAACATTGTTCTAACCACGAGCCCAGCCTCAGGCCCGATGTAGGAAGCGCCTGGGGAGTCATTCTTTTGAAGAGCTGGGTACAGCTGAGCGCGCCTTCGCCTCTCTGAACTTTCCAACCACCGTCAACACGGAGGTGCCGAAAAACTCAGAGGGCGAAACCAGCGAATCGAGGAGAAAGCCCTTGTCTTTCTTCCCGATGTCGGCCAGGTTTAAACACAAATGTCTCCCCGTGGCCAGTATCGACGCCATCGACCGGCAGATTGCGGCAGCAGTCTGATTGGTGGCCCGGAGAGCTATATATATATATATTTTTCATTTGCGGCGCAGCTCAGTAACCCCCTCAGGGGCCCCACCTCCTGGTCGAGATCCCCCAGCAGATCGGCCTGTGTACCTGCAACACCGTCATGATGTGCAGGCTAGCACCGGCCTGACCCGCTGACGTGTATGCTCTGCCATAAACTGGCAGGGTTTGAGCTCTCAGTGTCGATTGTCTTGCCATCGACGCATACCCACGCTCTCCTATCCTCTCAACATCAGTGAGACTAGCCCGCTGATGTTGGTGGATACAGGCAGAGTGTGGGTTCTTCCATGTCCTCTCGATCTCAGTATGAGATCAGGAAGAAATAAAAGGCTCACCTGAGCTGGTGGTTCAATGACCGGGGAAAAACCCGCTCTCATCGCGAGCGATTTCTCCCCCAACGAGCAGCCACGGCAGCTGCAGCCTGCCCGCGGCGCATATCATAAAACCAACCAGCTCAGCATACACGGGGCAGGGTGGCTGAGAAGATACAGGAAATATCCTATTATTACCACCCTCATCAGCCATCTCCTGTTTGTCCGGGAGAGCGCTCGCTGCCGGACTAAGTTTTCCCTTTTTTTTTTTTTTTTAAAAACTTTATCCAAATGCAGGTTACCCTCGTCAGCCGCCGCATCGTCTGAGAGGATTACACCCCTCTCAGGGCGATCGGCGCGCTTCATCTGCGAGAGCGGAGCGATCACAATTGTACAGGCAGTTCCCTCGAGAACTATTATGTTCAACAAGGCAGCATTTACTGGATTTGATGTAAAACAGTAATATTGTGAAACATTACAATTTAAAATAACTGTTCCCTTTCGAAGGGAACTCAACAATACGTCATCGACGTTATGGGGAACGCCTCAGGCGTGACAGGTGTCTGAAATCACTATCAAATCACGTCAATCACATTGACCGGCGACAGCCCGTGAATCCCTCGAGAACTGCCTGTGCGCGCTTCCTTCCCAGACAGAAAAATGCACAGTTCGTGTGTGTCACCGGGCCTCAGCACGGGTCTGCACACTCCTGAAAGCATTTCATAATAACCTGATTTTCAAAGCAGTAACAGACAAAACAGTCCCTGAAGACGATGAGATGATTTGTCATGTTTGCAAGGCGCCCCTATATACTTCCAGGTCGCACGTTAATCATTCACGTTAATGATTCACGGGCTGTCGCCGGTCAATGTGATTGACGTGATTTGATAGTGATTTCAGACACCTGTCACGCCTGAGGCGTTCCCCATAACGTCGATGACGTATTGTTGAGTTCCCTTCGAAAGGGAACAGTTATTTTAAATTGTAATGTTTCACAATATTACTGTTTTACATCAAATCCAGTAAATGCTGCCTTGTTGAACATAATAGACTTTTCAAAAATATCTTACTGACTTACAAACGTTTAAGGGTATACTTTATGTAAATAATTTAGATCATAGAGTTTGAAAAAAAAAACCTGAATAGCTGTATCATTAAAGTATGAGGTATTATATTGTGATGTGATGTGATCACGTTGACAGGATTATATATACTGCAAACTCTTCACCACGGCCGTCCCCTATAACAACAGGTCACTTTCTTCCCAAAGCGAGTGATGATGCGTTCAAAGCAACTTTCTTTTCCTGTTAACAGACGAGTCATTCAGCGTTACTCTAACAAATGTTAGATATACCATTGTGTAAATTTACGCTTGTGCTCAGTTTCAGTTTGATAGCAATGATTTTAAAAGGAGAGGATGTTTAAAATGAACATACTGGGATCATTTATTAAGACTCAAGGTTGTACAAAACCATATAATACCCTAAAACAAAAGGCGAATTTTCAAAGAATATTGTGACTACTCTTCTATATAAAGATGAAAATGGATGAAATAAGCCTTCATTCCAAGTGCTACATTCTAAGTCTTCTGAGAACATATGATATCTAATGGTCTACGGTGAGGTATTATTGCTGAAACTGTTGGAGGATTTCCTTTGTCTCATGTAAAAGCCTGAATGCTGCAATACCAAGCAGAAAACTAGGTCACAGGGTATGTAAGGATGAAAAGTACCCAAAAGCTCTGTACAATATATTTTACGGGAAGGTGGACATGGTGAAAGGCACGAGAAGGTACTGAAAAACATGTTATATGAGAAGTTTTCAAAAAAGTATATGTAATATTAGATGTTTTTTAAAAAGGCGCATGCTCAGAGATTCTCCACCAATAGAAAGAAGGCCTCGGGGAAGATGTTTCTAACGACGGCAATATCTCGAGGAGGAGCAAAAAGAAAAATAACTGTATGGATGCTCATTGGGTACCTAGCGATAAGAAAAAGGTATAAGACCTGACCATTGTCAGCGTCAGATGGCCAGGCATCTCACTTTGTTGTTTGTTCAATAAAGTTAATTCTTCTGAGACATGGAACTTCGACTTAGAGAGATTTCTTTGAGACATGAGACTTTAAATCTTCCATGACATAATCCATATTTTCCAGATTATTTTTTCATTTTTTTGTCAAATGGAAATATGTGGAAAGGTTTATTTTTACAGCTTTTGACAGCTTACGGTCTATTCGGTTGTAGTTTAGTTTACATTTTTGGAGCTTAACAGCCCCTGGTCACTGTATAGAAAAATATGCAGTTTGAACATTCTTTAACATTATCCTCTTGTGTTCTGCAAGTGTGGACCATCTGACTTTGGAATAGGGTTTCAAAGTTTCCAGAAAGTTTCCAGAATTTTTTTAAACTTTCCAGGTTTTTTTTATTTATTTAAATTTTCTTAACCAAACCTGTTACCTATTTTAATGGCACTGTAGACGTTCTCGATGGGAAAGACGTCATCCAGGCCATAGAAAATCACTTTAGCTAAAGCAGGAACTAGCTGAGTGGTGATTACCAGAATATTCATACATCTGCCCCTGTGAACAAACACCAAAACAACTAGCCAATGTTAGCGTGTACACTACATTTAAGCCGATGGAGCCACAGAGAAACCGGTTTAGCATTTTGCTCTAGCACTTCACACCCAGTGTTTAATGCCTAGAGGCGGATCTGACGATTTCCTGTAAATCATGCATGCTCTGAGAACAGAGACAGATGTTTCTCAATTCAAATCAATGAATAGCCTATATATATATATATATATATATATATATATATATATATATATATATATATATATATATATATATATATATAAATAAAATTTCACTGTTTCTTTTGAAATACATAAATGCTTAAGAGTCTATGATTGGATCATCGTTGCAGTGATTATAATGTTTCTAGCATGTTATATGTTTGGTAACAGTTCTTCTAACCTTAATTGATGGAGTGTAGCTACTGTGTAGGTTTTCATTTCTTAATCATGTAAGACACATCATGGCCATATTCCAGGATGACAATGTCAAGACTCATCAGGATCAAAATGTGAAAGAATGGTTGTGAAAGAATGGTTGGGAGAGAGAAAGAAGAATCATTTTCACACATGAAATGGCTTTATGCACAGCTGCACTACTTCCTGAACTTTAGCTCCTTTGTTTCCTGTCCGCCATTATTGGACAAACTGATTAATCCAGGTGTGCCTGTCTCAGTCTCAATCTCTGAGCGAAGCCTGAGCAGTAGGTCTCTCTTCATTGGGCTCAGCAGACCTAAAAAAAATGCAATCTTGACATTTAAATATTATATATAATAATTATATATAATATGCATAATTTAAAGACACAACTGGACGTGGTATAATATAATTCGGTGTTCTGTGTACAAGCTATAGCATGCTGGAACAGTAAACCAGTTATTCCACAACTGAACCACTGTCAGTTCAATCAGGCAGCACACATGAGGCTGTCATGAACTTCATTCCAATATTCTTGATCAGATATCAACAAATATGAGGAACAAGGCAAGCCAGAGAACTATTACTCAACTAAGTAACAGCACCACTATGCAGGGTATCTGCAGGGCTTTGGAAATCAAATTTAAAAGCTTTTTAAGACCTTTTTTAAGACTTCCATAAATAAAATGAATAATGTGCGGGGTAGGGCAATGTCTACAGTAATATATTAAACTGTGAAATGTCATGATGAAGTGAAAAACAAAAAGTTTTGTACAATTATAAACGTCACATTTCAGCTTTAAAACAGTTTTTAAGAAGAGGGATGAGAAAATTATTAATGATTATATTTAAAATAGATGTTTAGATTTTCAGAATGCACATTTGCTTCTTTTCATTCCCCTTCTTTTCGATCCACCTAACACTGCGTGCTTGCTGTGTATAAATATGGGTTGATTTTTGCAGTTGTTTACGACAGCAGATGGGCTGAATGAAAATGCTAATTCACTCTCTGACAGTTACTGGCGCTTATGCAGCTGCACTTCTTAGAACGCAGAATTTCTATAAGTGGTGAGTTTGCTGGTGATATAAACCATAGATATGTATATATCAATGATCAATACACTGTAAATTTCAATAGCTTTCCTGACTCACATATACAGTACTTAGTTAACTTTACTCAGTAATATAAAATACATACTTCTTACTAGGTTTTGTTGAGTTACCGTATACTCAATTGCAAGGTGAAAATAACAAGTTACTCAATCGTTTGAGTGAGATGAAATGTGACGTTTATAATTGTATAAAACTTTTTTGTTTTTCACTTCATCATGAAACAAGCAAGTAGCAACAAAGAATGCAATGACGTTACTAAACCTTGTGAGAGCCAGCAGTGCATTAAAGCGTGCCTAATGTGCAGAAAAAACAAAGAAGAAAAAGCAGCATTGTGATCGTGCCTGATTGATTCTGTACGTATTTTGCAACACAGTCTCACTCCCTACTCGTCAAATGTCTGACGCATGGTCAAGGACCCCTCGCGTCAGGTTTCAACGAAAAAGGTGTACCCTAGACGTTGTTTTTCGACGCGGGACATTCATGTTAATCCCTCATCGTCGAATATAGACGAAAGGAAATCAACTGTTCATCAACGGAGATCCCGACGCTGATGCCGTCACTTTATGCGACTATTGCAACCCAGTCTCACGGCAATTCATGATATGGTCACGTAATGTAATCTATTGATTCGTGACACGGACACGTTTATTTCGTTAGGCACGTTTTTTAAACTAATGTATTTCAATGGGAATCATCTTTCATGATCAAAGCACGATTATTTCTGCCTGTCAGGCTGCAGCAGAGAAGCTGTTTAATCAACATTTATTCACGAGATCTTATCATGGTATGTATTTCTTTTAATGTTATTATTTCGGTCTTATTGCCAGGGAAGCTTGCTTTGCTGTTTATTGATATTTTTTAAATTATATTTTATCAGTAGGAAATCGCGCTGAAGAAGTCTCATTCCGGACACATCGCGATATTTGGCATTAGGTCACGTGTGCTAGATGTTGGTATATTCTTAACTGTCCTAATAATTTTTGATATAGGCTAATGTATTTTCTGTTTGTCGATATTAATCAGATTAGCTTAAGTTCAGTCACTGCATTTTATCAGTCATCTCCACAGAGTCTTTCGTTTAATTGCTTTCTAATTCAAAACGGTGATTAAACACTGTCTGTCACGTGACGTTATAGGCCTAGAACTTTAATCAGGTAATCATATTCATATCAGGTTTAAAGTAGTACAATTAGTTCCAAAGTTGTATTTGTAGTAGAAGCTTACCATAACATTTACCATGCTTTTACCACAGTACATTAGTTTTACTGTGATAAGTGTAGGAAAAAGACTGTAATCACAAAACTTAGCATGCTTTTACCTCACTATTGGTAGTTTTAATGTGATACTTATTGTAAATGCACAGTAACCACAACACTTATCATGCTTTTATTACAGAAACCCTAGGTTTACTGTGATGGGTGTAGCAAAGGACAGTAATCACAAAACCTACCATGCTTTAAACCTCAGTAACCTTAGTTTTACTGTGATTGGTGCAGTAAAGGACAGTAATCACAAAACAAAACATACCATGCTTTTATCTAAGTATTGGTAGTTTTAAAGTGATATTTGTTTTAAATAGATATTAACCACAACACTAACCATGCTTTTAATGCTTAATAATGTAACATCCTATTTTTGTAAGTTAAATCAGTACTTTTTCCTTTAAATAATCCTATATATTATACATAATGATATTTTATTTTCTCTTTTTTCAGCTGAAAAGACCAAAAGGGCCTTTCGGACTCAGTCGACCCATTATTGTTTGAGGACAAGTTAACCGAGGAGACGGACAGCTGCAAAGGCAAATATTCGCAACGGTATGTATGTGCTGGTTTTAACCCCAAATCAAACATTTTATAAAAGCATTTGTAGTTTCTTAAACATTTCTAACAAAACCCATAGCCCAATCAGTACGAACATAGTCTCAAAGTCTTAAAGCAGCACTAGGTAACTTTTCAACCTTCATAATATATGTCCAAGTCTCTTGTGATGGTACATCAACTTACAATAGGTTGAATGACACGTCTGCCATAGCCTGACAGGGTCTGTAGCGTTTTTAATCGTACTTTTAAACTTCGGGTTTCGGGTAGTAACCGGCGAACAAAGAGAACTACAAAATTCGATTGCTTTACGGCATATACGTCACTTCCACCACCACCACCACTTCCTTAAAATCGGACGTGCGAGCCAAATGTAATAGTCATGGCCGAAGAAGCACAGAAAAACAAAAAAGCAAAGGTTTTATCGGAGCAAAGCAAAAAGAGAAAAAGAGAAAGTGATCGCGTTAAAGGCAGAACGAGGATCAACATTGGGCCAGTGTTTTCTCGCTGGCGTGAGCTGAAGGAGGAGGAGGGGTGCCCGACCGATGGACTTGGCTGTCATGCTTGGATACGATCTGTTTTTTTGTCTGCCTGACTATGTTACGGAAGCTATCTTATCCTCCGTTTATCTTCATGAATCAAGTAATGATAGTAGAGTAGCGAATTATCAATCTGGTAGCTAGTAAACGATATTCTAGTTTTTGATGGTTAGCTATCGCTAGCATTCTCGTTCTGATTTGAACTTTGCAATCGATGAAATGCAAATAGCAAATGTTTGACCTAAAAAGTGTACTCTACTCAACATGTACAAAGAAGATTAGTAATATTATCATTGTGTTCATAGCTTCTCATTTGTTACACGTGTAAAGTTACTTGACTGTGTAATTTCCGATTATTGATAGCTACAGAGGCAAACGGGATTCTTGTCGCAATTTTTTCGGATGACGAATTTCCACCGTCATGTTGTTCTTGTGCAATACTAAATAAAATAAAAAAATCAAATGAAAGCCTATGTCTAAACGGCGTGTACAAGTTTGGTAGGGGCTACATTCTTGCAACTAAATATAGATGTACAAAATCATTTTTTAGGATACCTAACATATCTGTGATATTTGTTTATTTGTCTTGCCTCAAGCTATAATGCAAATCGATTTGTAAAATTTGCAGATTCATTTATGGTAGCTTGATATTATAATATTGACGATATATGGTTATTATCTACCACTCAAACATTGCATTGAAGTATCATATTGATTCAGTAAAACGGTAACCAATAGACTAGGCTACTATAATGACGCTGGCTTGTAAACGTGATCATCGCGATCATTTGTCGTTAGAAAAAAAAATAAAACCCATGAAATTATATTCATATGACATGTTGAAATATATGCCACTGTACCTGGGATGAAGACATTACACACGCGTCGCAAGCAGAACACCTGCATGTGACCTCCTCCTACAGTGTTCAGGGCTATCATGATTGTCAACAAATGCACTTGCATGTAGGATGACAGAGTTTACGACAGTAGTAGAAGACAATACTGTTTCCCAACTGTAGGGGGACCCCGAGAGCAAAAGTTACCTGTTGTTACTTTAATAATTCACAAGATTTAAGAAGTTGTAAAATTCGTACGATATTCATACATATTTGTATAGTATACTCGTACATAATCCTGCAGCTTTTACTCTTAGTGCTGTCTTTGGCCACTTCCTATTCCTGTACATTTATGGCGATATTTGTAATTCAGTTGCGCCCCTTCTTGGAAAGTAGTCAGATGTCCCACACACTGTCAGAAAGTTTATATTAATTGCATTGTATTCATTAAAATGATTACAAATTGGTCCCTGTCTGTTTATTTTCCAATGATACATGATTTCTCTTCACACTTTTTTTTTAAAAGAGTTCATGTGATTATTGCTTGCTATTTAAGACATACTTTTATTCATAGAAATGCCCACATATCAGTGAATTTATTAAATAAAAATGCTTTTAACATTTAATTATGCAACACTCTTTACAGAAAAATATCCCAAAGTTATGGATAAACTCAAAACATCATCATCAAGTCCTGGGCATATTGGGCAACAAGTGTCCTCCAACGTATTCGATACGTGGCCAAGTTCTCCACATCTTCCCATGGGACACTGACATTTTTCAGGTGTTCGTGAATCATCTGTCTCCGTGTCTTCCTTGGTCTTCCTCCTGCGTCCTTCTGGTTGTGTCCACTTCATCACTGTGTTTGGGTGGTGGTGTTCGGGCATGTGTAGGATGTGTCTAGCGAGGTGCACCCTTTGCTCTGTCACTGTATCTGAAAGTCTGCATGTGAAGTCCCACTCCTCCTCAGGATCTCTTTGATATATGCAGAACCAATATTGAAAATAATTATTTATCTTTTTCCATAGTGTTAAAGCATTTTGTTTTCTCTTTTCAGCTTCATAAACTGTACTTGATGTCTGCCTAATGCCTTTATCAAAAAAGCATCAGTGCTCAGCAGGTGTTTTGCTAAAGTACATATTCATTGCCATCCATTATTTCTTCTAATGCAGTGACATGATGCAATAGACAAGTGTATATTTCTGCAAGTGTATATAGCAGGTGTTTGTCCGAAAAATTGAAGATAGTGAGAGTGTTCAGGAAAACCTTTTGAAAACAATCAATATTTCTTTTTGGTGCTGAAAGACTATTACAGAAATGACACGCTTGACTGACTGGAAATTATTCTGTGAGTTTGTTACATTTGTCTTTAAACAGTTTGACATTAAATATTGGAATATGCTTTCAAAATTGTGTGCTTTCATTCTACTTTTGTTACATTTATTTGAATATAATTGATATACGTTTGATATACTATACATACACTGCAAATGTTAGAAGCACTTTAGTACATGTAATTATCTTTAATTAAAACAATGCTAAACTGCCCCTGCTGTAGGCCACTGCTTAGAAAAAAGTTTCTCTTTCAAATATATTATGCATTAGTCTAATCAAAACAGCAAATTTGTGTCATTGATCATGTTAACTAGTTTTTGGATGGTAACCACACAAAGTATTTTGTTTTTAAATGTTAGTTTTATCATTTCATTAAAAGGAATACATGTTTAACTGCCCAAATATTAAATATTTAAGGTATCTATCCCTGCAGCCGGAACCAGAAGAGATCTGTCATCATTTACCATAAATGGGAAAGTAACTGTGACGCATCTGTCCAGCTGGGTTGTTATTGGCTGTGACTTTATCGCAGAACTCGCTGTGATTGGACTATCGTTTAACCTATATAAACGGCGCTTCATGTTACAAAGTATGTTTTGGTGTTATTATTACGTTAGTTATACATTAAGTTAACTATAAAGTGCCTCTATGTTGTGAGAAATTACTCCTTTATCGAGATCCAAACCCTAACCCTAAGCATTTCAATGAACTACAGCACCATGTTTTCGTTTCCATTGATAGAATGACAGAGATATGTGGGTAATGTAGTTTAAAACGTTTAGTAATGAAACAATAAATGTTAAATAAATAATATCTTTAATGGACAACTGGAGATCTAAATGAGTTCATTGTGCAAACCTTTATGACATATATGAGGGACAGGCTGCAATTTGATATTTTACTGTGAGCACTTTAAAAATAACCTTTCTGCCAGCTTTCCATATATGTCTGAAAACTGTGCCCAACATTATTTAGTAAACATATCATACCGGTAAGCAGTTATCCTGCCTATTTTCTCTTTTATACACTAACCGGACTTTGAGTTACAGCCATTTGAAATGTTTTTTTTTGCTCTTCTGGGGGCCATTGCTGGGCCCCTGGGGGTGGAAGAGCAGTACAATCTACACAGATCTACACACACTATTACTGTTATACAAAGATAATGCACCATTCAGTAAAACAACAAAAAAACAGTGCCAACATTTCCTTTTCTCCCCCTCTGATTGCCGCTTATATGCTTGACATTAGTAATGTCTATGCTTTCATTTTAAATGCAGTAGTACATGTACTAGAATGATCAACATGGATCATCTTCATACTTATACTTGAAGTGTTTATAGCAAGATAGCCCACTGCAGCCTCTTGTTATTCACATACCTTTCCTTTATTTCACTGAAAACTAGCATACATGCAAGTATGTGCATCTTTTGTTTCATTGTTGTCCCAAATATGATTAACAAGATCTAAATTTGTATGTCCTAAGTAAAATAATCATGGTAATTAATGATATGTAGTTGTTTTTAAATTATGAACTAAAATAAAAATTAAAATGTCTCAAATAAAATTATATTTACTGTACCAAACACCACTTTCAATACACAATATTCACAATACTTTATTTAACAACACTTTATTGGAGGACACAGCATAAAGTTGATAAAGTAGCATAAGGACAAATAAGATTCAAGATAAATAAAAATGTCTTTAAAAATACATTAACATCATATTAATCCATTCACAGCTGCCGAAGCCGCAAAATGAGTGCCCGAGAATTATATTCAGTCACCTATGATACAGAAAACAGATTTGATATTGTGTTGGAAAATAATGATTCATTATCACAGCTAAACTGGTTTCTCGCTCTTCCCTGTACATGTCTCTATCGTGTTCATGTTCTTCCTTGTCTAAACAGTTTGTTCAGTTGTACCCAACAGTACAACAGATGAACAGAAGATGTGATTATTGATGTGGTGTAGATCTTTTTCAACCAGAGGAAGAAGTCTCAACATCCCATTGTCAGGCGTTCTCCAGTCCTGTTCTGAAAGTAAAACAAACAATTCAAATGAAGTTGTTTAATGGACAGTCAGGTCAGCTTATATTCTGCGTTATTTACAGCAATGATGGGTTACTTTGGCCCTCAGAGTCCACTGTCCTGCAGATTTAGCCCCAACCTTAAACCCTCCTGCCTATTGTCTATAAGTAAACCTGAAGACTTTGGTTAAAAATTTCAGGTGTGCTCAATTAGGGTTGGAGGTGAACTCCCCACCTCAAAAAGGAGAACGCAAAAGGGCCAGAGTTGCCATTTCTTTATTTAAATTTAATACGCAGCAGTCAGTACATCATATAATATACACATTGAAGTATTTTATATATATATATAATATAATATAATATATATATATATATAATATAATATAATATAATATATATATATATATATATATATATATATATATATCATATTGCAGCACATATTATAAGCTAAGTACTGAACAAAAACTGTTTTACCCAAATCAACAGCAACCTATTTTCAAAGATCTTTTAGAAAGGCATGGTCTCTTTTGAGACTTTGCCAGTGATGCTTGATTTCTTTCAAGACAACATACTCTTCTGTCAACTTGTTTCAAGGGCTTCACTTGGGGTCAAAAACCAAGTGATAACCTGTACCATGTAAAATTGTCAACATCAAATATTACAGCATTGTTTCGATACAAGACATACCAATGGACTCACGCACCTTTTTTGTCTTCTTTGGGCACCAGATGTTCCTTCCGCACCCCAAACAAAGGACTAATTCGATTAGCTTGCGTTGATATAAGGACTGGTCTTCCTTCTCTGCTGTAAAACAAGAAAGTCTACTTACTTTATGTGCAATTACTATTGTTCTTGAAACATAAATTAAGACAGTTACAAATAAGTTAATTTACCATAAGATTCAGGAGAGAGCATTTGATGAGTAAATACTGATTGAAATCTTCTAGAAACTGTACCTGGGAAGGGCTGATCACGGCAGGATTCACTGCGACTCACTAGTGGGTCTTGTGAGGGTTGGCTCTTAAAAGAGCTGTTGAGTTTGATGTTGTAGAGCTTTTAAAAAAAAGGACTAAGTAATCCTGCAAAACAGAAAGGAAGGTAATTTTAATACATTATTTGCAAGTAGTCAGTATATATAACTGTCGGATTTATTTCTGCAAAGAGTGTTGCATAAGTAAATGTTAAAAGGATTTTTATTTAATAAATTCACTGATATGTGGGCATGTCTATGAATAAAGGTATGTCTTTAATAGCAAGCAATAATCACATGAACTCTTTTAAAAATAACATGATTACATGCAAACGGGACAGTTATCAGCAGTGTAACTGATCTGATTATGACAAAATAATCAAATATATGATGTCATGTGACAAGTCAAATGAGCTTTTCCACTCTTGCAAACGTATGAGGTGTGAAGAGAAATCATGTATCATTTGAAAACAAACAGACAGGGACCAATTTGTAATCATTTTAATGAATACAATGCAATTAATATAAACTTTCTGACAGTGTGTGGGATATATGACTACTTTCTAAGAAGGGGCGCAACTGAATTACAAATATCGCCATAAATGTACAGGAATAGGAAGTGGCCTAAGACAGCACTAGGAGTAAAAGCTGCAGGATTATGTACGAGTATACTATACAAATATGTATGAATATCGTACGAATTTTACAACTT
Organism: Tiaroga cobitis; assembly: GCA_030578255.1. Taxonomy (NCBI): domain Eukaryota; kingdom Metazoa; phylum Chordata; class Actinopteri; order Cypriniformes; family Leuciscidae; genus Tiaroga; species Tiaroga cobitis. The sequence continues at coordinate 15,778,690 of CM060609.1, forward strand.
CTCAAATCTTGTGAATTATTAAGACTTTGAGACTATGTTTGTACTGATTGGGCTATGGGTTTTGTAAGAAAATTTTTAAGAAACTACAAATGCTGTTATAAAATGTTTGATTTAGGGTTAAAACCAGCACATACATACCGTTACCATACCATACATACGAATATTTGCCTTTGCAGCTGTCCGTCTCCTCGGTTAACTTGTCCTCAAACAATAATGGGTCGACTGAGTCCTAAAGGCCCTTTTGGTCTTTTCAGCTGAAAAAAGAGAAAAGAAAATATCATTATGTATAATATATAGGATTATTTAAAGGAAAAAGTACTGATTTAACTTACAAAAATAGGATGTTACATTATTAAGCATTAAAAGCATGGTTAGTGTTGTGGTTAATATCTATTTACAACAAATATCACTTTAAAACTACCAATACTTAGGTAAAAGCATGGTATGTTATTACTGTCCTTTACTGCACCAATCATAGTAAAACTAAGGTTACTGAGGTTTAAACCATGGTAGGTTTTGCGATTACTGTCCTTTGCTACACCCATCACAGTAAACCTTGGGTTTCCGTAATAAAAGCATGATAAGTGTTGTGGTTACTGTGCATTTACAATAAGTATCACATTAAAACTACCAATAGTGAGGTAAAAGCATGCTAAGTTTTGTGATTACAGTCTTTTTCCTACACTTATCACAGTAAAACTAATGTACTGTGGTAAAAGCATGGTAAATGTTATGGTAAGCTTCTACTACAAATACAACTTTGGAACTAATTGTACTACTTTAAACCTGATATGAATATGATTACCTGATTAAAGTTCTAGGCCTATAACGTCACGTGACAGACAGTGTTTAATCACCCTGTTTTGAATTAGAAAGCAATGAAACGCAAAGCCTCTGTGGAGATGACAGATAAAAATGCAGTGACTGAACGTAAGCTAATCTGATTAATATCGACAAACAGAAAATACATAATTTAGCCTATATCAAAAATTATTAGGACAGTTATGAATACTTACCAACATCTAGCACACGTGACCTAATGCCAAATATCGCGATGTGTCCGGAATGAGACTTCTTCAGCGCGATTTCCAACTGATAAAATATAATTAAAAAAATATCAATAAACAGCAAAGCAAGCTTCCCTGGCAATAAGACCGAAATAATAACATTAAAAGAAATACATACCATGATAAGATCTCGTGAATAAATTTTGATTAAACAGCTTCTCTGCTGCAGCCTGACAGGCAGAAATAATCGTGCTTTGATCACGAAAGATGATTCCCATTGAAATACATTAGTTTAAAAAACGTGCCTAACGAAATAAACGTGTCCGTGTCACGAATCAATAGATTAAATTACGTGACCATATCATGAATTGCCGTGAGACTGGGTTGCAATAGTCGCATAAAGTGACGGCATCGTCGTCGGCATCTCCGTTGATGGACAGTTGATTTCCTTTCGCCTATATTCGACGATGAGGGATTAACATGAATGTCTATCTGACGGACCCGCGCGTCGAAAAACAACGTCAAGGGTACACCTTTTTCGTTGAAACCTGACGCGAGGGGTCCTTGACCATGCGTCAGACATTTGACGAGTAGGGAGTGAGACTGTGTTGTATTTTGGCGCCAATTTTGCAGATGTGGAAAGACGTTGATAGACTGACTATTTTTATCTGGAGCTTCGCTACGTTTTTAGAATAACAATAATAAGGCGAGTAATCAAGCCTGCGACTTTTGTGTGAATTTTTTTTTTACTGTCTGTCGCTAATTTTTACTGATCTTCTTGTACCAAATAATTGTGATATTCGGAGCTTGAAGAATATGGTTTGGCCTGTTTTTTTTTGCACATAAAACTATCAGGTCCATAACAGTTCCAGGAATGCCTGAAAAGTTATTTAATTGTCCCAAATGTAATATGAATATGGTTTTCTATTTTACCATTTTCACTGATGCATTCTCCTCTGTGTCACAGTCGTCTGCACCATCCTGTCTTCGTCTTCACTACACTTCCCAGAATCCTCCTTTCTCCACACCTGAACTCACTCCCTCATTACCCACCTGTTTATCGTCATCATCATCTGTCACCTGTCCTCACCTCGTTAGTGTTCATTGGTATCTGTATTAATGCTGCGTTTTTGAGGTTTTTGAGCACGTAAATCACGACTTCAAACCACGACTCACAACTTTGTAGCATTCCAGGCCAGTCACGCCAAGCTACCTGAGCGCAATATACATACTTATTGTTTCAGACACAAAACATTGTAATACATAATCATGTGTGTATTATTATCATTATTATTATATTATTATTAATTTGACTGCAACGTTGTGTATTCTCACCATGTACTGCCTGCAGAAACACTGCATCCGTAGGGGCAGCCGTTGTTGTTTTGTATGGTTTCGCGGGCTATGTGACGTCAGAGCTCGTAACTGGGAGTACATCGATCTAGTACGAGTTCACGGGTGGGAAGTCACGGGTTTGACTGCCGTTCCAGTGCACTTTCACGGGTATAAGGTTGGAAAAACACGGGTTACAGGTTGCCTGGAACCCGGCATTAGTCTCCTTCTGTTCAGTTAGTCTTTGTCAGTTCTTATTTATGTATAGTGTGGTTTTTGTATCTCCAGAGATTTTGAAGAGATTTTGAAGATTAAATTCCTGTTTCCAGTTTTTCCTCGTCTCCTCGTGCTTCCTGGTTACCACGCAACCGTAACAGAAGAACCGACCTTCCAAAATGAACTGGGCTGAAGTCAAGCTCCTCACCATTCAGCAGAACGGACGACCTTTGGAGCGGTATGTGGAGGAGTTCCTGTATGTTTCCCATCAGTAGTCTACATATGGCACCTTATGTCAAAAATGATTTATGGCCTTGATTGATGGATTTGACAGGTGATGAGGGTGGGGAGGGGTTTTATGACAGGATATGAGGATGGGGGAGGGTTTTATGACAACAGGTGGTTTTGTGTGACCTTTTGGCCGTGCTTGGTTCCGGTGTGTTTACGATGCGTGTTTACGACCCGGCAATCTGCTTTGTGCGACTGTTAGTATTTTCAGGGAAAGTTTTATTATATCAGGATAATGTTCACAGAACGTTGAAATTATGAACAGAGGATCCGTGGATATGATTTTCAGCTGGCACTGCATCATCCATATTGTCTGCGGGAGAGAATGAAACAAATGAGTTTAAAGAAATAGCATTGATGACAAATAAAAGCTTATAAAATTAAATTAAATTTAGATGTTAAGTGTATTAAACATTTAAAACATGTGTTGAACTTAATGAGGTGATGTTATGCGTCTATCTGGCTAGTCACAGACTCTTCAATCTTTCTGATCAGATGAAATGTTACAAATTAGGTTTTTTAAAAATAAAAAGCATTGCATTTAAATAATCATATAAATATGGATTAAATTAAATAAGATGTTAATGTATAAGCATTTTAAAGCAAGTTTTAACATGTCTTGAACTTAATGAGGTGGCGTTATGCGTCTGACTAAAGTCACAGTCGCCTTAATTTTTTTCTGATCAGGTGAAATGTTATAAATTAGGTTTTTCAGAAATAAAAAGCATTGCATATAAATAATCATATAAATATGGATTAAATGAAATAAGATGCTAAATTATCCACAATATGCTGTCTCACACAGTTAAATAAAACATATAAATTAGTGAATAATAGTTCATATTATTTGAAACAACCTGTTAAATTACCAAGTATGCAAACTTTAATCTAATGCTCCACGAAATACTGTCTTACAGATAAATAAAACATAAAATAGAGAATAATAGTTGATATTATATTAAATAAGATATTAAATTACCAAGTATACACATTTTAATCTAATACAGGTTCCTAGGTTCCAATAATCTATTGCATCTTTACTCCAACTGTCCCACTATGGTGTCTGTAATAGTGTAATTAATGTTGTTCCCCTGTTTCATGTTTGTATTGTAAATGTAATGTGTTTTGCAACTGCAATCGCTCATTACTTGGACTGGGCAAATGCCATTGTCCGTCTATGTGTAAACTGCTTGTTATCTAACTGTCATTGTGAAGCATCCTTGAGCTTTAAATTAAACTTATTATACATCAGGGTTATAGGTTCACACTGCAATATACTGTCTTACATAGATAAATAAAACATATAAATTAGTGAATAATAGTTCATATTATTTTAAATAAGATGTTAAATTATCAAGATACATCTAATACACCACGGAATACTGCCTTACACAGATAAATAAACATATAAAACAGTGTTTATACGAAATAAGATGACATATTATTAAATATTTAAAACTAGTTTTAAACGTATGTTGAAGTGTACCTACCATTGGTGAAATTAGGAGGTCTTTTTGGCTCTGGTTAAAATCACAGATCCTTGAATTTCTGAGGTGTTTGCTCTCCGTTTGCTAAATTGAAAATGAAGATCGATCCCATCATGTCCGGGGCCCTGGGTCGGCCCCTTCCTGTAGCTGCTATGTACTAGCATTAGCAGTTTTTTTCAGAAAACATCAAGCAATTAAAAGATAGTGAGGCCACATGGTGTTTTACAATCAAAGACCACAACTGTCTCCAACCATAAAATCTCCTGATCTGAAGCATTCCTGTCTGGCGGGGAGACCCCAAAATGGGGCCATTTTGACACTTCACAGAACCATGCTGTAATTAGATGTTTATACCGGGGTCTTCAGGAAAAAGTCAAAACAAAATGGTCGCAAAGTTACATATTATATAGCCTACTCTTATCCATTGATTGTTATGATAAGATACATTTTCCTTATTTCCTGGGGAGTTGTCCAGGATGTTTCTCTTAACACCTCAATGACTCCTTTTGAAGAGCAGATTTATTTTTCTAACATTTAAACTTACAAATTAGAACACCCTCTGACTTTATGAATACACATAAATGACAGCTTAATGATTTTTCATATTTTGTGCATTCATTTAAAGTCTGCATGTGGGCCTACCATTCTGACACTAGTGATATCTTTGATAATATTAAAGGTTTTCATGAAATATTATTTCAAATTTTTTCAGCACATGTAGTCAGAGTCACAGAAAATAATAATAGTGCAACACATAAGGAGATTATGTTTTATTTATTTTAATCAGGTTTGTTAAAAGTATGCCTGAATGATGTTAGTTAATCTGCACTGACATGTATTTGGTATAACAACAAATATATATATATATATATATATATATATATATATATATATATATATATATATATATATATATATATATATATATTAAAAACCTGTTAAAACCAAGTAATGATGCAATCCTTTAAATCTTAACTTTGAGTGCAACAGAATTAAATGGATGTAAAATTATTATCACATTAACACGACAGAAAAGACAGTAACACCAATGACACAACGAATCACCAATAATCACCAATAAGACCATAATTAGATGAGACTAAATTGTTACATTTGGCATAAAATCTAAATGAATAGCTTTGAATAAAGTTTATCTTTAAATGGGGGTCACCGGGGTTATCCCATAGAAAAGTGACATCAGTGACAATTTTCACAAAATTTCATTTTACAAAATGGATGATACAAGATGTCAAACCACATCTTGTCAACCGTAGTATAATAACCTAATTAAGTAGTTTAATCCATAAGTATTCTAGTTTATTATTTTTAAATATCATTTACATAATATATTTGATAGTTATGTATACATTATTGTATTTTAAATTTGTGATAAACTTGTCATAGGCATTAATTTAAAGCATTTTCCCTATGACTGTGGGACCGAGCACATCAAAGTTTTATTTTAAAATGTATGTCTGTAAAGATAGGGACAGAAAAAGGACATTTCCATAGAATGACACAGAAATGATTTTGCATAAATTTTAACCTAAGGTAATATTTTACTTAACAGGATCTGCTCAAAACTTTACAATTTTAATGCAAAACTGTGCTTAGTCGTCTTAGATCTAATTTATACAAAGATATGCATGCAGTATTTTGTCCATCGACACACACCAGCTAGTAGTATTCTAGTTACCGTAACGGTTCAGCCTTTTCCACTATCAAAACATTTCAAATGGCTGCATTCGACAATATACGGCTCATTACGGTAATTTCAGGCTTTCCGCCAGCAAATGACGCCAGTTCCCTTTCGTTGTCACTCCGACTTCCGTCGGATGACGACGAATGGGGGTTTCGCTTAGAAGCCTATCCACTTCGAGTAATACAAAACGAGCCAATGGCAAAGAAATGACATGGGTCTGCAGAATTTGCATGGAGCAGCTCCGCCCCACCTCGTGGGTATAAAGGGCGGAAATTCCAGCAAAGCAGTATGTTTTTCGCTTCGGAGCCAAGTTCATCCTTCGTTCCACAAGCCATTCCTGATACTGTCAGTTCTACAGACGAGCGAGATTCTCAGGTGTTGGTGTGACGGCGATCTCCGGCGAGCGCGCGCTTCCTGCTTATCTGTCTGTGATTCGACAGCAAGTGTGTGTCTCCCCGGGCGCTGCTTATCTGTCTGTGATTCGACAGCGAGTGTGTGTCTCCCCGGGCGCTTCAACACAGTCAGAGTTTCTTTTCTCTCACAAAAGAGCTTGCACGTGGCACGTCTTTTTAAAGATGCATCGCCCGTGCACTTCTGGTTGCGGTAGACTCGTTGACATCTCTGATGGGCACGAGCGTTGCATAGTGTGTTTGGGCATTGATCACGCTAGAGCAGCGCTCGTGGATGACTCATGTTCTCTCTGTGGGAACATGACCATCGCAACATTACGGTCGAGACTCAGTGATCTCGCAAGAGTGAGAGTCCCCTCATCCACCCCCCGTTCTACTGGTTCTAGAGATAGAGCTGGTACTTCGGCTGGTGGCCAGGGTGATCTGAGGGTGACGGTTTGGAACAAAGCGCCGACTATCAGTCCGTGCCCAGCCGCACCCTCTCCAATGTTGCAACCCACAAGTGTTCAGGGGATTCCCGCGGGACCATCTTCGGGTGCCCCGCGAGTTTCCTTTGGCGCTCCAGAGGAGGACGCGATGTCTATCGCAGCATCACAAGGTGGGTCTGAATCTTCTGGAAGTGAAGACTCAGCGCAGATGCCACCTGCCGGTGTGCATACGGTTGTGCCTGAGTCGGATCCGGAGATGACGGCCATGCTTGCCCGAGCCGCCGCGAGCATCGGTTTAGAGTGGTCCCCGCCACCCTGTCCCGAGCGCTCGCGGCTGGATGATTGGTACTTGGGTAAGGCCGCGGACCCCCGTCCGTGTCAAACCCCAATACCTTTCTTCCCGGACGTGCATGATGAGATCTCGAAGTCCTGGAAGACCCCCAGTTCTTCCCGTGACCGCTCGTTGGTCTCATCCGCCTTTCCTCCCCTCGATGAGGCGGCTGCCCGTGGGTACACTGGGCTCCCCCCGGTTGAACGCTCTGTTGCGATGCAACTGTGTCCTCAGAGCGCTTCTTCTCGTGGTGAGCCTAAGCACCCATCCAAAGCCTGTAGGTACTCGTCTACGCTTGTGGCGAAGTCCTATAGAGCGGCGGGACAGGCAGCCACCTCTTTGCATGCCATGGCCATTCTGCAGGTCTACCAGGCCCAGATGCTCAGGGACATGCACGAGGGTAGGAAAGAGGAGGGGGAACCGGGGAAAAACTCCCACGGTCCAGGTGTTCAAACCGGAAGTGGGTGGGTGGGGTAGAAAGGGGGCGTGTATAAATGTCAGGAAACACGATTCCTGGCTGCATGTCAATATCCATGGATCACTGGATCTTTGACAAGTAACACCAGTGCTCGAATTAAGGGGGGGCTGGGGGGATCCGGGACCCCCCATAAGGTATTAGGGACCCCCCATAAGAAGTAAAAAATAGAATTAGGGGGGGTCCCTCAGATATTTTTATTTTAGTAAAAAATAATAATAACAAATCTGATTAAATGCATGCAATGGATACGGTAAATTTCGTGAATTGATTATTTACAATAATTTTTTTAAAGTTGGCTAGTTGCCATGTCTCTTTAAAGTCCCTGTAAAGGCAACTCTATAAAAAATTCTAAACACATTATAAATGTTACAAATGTATTGCTAAAACATATTACAAAGACTGTGAACTGTGAAGTACTGAAATGCGGAGTTAAACCGTTAAACAGTTTTTCACCATTGCTATTTTACGGATTTGTTGGGCGGGGCTAAAACAGGGCTCGATGACGCACTGGAGCACATGAGCTCGTGGACACGCCCCTACTTGATGACACACCGAGGCCACTGAGGCTGATCTCTCCCGACCCCATTCGCATTCGCCGCTCAAACGCGAGTTACTGTCAGTACTATTACTACAGCCTACTGTTTGCTAGCTAGCTATGCCTTCAACACGGAAATGCATATAGGCTACTACCTGGATGCGATCATGTACAAAACAGATCGGTGTCTTTATTTAAATTTCCTAAAAACGATCACATCAAGAAGAGGTGGATTAATTTTGTGTAGAGCCAACCTTGATGAAGAGCTGAGGATCACCGCCAACACCCGCCTCTGTAGTGATCATTTTACACAGGATAGTTTTATAAACTTTCCTCAGAGACAACTGGGATTCACTGATAATCCGCTGTTACTGGTGAACGGGGCCGAAACGACTATCCCCCGCCAGCGTTCATCCTCCCGTCACGAAAGCAGACGGGAGCCTAATAGAGTGCCGAAGTGATGACGTCACTTTGTAGGACAACTCGGAAGCTAGCGGCGCATGGGTTTCCTCGATCGAAAAGCTATGCATTTTCCCCGTAGACTTTTGGAAAATCGCAAAAAATAAGATCTGTGTTTAACAAAGAGTTGCGACCCTTACACGTTTTGTCTATCAAGATCATCTTTACAAGTTAATCCAAAATTTATACATTTTGAAGCTTATATAAAGTTTTTAAAAAACACAAGCAGACATAATAAAGTTTAAAAAAACACAAGCAGGTTATTACGGAAGCGTATTGCATTCACTTGAAGAAAAAAAATCTACTCTGTTTTTCTGAATTAACGAGTTAATTATCTCAGAATTACGAGAATTTTTCATGGGAAAAAAAGTTTTTGCTCTGTTTTTCTGAATTAACGAGTTAATTATCTCAGAATTACGAGATAATTTTTCATGGAAAAAAAAGTTTTTGCTCTGTTTTTCTGAATTAACGAGATCCTTCAAAATCCTGCCAGGAGCTCTATTTTAGCTGGATTACATGGAAGTAAACATGTTCCGCCTTTCAAATTTAATCCGGTTTTATTTTACGTTGGCCGTAGGGAGATACTGCTGTCTTTAAGTAATATAAATGGCATTGTTATCATGGCATCGAAAATTGATGGTCGGCCGCGGGAGCGCGCGCAGCGTGTTAAAGATGTATCGCCCATTCTCTTTACGAATGCAGTTGCTTTTATGTGGATCAAACAGACATAACGTGCAAATAAACATCACTCACCCAATACTTTTTACCTATTAAAACACCTGTAAATGGCCAATACAACCATTATACTGGAGTATTTCAGCTGCTAAAAAGTTATTGAAGCCTCTACTTATTTATTGAAAGGTTATTTCTGCCCTGAAATTAGTTGATTATATTCATGAGGGTTAAATCTGACTGATTATAACTCACCTACACTGTTAAAAATTTCCTGTAAATTTTACAGTAAAATACTGGCAGCAGGGTTGCCAGCCAGTTACTGTATTTTTTACAGTAGCGTTTCTGTAATTTAATTTACAGATTTTTACTGTATTCTCTGATTACAGTAAATAACTGTATTTTTTAATTGTTGTATTTTTTTACAGTAAGTTACATGAATCTTTGTATTCGCTATATTTAGAGGAAGTATGTAAAATGCAGTATATACAATATATTTTCCTGATTTTTTCATATTAATGACTGGCAGCTGAATTTTAAATGTTAATTATTTATCAACTGCATAAGCTTTAAACAATTGTTTTTAAATACATTAAGTGTTGTATAACACACAACTTAATTCCCCTATTACTTCACAAAACAAACAAATTATTCAACATCCTAATCTTGAAAAACAGGTCAACATTTATTTAATTTATAACTTTAAAATATGCATGAAAAAAAGTCATAAAACAGTGTATTTTGTATCATTTTGATTTCATTTTGATTTACAAACTTTTTTTTTTTAAATGGACATGAAATAAAATATTTTTTTAATTACTTGAAACAAATTAGCCGTCATGGCCCTTCACACAAAGAAGAAATACGCAAATGACATTTAAAACCACAAGTTGACCAAAATGATCATTATAAAATGATTCTGAAAAACAGACACGAATTAATTTTCATCACTTCATTACCAGACTAACATGTCCAAACAACAAGGCCCCAAGTGAGTCCAAAAAACTTATGATCAAAAATGGAGAATAATTCAGCTCCAGATGCGGTTCCATCACAGGATGCAAAGGCTGGCTAGAAATATTGAAAAGGACAATACATTAGATATATTACAAAACATAATGATACAGTCAGAGACAGACAGAGGAATGACAGATACAGTTAGAGTCAGATAAAGAACATTAAAAGGTTAAAATTAAGGGAAAAATAGATATTTGTGTGTGTGTACTACTTACATTTCAGAAATTCCACTGATAACACACCACTTTGCAGGGAAGAGTGGCAACATGTGGGTTCACTGCAACCTGTTTCTTCTGTACCATTTGCCCTGTCGTTTTAGATGGCAATTTTCTTCTTTGTTCCTCTCTTTCAAAGCACCTAACGGGTCAGGAAACAGACAATATGTAATTAGGATTGGTTTTACGTGTTGATGCTTGTAATCATGTTTTTAAATCTGTTAGAGCAGTGTTTCTCAACTCCAGTCATGAGGACCTCTCAGGAAGACCTCCCCAACCCTAACCCTATGTCCACTAATTAAAACACTTTTGTAAGTCGCTTTGGATAAAAGCGTCAGCTAAATGAAATGTGTAAAACACCTGATTTAACTAATTAAGTCAACAGATAATATATCTAAAGGCAAGTTCTGATATTGAATACATGTGTCAAATGTACTGAGGTTGTTAAGAATTCAATCATTACCTTTAAATGAACTCCAAGGTGCAGGCTGCCTCCTCCTGATTGAATATGTAATATGCAGTGAACAGTATAGCAAGGCCAGACAGGAAGCTGGGCTGAATGCTCTCCTCACACACAACTTGGCCTTCCAGTGTCCACTTGTCAAAGTGTCTCCTAAAACAATACCACATGTGACAATAGTTTATTTTTTACTATACCATTTTTATTTTTCAGCTTTTTAAATTTAAACTATATTTTAGTATTCAGAGTGCAGGAACTCTTTCTTTTAAATAAAATTAACAAAGGAATTATGAAAACAATAAGCAAATTACACACAGAGAGTAGGCTATAGCTAAAATATATAGGATATAGGGTAGCCTATATTCGTACTGAAATGTAAGGGATTTTTACACCGGCATATTAAACATGCAACACAGCAACATTCAGATTCTGACGCAAGGTTTTAACAACGGCGTTTTCATCTCGGCGCCCATTTTAACAGATAACTTGATTTTGATTTGATTTACACCATAAAATAATCACGACGAAGTGTGCAGATCAACACGAACCTCGTGTGAATACCGACTGTTGTCATTAAAGCATGTAACTCTTCTTAACATAGGAGCCCATAGATCCCGAGGAATGTGTGAAATAATACCGCGTCCGCGCTGCTGAAGCCCCGCACAAGTCTCCCTCGCGCCCCGTACGGAGGATGCGTGATCCTCGGTTACCACCGCGAATATAACGTTACCTTCAAAGTCTACGAGTAACACAACATAAAAAATAAGAAACTGAAATGTCACTTACCACAGAGTTGAGAATCACTCCTCTTGCCGCTACCCGAAAGTCGACGACACGACCGTTGAAGATCACAATGCCTCTGTAGATCTGAAACTCCGGCGCAAAATGAACCTTTGGCCTAATAAAACATTGGTACCTAGTCAACCGTTCTCTGCGATTTGTTTTCATGATAATCGAATGTAAAGAGTTTTATCTCTAAAAACTGTTTAGCGTATAACGCTAGTAATGGGGGCATTTAATAAGTAAAAATAAATCGCTAGTTAATACCACTAACAAGGCTCAAAATAGCCCCACACGAACACAGTAACATAATGAGGGTCCCTACATGCAAAACGAAGCATTGAGAACTTTGTAAGTGTACAGACCATTTAATAAGAAGATATTTTATAAAGACAGTCCACTTCGTGTACACAGACAGGAGCCATCTTTGGAAAACAGTCTCGACTAGTCAAACCACGAACGACGTGCTAAGTGAGCTGAACTGTATGAAGTTCAGTGAACTTCTGAACTAAATGAATGGCGTTCGTGGTTTGACGTGTTTTCCAAAGATGGCTCCTGTCTGTATACACGAAGTGGACTGTCTTTATAAAATATCTTCTTATTAAACGGTCTGTACACTTACAAAGTTCTCAATGCTTCGTTTTGCATGTAGGGACCCTCATTATGTTACTGTGTTCGTGTGGGGCTATTTTGAGCCTTGTTAGTGGTATTAACTAGCGATTTATTTTTACTTATTAAATGCCCCCATTACTAGCGTTATACGCTAAACAGTTTTTAGAGATAAAACCCTTTACATTCGATTATCATGAAAACAAATCTCAGAGAACGGTTGACTAGGTACCAATGTTTTATTAGACCAAAGGTTCATTTTGCGCCGGAGTTCTCCTTTAACAGCAATATTCTGTATTTTGAATCAAACCGCCACGCGACCCCAGAATGCATTGCAGTTTACAGCAATATGCTGTATTATTAGAAAACAGCCAGTTGCTGTAAAATATTGCTGTAATTTTTACAGCAATTCATTACAGTGTACTACTTTTTACCTATTAAAATACCTGTAAAGGGCCAATACAACCATTATAATGCAGTATTTCACCTGCCAAAAAGTGATTGAAGCCTCTACTTATTGATTGAACGGTTATTTCTGCCCTGAAATTAGTTGATTATATTCATGAGGGTTAAATCTGACTGAGTATGTATAATCTTATCTGATTATACATACCTTTACAGGTATTTTAATAGGTAAAAAGTACTGGGTGAGTTATAATCAGTCAGATTTAACCCTCGTGAATATAATCAACTAATTTCAGGGCAGAAATAACCTTTCAATAAATAAGTAGAGGCTTCAATAACTTTTTAGCAGCTGAAATACTCCAGTATAATGGTTGTATTGGCCATTTACAGGTGTTTTAATAGGTAACAAGTACTGGGTGAGTGATGTTTATTTGCACGTTATGTCTGTTTGATCCACATAAAAGCAACTGCATTCGTAAAGAGAATGGGCGATACATCTTTAACACGCTGCGTGCGCTCCCGCGGCCGGCCATTAATTTTCGATGCCATGATAACAATGCCATTTATATTACTTAAAGACAGCAGTATCTCCCTACGGCCAACGTAAAATAAAACCGGATTAAATTTGAAAGGCGGGACATGTTTACTTCCATGCAATCCAGCTAAAATAGAGCTCCTGGCAGGATTTTGAAGGATCTCGTTAATTCAGAAAAACAGAGCAAAAACTTTTTTTCCATGAAAAATTAACTCGTTAATTCAGAAAAACAGAGCAAAAACTTTTTTTCCATGAAAAATTAACTCGTTAATTCAGAAAAACAGAGCAAAAACTTTTTTTTCCATGAAAAATTAACTCGTTAATTCAGAAAAACAGAGCAAAAACTTTTTTTTCCATGAAAAATTATCTCGTAATTCTGAGACAATTAACTTGTTAATTCAGAAAAACAGAGCAAAAACTTTTTCCCATGAAAAATTATCTCGTAATTCTGAGATAATTAACTCGTTAATTCAGAAAAACAGAGCAAAAACTTTTTTTTCCATGAAAAATTATCTCGTAATTCTGAGACAATTAACTTGTTAATTCAGAAAAACAGAGCAAAAACTTTTTCCCATGAAAAATTATCTCGTAATTCTGAGATAATTAACTCGTTAATTCAGAAAAACAGAGTCTATTTTTTTTTTCTCAAGTGAATGCAATAGGCTTCCGTAGGTTATAACTGTGTTCTATGTCATAGATCAAAACATGAAAATATTTAGAGGCTTTGTTCACCACAGACCTTATTTCAGGCGATTTAGCAAAAACCCATTCAAAAATCCCATAGACTTTAGAGCGAGGGAACCGGGAGGGCTAAAATGCTAACTCACTTCCGCGTTTTGGCCTACAGAGTGACGTCATCACTTCGGCACTCTATATCGCCGTCGACAGCTTTCCCGCTAGTGGGCGTGGTTTCAGCGCAGCCAGCGGACACGCCCCCAGCGTTTGAGAGCAGAGAATAATGTTAATTTTTTCAAGATTTTGATAGCTTATTTTATGTACTTGCCAGCTTTTTTTATCATTCAAATTTGGCTGGATGGCTAATAACACATTTTTCTGTGGTGTGACATACTCAGAACACATACTTAATTTTGACTTTACAGGGACTTTAAAAGAAAATATCACCCTTTGCTTTGACCTTTGAGCATGGTAACTTTGCTTGCAGATGTTGTTTATACTCAAACAGCAACATTACACACTAACTAAAGTTAGAAAAGTGAAATCATAATCAACCACCCCCTTAATTTGGAGGATTAGCAACTATTTGGCATTTCCCACCAATTCTGTGCGAGTCTGGTCACATTCTTAAGTGACTTCCCTCACTATCTCACATATGACTAATCATTCAAAAACATGACATGGGAGGAGTTTATGTCTGGGTGTAAAGTTTACTTTCTCTTTCAGTTATTTTTAGCAGTATATATATCCACATAAAGGAGGTAGTTGTATTTACTTTGTCATGCTGTAAAGGTTTCACACTAGATCAATCATGGAGGCAAGCTTCCCTTTCAAGTACTCTTTATTGGAATACCTGTTTACATGGGTGGGATTGATTCTTTTCCTGCTGGATATAGCGCTCGACATTTGGACTGTTGTGTTATTTTATCAGGATGGGGCCTATGTGTATATGGCGGTAATGATCTTTCTGCTGCTGGGCTCTTCAGTATTGTTACAGGTGTTCAGCTGGGTCTGGTACTCAGATTTCCTGGAGACTAAGCTTGAGACTAAGGTGGAGGAGACTAAGCTTGAGACTAAGGTGGAAGAGACTAAGCTTGAGACTAAGGTGGAGGAGACTAAGTTTAAGCTTGAGACTAAGGTTGAGAAATTTGCTAACAGGCATAGACTGATCAAACCACTCCACTTCCTTCAGCTTGGAGTCTACCTCAGGTCTGTGACAGATTTGTTTTCAATTTTCCTCGAATAGTCTTGTGGAAAAAAATTAGCCTACACTTTAGCATACTTTTAAAAAGAGTACTTTATATGGAAATAATATACTATAAAAGAATATAAAGTGTAAACTGAATGTAATGTTTTTAGATTCTTCACTGCATGTTAATTGCAATTACATGAAAATGCATAATAGTTTAATTTTTAAATGCAAATTGTTTTTTTTTTTTACCCACTTAATAGGACTTAAATACAGCTTTGTATGTAATTTCATAATTATTTTGTTTTTATTAAATATGGTTGAAGTGTACTACTGTATGTACTGACAAGCATTTATGGTAAATTACAGTATACTTTAATGTAATTTCTATTTACTTAAATGTCACGTATTTTAATATATTTGTAATTACACATGTGTAATGACATTGTTTCAATTTAGCAATATTTAAAATATATTAACTTTAAATGAAATACTAAGACACTACAGTTACAATTATAACAAGTACTTTACATGTTCTTTACATGTTAGTCAACATAAAAAAGTGTGCTTATTTAAAGCGCAACACAACATTATTAAAACATAATTATTTAATATGTACTTTAAAGAAAAACTTTTAATATGACATTATTACAATGTGCACTCTAATTCTTATTACAAGACACTATTACAAAAAGTGTACTTAAGTTAAACAGTCATAAAAATGTATTAGCTTTACTTAAGAGTGGCCTTTTACTTCATTTATTATATACTATTTATTTTTTTATTTTTTCATTTTAAGATTTGAAGTACTTGTAATTAAAAGTGAACATTCAGTACAACTAAAGCACACTTTATCTATAAATTTATGAACACCTAAAGGGATTGTTCACCCAAACTCATAATTGACTCACCCTTTATATGATATACAGCTTTAGTTGAGGCTTTTATTCACATATAAACTCTGATTAACATAAACAGAGCACATAAAATATGGCAAACAGAGTTTTGTTCTCGCAAACACGTTTCAGTTTCCGCAATAATCAGTGAGGTTTGTTCTCGTGTCATTAGAAAAATCATCATTTGTGTTTCGAAGAACAGCATGAGGGTAAGTAAATAATGACAGAAAGTCATTTTTGGGTGACCATTAAAGGGTTAGTTCACCCAAAAATGAAAATTAAGTCATTAATTACTCACCCCCATGCTGTACCAACCCCGTAAGACCTTCGTTCGTCTTCGGAACACAAATGAAGATATTTTTGATTAAATGTGACAGCTGGATCACTCCTCCATAGGCTCCCTAAGGGAATGAATCCTGACGGCCCAGAAAGTCAATGAAGAAAATGTTTAAATATTCCATGTCACAACAGTGGCTCAACTATAAGTTTATCAAGCGACGAGAATACTTTTTGTGCAAAAAAATAACGACTTTATTCGACTATTCCTTTTCTTCCTTGTAGGCCTGAAACGAGACTTCAAGAGATTTCCACGACGCATGCGCGAGAATTGCGATCTCCTTCAACTACTTCAGTTAAGTTCTCGCGTGCGCGTCATGGAAATCTCTTGAAGTCTCGTTTCAGGCCTACAAGGAAGAAAAGGAATAGTCGAATAAAGTCGTTATTTTTGTTTGTTTTTTCGCACAAAAAGTATTCTCGTCGCTTGATAAACTTATAGTTGAGCCACTGTTGTGACATGGAATATTTAAACATTTTCTTCATTGACTTTCTGGGCCGTCAGGATTCATTCCCTTAGGGAGCCTATGGAGGAGTGATCCAGCTGTCACATTTAATCAAAAATATCTTCATTTGTGTTCCGAAGACGAACGAAGGTCTTACGGGGTTGGTACAGCATGGGGGTGAGTAATTAATGACTTAATTTTCATTTTTGGGTGAACTAACCCTTTAAATCAAAATGAATCAGAGCTATTTCTTAATCCTTATTGAAATCAATTGATTTGGTCTGGAGTCAACCCGTTTACACATTTAAATAAAACAAGTACTTCATAAGGTAGAACAAAATCCAAATTGTGGCTTCTGTTGGCTGTTGTAAAGTTTTGGTGTATTAAGTGTTGCTTAAATGCATGTACCTTGTGTTCACAGGTATGCTGGGGTGATAGAGATTTCCACAAAAAAAACAAAAGGATTCACAGAGGGTGTGGCTGTATTGCTGAACCAGGACCTTCAGATGCTTCGTCTCTTTGAGGCATTTTCTGAAAGTGCCCCACAACTCATACTTACGATGTGTAGAATCTTACAGAGAGGAGAGCTGGAGCTTATTACAGGTCTGTCTTAAATCCATAACACTTTAAATCTTTGTTTCTTTCAGATTATAGTTCTTATGTGTCTCTGATCCACTTAAAGCCACTATGAAATCAAATTTGACAAATCATATTTTTGATAGAATATTGGCGTATTGATTATAAACGATTTATCCATGCAAATTATTATTATTGTTATTAATATTTTTAATTTACTCAGTCTTTAATCAAAATACATTCCCCACCCTCTTGCAGCAACATCGTCTCGGTTACGGATGTAACCCTCGTTCCCCTAGTAGGGAACGGAGACGTTACATCGTGACGACGAATGGGGTTTCGCTTAGAAAGCCTATCAACTTCGAGTATTACAAAACAAGCCAATGGCAAAGAAATGACATGGGTCTACGGATTTTGCATAGCGTAACTCCACCCTACCTCGTGGGTATATAAGGAAGTACGCTGGCAACATGCAGTTATGTTACTTGCTGAGGAGCCGAGACTGAACTCAGGCTCTTCCAGCGGTACAGCGAAAGTGGCAGGGAGACGTTACGTCCGTAACTGAGATGTTCCCTTTTGTAGTCACTACGAGTTACGTCGTGACGGCTAATGGGGTTTCCAGTCTAATCACGCCACTCGGCTGTCTTCCAGTGCCCTGCGTAAGTCGAAGCTCCCTGTTGTGAGACTAGCACGGATGAAGGAATACCAAGGTACACTGGGAAGCATATCTCAGTGGAAATATGACCCGATGGAAAGATGACTTACAGAATACACATATGACCCGGGAGGGGGCTGCATATGGAAAACACTGGGGTGTCCAGCCCGCAGGGTGACACGTTTCAACCCCAGGAGTGGCAAGGTGGCTTGCCAAGGGAAAGACACCTGCTCAGAGAGGCTTACAGTGGAAATACACATGTGGGGGTCGCCCAGAGGGGGAACCATGCACATGGCGGCACCTGGCCAACGTGAAAGCTGCCGGTGGCATAACTCTGGTGTTTGACGTCAACAGTGCTGGAGGAACTCGGGGCTTGTCGGGGAAGCTCACTTGAGGAAAATATTGCATGTATCCAGTCAGTGGAGTGGAATGGCGAGCAAGTGAAGACACCTGAGCAGATCCTAGTACCGGCTGGTTGAAGTGAGTACATGAGAGGACACTGGCTCCAATTGGAGATAGTAGAATCTGGCGAATGTGTTGGGTGTCGCCCAGCCTGCAGCTCTGCAGATGTCTGTTAGCAAGGCGCCATGCGCTACAGCCCAAGAGAAAGCCACATTCCGAGAGGAGTGCCTTCACACAATGGGGCACGGTCGACCACGGTATGCCAAACAATGGTGTCCACTAACCATTGAGGCAACCACTGCATGGAGAGCGCCTTTCCCTTCAGCTTCCCACCATAACAAACAAAGAGTTGGTCAGTGGTCCTGAAACACTGCATTCTGTCTACGTAAGCACGGAGGGCGCGTACTGAACAGGGCAGTACCAAGGCTGGGTCTGCCTCCTCCAGGGACAGCGCTTGCAGGTTCACCACCTGATCTTGAAAGGGAGTGGTGGGAACCTTGGGCACATATCCAGGCCGGGGTCTCAGGATCATGTGAGAATAGGCCGGCCCGAAATCCAGGCTCGCTTCGTCAATGGAAAATGCGTGCAGGTCCCCTACCCTCTTAATGGAGGCCAATGCAACCAGGAGCGCTGTCCTAACTGACAGGAACTTAAGCTCCACGGATTGCAGAGGCTCAAAGGGAGTACTCTGCAGGGCAGTTAAAACCACTGAGAGGTTCCAAGAGGGAACGAGAGGAGGGCGAGGAGGATTCAGTCTCCTCGCTCCTCTCAGGAACCTGATGATCAGGTCATGCTTTCCCACGGACTTACCCTCGAATGCGTCGTGATGTGCGGCGATAGCGGCAACATAGACTTTCAGGGTGGAGGGAGACAGCCTTCGCTCCAACCATCTTGCAGGAAGGAAAGCACGACACTGATCAGGCATTTTCTGGGGTCTTCTCGGAGAGAAGAGCACCAGTTGATGAAGAGGTTCCACTCCAACGCGTAGGCATGTCTCGTGGACGATGCTCTAGCGGAAGTGATGGTAGCCACCACCGGTAGGGTACTCAAACCTGCCTCCTGAGGTTTCGGGAAGATCGGGACGAGGGTGCCATTGGGTGCCCTGTCTCTATTAATTGGCCAGGTAGTTGCTGTCGTGAGGAGCACAAGTTTCGGAGAACCAGGTCCGGCTGGGCCAATGAGGTGCAACCAATATGACCTGCTCCTCGTCCTCACTGATCTTGCACAGGGTCAGTGCAAGAAGGCTCACTGGAGGAAACGCATACTTGCGGAGGCCCCACGGCTAGCTGTGCGCCAGTGCGTCCGTGCCGAGCGTGCCCTCGGTCAGGGAGTAAAACAGGTCGCAATGGGACGAGTCGTGGGAGGCAAACAGGTCTACCTGTGCGTCCCCGAACTGATCCCAAATCAGCTGAACCAACTGGGGATGGAGTCGCCATTCTCCAGGAAGAAGCTGAAACCGTGAAAGCTTGTTGGCTGCACAATTTAGGATTCCCGGAATATAATGGCTCGAAGCTACCTCAGATGCTTCTGACTCCATAAGAGGAGGTGGTGGGCAAGTTGCGACATACAGCGGGAGCGTAGACCACCTTGTCGGTTGATGTAGGCTACTGTCGCGGTATTGTCTGATCGGACTATTACGTGCTGGTTCTTGAGCAGCGCATGGAAGCAGTGCAGAGCGAGACGTACTGCCAGCAACTCGAGGCAATCGACATGCCAAAGGCGCTGGGGTCCTGTCCAGAAACCCGCGGCAGCATGTCAATTGCACATGGCACCCCAGGCCATGGTAGAGGCATCTGTTGAGACAACAACATGCCTGGTAACTCGTTCTAAGGGCACTCTGGCCCCTAGAAAGCTGAGGTTCGTCCACAGGGTGAAGGTCTGACGGCAGGTTGGATTTACTGGTACTCGGAGCGTGCCTTGTTGCCATGCCCACCTCGGAACTCAATCGCGAAGCCAGAGCTGAAGCGGTCACATATGAAGCAATCCGAGCGCCGTTGCTGCGGCTGCGGATGCCATATACCCCAGGAGCCTCTGAAAAATTTCAGTGGAACCGCACTCTTGCCCTCAAATTGTCTCAGTCAAGTCAGCAGTGATTGCGCGCGCTCGCTCGTAAGCTGCGCGCACATGGTGACCCAGTCGATTTTCGCAATGACAGACAGGGGCATTTCCACCCTCCACGGTATAGCGGATTCCCTGGAGCGGGGAGAAGACCGTGTGAACTGAATCGCATAGCAGAGCCTGATGATTCTCGTGAGCCAGCGGGACAGATAGGAAGCTCCAAAACTGAACCAGCGGGGTCAAGTGAACCACAGACGTACCCACGATGGGGCAGCGAGGTGGAATGACTGGCCCAGACATGGGAGGCGGAGCGTCCCGATGTGGGGGTACGGTCATATGCCGCATCCTGACAGAGGAGGCCAAGGAAGGACCAGCGTTCCACGGGGGCCTGCTCTGTCAGGGGTCTGGCAAAAGAGGGGGATGAGAGTGGCGAGGCTCGTAAGCGGCGTACACTGCCATCTGCGCCCTCTAGGGGCTCAGAGATGGGATGTCAGTTCTTTGGAGAAGAGGTAACCGTAACGGGAGCGCCGCATCGCTGGCGTTCGGCAGGCTGCGGGGCTGGTACGGGCTGGGGCGCCTTCCTGTGACCGACTCCATGGTACGGTCCGGTGCTGCTGGGGCAGGGCGGGAGGGGGCGGAAGTCGCAGGAGGGCGCGTTCGGCAGCAAGCGGACTGAGGCGTCTGAGCTGGCTGCTGGGTGGCAGCAGCTGGCCGCGGGGTCAGAACTTGTTTGGTAGCCTCAGTCTGCTTCTAGGCGGCCGAGAACTTTTGGGCAGAGTCCTCGACCACACCGCCGAAGAGCCCAGCCTGGTATATGGGGTAGGGCTGTCGCGGTTACGGAATTTCCCTTGTGGTAATGTTGAGTGGCTCAATAGCCCGATATGAGGTATTATCTCCATTTATTTATTTAACCCATTTAATCCCACCGGTCACAATTGTGACCGCAGCTTTTTTCTTATTTCTGGAAGCTCTAAAAATGTTGTTATTGACTTTGGGCTAGAAATTCAACTTTTAAATGACAAAATAGATTGTCTTGATTAAAATCAATTAATGTCATGTGACTAGTGTGAAAAGTCACATGACCAGATCAGTTCAGTTCCTGCTTGCACATCTAGAAGAAGATTTCTTTCTCAGACTACTACAAAAAGTAGTATATAAAACATCTTAATTTACAGATAGGACTATCATATTTTGCACATATATTCTTTAAAGGGTCTACTACTGATATATTTTGAGAATTATACTCCTGCATATATATTTTGCTCGTAAGACTTGTAAATTTGTTTACGGTCACAATTGTGACCGGTAGTATAACACAGTGCTTCAATTGAAAACACAGGTATTGGCTGGGATTGGCAGGTATTGGCAATCCTACACTGAATATGCCACATCTGTGAGGAGGATGGATGATCTTGGCAAAGGAGAAGTGCTCACTAACACAGATTTAGACAGATTTGTGAACAATATTTGTGAGAAATATGTCTTTTGTGTACATAGAAATGGTCTTAGATCTTTGAGTTCAGCTCATGAAAAATGGGGGTAAAAACAAAAGTATTGCATTTATAATTTTGTTCAGTGTAGTTATCTGTATCCCAGAAACGCTCAATGTGTTGGACCTTCTTGACGTGCATGACCCCCTTCTCCCCAACCCCCAACCCCCACCCCAAATTGAAAGCGACTGTGATAGTGATGGCTCAGATAGGGAGTACCAGGGTGAAACGGCCCATTTGCCAGGTAGACTATTGAATGGCGATGCAGATGTGAACTATCTGGAGGATTGGGCAGATGTTCATGAGAACCAATTGGTGTGCCCCACACATGACCACAAACAACCCTTTCTACAACGTACGGCCCATCTTCAGTGCACTGAAAGAGTGCACACACATCTCCCTGAAACTGGCCTAGGACAGGGCCCAAATGTATACATGGTCTAGCCCATGGGGTCTAGCCGAACAAACAGAAGTTCCTCCAGGGTGTAACTTTGTACATGACAACCTTTTCACCTCACTAAGCCTTCTTCACGAAATGACAAAACGAGATATTGGATGTCTTGGAATGAGCTGTATCAATAGGTCTAATTGAAGAATTTGAATGAATTCTGACTATGTTGTTTCCCACCGGTCACTATTGTGACCAAGTATAAAACCTAATATTTCACTAACTTAACCAACATAAAATCAAAAAAGGCATATTGTTTGAGTGTTAAGGAGGTCTAAGGAGTAAAATGCATGTACTCAAGTTGCAAGAAAAAATATGTGATTAAATGGATTAATTTATATTTATTTGTTGCTATATAAATAAAGTTTACGATGTGGGCAGCATGGACAAAAATGAGGTTATTTTCAGTAACTAATGTAACCGAAACTAAACAGCATCTCTGCGCATTGAAAGGCTGTCACTTAGCGGGCACATTGTTACGGCAATGGACTGTCTTTGAGTGTGTCATTAAAGCGTTCATTCAACGAACACGTTTAAAAACGCTGATTCACTAATAGAGATGTAATGAAACAAGGTGTTAATTATTTTTTAACTTTGAGCTCCCCTTTTCAAGGCTCAGCTGACCAGCTATGCGTCGCATGGGTAATGCTGAAGCTGATGCTTCACTTAATAGAGACCAATGGCATTGATTCAATGCTGACCAGCGCTGCAGCTGACGCCATTTATGGTAAATACCCGTAACAATTAAAAAGGATGATACGACAAATATTTCGCTTTCCTTGGACACGGCAACCTTTTCACCAATATATATGACTTCAAAGACAGGCACAGGTAATCGCATGCGCTCAGTCGATCTCTCTCATTCACTGTCTGTGCAAATCCACGAAGCCTCTGTAGGCTACAAATCACTGTAGCAACAATGAGTTTTTGCCTTAATTAGCTCAAATTATTCATAGGGAATTTTCATAATTAATCATGGATATGATTATTATCTTGCATGTTGCAGTCAAATTATCGAAATTGAAAATAGAGCGATCGAATATATGAATGATACATCATAACGAATTATAATTCCTCATTCATACATCAATGGTCTCATTACAGATCGATTATATGAGATAACTTTAAGGGAATTAATTTAGTTATCAAACACTCGGTTTGTCCAGCAAACAGCCGTAAGATTAACTTACCAACTTCTCAACAAAGTTATCCCTTTTTATAAACTCCAAGAAATCTCAATGTTCCGGCCGTGAACATTAATTTTCTTGTGTTTATAAAATTTAGGTTACTGAAATAGTAACAACTTGTAAAGCTTGTAGCTATGAGATCAGAATTTCATTGACTTGTAATATAAGCTAGACAGAAAGCAATCAAGAATATGGTTTTAATAATTGAAACTACGGATACAGAATTCTACATTAAAAACCTCGGGATACATATATGTACTTTAACAGTGAAACTAACGAAACAAACAAATAACAACGAGAGAGAGAGAGATTGAGAGAGAGAGAGTGGTCTGATCGAAAGATCATGTGAGCTAGACAGAGAGGGAGAAATAAAGCAGACCTGGAAAGATCATGAGTTTTGCAAAATTCATCACAGACACAGAACCTTTGAGACAACAAAAATCAACAGATCTTAACCCTTGAAAGCATAGTAAAACAGGTACTTGCACTGGTAAAACTATTTTGGATGGGTGATGAGAAACCGGCGTGTGTCTCTCTCGGTCATGTGGATTCCGAGCGTTGGGGTTCGTCCAGCGCGCGCGTGAGCGCGGCATGTTTGAATGTCCTTGGAGGTGAAGCTTGCCAGCTGAGATCGGGCTGTGTCCATTTTCCTCGCGAGCAGAAATGGCCAGGGACCAATGCAGGGAGAGGAGAGTTTGAGTTGCACAATGGTTCTCTTTGTGTTCCTGAGGAGAACCGCGTCTTGCGTGTGTGTCCTTAAGAGCGGGTGCGTGCTTTGTCAGCTCTTCCGGGCGAGAAGGTTCAAAGAGTCTCTTTAAAGTTGAAGTTGCCGATTACGTTCATTTCACTGAAACTAAACGTAAGAAAAGGTCCGAAGACGAAAATAAAGAAAACGGAGAAAGCTCCCTAAGGAGCCATGGAACCGGAAACCTCTCACAGGGAAAAACTCTCTAGCCATGTAAGCGCTCTGTGTCAGTCTTTTATGGAGAGGAGGGGTTCACTCTGCTTCACGTACGTGAACCAATTATCTTAGAGTGTCTCGAGCGGGAAAAGTTCTTCTTTATCTTGTGGGGGAATGCCCGCTTGGGTCATGAGGAGATGGTATTTGATCCGTTCAGCTCCTGAAATATGAAATGTGTAAAATAATGCACCTTACTTCATTATGCTATCGGAATTCGGCTCCGTTAGATTGAGGGAATTACAGACATATCAAACACGTCACATGAAGATTATCGGAATACAGAGATATGCATATTATAAGCATTTAGTTCCTTCAATGCAAGTCCATTCCTTCAAACACACGTCATACACAAAGTGACTATAAACTGGGAAACACACATGAAATATGACATGCTTATATGCTAAGTTTTAATATTCAAAGTTTGTGTATGAGTGTACGTTAAAGCATGTATGTGTGTGTATGTGATTGTTCTTCAGAGTTCAGGCTGCTTTGTGTCATGAGTGAGCCGGAGCTCCTCACTACACAATGTTCTGTTTGTGAGGTGGTCGAATCAGGGGAGACACTAGGAGCCTGTTCTCTTCCGTCGTCTCGAGTCACATGTCCTTTTGGGTCACATGTCCTAACAAAGCATTTCTTTATTCATTAGAGAAAAACACTGCATGTGCGAATTAGAGTAAATGATTTAATCAATTCAAAACACTATTCCCTTTCTTTCACCGAATGGAAGAAAGGAAGGGGAACTTTAGTAAATTAAATCTAGTTAATTTACTCCACATACCAGAGCTGGCTCGACTACCTATCTGATTATCACTACATCACCATGATAAACAGTCTTGTTATCATTATGAACTTGTTTAACATTCAATACACATGCATGAAGTTCAAAACAAGAAGGCTATAGCCTAATAAAAAAAAAAACATGTGAATATCACGGTTGCTGCAGTTACTTGCATTCCTCTGCGGTTGACTTGTCAGTAGCGCTGTACTACAATATTGTGGTTATCGCGTCAGCCCTAATATGGGGGAGTTGAGGAAGCGCTCAGCCTCGCGCAAATCAACCAGGTTAAGACAGATGTCTGACCACGCATGTGGACATCACCTGACCCAGGGAGCGTGTGGTCACCTTCGTCGCTCGTAGAGCGAGGTCGGTGGCGGCAGGCAGCTCTTGGATGAGCCCTGAATCAGCCCTTCCCTCTTGCATGTCATTAACCACCCTGAAGTATGGCAATAACATGCAGTGAGGTGGCAGCCTGCCACGCAGCTCTATAGGTCTTTGCCACCGGAGTAGACAAAAAACCTTCAGGTATTGGAGGGGTGATTAGGGTCGCCACGCCAAGTAAAGGCGCTGTGGGGACAAGGATGTGTTGAAAATAGGCGCGCTCAACTCCCAAGACGTTTTGTGGGTGCGAGTTATAAAACAGTAATCAAAATACACAGATGTGTTGCCACAGAACACTCCAAGGGTATACAGTGTACCCTTGGCCGCGGCTTCTGCGAGGGCAGAGAAGGTGGAAGAGGCCGCTGAGCAGTCGCGAAAAGTCAAAAGAGACTCCCACAATCTCATGACCTCTTCATGCACATCCAGGTAGAAAGGATTTTGGTTCGCCTCCCCCAAAAACCAATAATCAGTCTTGAATACTCGGGAAATGGCAGAGTGTTCCACGCAAGCCCGATACTCGCGGCGGCCCGGGAAAGCATAGCTGTCGACTCTGGATCAGACTCGTTGCTAGCACACCCGAAGGTGGTAGCACAGACGAACCCTAATCTCCAGAGGATTCCAGCTCACCTTGTGATGCGGCGATAGACATGATTTCATTAGCCGGGGAACCGAATGAGATGCTGGGCCCGCCGGCGTCCTCGACGCGGCTCTGGTTAGCGAACTCATTCAGAAACACACGGGTTACAACGTGAAAGAGGGGAGTGTGGACCGAGGACATTTCGTCGGTTCAGTTCTCTCGCGTGGAGAAAATAGATCGGGGGGACTCACGCTCTATTGAGATCATCGAGTCTCGACCGTAACATTGCGATGGTCATGTTCCTGCTGGGATAACATGATGCATCCACGGACGCTGTCTGAGCATGAACAAAGCCCAAACACGTCAAAACAGCGTTCATGCCAATCAGCTCAATCTATCAGACTACTGCACTCATAAATACACGGGCAGATCGTCTTTAAACAGACGTGGCACGTGCACGCTCTTTTGGTGAGAGAAAAGCTCGCAGTAGGGCTGAAGCGCCCGGGGAGAAACACACACACTGTTCAGTTCAGCAGGCAGAATGTGAAACTCGCTGGAACACGCCATCACACCAACACCGACTGGAAGCTGCTCGTCTAGAAGATTCTCGAAGATAGTCAGAGAATAGGCTGCAGGAGTGAAGAGGACCTCTTGGCTCCGAAGCAAAAACATAACTGCATGTTGCCAGCGTACTTACTTATAAACCCACGAGGGGGGGGGCGGAGTTACGCTATGGAAAATCCACAGACCCATGGCATTTCTTTGCCATTGGCTTGTTTTGTAATACTCGAAGTTGATAGGCTTTCTAAGCGAAACCCCATTCGTCATCACGATGTAACTCGTAGTGACTACGAAAGGGAACTCATCTTCTCTCTAATGACGTGTTTACTGGAAGAAGTGCAGGACTACCTGTCAATCACATGAGATCACAGCAATAGCAAACAATGACTCAACGATCCAATCAATAGGCCTACCCGATGGACAAAATCAAGTGGGCCGCACTATATATTTTTTCTTGTCGGAGAAGCCATTTCACTCTGATATGTCAAAGGGAAAAAAGATTGCAACTTCCATTTAATGCAGACTTTATAGTGATATTTAAGCCAAAAAAATTATAATTTACCACCCTCATGTCATTCTGTGATTTTTCTATTTAGGTGGAAGACAAAAGATGATCTTTAGCAAATATCTTTACCTTTTTTTATATAAAAAAAGTGGATTGTTACTGATGCTATTAAGCACCAAAAAAGCAAAAAGTACCTCTAATGTAGCATGAAATGGAAATTGTGATAGTCTTTTCATCACTTCTAATATGTATGTCCGAGTGAAATGGTTTCTCAAACAAAGTGTAGGGCGGAACTTGATTTTGTCCATCGGGAATTGATTGGATTGTTGGATGCTGCTTGCTTCAATTGTGTGTGATTGACAGGTTATTTTTGATTAAAGATTTCAAGGGCACATGAATTTAAAAATAAAAAAATATGTGCACGTATAAACCATTTACTGAAAACACTGCAATATTCCATAAAAAAAAAAAATCACAATCGTCATTTTTTATTTATTGGTGACTTTAAATTTGAAGAACTGTGAGAACAAACCTTATTGGTAGTAATGTGAAGTTCGGAACCGAGGCTTCGAAGCTTGTATAAAAAAAAAAAAAAAAAAAATCTCACATTAACCACTGTACCGGAGCTTAATTCGTCTTGCCATAACCATGTGATCAGTGACGTCTGAAGCTTCGTTTCGACACACAACCACGTGACTCCTTCATACTAGGGCTGTGTTCCAGTCCAAAATTGTCATGTCCTTTACTCGCCAACTTCCCTCCGTCTTGTTCACTCAGGTGTACGTCATTGCTTATGTTGCACGAGTGCCCACTACTGGCGGAGACTGTATTTGGCTGAATTGGAATGTCCTAAGCCCTTGATCACTTGAAATCAGCCATGGAGTTGATTTATTGTTTATATTTTTTTTCCTTTAAGAATTTGTTTAATGCAGCATCCAAATATACAGTAGTGTTCAAAATAATAGCAGTCCAACATCACTAACCAGATCAATCACTGTTTTTGGTAAAAAATTATATTTCTACATGGCAAATAATTTACTAGTAGGTGTAGTAGAGTAATAGAAAAACAACAGACCCAACAGTCATGACATGTATGTTGCTAATTCTGTTTAATTGAATCATTAATTGAAAGGGGTGTGTTCAAAATAATAGCAGTGTGGAGTTCAATTAGTGAGGTTAATCATTCTGTGAAAAAACTAGTGTCAATAAGTGGCCCTTATTTAAGGACCAAGGCAGTACTGGACTGTACATAGTGGTTATAGTGCATTTCTCTCTGAAGATCTGAATAAAATGGGCCGTTCCAAACATTGTTCAGAAGAACAGCGTACTTTGATTAAAAAGTTGATTGGAGAGGGGAAAACTTTCAAAGAAGTGCAGAAAATGATAGGCTGCTCAGCTAAAATGGTATCAAATGCTTTAAAATGGCAACCAAAACCAGAAAGACGTGGAAGAAAACGGAAAACTACCGTTCGAATGGATCGAAGAAAAGCCAAAATGGCAAAGACTCAGCCAATGATCAGCTCCAGGGTGATCAAAGAAGAACTAAAGTTACCCATTAGTACAGCAACAATTAGAAGACGCCTATGAGAAGCCAAGCCATCAGCAAGAACCCCCCGCAAAGTCCCATTGTTGAAAAAACGACATGTGCTAAAGAGGATACAATTTGCCAAAGAACACATTGACTGGCCTAAAGAGAAATGGCGCAATATTTTATGGACTGATAAAAGCAAGATTGTTCTTCTTGGGTCTAGGGGCCGCAGACAGTTTGTCAGACGACCCCCAAACACTGAATTCAAGCCACAGTACACTGTGAAGACTGTGAAGCATGGTGGCACAAGCATCATGATTTGGGGATGTTTCTCATACCATGGTGTTGGGCCTATTTATCGTATACCACGGATCATGGATCAGTTTGAGTACATCAAAATACTTAAAGAGGTCATGTTGCCTTATGCTGAAGAGGAAATGCCCTTGAAATGGGTGTTTCAACAAGACAACGACCCAAAACACACCAGTAAGCGAGCAGCATCTTGGTTCCAGACCAACAAGATTAACGTTATGGAGTGGCCAGCTCAATCCCCGGACCTTAATCCAATAGAAAACCTGTGGGGTGACATCAAAAAAGCTGTTTTTGAGTCAAAACCAAGAAATGCAGAGGAACTGTGGTCTGTAGTGCGATCGTCCAGGGCTGGAATACCTGTTCACAGGTGCCAGAAGTTGGTCGACTCCATGCAACACAGATGTAAAGCAGTTCTCAGAAACCGTGGTTATACAACTAAATATTAGTTCAGTGATTCACAAGAAAGCTAAATCTTCAAGCATTTTTCAGTTTATACAGTAAATGTACTGGCCTTATTAGATTTCTCTGGCATCTAACTATCCAGTAAGTTAAACGGTGACTCAAAAACCTCACTGGACACCTCAAGTCGTTTCTGAAGTTTATGATTCAACTGTGAAACTGTAAAAATATACAAAAGATACAATCACTAAAAATGAAATTGGAAAATTATAGATTGACAATAACGTAAGGATAATTAAACTAAGAAAATATACATCTTAATATCAAATAACCTTCTCAAATGTATCACACACTAAATTTAACACTGTATACTTACAGACATTGCGTCTAACAGATGCAGAGAGAGGTGATGCTCAAAGATGTCACATAACTATTGCAGTACTACTAGTAGGTTGTCTGTAACTGCTTTTCAAAATAAAAGTCCTCACTAGAATAGACATTTTCTAAATAATAAACTTGAAAATCCTAAATAAATTCAGACCTGCACGCTCCCCACCTGGGGTTTTTAGAATCCCAAATCAACTTATAACTTATCATTGGGTCACAGAAGAAGGACAAGTTCAGAGACAGGATGTGACAGGATTTTCTGAATGCCATCCTTAGTCACTTTAACGTCAGCTTTCCTCACCAATCCATCTTTGCTTGGTGATGTTTTCACAACGATTGCCATTGGCCACTAATTTCTGTTGACTTTACCAAGACAATATCCCCTTCTTTCAAATTAGTTTTTTTGTCTTGCCACTTTCGTCGGTGTTGCAAAGTACTGAGGTATTCTTTTTTCCATCTTGTCCAGAAGACATCTGCAAACCTTTGTACTCGTTTCCATTCTTCCTTAAGCTACACATTATTCCCAAAGTCTCCAGGTGGGGGAGGTGTTGCACCTGTCTTTTATGTCAAAAGAGTTGCAGGGATGAGAATAAAGGGAAATTCTGGGTCAGAGGACACTGGGATTAAAGGCCGTGAATTAATCACTGCAGTAACTTCCGCCATGACCGTCGTCAAGACCTCATGTGTAAGACGGGAAGATTGGTCTTTAAGTAGCATGCGATCAAGAATTCGACGTGCAATCCCGATCATTCGCTCCCAGTGACCACCCATATGAGAGGCATGAGGTGAATTGAATATCCAAGTGCAATTGTGTTCTCTCAGATATTTCTGCACATTCTCTGAGCTGACACAACAATTATCCATTTTTAGTTCATGGGAAGTTCCAACAAAATTTGTACCACGATCTGAATGCAGTTGTTTGACTGGCCCTCTGATTGCAAAAAATCTCATTAAAGCATTGATGAAACTACTGGAGCTCATTGCTTTGATTACTTCAATGTGGACAGCTCTTGAGCACATACATGAAAACATAACTGCCCACCTCTTGGAATTAGCTTGATCTCCTCTGGTCTTACGGGCTGTCACTTCCCATGGTCCGAAAACATCAACCCCCACATAGGTAAAGGGTGGAGCTACTGTCAACCGTTCCACTGGCAAATCAGACATCTGCTGATGCTCTGTCTTCCCTCGCAGCTTCTTGCAGATTACACACTTGTAAAGCAAACTGCGTATGCACTTCTTACCTCCTACAAGCCAAAATCCAGCAGCTCTGACAGCACTTTCTGTAAAGTGTCTGCCCTGATGTTTCACAATAATGATAATGTCGCAAAATGAGTTTTGCCACATGACGTGTACCCGGGATGATAATAGGGTTAACTTCACAAGTTTCCAGACCTGACCTCACAATACGACCCCCTACTCGAAGTAAGCCATTGCTGTCAAGGACAGGAGATAGTTTCCACAACACACTCTTATGAGGAAGGTTGTGAGATGCAGTGATGCTTTTAATCTCTGTTGGATAACTCTCCTTTTGAGCATTCTTCAACAAGAATTTTTGCCTTCTCCAGCTCTTCTTTAGAAGGACCTTTGCAGCAGACATGCCATCCTCTGCAACTATCATCTTCCGAGCCTTTGGACAAAGAGCTGGCAATGTGAATCAGACGTGCTATTGCTCTGATGAGAGTGTTAAAGTTAGAGAATCTGCTAAATCTCTCAGAATTCTATGTGACCTTGGGAACTTCAGTAAGGTTTGAAACCACATGTGGGCGTATTTCAGAATCTGAGGTTGGATCCACAAGCACAAATGACTGTTGTGATTCAGACTGAAGCTGAGAAATATGCAAGAAGTGTGGGCCTGTAAGCCATGAACTGGCACCTAGCGATGCTGCAGGTACATATCTGGACCCGTGGTCTGCTGGGTTAAGCTCTGTGGGAACATATCGCCATTGCGCAGGCAAACTGGATGTATGTATACGTTGAATCCTGTTGTTCACGTAAACATAGAACCTCCGTGTTTGATTACAAATGTAGCCTAGTACTACCTTGCTGTCAGTATAATACCAGATATGATCAAAGGTCATGTCCATCTCTTCCACAATCAACTCTGCAATCTCCACTATTAATACAGAAGCACACAAGTCCAGTCTTGGGACAGTAATGTCTGGCTGTGGTGCTAATTTGGATTTCCCAAATAAGAAGTTAACAGCTTTGCGACCATGTTGATCTGTCACCTTCAGGTATCCTACAGTAGCTATGGCTTTGACCGAAGCATCAGCAAAAACACAAAGGTCTTTACACTGGACATCGTACAGAGGAAAGGGTATACAAACATGTGGTATTTACAGTTCTTTCAAATCTTGAAGAGATTTTTTCCATTTTTTCCACTCTGCCTCCATGTCCTCTGGCAAAGGGGAATCCCAGCCCTCACCTTGTTTCGTAAGTTCCCTCAACAGTAACCTTCCTTGTATGGTGACAGGAGCAAGGAATTCAAGAGGGTCATACAAGCCATTCACGGTAGATAGGACTCCTCTCCGAGTGAAAGGCTTGTCATCATTCGAAACATGAAACATGAAACAGGCTGTTGCAACATTCCAGGACACACCAAGACTACGTAGGATGGGAAGTCCACTAGAGAAAAGCTGCAGATCTTTAATGCCCTCAGCACGATCTTCCAAAGGAAATGCTTCAATCACATTTGGACAGTTAGAGATAATCTTGTGCAGTCTAAGGTTACACACTGCAAGCATTTCTTCTTTGTACGTTTAAGAAGGTCGATCACCTCTGCCTGTGTAGCACATGATTTCAGCATATCATTAACATATAACTCCTTTTCCACTAGCTTTCTGGTGTCACTGCCGAATCTCTCTTCATGTCCATAGATAGCCACTGCTGGTGATACCATAGATAGCCACTGCTGGTGATGGGCTATTCCCAAAAACATGCACACGCATTCGGCGATCCACAATTTCGCCGTCAAGGTCATTGTTTCTGTACCACAGGAACCTAAGATAATCCCTATGATCCTCCCTAACCAGAAAACAATGGAACATGTGTTGTATTTCAGCAGTAATAGCGACAGGCTCTTTACGGAATCTCATCAGGACCCCGAGCAGGCTGTTATTCAAATCAGGGCCTGTGAGAAGTACATTGTTCAGTGAAACTCCCTCATATGGCGCACTTGAATCGAAGACAACTCGAATTTTGCCAGGTTTCTTAGGGTGGTACACCCCAAACAGCGGCAAGTACCACACTTCCTGACCTTGCTGAAGAGGTGGTACAATTTCTGCATGCTCATTTTTTAACAAGTTATCCATAAAATCCAGGAAGTGCGGTTTCATCTGTGATCGTTTGTTCAGAGTGTGTCACAGCGCGAGAAGACGTTTGAATGCATAGTCTTTGTTGTTGGGTAGACTTTGTCTGGGCTCACGAGCGGAGCGGAGCAACCCAACTATTGCAATGTCTTGAAAAAAACTCTTTGTCCATGATATGAAGAAACCTAGTGTCTTCCACAGATGGAGCAATCTTATGATCATTTGCAGTGTAGGAGAAAACTGAATGACCAACACTTTCCCCATCAGGCACTATCAGAATGGAGTCCTCAGATGTGGTTTCTAGAGGTTGTTGCCATTGTGGATTAACGTCCAACTTCTCTTTTACCTTGATTTGACTATAGCATGGACTCAGAAAGCTGTGACGACCATTATCTAAGATGAAAGTCTTGAAAGTATGAACTGAAGATGGCCTATGAGCTCCTCTGAGACACACATCCCCAACGACAACCCAGCCCAAATCCAGTTTTTGGGCAAAAGGGGCGTTATTTGGACCATTGATTTGTTTGTGTACTTTGTGTACTTGCAGGATGTCTCTGCCCAGTAACATAAGAATCTCAGCATCAGAGTCGAGAGGTGGTATTTCTTGTGCTATGTGCCTCAAGTGATGAAACGCTGTGATGAAACGCTGCATCAGGAGTTGGAGTCTCTGTACGATTGTTTGGAATCTGATTACATTCTAGAAGAGTATGGAGAGGTAGACTTATCTTTCCATCAATGGACTCCACAATGAAATCAGAAATTCGTCTCCCCACTGTCTCTAAAAGGCCTGCACATGTTTTCAATGTGTAGGGCAATGGAGTTATTTTGATGTTAAAGATGTCAAAGAAATCTTTTCTCACCAAAGAGCGGTTGCTTTGCTCATCTAGGATAGCTTACATCCTCTTTGCTTTCTCGTTGTGTCCAGCTGGATAGACGGAAACTAGACACATTTTTGAACAAGACCATGCACTCAGACCTTCTCCGCAGACTTCCGTGCACTCAGATGTAACCTCATGACTTTCTGATTTGTATTTCTCCCCGCCATGCTCTGAGGTAGGGGTAGATGCCTGAGATTTCCAGGGGGCAGGACCTGGATGAAGAGCCGAAGTATGACGGTCACTACCGCACTCTTTGCACTGAACTTCTACAGTGGAGTTTTTTGCAAGATGGTCTGTAGAAGAACAGCAATGGTAACACACAGACCGTTCTTTCAGGAACTGCATTCTATCTTGTAGAGATTTCTCTCTGAACCCTCTGCATCTTCTCAAAGGATGAGGTTTTCCATGTATTGGACAGCTTTTGTTCGGGCTAACTGATCTCTTTTCCTGTTCAGATGTTATTTTAATTGAAGGATAAATTTGAGTCTTGTGAACAGATATTGGCATTTGTCTTTGTCTCTCAAATCTTTCTCCTTTCTCGTAATTCACATGAGGAAACGTACTAAAACTCGGATCTGTACGTGCTTTTGCTTCTGAACGAACAAAATTTGCAAACACTAAGAAAGGTGGAAAAGCAACATGATGTTCTTGGTAATATTTGGATCCAAATGACATCCACTTTTCTTGACTGTTATACAGAAGTTTTTCCACAATAGGATTTACCCCCTTAGAAGTGTCCAAGTATGCCAGACCTGGTAAGTATCCTTCAAGCTTAGCAGCTTCTGGTTCTGAGAGAATGTCTCCTTAACCTCAAAGCTTTTGTGGGTCTTTGTTTGTCACTCTGGGGAAATCTTCTAGTTTGGCAAAAAGAGCATGTTCAATTGCTTCTGGAGAACCATATATTTCTTCAAGCCTCTGCCATGTCATTATCAGTGCAGCTGACGGATTTCTGATGTGAACCGCTTTCAGTCTCCGTGCATGTTCAGAAGATTCTCTACACAGGTATTTAATTAAGAGATCAAGCTCTTCTGCTGGGGAAAGACCCAAACCAGAAATAGCACCTTGGAAAGATGATTTCCATGCCCAGTTAACGGGCTTGTCATCGAAGTAAGTAAGCCCTGCTGTCACAAGTTGCGTACGAGCTAGATACTTTGCGAGGTCATAGGTAATGGACAAGGAATCTCCTTTATCAGGAGGTCTACTCTGCATTTGATAGTGAAAAGGAGGATACTGCATTTTTGTGACATTTTGATTCATGTCTGCTCCAAAGTCCATGTTTTGTGAACTAATCGGTACATTTTTTAAATCTGACTCACTTTTGATTGGACTTACTCAGTGAGAAGCTTGAAGTGGTGGTTGAGTTTCTTTTCCTCCACTAGATGGCAGTATACCACTACTGACTTTGGATTGTGTTTTCTGATTCAACTGTTTTCTGATTCAATTCAGTCCTCGATGGGAACAGGACCTGAAACTCTGCTGGCTGCGCTACAATCTGTTTCTAACAATGCTTCCTCCAGTACCTGAGCTTCTACCAAAGCAGCATCCTTTTCTTTTTCCTCTTGCAAAGCCTCCAGTGTTGCTTGAAGTCGTGCCTGTTCAACTTTCAATTCTATTTCTCTTTTAGCATATGCTGCTCTGGCTTGCGCGGCTTCCGCTTTTGCTCTTGCTTTGAAAACCGCTATGCTGGCGCTTGAGTGGCGACTGGATGCCCTTGAAGAACGACTGGATGCTTTTGAGGAATGTGCGCTGACAAAGTGCACATCTTCAGCTGTGCATTTAAGATCTGCTGAGTCTGTCTGACCTTCTGCCATGTTTATATGCGACTTAATCATATGCAGAAAAATCAGATTGACGTGATAGAGAGTTTGGAATGTTTAAATCTTGATTCCACACAGTTCTTGAGCGTCTTTCTCAGTCTGTTGTATTGCTGTCTTTTCACTGTACTGGCCTTATTAGATTTATCTGGCATCTAACTATCCAGTAAGTTAAAAAGTGACTCAAAAACCTTGCTGGACACCTCAAGTCGTTTCTGAAGTTTATGATTCAACTGTGAAACTGTAAAAATATACAAAAGATACAATCACTAAAAATGAAATTGGAAAATTACAGATTGACAATAATGTAAGGATAATTAAACTAAGAAAATATACATCAAATAACCTCAAATAATATAGATATCAAATAACCTTCTCAAATGTATCACACAATAAATTTAACACTGTGTACTTACAGACATTGCGTCTAACAGATGCAGAGAAAGGTGATGCTCAAAGATGTCACATAGCTACCACATTTTGCTGAACCATTGCAGTACTACTAGTACTTCCTGCTTCCTGAACTAAGAGGTTGTCTGTGACTGCTTTTCAAAATAAAAGTCCTCACTAGAATAGACATTTTTAAAATAACAAACCTGAAAATCCTAAATAAATTCAGTCCTGCACAGTAAATGTTTGACTTTGTAAAGAAAAATGCAGACTATGCTATTTTTTTAAAAGCCTAATATTCCCTTTTCTTCACTTTCTATAAAGTAAAAACAAATCTCATAAATTGTTCTTCATGTTTTGATCTTGAATAGAATGTGCAGTGTTCCCAATGCATTTTTGTGTATTGAAATAAAAGTTATTATTAGGATTTTGAGCTTTACTCACTTTTTTTAAACACACTGCTATTATTTTGAACACAACTGTATATAGGTGTGTTTGGGTTGTTTTAAATTAAAAATATATAATTAATATATTAAAGTTGTTTGTGGTGGTGGTGATTAGACGAGATCTGTGGTGACGTCACAATTGTGTTGCATTGTGGTATATGGAACTGCCTGAAGTGTACATATCATAGACAGTAAAAGAAATGGACACAGCGACCCCATTGATTTCAACGGAGATGACTTGAAGCCCGATTATTGCACTTCCTGTCTGATGTCTGAGCTACTGCGCAGTCTCAAACTGAGCGTGACGACAGTCTGATTGTTGAAAATCTTCTAGTAGCTGTGCCAAGACAAATTTGAATCACCTACTTCCTCAAAAGCGTTGTTGAAGTATTTTGTCCCGTTGCTTTTATGGACCTTCTATTTATGTGCTTCTACCTTGACTTTGTGCCTTCATGTCCCCCCGATTGCCTCATAGACAGTAAAAGATTGCCGCGAGCTTCTCCTCCTGTCTATACGGTAATGTCTCTATTGTGCGACAGAAAGTCCTGTGGTTATGACGCAATCTTTAGCCTATTTTTACAAAAACGGCTTCTACGGGGTCGTAACGTAAGATACAAAGTAATGGAGCATTTTATACATCGTCGTGTTTCTTTAGAAATAAATAATCGACAAATTAAGCCTTTGGACGCCTCAGATGTAAACTTATTCGCTGTCAAAGTGACGCCAAAATGAATGGGAGTCAATGGGATGCTAACAGCAGGTGAAGTTCTGCTACAATGGCGGCTCACGCGAGGCTTCAACTTTTGGCTGATGGATTACCCCCTTGGTACATATGAAGTAGACTCGCTACCTCGGTCAAAAACGGAAGTGCCTGTCCCAAGCGGCAACCTCCCTGTCTCTCTCTTTAGACGGTGGGCCGAGGGGCGATTTCGTGTTTTCAGACGATCTCTGGCGATGGATAACAGTTTTTTATATATAACCACTACACTTTTCAACAAAGCAAATAAAAATTGTTGCCACTCACATACTTTGCACATTACTATAATATCGGTAACTTTCTCCAGGTTATTTTCCCGGCGAATAGAGCAGGCGGGTACGTGTGGGGTCCGACATGCATGACGTATTTGTTGCCTTCATCCAATAGCGTGCGTGGGAAAGTGTCAGTGTTGGTGACGCGTTTGTCAACACACTGGCGCGGTGTTATGAAGTTGCTGTCTGTTAATGTGCACATCTTTTCGAGAAGTGATTTTAGCCCAGGAAAGATTGAATTTGTTAACTCATTTTGCCCACTTATGCTACATATTCAGTTTGACACAAAATGTGAATGTAGAGGTAACGTTATGCATTCTCACTGTTTTTATTTTATGTAACCATCTTTTGTCATACGATGTCCTGTCATTTCGTTGTAATCTTTAATAAATATACCGTTCTGATTTCACACATTTGATCCATGGTATTGCTTGGAAACACAACATCATACAAACCATAGACATTTACAGCAGGATCAAACGTTAAAATAGCCTAAATATATAGTTATGAAACTTTACTTTGCCCTCAGCCAAAACAATTTGCCAAGGAACAAATTATAGATTAATGAGACCAAAGATCACCTGTTAGATATACACAAGTCGAATTATACATCATGTTTAACCACTAGACATCAGAGCCAGTGGCAAACGTCAGAAGCACCGAGGTAAAGGCTGTTCCAGGTGGGGTACATGAGCGCTGAGTGCCCGGATCTCTCACTCCGAAAACGTCAGATAAAAATTTTAAATAGGCTCTATCTTTACGAATAAACCATAGATTTGAGCTTTAGACAACTACATTGTCGACTGAAAAACTATTAAAACTACATTTCGTGACACAATAACAGTAGTATTTTGAAATTTCTAATTATATAATGGCCAAATACAACCAGAAACAAATTTTCAGTCTTGCTTGTGAAAAGTAATTGCTCGAGACCGGTTTTAAATTGTGTGGCGATTTGTACAGCCCCAAGCAGCACACGAAACACATTTTTCTCAATTCCCGGTATGAAAGCTATGGGAAAGTTGCCCTCCGCAATATGGCGGCACCGCTGACATACGCTCCAGTGGGCAATTGGGCGTCTATGTATTGATTATGTCTATGA
This sequence comes from Tiaroga cobitis, assembly GCA_030578255.1. Taxonomy (NCBI): domain Eukaryota; kingdom Metazoa; phylum Chordata; class Actinopteri; order Cypriniformes; family Leuciscidae; genus Tiaroga; species Tiaroga cobitis. Next base: position 15,817,770 of record CM060609.1, read on the forward strand.
TAAAAACGAGCCTGTGGAGCCATTTCTTACTGTGGAAGAAATGGCAAAAACATGAAGTGCTGCATGCATATATGTGAGGGAAATGGACCCACCATTCCCTTCACAGACATAAGTTGGGAGAAATGTATTAAATCGGTGTTTCTGTGGAAAGATCTTGAATGCAGAGAAAGTATTATAGCAGAAGAGGCAGTACATGCATACAAATTACAAAGCCAGGAACCTACAAACCAGTTAGTCAAACCAGCTAACATTGGCTAACAAAGCAAACAAAGACTCCTTGCATAAACACATCCATCGGGCAAGCTATCAGGCTGCAATACACAGAAAGAGACTTGAGTGCATGCCAGACATTTCTCCTCCTGTAAATCATGGCTGGAAGATTGCAGTAGTCTTAGCTTTTGCTATCAAAAAAAAAAAAATATATATATAAATGCATAGATATGTACCCTGTCATTTTTAAAAAGCCTGTACAGTATGTATTGGTGCACAATTATTACAAAAAGGTATGCAGTGTATGTTCTCGCTAAATTGCTCCCAAATGTAAGATTGTTATATCATAGTAGAATAAGTACCCCTTAGTTCTATAACACTTACAGTATAAATATTTTTTTAATTCTCCTGGTTGTTACCCCTTTATTCCCCAAACTTAAAATATTGTTCCCTTATACTTACATGAAAGTACTTTATAGGTACACTATAATTACAGAAAGTTACACTGTAAATTCCTCTTAATTACACAGTACTTTCCGGGCTGTAATCTAAAGCGTTACCGAAACTGTCAGTATTTCATTGAGATTTGAGATTAAATAAACTGGTTAAGTATTGTAGATCTTGTAGTATTAATTTTCACATGCAGTTACACATTGTCGGTTAAAAAGAAGAAAGTGGCTGGTAAAAACATTGAGTGGCTGGTAGATTTTGAAATCCACCAGCCACAGTGGCCGGTGGACAAAAAAGTTCATTTCCACCCCTGATGCACACCCTTGAATGAGCGCGGATTTCTAGTGCATTTAGTTGAACTTCTGAAGTAATATCTTTGGTTTAACCCATTTGAGAAATTGAGAGGCGGCCAAAATCAGATTTTAAAATGAACTGAACAAAGCTCTTTACGAACTTGACGTGCGATGCCCTGCTGACTGACATGTATGCGCATGAATCACTGTCACACGCACAAGCTCAGAGCAATATTGTAAGTCACTGCATGATATTAAATTTTTATAGCAGAAAATAATACATCACGATACACAGTCTCACTTTTAGTTACGTCTTTTAACTATTATAATATTTCGAAGGGCAAAAACATGAACTAAACTATTGGCTTTAATTCTTCAATCAGCTGTCACTTTAACGCGAGGCCAGTAGCTCCACTCACGTCCTGCCTTTTTGCCCATGTTATCCGGTAGTGACGAGAGGTGACGCGCTGCCAAGATGGCGACGGCTGGCCCCGCCCACTTTAGGCCTCAAAAACGCTCTTCAGTTGCTCTCCACCAACTGCGCTGATCAAAAGCACGATGGGAAACAACTTGCTGACGACACAGCTTAATTCTCATTGGTGTTGTGTTGTTAGTCTCAATAACCAGTCTTCATTGCTGTTATATTCACTTTATTAACAACTCTCTCAACTACATGATCACTCTCCTCAATCTCGCGATCACCTCCTCTTCCCAACCCCGTTCTGAAGAGTGATAGCGTTCTGTAGTGTAGCGATATCACTACACTACAATTGGTTTAAACAACCGTGATGTAGCCTACTGTTCTCTTTTAAAATGTTTGATTTTAAAACTCTGATATCATGTTTTATGTGTATAAATTATGTGTGGAGATTCCCAAACTCTCTGACAGTGCGATCTATGTATGATGTAATTTTATTTATTTTTTAATAAAAACACGTCTGTATTAAAGAAAAAATTATTGATAAACACATAGGCCTTTTTAAAATGGAATTAAATAAGTACTTTGGGTGTCTTGTTCATTATATTTACTTTCATATAAAAGCAACAAAACTTAAATTACATCCAGTTTATTAGCAACACCGTGCACGGGCGTGAATCCCGCGATATCTGCCTTTGATCTCCACAACGAGAAGAGAGATCTGTCCGGCTTGCCTGCGCTTTTTTCACTCCTCCTCTCACTGCAGCCACCTACTCTCGACTACATTTCAGGCGAGGCGCATCTCAAACAAGCCTATTCTGATTCAAAAATAGCGCAAACTCCTTGCGCGGGTTTCGAGTGTCATGTGCTTCGGTAGTGAACTGAGACCGTTCGGAAGTCTGGCAGCATTTTCAGGTCATATCAAGTCCCATGTGAGAGAATATTCTCAAAGGCAGGGGAAGTAAATAAAAAAAGAAATAGACTAAGCCCGCAGACTGTTGAACAAGTCCTGTTCCTTAGTAAAAAAAATCTTTAATTTCTTCACTTACACAACTCCCCAGTTCACAAGCACTTTCACTACCCAGCCTTTCACCATTCCACAATAGCTTTCTTTTATTTTAATTAGCCTATACAGTATGCCTATATGAGCCTTGCCTATGAACTCATTGATTTAGGACTACGGCTAAAGTTTTAAGGCTGCATTTGTTAAACAAAGCAATTTGTCCTATGTATTCTTTCATTAATGAATTCATCTCTCATTTGTTCATACATTGTGGAAACATCAACACTAACACTAATGATTTTATTGCTTTGTGGTTCTCTTACGAGAGGTTCTCTCGTATTGCGTAAGTTTAGCTTACGCTACGGGTAAAGTTCATCTTTTCTCGAGATACTGAAGCCAAAATTATCCTCAATTTTGTAAACTTTGTCAACGCAGTGCAGCAGCTGCAGACCTAGAGCAGGCTGTCTAGCGCGCTCATTGGCTGCCCTGCGGCAACTGCAGCAGCCTACCAGTGAGCCTGGCGCGACGTCACGCCCAATGGTGTCACTACGCGTCACAGCCCGCTCAAGTGGGTGTGGCTTAGCGTATAAAAGCAGGGCTCGGAGGCTGCTTCCCTGATTTTCATCTCTTCAGCGAAGCTCTTGGCACCGCTGGATCTGAGAGAAGCCGCCGCCGTCGAATTCAGCGACTGCAAGCAGAGGAAAGCGCCTGAGGAAGCCGGTCGACTTCTCGCCGCCTTCAGCCTTCCGTCCCAGCAACGCTATCCGGCAACATATCCTTTTACTGCTCTTGCACTGTTTTACTGTGTGTGTGTGTGTGTGCTCGCTGCTGCGACACACACTTTTCTAAAAGAGCGCGAGCGTTCTTTTCAGAATGCCTCGCAATTCCTGTGGCTCGTGTCGAGCCCTGCTCAGCGCCGGAGACCGCCACGTGATCTGCGCTCTCTGCCTGAGCCAGGACCACGCAGCCCTCGCACTTTCGTCGGGTGGCTGCGTCCATTGTGAAGAACTGTCTATGTCGACCCTGCGGGCTCGTCTGTACCTCTTCAACGCCGAAGCTGTCACTGACGTGCAGATGCCGGCTTCCGCCCTCACTGCTGTTGCTTCAGAGGACGATGCGGATAGGGGCGCCGCGGGCGACAGCTGCTCTATCCTGGCCTCGGACAGCGAGGAATCCGGGACTCCGGACGGACGGACGCGCTCGGGTGTGGACGCCGAGCTGATGCGCCTCCTGGTTAAGGCCGTCTCGGCCTCGGCCTCGAGTGGTCACCGCCCAAGGAGCCTGCGCTTAATCGCCTAGCCGGCTGTTTTCTACAGCGCCGCCATCAACCACCAGCATCAAGGCCTGCTCCCTTCCTGCCGGAGCTCCACACCGAACTCTCAAAATCGTGGAATGCACCATTCTCCGCGAGGCTCCACACCATTGTCTCCGTGGCGCTCTCCCACGTGGACGGCGCCGCCGAGAAGGGGTACATTTCTCTTCCCCAGGTGGAAGAAGCGGTCGCAGCGCACCTTTGCCCGCCCTCCACCGGATGGCGCTCAAAGTCTGCCCTCCCGTCGAAAGCCTGCAGGACTACGTCAGCACTCATCGGCCGCGCCTTCTCCGCCGCCGGATAAGCTGCTTCCGCCCTGCATTCAATGGCCATTCTCCAGATCCTACAAGCCGACCTCTTCTGCGAATGGGACGAGAAGGGCTCAGATCCAGCTGCGGTCGTTGACCTGAGGAGCGCGACGGACCTTTCCCTTCGCGCCAATAAAACTGCAGCACAGGCCATCGGCAGATGTATGGCTGCGCTCCCCGTCACAAAAAGGCACCCCTGGTTGACGCTCGCAGACATGAGGGAACCTGAGCACGCCACGTTTCTCAACGCGGTGCTCTCCCCTACCGGTCTCTTCGGCCCAGCGGTCAACGCCATCGTGGATCGCTTCTCTGAAGTGCAGAAGACCTCTCAGGCCATGAATTTGTTTCTGCCACGACACTCGAGCTCAGCTACTGGCCGCTCACATGACAAGCCGCCTGCTCGAAGTTCGACTCAGCGTCCAGCCAAGCCTGCCACTTCGCAGCGACGACAGGGTGGCCACGCTCGGATAGCCGGCACAGGCCGCCTCCCCCGCGGGGACCTCGGCCTAGGATTGTGTTGAAGCCTGAGCAAGCGAAGCACTCCTAACATCAAGGGAGAAAAGACGGATAAGTCCCACTGCATCCGGACCACCGTCAAATCGGCACGCCTTGTCAGTCCCCTCACAGAAGGCTACTGCAAGAGAGTATTTAGCAGCCAACGAGCCGGTTACATCACCCTCTCGCCTGCACACAACCGCCGTTTTTACGGCGACCCACAGATATCTCATAAAGAGTATATTTTCTCTTTATAGAGAAACTTTAATTTTTGAACAAAGCTCTCATGAGAAGACCGTTCAAAATGATTACAACCAGACAGATTCTCGCGCAAATTCGGCCCGAAGGACTGGTTTATATATCTCGATCTGAAAGACGCTTATTTTCAGATACAGATTATAACCCGTCACAGGCCATTCTTGAGAGTCGCCTTCGACGGCCAGGTATATCAGTACACCGTCCTCCCGTTCGGCCTGTCCCTGTCAGGGTGTGCGAATTCTGAACTATTTGGACGATTGGCTGATTTTAGCACAGTCAGAGATGGAACTCGTATCTCACAGAACTATGCTACTCAGTCATTTGGAAAGATTAGGTATTATTGTCAACTGGACCAAGAGCTCATTACTGCCCAGCCAGTCAATCTCCTTTCTAGGAATGGAACTGGACTCCGTGGCTATGAAGGCTCGACTGTCAACAGAGCGCGCGCGCCGTGTTCGACACCTAGCCACATCTTTTCAGAAGGGCAAAACCGCCTCCCTGAAAATGTTTCAGAGGATGCTGGGCTGTATGGCCTCAGCTGCAGCAGTGCTTCAGCTGGGCTTACTGCGCATGTGCCCACTACAACGCTGGTTGAACGCCAACGTACCTCGCCAAGGATGGACGTGCGGCTACAGGCGAATCAGAGTGTCTCAGAGCTGCATTTCAGCTCTGCAGCCCTGGTTAGCGGCCGATTGGTGCCAGCAGGGGGTGACTATGGGAGTGATTTCGCACCGAAATGTCATCTCGACAGACGCCTCCAACTCAGGTTGGGGCGGCCTTTTCGAGGGCAGGCCGGTCTTTGGCCTGTGGTCAGACCGGGAGAAACGCCTTCACATAAACTGTCTGGAGATGCTGGCAGTCGAGAACGCGCTGAAGCGCTTCCTCCCGTTCATACAGGACCAACACGTTCTAGTCCATTCGGACAACACGTCCGTTGTGTCCTACGTGAACCGTCAGGGTGGTATCAGATCCAGGAGCCTCCTCGTTTGGGCACAGTGCTTCCTGCGCTCGCTGAGAGCGACGCATGTGCCAGGGATCCTGAACTATGGCCCGGACAGACTGTCCAGGGACAATTATCCCCCCCGGGGAGTGGTCTCTACACCCCCAAACAGTCCAGTTATTATGGCACCTCTTTGGCAGAGCAGAAGTCGGCCTATTCGCGTCAAAAGACAACGCTCATTGCCCAGTGTTCTTTTCAAAGAACGAGGATGCGCTGGTCCCACTGTACGCCTTCCCTCCGATCTCTGTTACCACATGTAATCAAGAGAATCAGGGAATCGCGCAGCCCGGTGCTCCTTATAGCCCCGCGATGGGAGAACCAAACATGGTTCCCGGAACTAACACGGCTGTCACGCACAGCCCCGTGGCCGATTCCGGTGAGGAGGGACCTCCTCTCTCAAGCCCGCGGCTCGATCTGGCATCCCCACCCAGAGCACTGGTCTCTGCACGTATGGTTGATCAACGGATACCCGTTGTCCTGCCAGAAGGAGTTATAAACACGATCACACAGTCTAGAGCTCCCTATACGAGACGGCTCTATGCGTCTAAATGGTCTTTGTCCTCCAAATGGTGCACCGACAAAAATCTGGACCCACGTACGGGTGAGGTCTCGCAGGTGCTCGGTTTCCTTCAAGAGCTGTTGGATAAGGGCAGGTCCCCATCCACGCTCAAAGTTTACGTGGCGGCCGTTGCAGCTTTCGCTGAGTCGAAGCATGGCCGGTCGCTAGGAAGGAACGAGTTGGTTATCCGCTTCCTGAGAGGAGCCAGAAGGATGAACCCACCGCGCCCACCTTCGGTTCCTATTTGGGATCTCTCCGTGGTCCTAGAGGCCCTAAAGATGGATCCCTTCGAACCATTAGATTCAGTGAATCTAAAATACCTCTCGCTCAAAACCGTTTTTCTTTTGGCTCTGTCATCAGTTAAACGTGTGGGGGACTGACACGCGCTATCTGTTAGCGCAGTGTGCCTTGAGTTTGGTCCAAATGACTCTAAGGTCATCCTCAAACCAAGACATGGCTATGTCCCGAAGGTGATTGGCAATCCCTTCAGAGCACAGGTCATTTCTCTGTCGGCTCTGCCAGCATCCGACAGCGAGAGCAGCAACAGCCTCCTCTACGCCGTTAGGGCACTGAGAGCTTACGTTACGTGCTCCGCCCCTTTCAGACGCTCCGGACAGCTTTTGGTTTCGTTTGGTGGGCGCACCAAAGGTCTCGGCGCCTCGAAACAGTCCCTTTCCAGATGGATAGTGGATGCAATTGCTGCTGCTTATGCGTCAAAAGGTCTGCAATGCCCTCTGGGCATCAGGGCTCATTCCACAAGAGGCATGGCCTCGTCGTGGGCATGGTCCAGTGGAATTTCCATTCACAACATCTGTATGGTGGCGGGCTGGGCCTCCCGTCTACATTTGTGAGGTTCTATAACATGGAAGTTCCCACCTTGCAGGCTAGACTTCTGTCAGTCTAATATGTGTATGATCTGCCAACATGCTCGTGCGCAGGCTACTTCACTGTTTAGCTCTCCCGGTTGAGCTGCACTTATATGGGTTAATATATGTAACATGCAGCCCGGCGGCGCTGCTCTGCATTCCCCATGGGTGCTTATGGTTATACATGTGCCGGCCCGCTTGCTGGCCGCCTGAATTCCCACTTTCAGTGTTCCCCGGACTCCCTGGGACTCATAGAGTGGATGCTTGGCTCGCACGCCGTTGACAAAGGGTTTCCGTAGCGTAAGCTAAACTTACGCAATACGAGAGAACCTCTCGTAAGAGAACGTACTCGGTTACCTAACGTAACCTCGGTTCTCTCTAGAGAGGGAACGAGTATTGCATAACCGGCCGTGCCCGCGCCACGAGAGATTTTCGCTTTAGATGATGAAAACCAGGGAAGCAGCCTCCGACCCCTGCTTTTATACGCTAAGTAGTAGTAGTAGTAGTATACTTTATTGTCCTCGAAAGTAAAATTTGTTTTGGACTACATGTTGCTGCACATACATATAAAAAGAGGAGAAACAGTTGATTTTACACATTTAAAATTAATAAGATAAGCTGTTATTCAGCATTCGTACAGATACAGGAACAAAGGAATTCTTATACCAATTTAGTTTGCACAATGGGACTCTAGTTCTTCTACCAGAGGGGAGCATTTCATACTGTGAATACAAAAAATGAGTTTGGTCCCCCATGATTTTCTGTACCTGATTCAGAATGCAATTTTCATATAAATGTTGAAGATTCAAATATTCCTCATGTCCAACAGTTTTGTAGTGCTGTCAACTCCAGGGGTGCCAATTTAGATTTAAGCTGTATAGATAGGTTCCCAAACCATACTGTAACACCATACTTAACTATGCTTTCTAAAACAGCTTTGTAAAACAACATCATGATTTTCTTATTAACCCCATAAAAACCATAAGCCACACCCACTTGAGCGGGCTGTGACGTGTAGTGGGCGCGAAGCGTCACCATTGGGCGTGACGTCACGCTAGGCTCACTGGTAGGCTGCTGCAGTTGCCGCAGGGCAGCCAATGAGCGCGCTAGACAGCCTGCTCTAGGTCTCAGCTGCTGCACTGCGTTGACAAAGTTTACAAAATTGAGGATAATTTTGGCTTCAGTATCTCGAGAAAAGATGAACTTTACCCTTAGCGTAAGCTAAACTTACTCAATACGAGAGAACCTCTCTAGAGAGAACCGAGGTTACGTTAGGTAACCGAGTACGTTTTCATAGCACAAAGTGATTTATAACATACACCATAAATAAAAAAATTGGGAAAGGTAGCTTTTCCACCACAAGAAGTCGTTAGTGTGCACCGTGTTGAAAAGCTTCGAGTAATGAACCAATGTTCGACACATTTAACTGGGAGTGGGGCCGTCCACACTGTTTTTATCCATTGTAGGCAACGCTCACGTTGTGTTTTCGGCTTTGGAAACGGAAAGAACACAACTCCTCCAGACAATCTATCGGGGTACTCCAGACAATCTATCCGCCGTAGGCACACCGCTTCACCATCTTGCTTGGAGTCAATGTTTGACGGACCTGCTCACATAGTAATGGTTGCTATGATGCGTGATTGGACAATGGCCGTTTTGGGGGAGGGGCCGGCAAAAGGTCAATTTACCCTACCGGAACCAGTTCATCCCACAACCAGATCTGGGCGGAGAGTGCGATTTAAAGGGGCCATACATTAAAATAAATGTATAATAAATAAGTGGAAGCACACTTGACCTGTTACACTTGAGTGATATTGTTTAATAATATGCAATGTTTTTTGTTTTTGTTTCAGGTTTAAAAAACCTCTCATCAGCTGCTGCAATAGCCTTTACCGTAGCCTCGTACCACCGCAGCATGCGTTCCTTTCTTAAAAAAAATCACAAGATGAGCTGGATCCCCACTGGCGTCTACTTTCTGTGGAACTTGTTGCTGATCATTCCCCGTGTAACCGCTCTGGCACTCTTTTGCAGTGTATTGCCATGCTACATCATAGCTCACTTCCTGTCTTTGTGGATGCTGCTGGTTTTAGGGGTCTGGAGCCAAAAAACAGATCACATGGAAAGTCCTGGTTGGGAATGGCTCTTCAGAGCTTGTGTTGGACTCATCTGGTACTTCAGCTGGTTTAACGTATCAACAGGATGCATGAAAATAAAGACTATTCTCTATTACAGTGTCTTGGGGTTGGACACAATGATGCTGCTGGGCTTCTGGTGCTGGAAGGTGTTTGAGTATACAGGCTGTTGGAGCTCCTTAAATCCTTACATAGTGATCCCTACACTACTAGGTTTGTACCTTGTTGGAATTCTTGTGAAAATTATATACTACACATGGTTCCATCCTAACTGTGATGAGCAGAAAATAGCTAAGCCCAGTAAACATCAGAAGAATATACAATACAATATAGAATATCACAATATAAGATATTATCGCATGAATACCATGGAATCTAAAAATAGAGCTCCTGTTCAACATAAAAATAGGGCTCTTGCTCAACCTGAACCTGTCACTGGTGTTCTGAAGAGGGGGATGAACATGGCTGCTAATTTCTACTACTAGTTCTATGTATAATTATATATAATAACTGATGCAATGTCAATATACCAACTTACTATTTCTGGATGACTATTGAAGAGCTAAGTTATACAACATACTGACAATGTTAATTTAAGAAATTTTCATTTGTCTGTTTTGGTGGCTTTATATAGAAGAGTGTAGAAAAACAAACATTGCTAAGAGGAAAAAGTCCTTGAAACATTAAATTATTTCTACCTTGGAAATAAAGTATTCTATTAGTTCTGTTCAATCCAACTCTGCCAATTCAAAAAAATGTACTATTAACCTTTTGTTTTCGCAGATATTATGGATGTAAACTAAATCATTCTTGAAACATATCCCTTGTGAAAATGTGCAGTTAATTGAACTGAATGTGCACTTCTAGAGTACTTTAAATCTTAAAAGTACATTTAAAAAAAAAAAAACCTTACAGATATTGACAAAAATAAAAGTCCACTTTACTACACTTTCATGACTAGACTTATACACATTTACTTTTCAAAAGTGCTTTAATATTTGTGTTTGTCATGCTTTAAAGTGCTTATTTTTAGGTGTTGACTAACATACTAAAGAACATGTAGGCCTAAAATAAATTATAATTTTTAGTGTTTCACATCATTACATTTAAAGATAATATTTTTTAAATGTAGGCTACATTTGAGAGCTTTTCATCCTTATTTCAAAAACAATAATTAAGAATTTACATACATGTTCTTTAGTAAGTGGGTCAAAAAGCACCCTAAAGCTCAGATAACTGCATTTAACATACATTTAAGCAATAATACATTTACATTTAATTGCAACTAACATGCAATTAAGCATCCAAACACATTATATTGTTCTTTTAAAGTAAATTATTTCTGTAATAAGTACTCTTTTTAAAAGTATGCTAAAGACATTTTGAGTCGGAGATAAACAAGATAAGCAGGTAGGCCAGCCACAAAGTATTTAATGAACTTCACTTACACAGAACCATAAACAGTGTAGGTACAGATATTTGCTTCTTCAACCAGTATCAGTTTGAATATGCCAGAGGTTCTCCAACTAACCTAAAAAGCTCAAGCGTAATTCTAGGGGTAGATCGAGCACTTGTTCTCTAGCTAATAGAGCTACTACATCCCTTGATTGTCTATGCATTAGTAACAAATCCCTAAATCTCATAATAGACACATATCTTCAATTAGGTGTAGATAATAGACAGTATATAGGGACTAGATCTTTGTTTTGTTTTTCCTGAAAAATGCAGGAAACAAAGTAGGACATAGAAGAAAAAAAGCACCAGAAGAGCATTTTTTAAGATTCAAGTGAAAGGATAACAGCATCTGATTGGCTGGGTTATGGAGGAAAATTATTTATGCAGAGGTGAAGTTGGCGCACATCAAAAGTACCAAACTTAAAGAAAATGACGGCTAACGGCATAGGCCTTTGAGTCAAAGTTAACACTTCACCAAAACAAACAATACAAACATATGTTTTTCATATTGCATATGTTTGTCATATCTCAGTAATTCCCTTTAAGATAATACATTTACTGAATGGTGATTATATTTAAAAGGCACAATATAAATATGTACAGGAAAAGAAACACACAGACACACACATCTACGCAAACAAAGGAAGAGTACACATTCTTAATTGTCAAAGCTGATTGAGTAAAAATGCTTTTTCTTCAGGCTCAGTAATGTTCAGTCACAATCTCACAGCGGCCGGGAATATTAGACCCAAGCTGCTTGTAAAACCACCTTCAACCTTAATTGAAACAATCATTTATCACTGATCAGAAATGTATTGCACACTATCACACAGTTGTTCTCCCAAACACGAATGAACGAAAGAGAAAGGTCACAGGCTGGGGCCCCGTAGCTTCAAATCCATAGGTAATTTTGGCTTTATGCAAGAGGTAATATTACAAAATCCCACTCAGCCACATGACTTGTCTCAGGGGACAAGAATGCAGTTAGTTCATGTGGCTCGTAATTGCATTATAGACATTTAACAGATATATTTCTAATGGGACGTTTACTTCCAGGAGCTTAAGTTTCCCTCAAAACAACACCTTTATATGGATTTTAAAATATGGAGTTCAAAATTCTCATCATTTACTTAGCCTCATGTCGATTCGAACCTATATAACTTTCTTCTGTGGAACGCAAAACAGGAGGTGTTAAGCTGCTCTTTTCCATTTAATTAAAGGGAGTAGGGATTTGGCTTCTGCAATCCAAAAGTCATCAAAAAAGCCTCAAATTTAGTAAGCCGTTCATTGAAAATCCTCCCCTCTGTCATAGCTCTGAAATCTCAATTGAATTTGTTCATACAAACACAGCAGGGAAAGAAACGTCACACCAAGTTGAGCAGTTGATTCAGTCTCATAACTAAAATAGACTTAACAGCTACAGCAAAGGGGAAGGCTGTTTGTGTATAACTTAAGTCATTCATAAAATAAAAAAAGATTTAGGCAGGTTGCTCATCACATGACTTCAATCAAATAACATGGTAGACGTATTTGACTTCTTTTAGTTATTTTATGGTGATTTTTGGAGTTCGAAAACCCCCATTTCCATTCAAATGTCACTGTATGGAAAAGAGCAGCGTAAACATTCTCCTTTTGTGCTTCACAAAAGAAAGTCAATCAAACAGGTTTGGAACAAAGGTAACGCAAAAGATGACAATTCTCATTTTTGTGTTATTAATTCATTCTAGACAAAGGAACAAAATATACTGAAAGAACTATGGTTTCCCTTAGTCACTCTCTAATTTATAATATTGCCAAATTTAAAGCAGAAATTAAGTGTGTATGAAGGGTAAAAATGCATGCAGACCCCTGGAACTGAGGAAAATTCATATAGATACAGTAAAATTGAAATGTGATCTATGCTAAACCCTTAAGGTACCGTCTGAAGACAGATATTAAACGGGCCATGTCTGTGATCCGCTTTAAGAACTGGAAAAAAAAAATTGCATCATTTCTTGGAGTCGTCTAAAAGCATGTAACCTGCCATCTCATAAGAACCAATATCCTGACCTTTGGAATGAGCGCAAATCAAAATGACTCCAACTTACTTTTCAGCCCTTTAAAAAGTTTGAAAAAAAGAAAAGAGAACTAAGTTCACTCCTAAGTTTCTGTGTCAGTGCAGACATTTGGTCATGTTTTTTTCCTTTGGCGAATTCAGTTACGTTGAAGATGGTAAAGATACATCCTTTTTCCAAGAGAAAGATGCAGTGAGAATGGGAGACAGTGTTTTCCTCTTTTCCGCACATACGGTGGTGTTGTCCCAGTGCAAGGTTCAACCTTAGGGGGAGGATAGCTGCCATTGAGGGAGTGGAGGGCTTTTGAGATCATGTCGTGTCACAGATCTTCTTGAGTTCTTGTCTATGAACGCTAATATTCCAGACTCTACTTCAGCTGCTCCACTGATGCGATGGATAAGGATGGGTGGATGGGATTGCTGATGGGTGCAAACAGAGATCCTTGTCTTAGCTCCAACTCAATCTATAAGAAGTCCAGTTCCAGAGCTTGGTGAAGGGAAATCAGGTCTCCATGTGAAGAGATTCGCCAAAATGGCATGTTGTGCTAAACAGTGATAGTGCAAACTTGTAAGATTACAAATACATAAAATAAATTTGAGAGAATTGCCCAATAAAATGTATTAAATGTAAAAACAATACAAAAAAGCAACACTTGTGAATCTTTGTGTCAGGTCTATTGAACTGGGAGTGTCAAAACATGACAATTCACTAGCATTCAAAAGTTTGGGGTCAGTAAGATTGTTGGGAGGAAAAAATAATACTTTCATTAAGCACACATGCATCAAACGGCATTACAGACATTCATAATGTTAAAATGTCAAAAAGTTTTCTATTCCAAATAAATGCTGTTCTTTTGAACAGAATCCTGAAAAAAAGTATCACGGTTTCCACAAAAATATGAAGCAGCACAACAGTTTCAACCATGATAGTAAGAAATGTTTCTTGAGCAGCAAATCATCATATTAGAATAATTTCTGAAGGATCATGTGACACTGAAGACAGGAGTAATGATGCTGAAAATTAAGCTTTGCCATCACATGCATAAATTACTTTCTAAAATATAGTCAAAGAGAAAAAAGTTATTTAAAACAGTTTTATAACAACTGTTATTACTGAATTTTTGTAATCAAATAAATGCTGCTTTGGTGATCATAATGGACTTTTCAAAAACATCTTACTGACTCCAACCATTTGAACGGTAGTGTACCTCAGGGTATACTTTAAGTAAATAATGTAGATCATAGAGTTTGAAAGAAAAAAATAGTTTGGAAACCCCTGTATAGCAGTATCATTAGAAATCTCTTGCAATTGCATAATATGAGGTATTGTATTGTGATGTGATCACGTTGACAGGATTATGTATACTGTATGTCCAAATTCTGGTATTGTACCTGCTTTGCTGCAAACTCTTCATCACGGCCGTCCCCTATAACAACATAGGTCACTTTCTTCCCAAAGCGAGCGATGATGCGTTCAAAACAACTCTCTTTTCCTGTTAACAGACGAGTCATTCAGCGTTACTCTAACAAATGTTAGATATACCATGTGTAAATGTACGCTTGTGCTCAGTTTCAGTTTGATACCAATGATTTTAAAAGGAAAGGATGTTTAAAATGAACATACTGGAATCATTTATTAACCCTTATGGTTGTTCAAAACCATATGACTTTTCATACCCTGAAACAAAAGGTGACTTTTCAAAGAATATTGTCACTACTCTTCTATATAATGATGAAAGTGGATATAAGCTCCAAAATGAGCTAAACCTTCATTCCAAGTGCTACATTCCAAGTCTACGTAAGACATACGACATCGTATTGTCTATGGTGATGTATTATTGCCGCAATCCATGTTTCCCACAGATTTTCTTTGAAAATAAACATTTCCACATACTTCCATTTGACAAAGTTTTGACAGCTGAAGGTCTATACGGTTGTAGTTTAGTTTACATTTTTAGAGCTTAACAGCCCCTGGTCACTGTATAGAAAAAACAGCAGTTTAAAACATTTTTAAATCTTCAACATTCTCCTTTTGTGTTCTGCAAGTATGGACCATCTGGCTTTGGAATGACATGAGGGTCTGAATTTTTATTTTTGGTAAACCAAAACGGTTACCTATTTTAGTAGCACTGTAGATGTTCTCGATGGGAAAGACGTCACCCAGGCCATAGAGAAGCACTTTAGCTAAAGCAGGAACTAGCTGAGTGGTGGTGACCAGAATATTCATACATCTGCCCCTGTGAACAAACAATTAGCCAATGTTAGCGTTTACACTACATTGATTTAAGCGACATATCCGCACAGAGAAACCAGTTTAGCATGTTGCTCTAGCACTTCACACAGTGTTTAATGCCTAGAGGCGGATCTGATGATTTCCTGTAAATCATGCATGCTCTGAGAACAGAGACAGATGCAGTAGGAATGGGTAATAGGTACAAATGTCCTGATTCAATTTAATTCCAGTTCAATCAATTCAATTCTATTTATCTACGAATATCGATATGGTTCTCGATTTGATTCAATGAATATAGATTTAATACAAATAGTAAGTTGATCGTAGAGACCATTGGTGGCAAAGGCTCTACGATCTACTTAGGATTGCGATGCTTTTGGGAAAGGAGATGGATTATGTTTAGGGTTGGGCTGATGGACGATGTTTAGCATCGGCTAAACATCGTGATGTCCCCCCCGTTTCCATGGTGACGCGTCATGCTTGGCACGTGATTCACAGTCAATATAGCGCTGTATGACAGATTTAGCGCTTTTATTTCTAAATATTAACAAACTTGCTTACCATGTCATGAACTATCTTCTATTCCGATTCTCAAATATGTGTAAGTAAGTTTGTTTTGTCGTTAAAAAAAGTTTATAATTGATCTTGATCTGTAACGCGAGATGGGCGCCGTGTTTGGGCCGCAGTTCAGAGATTTCTGTCTGTTGGATTAATTACAGCGCGTGAATTCATCAGTTTCTCCCAAAATACATGAAAGTAAGTGGCCGGTGAACTGGGAGAAAAATAGAGTTGACTTTATAGTTATTTACTCTCTGTCTCTGATATGAATAAAAACCGTCGTCAAATATATTTGAATGGGTTGTTATTGCTGCTTCCATAGACACCATTGTGTGTTTTACAAACTATAAATTTATTGTTTTGCTATAAATTATATGTATTTAAATTAGGGCTGTCAAACGATTAAAATATTTAGTCGCGATTAATCGCATTAATGTCATAGTTAACTCTCGATTAATCGCATTAATGTCATAGTTAACTCGCGATTAATCGCAATTATTTTTTTATCTATTCTAAATGTCTCTTGATTTTCTTTTTGTCCCATTATTTTTTCTAATTTGAATGCTCTTATCAACATGGAAAAGTGGATCGGCTTGCTTTGTGCAAATGTTTTTTATTGAAAACAACATTGGCATACACTGTGTTCAATTTCACACTAACATTCTCACTTGGAGAAAATAATCTCTCAATGTAACACTGTCCATTAATAAAAGGGTGAAAGAAATACTGACGAGGACCTGATATTGACGAGGGGGTGGAGAATTCGCATCAGCTGTGTGTGTGTGTGTGTGTGTGTGTGTGTGTGCTTGGCTATCAAGTGGTATTTCAGATTGGACGCGCTGCAATGATGATAGGTCAGTTCACAACTTCAAAACACACAGATCACTTTGGTCTTGTCAATGGAACCATTTGGCAACTTTTTAAAAGTAAACTTTCCATTCAGAATCTTATTGGCATCCATTTCGGCGTCTCGCGCTCGCCATCCACTCAAAGCGTAACGTTAACCAACTATTTGGCCGGCTCGCAAGCCCAAACAAGTGTGTGCGGCGCCCTGTTGTTTTGTTTCCGGTCTAGCTAGATCCGCTTGCGCTTTAGTCAACGAAGCAACAAAACATCCTCGCGCAGCGCAAGCCATTGAAATGAATGGGTTTCATAGCGCAGCGCCGCGTCCTGTTGTAACAGCATGTGAAAAAAAACTACAAAGTTTGCTAGGCCAAAAAGACTGTTAATCGCGCGATAAAAAAATGACGCCGTTAAAATGGTTTTGCGTGTGCGTTAACTCCGTTAATAACGCGTTTAACTGACAGCCCTAATTTAAATGTCTGAAACCTAAAATAAACATTATGTGGTTAAAAACACTGAACAGTTGTGATATAGCCAATGACAAGCGCTGAGCGCATCCATCTTTGGCTCAGCGCCAGCCATAGCGCGAAAGCACGCAGTTTGAATCTTGCAGTTATGTCACGTCACTGTACATTCGCTCTTAGTGCTCAGCTGTTGCAGATCGTGCCGAAATCGAAATTGCTGATGAGATATAGAGGAAGATATCTAGTGGAAAATGAGAATATTACGAAAATATTTGGTGGTTTAGGAGTGTGTTTCTAGGATGTTTTCAGTGGTCTTGTATAGGGCTGCAACTAACGATTATTTTGATAATCGATTAATCGGACGATTATTTTTTCGATTAATCGGATAAAAAGTTTCAATCCGATTTTTTGTTTATTATAACTAAATAAAACCCTAAATCAGGGTTGTGGCGAGCAGGACGAGGCCGAAGGCCGTGAGAGATGCGAGACCAGTGCGTCTCACAGGCCTCGTCCTGCTCGCCACAAGGGTGTTTATGTGTAAAAGTCAAGTGTACTTTAAAAAGTGCAAAAACCACACATTGAGTTTTACTAATATCAATATTTGTTTGTTTTTAATGATAATTGCTGATGGCAAGTTGACAACCATGATTAATGTAAAATTTACAAATTTACACAGACATGTTGTTCAGATGTGAAGATATAAACTAAAAACATCTCAAATATATAATTCATTTAATTTTTATTTAAGATTAATTGAATTATAAGAATAGTTGATAAAATAAATATAGAAAGACTGTAAACAAGCGTGTGAACGTAGAGCCGCAGTAGATCGCGTTTGAAAAACAATTAAAACTTAATAGTAGGGCTGCATGATTTGGGCAAAATGTCATATTGCGATTATTGAGGTCAATATTGCGATATGCGATATAATAAACAAATGGTTTCACGAGTCAACTTGCTTGGTTAAGCAAAATGCACACACAGACTAGTGATAATTCTGAAATGTCTATTTCTCAACTCAAACTAGCAACAACAACTAAAATGATTGATAACACCTGATCAATAAGCCATTGATGTCTGGATAAAAATTCTTTTAATTTTAATTTAAGTGAACTTCAAACAATCCTCACATAAACCCATAATAAATGTCATATTTACCTGTGCTCTTCCTGTCTACAGGTAGGACATATACAGAAATTGAATTAAGTTATCAAACAGTCTGCGCTGCATAAATTATAAATTATATGGACTAAAATCCTATTTAAAGATACACAAGTTCTTTGGTCAAGAACAGTGAGTGTTTTTCTCTGTTCCCTTTGTTCTTTGATTAACTTTACTGACAGAAAGCATTATTGGATGCTGGCCCTTTAAGAGTTGCTGAGACGCGGATCTCACACGCGCCTTATTCTCTCACAACTCTTTACGACCATCATAAAACTGCTCTTATGTTATGAAGACACTCGACAAATGATATTTTGGCATAATTGTGTGTGTTATTGTTCGTTCACTTCAAGGGGAAAGAGACTGTATTCTGGCGCGCGGTCTGTGCATGCTCATGATACTGGCGCGCGTCCATCTTTCAGTCAGGACGTTCACAGGCAGCGCGCTCTCTTTTGACTTGTCTCGTTGAAGGGTTTAAAGCATTCGCATGAATAAGAGCGGGATCATGTAACACTAGCCAAAGGATGACAAAAAATAACAGATGCTGCGATATAACAGCCCTAATTTGTTTATTTCATATAAAAACGCAGTATTTTGCGTCATATAATCGCATAGGCTTGACATCGCGATTGCGATATAATTAATCGTGCAGCACTACTTAATAGTAATACTATAAAATGCTATAAAAAGAGAACGGAATGGTACGCAGCAAACTAACAGGCCTGATTAAAAGGACAGGAAAAAATTATGCATTAGTGCAAGCATTCGCTGAAAACCACTGAGTGAGTACAGTGACTAAAAAACAATCTTTTACTGCTGCTGTTATTAACTGCCTTTAATTTAGTGCTTCACTTTGTAAACACCGTTTTAATTTAACCTATTTCTGCGGTAGCGCTATTTTAATTCATCACTTATGTTGCGAGCGAACTGATTGCGCAACCTGATGCTCGAGACAAAATACAGACAGTCTCGCGGAAGATCCGGAAGTCATCCGCAGATTGATATCTCCCTGATGCCCGCAAATTAGTTCAAACTCCCGGAATCTAGAGCGCGCAAGCAAGAGCGCGCATGCGAGACAGAAGAGACTGTGCTCCAAACATAGACTGTAAAAAAGATCTCGGTCTCTGCGCGCACGGCAGATCGGAGAAGGGAGAGAGACCTTGCGTGTGTCTCATGAAGCGCAGCGCATGTAAGACAGAGAGCATCATGATTGGCCTGTTTCAACCAATCACCAGTAAACGCACCCCGTGACGTAAGCAGACCAACTAATCGATAATGACATTCATTGTCAACTATTTTAATAATCGATTTTAATCGATTAAATCGATTAGTTGTTTCAGCCCTAGTCTTGTATGAAGAAAATGCTTTTATTTGAATATAATTTTCATATTTTAATTTGTGTATTGTAACTATGATAAACGCATCAAATGTACCAACAATCAGATTTATAAATAACCTATAGTTCTCATTTGATGACTGATTTCTCACCTTTTTTTTGTACAGTGACGGATGTTGGCATGTCAAAAAACACATAAGCATACCTGATCCAGGGGATATTAATGTTTTTTTCCTTACGGCGATCAATTAGCACTGAAAAGACAGCAGTTTCTCCCTGAAGTCGGAGGGAAAGAGATGGGTAAGACTCGTTCCGCATCAAAGCGGCCGCTTTGAAGAAATTGACAGGCAAGTGTGTCAGTATGTAGCCGAAGTAAGAAATGAGCCACTTTTAGGACCACGGTAAGCTTTTCTCTGACACACCGTATATTTCTTGGCTGCCTAATGAGAGTTGTTTGATGACTCCACTGCATTGATCATCATGAGCTTAAAGTTTGCATCATAACCTCTCCTTAGTTGCTGGTTCCCCTGCCTGACTTCTTGCGCTCCTTATTGTTGCGGCCGGTGTATAATTGACAAGTTTATGTCTAGACACTGAATATAAGACGACCATTTTTTCAGATGCATTTCTAAGAAAAGAAAAAATATATATTCTGAACAATACGGTAATTGAAAAATAAATTTTTTTGCCCAGCCCTAGATGCAGGTTTAGTGAATCATACCTTGACTGTACAAGGAAGAGAGATTTGAGGGCAGTGCTCCGCCAGGCATCTGTAACAGCCTCAATCTCTGAGCGAAGCCTGAGCAGTAGGTCTCTCTTCATTGGGCTCAGCAGACCTAAAAAACAGCAATGTTGACATTAAAACAAATTATATTATAATATATATAATATGCAGTAATTTAAAGATACTACTGGACTTTGTATAATATAATATCACATGTCTTGAAATATAATATAAAATCACATGTCGAGAAATACAAAAAATGAATATAAGAAAATCAAAATTAGATTAGTATACTCCTTGGTCCTAAAAGTTGATAGTGCCGACTAGATTTAGTGCCGACTTTTCTTATACCAATTAGAGATATTTAAGATAATGATAAAAGCTAATTTAAGACGTTTTAAGTACCTGTGAGGACCCTGCCTGTGTGAACATGCAGCGAGGTTTGAAATAGAGATACGAGACACTCTCACCTCCCACATTCCCTTGGAATCCATTGTAGATCTCTTTGAGACGGCGATATCTGAAAGCCAGCTTACGCATCCACTCTACTCCTCCCTGTACCGCTGCAGTGGAACCCGGACCACCGCCCACACTGGGCCCGCTAAAGCCATCGCTAGAGAAGTTGTAGTTGCTAAGCCAGAATGATCAATATTAGATACAATATAGACTAATCGAAAAACTATTACAAAAAAAGAGCTTTCACACAACAGCAATATGTGTTTTGAGGATATAAGCAAAACACAATTGAAAAGCAATTTGCTGGTGTAAGTTGTTGCTGGAAAGTTTCATTACCTCAAATCCTGCCCATTGTCGTCTGAGGCAACGTCATCAACATGGACTTGATCACATTCCTGTTTTGACAGCAGAGGTAAATGTTATTTTTATGTACCTAACAGACAGCAAACTGACCCTAGTGTTCCGCTACACCAGGGGTCGGGAACCTTTTTTGACCAAAGAGCCATTTTTTCATTTTTGGTTAATGCATTTTTCCAAAAGAGCCACAGTAAAATAATTATATAATATTATTATTAAAGACGTGCTTTTTTTCAATAAAATTTCAACAGCATTAGGCTAAAAACGAACAAATATTTAGCAAAGTTTCAATATTAGTGAAGGGCTTTCACTGTGAGGTTGAGTTGTCAACTGATGAGCATAAATCCTCTCTGTCTGCATGAGAGAGAGAGAGAGAGAGAGAGAGAGAGAGAGAAAACACAGTACTTACATTTACTGTGTTTACGTGAATACTCGACTTGCCATTTTTATGTATTTCTGTATTTATTTGGCCGTTTAGGTGCGCAACCGAAGACAAAGGCTATGCTTTTCCGTGTTGCGCTCAGCGCGCGCACACAGCATCCTGCCAGAAATTCCGTTCTCTTTCGCGACTTATCTCGCTTTTAATATTTCTTTTCAATATAAAGCACATCCAGCTCTTTTTTTCATTCCTTCAATTTTTGTTATTAATAAATTAAAACAGAATCTTTAACTGAAATCTGCGTGGATTATCAAAAATACGACCCATTTATCATGTGTCATAAAGGGTTTCAGCGGCAAAAGTGAAAGTATTAAAGTTTACAGCCTTCTTTTACGTTTTTTGCTGCTTTTCGCCATTAGGCCTACCTTAAACAAGCTGCAGCTGCTTGAATCCCAGTGCAGGAGCTGTAGGTTATCACAGAGACAAGTTGATTGCTCTGATGACTCGTAACACTCGCGAGCGCGACCAGCACTGAATACGCTCTTTTGCCGGTACAACATGAATATACTTATTATCATAAACGTTTAACTAACTTCGGTAGACTGTGCTACAAGGGAATTTTAACTGGCAGATTTTTCTGCAGAGAGCCGATCTGTATTGATGTGTCTTATTTTTTTGTTTCGCTCGTTTCTTGGTAAAGGGTGAGAGACCTCGCGAGCCACATGATTTTTGCCAAAGAGCCAGGTATGGCTCGCGAGCCACAGGTTCCCGACCGCTGCGCTACACTTACCTCCAGATCATTGAAAAAGAGATGCGTGTCTGCAAGCTCAAAGATCAACTCCTCCATCTGAAGACCCAGATTGAGAACTGTTGCTGGGTCCTGAATAAATAAAACCATCCCAGAAAACAACAAGAATGTGAAAAGAGAAAATAACAGAAGATCAACAAATCAACTGTAAAAACCGTTAAGATTACAAAAAAAGCAATTTGCTGTACCTTGCCAAACTTCTGTGCAAATGAACCAGTAAGAAGAGAGTGGAAAATGATAATGGTTTCATCCAGATCCCACAAGAAGATACGCTGAGAAAAGAAAAATACTTGTGTCATGTTTGCTGCACTTGGCTGTTGCCAAATCCATTATGTTCATTTCATGATTAATCACTTTATTTTGTACATTCAGCAAATATAAATAAATTGTAAAGCTGACCCTCTGTTTAGCTAAGCAAGCTCAATTTAAAGTGATGGTTCACCCAAAAATGAAAATTCTGTCATCATTTACTCACCCTCATGTTGTTCCAAACCTGTATGAATTTCTTTCTTCTGCTGAACACAAAAGAATATATTTTGAAGAATGGCGGTAACCAAATCATTGATGGAACCCATTGACTTCCATAGTGTTTTTTCCCCCTATACAATACTAGACAATGGGGGCCATCAATTGATTGGTTATAAATAAAATTACAGTTTTTTCTGTTCTTTTCTTTGGCGTCACTAATTGCATCCCTGTTTCTCTTGGGTTTACTAATTTATCTGATATTTCTCTGATCTGTAAATATTTAGTTTATGTTCATTATCATTATTATTACCCACATTTTGTTATAGTTATTTTCACTTATGTATAATAAATTACTTTTCTTTTGCATTACTTCGTTTCGTGTTGTCTCTTGCCACCACAATCACTCCAAATCATAATCTCAATATTACTTCTTTTAACCCTAGACCACAAGAGTTTGCAACACCCATATTCTTCAAAATATCTTCTTTAGTATTCAGCAGAAGAAAGAAATTCATACAGGTTTGGAACAACTTGAGGGTGAGTAAATGACAGAATTTTCATTTTTGGGTGACCTATGCCTTAACTGTATCGGAATGCAAGTAAAAGTGAATTTTTCAGTGCTGTTGCAAGGGGTTTCTATTTAGTTTCGACATGGGCATACCTTTTTAGAGGTTAGAATATGTCTCTAAAACTATGCAAGCTGCTGCATTACCTCAAGGTCATTGTCTGTGGACTGGGAACCGTCTGGTTTCTTGGCTTTGCCTTTAGCTTTGCTAGGAGGGTTTTTGCGGTTGGGCTCGTCCTGATCTTGTGCTCCTGTGGGAAGGGCCATCCCAGCAGGCAGAGCCACACCAGTCGGGAGCGTCACACCTGGGGATGCATCTGGAGGAATGAGCATAAATATGAACAGCAGTGAGAGCCAGAGAAGAATTAGGGGCATTCACAATGACAACATGATCTAGACAAGGACCTGTACAGAGCAACATTTTTGCTTGCATTTACTATTAAAACTTAAAAATTACTATTGAAATTATAATTATTATTTACATTCAAATCATTATATGAATGAATTCATATATTAAACTTTTTTTAAATAGTCATTTTGACTAAAGTTTGTGAGTTTATAATGTTTGTTTTTTTTAAACATCTGTCTTTTGTAGCTCACCAGGGCTGCATTTACTTGATCAAAGATAGTACAAACAATAATATAGTAAAATATTATTACAATTTAAATAACTGTTTACTATTTTAATTCAATTTTAAAATCGTTTAATCCTGTGGTGACAAATCTTTGGTGTCACATGATCCTTCAGAAATAATTATAATATGCTGATTTGCTGCTCAAAAAAACATTTCTTACTATTATCAGTTTACAGCTACTTAAAGATTTTCAACAAAATATTATTTCAAGACTCTCTGATGATGAGAAAGTTCAAAATAACAGCATTTATTTGAATTAGAAAGCTTTTGTAACATTATACGTTTATTTACTGTAATTTATGATCAATTTAATGTGTCCATGTTGAATAAAAATATTTTCTTAATAAAAAAATACTGACACCATTATAAATTATATAAAAAATAAAAATAAAAAGTCTAGTACTCGTATAGCCTGGGAAAACCCAGACAACTTCCGGCAAATTTAGATTTGCTCTGAAAGTTAGTCTGGCAAAGAGCTCATTCAAGCCCATTTCCAATCCGTCGAAATCGAGGCACCAATCAGAAACGTTGGGGCGGGCTTTACACAATGACGACAGCACTGGGATTTTGAAGCAGATTTTGTAGCCTACATTACAAAGATGGATGCCGCCGTCGAACATCACTTGTTCGAATCAGCTATCGCGTCTGTTTTAAGCGATTTCAACGTTTCCTTTTTGTTAAAAACCGAGCAAAGAACAACACTCAGAGATGTTTCTCCACCGGCCGCCGCTCTGCATACGTCATCTCCTTCATCGCTCTGATTGGTTTTAGGTCTACCCGCGACGTCCGTTGGTGACTCCCCTCTGGAAATGATTAGTCTATGACGCTTTTCCAGACCATAACTCAGTTACAACTGAGAATGGTCTGGTTTTAACCAGGCTAGTACTCCTATATAGAAAGTTTTAAATTGAAAAGGTTTACTGCAAATTTCAGAGAGAAAATGATAAACACACCTGTTGTGTTGGGCAGGTTTGCAGAGGCACTGCCTTCTGTCTTAATGGCTGGATATCCAGGTGCCACTACACCTGCTCCATCTCTATCATTGCTGGGCAGCCCAGCAGACAGGTAACTGGGAGGAGGAACGTAGTACTGGGAGAACTGACTCTGGCCAAGAGAGTTGTAATTTGAAAACTCCTAAAAAAAAAATAAAAAGGGGACATCAGAAATGCGACCACTCTTCAGAAACAATATACAGCATTCATATAAATTAAAATTGTGGTTATTGTTTGTTCAACAAAAAGTAACCAAAGCAAACTGATTGTTTTAAGCTATGTTAAACAATCTGCTTTTCTGAAGTCTAATAAGTCTGTCAAAATGTACTGGTTGAAATGATAATTAACTGTTTGAAATCTGAGAATCTATTCTCAGAAAAATAATCTATTTGTTTCTATCTATTTTTTCGAATCACTTCACAAAAAAATTTATATTGTAGTATATCATGGTCAAGAACATGTTTTTGCATTTTTAACTTTGTTCTACAATGTATAATGTATTCGTCATGGCATCTCCACATACCTCAGCTAACTAAATGAGCAGAGCATTGCATCTACAGACTTACAGAAATAGTAGTTAAAGTGAGACAACCTGTATAACAAAATATGACTTCAACTTGGGTCAAATAAAGTGTCGATCTAATCCAAGATGCACCAACAGCATCCTCAAATGAGTTACTCTGTCCTTTCCTCCACACTCACCTGATGTGTGCCAGTGGCTGTGGTCACGGCAGTTCCTGGGGGGATATTAGAGTACACACTGGATGTAGTGAAACAGGAACCTGAATGGGGAAGAATTATTATTATAAAGGATGCCAAAAAGACATGCAGTAAACAGCTCAGTACTAAAAATGATTGGCGATCATGATAAATATTTCTGAATGAAATGCTGTATGAGCGTTAATGAAAAGGTTTTGGCGGATGGAGCTGGACGGATCTTTGTCCTTAGAAGTCCTGTAATGATAAGGCTGTGAGGCGCAGAGCGTGTAGAGACACACACAGAGAGCAGTAGCAGGCTTGCCTTGGCTGGGGTAGGAGTAGTGGATCTGGTTGGGTTGGGTTGAAGTATAGGCTGAGCTGAAGCTGAGAAACCCCGTCTGGCCAACAGAGGGCGCCTCAGGCAGCCGCGACTCGGTCTTTAAGCCCGGCCACATGGAGCCTGAGGCCGTGCATGGATAGATGGCGCAAGAGAGGGCAAAGAGTGGAGGAGAGAAGGGATGCAGAGACGAAAGTGGTGATTAGAGGGAGGTTAAGAACTGGATGTAATGTAGACGTGAACTGATCTGACTGCCAGCGTACAGTGTGAATGCAGGGTGAGAGTTTAAGTGGAATGAGTGTTCAGATGAATTAAAGCAGAAACAGCAACTGGGTGAAGCACAGACCAAATGGTGGCAGTCCGTACGTCTGGCCGGACTGAGGAAAGCCGCTGTATACGGTCGACTGGCCCAGGGAGGGGAAAGCCCCTTGGCTGGCATATGCAGTGACAGCCGTGCTGAAGAATAATGGAGGAGAGTTAATAGCTGAACATTCAAAAACACCACTGTACTTAGAGAGGCTGCTATAGACTTTAGTCTGGGTAGACGATTTTATTTAATTTGCCTTAAACAAATGAAGGCGCAGTCTGTTCAATATGTGGTATGAGCTTAGTCAACGTGCATTCAAAACTGACACCATTTACTTTCTTAATAATGTTCCTGGTCTTATGAACAATTCATCTGTGCATGTTATTTTAAAGAAAAACAAATGCGCTTAAAACTTTCATTAAAATGGCATACCTAGGGGTGTAACAATACATCGCAATACACAAATGTAAATGTGTCATTGGAAGTGACAATCTGTATTGTGCATACTTCACCCAAAATAAAAATTACTTTGTGAGAAAAAAAAGTTTACAGAGTTTTAGTGTCAGTACTATATTAAACTACTATATATAATGCTGAATATATTGTATAATAATGCAATGGGGGAATATTTGTGGGTCCTGATAGTGCCAAATGTCTTATGTTACCAGTAAAAAGTGGCCTACATTATTTTAAATATATCAAGTCAGTAACAGAGTGCAAGCATATTCTTCTAAAATAATTCTGTTTTTTCAGCTTCAGAATCATGACTATTTTTATTCAGGTGTCACCATTGTCCTGTGCATGGGGTTACCAGCACCGAGTCCAAGCCTATTTATTTCCACCCCCAATGTAATACCAAATTTAGCATTTTAATCAACAGTACATATTTTGTTAACCTTTTACCATACGACTTGGACTATCGCAATAATATCGTATCGTGAGTTCATCGTGATATGTAGCGAATCGTGCATGAGGGTATCGTTACCAGGGTTTTTCCTGGCTCAAAACTAGTTGGAGGCGGTAAAATCCTGATCATGTATTTTAATAATAAGATAATTTAATTTGTATTTTTCGTAGACCATCATATAGCCTACTGTGTTTCCCACAGCATTTTTGTGTGTGCAGCTCGGTACCTCTAGGGGGAAGAACATTTTGTACATTTTAAAGATAAATTAATGAATCTGGTGCACTTTGAGTCACCCGAATCCGCTGTTAAAAATAATCCACCCGCCAACTGCCCGAACCTATGATGTTCTTTGATTTAGATATCTGCATCTGATCATCACATTACAATTATTCAAATTCACAGTGTTAAGCATGATTATATGGTAAAATATCACACTGAAGTAGGCTGATTTAAAATGAACATTTATTTAAATTAAAAGTTCTTCTTTGGGCAAAATTACATTTCCTTATTAGCCTTAACAGAGGCTTTACTCCCTTCAAACTTAAATTGTCAGTTTCATTACATCACTGTTGGCAAACTCTCTTATCAGAATGATTTTTATACCTTTATAATAGGGCATTTTCTTAAAATATTCTTAAATTTGATCAATACATTAAATCAGAATAATAAAACACTAGGCTGTTACCAATCAAATTAAATAATTTACATTGAAAATTTACAACTGTATTAAATGCCCTGATATGTTTTCCTTGATTGGTTTTATGTTGTTGAAAACGAAAGTAAAAGAGTGACGCTCGATCGTTGCGTTTTACCGTGATGAGAGTTCCGTGTCTTTATTAAAATCAACATATAATAATGATTTATCTGTCATCCACCCTCAATTAATTTGAATGTAATGTTTTTATACTTGGGCCACCCGACCTGCGGATTATGATCCTCGCAGCACTATCGGCAAACTATGCGGTTTGAGAATGGACACAGGCGGGAACCCGCAACAGACCCCGCAAAAAGTGTATTTGAGTATGTGACTGTCTATCCAAGTTTTGTCGAGAGCCGGAGGCGGCACGAAATTTGACGGAGGCGGCTGCCTCGTAATGCAATATGCAGGAAAACCCCTGGTTACACCCCTAGTCATAACTTTCACCTAATTTTCATTAGACTTAAACTTTTTTACACCTCAAATTTGCTTTCTATATATATAGTATATTTATCACTCTCATACATAACAGAAAAACCCTATCATGGATTGAAACAACATTTATTGATGTATTATGTACATGCGCAATAAGTCAATTTCTTAAGCAAGCAAAGAGGGTCGATTATGATCCCATATTGATTCCAAATGACATGCTTGACTATTCAGTTCAGGTTTTATTAAACAGATGACTGATTGTATTTATTTTTTACTTTTTTACTAACCCGTATTAAGATAACTTTCAGTACTTACTTGCTTCCTTGGTAGATCTGTGAGGTATATTCAGTGGCTGTGGTTGTGGTGAGGTCTTTGCACGTCACTGCTGTTAACAACGGAGTTTTGGAACAATGGTGTATTATGCTTTAAATCAATGTCTGAGCAAGACAGCATCTCTTGTCCTGATATAATAAATGGGCCTTACCATTGTGAGTATATGCATTTTCTGTGACACAGCCCTGGGATCTTGAAATCGTCTCTTGATTTGACTGATCTTGACCTGGAGACATTAAGGGGATGGATTATATTTGCACGTCAAATGCGTGCACGTAGGTGCACTATAGTTGTTTAATATTCAATATCTATCTAAAATAAAATAACATACCGGTGTTTCAATAAGATGAACCATCAATTCAATAAAGCAAATATAACAACAAAATATTTTTAAAATGTGTAATATAAGCAAAACAGTAAAAAAGACCAAAGTATGTTTTTTACACTGTTTTTATTTATGATTAAGTCTATAATTTTAGAATTTATATGAACCAATATAAAAATACATAGTAATAAACAGCAATATTTACATGTACTTTACTAAAAACTTTAAAGCTTGTTAAAATAGACTTTCAAATGAGTATGCAAAAAAATTCAATCATATGGACAGAATGAAAGAACTCATTTGGAAAAATTAATTCTCAGCAAAAAAACGTGCTCCTGTTGTGTAAATCAGAAATGTGAACTCTGTCCCATCACTCTCATACTTAAAGGGTTAGTTCACCCAAAATTGAAAATTAAATCATTAATTACTCACCCCCATGCTGTACCAACCCCGTAAGACCTTCGTTTGTCTTCGGAACACAAATGAAGATATTTTTGATTAAATGTGACAGCTGGATCACTCCTCCATAGGCTGCCTAAGGGAATGAATCCTGACGGCCCAGAAAGTCAATGAAGAAAATGTTTAAATATTCCATGTCACAACAGTGGCTCAACTATAAGTTTATCAAGCGACGAGAATACTTTTTGTCCGGAAAAAACAAACAAAAATAACGACTTTATTCGAATATTCCTTTTCTTCCTTGTAGGCCTGAAACGAGACTTCAAGAGATTTCCACGACGCATGCGCGAGAATTGCGATCTCCTTCAACTACTTCAGTTAAGTTCTCGCGTGCGCGTCATGGAAATCTCTTGAAGTCTCGTTTCAGGCCTACAAGGAAGAAAAGGAATATTCGAATAAAGTCGTTATTTTTGTTTGTTTTTTCCGGACAAAAAGTATTCTCGTCGCTTGATAAACTTATAGTTGAGCCACTGTTGTGACATGGAATATTTAAACATTTTCTTCATTGACTTTCTGGGCCATCAGGATTCATTCCCTTAGGGAGCCTATGGAGGAGTGATCCAGCTGTCACATTTAATCAAAAATATCTTCATTTGTGTTCCGAAGACGAACGAAGGTCTTACGGGGTTGGTACAGCATGGGGGTGAGTAACTACTGACTTATTTTTCATTTTTGGGTGAACTAACCCTTTAAATGGACAAATAAAAAAGGTGTTAAAATCATTGCAATATTCACAATGTTGGTAAATGGTTAGGGATGTCGCGGTGAAGGAATTTCCCTTGCGTGAATTTTGAGTGGCTCAATATCGTGATATGCAATATCATCGTCATTTTTTTAAAGATTTTTTGCTATATAAGTGTTACGATGTGGGTCAGCAGGCATAAAGACTGAAATTCAAAAAACGAAACCCGCAGTATTAAAAATCCAAACGCTCTGAATGAACAGACAGGAGAATAATGCAAACCACACAATGTAAAAACTTGAACTGACCAAGAACAACTGAAACACAAGGCAATATAAACAGGGGTAGAACAAAAGAAAAGTAAACTAGGCGTAGGGCTGTGCGATATTATATAGCTAAAAAAAATATCACAATATAATGTTTCATATATCGTACGGTATCGGTAATTTTTGACATTTTTTATAACCTTTTTTTTAAAGACAAGTTTAAAAGTTTGAATTTAAACCACAGTTTGATCCATTATTAACGGAGACATTTGAATGCATCTCACTAGATCTCGCAGTGATGTTATAATTACTTCTGTGGTGAATTTAAATGCTTTCTTTACTGGATCTTAGCGTTTTGTAGTAACAGTGTCGCTTGATCAAGATCGGCTCGTGCTGCACTGACATTGGTCCAAACTGAGCGTGAAGCACAAAATAATGAGTTGCGGCAGTTTTCGTTCATTACGTTTGCCATTTGATGTTGGGCAACGTTGTGGTGGTCCACTTACGAATCACGGTCGAATGAAACGCACCTTCAGTCCACATGATGTGGGGAGAGCGCAGTTCATGGTGTCATAGCAAGGACAGACGCCATGGTAGCGCAAGTGCTTTGGAAAGGATGAGAAAGCGGCACAACCGCGCTTTACACACATTTTTAGACGCGATGTGTGAACAGCCCCTTTAATGAAAATATCGAGCGCAATATCGAACATTTTCATATCGTTACTGACAATGGTTTACCGTCGATAAATACCGATACCGTTTTATCACCCAGCCCTAACTAGGCGTATGTAAAACTAATACGCAATTATTTCAACAAATGAGGACATAATCAGTAACCAATGAAATCGAATCTAAACAAAACGGGAAACAGGAAGTAAAGGAAACAGAACGTCAAAATAAGGGTCCACAAAACAGAACATTAAGCTGACTGACAATAAGATTGTTATATGTAGAACAGTTATTTCCGATCCTGGAATCTGACTGGAAGAGAGGCTAAGACTGCTGATATTTCCCAATAGTATCCAGCATGAGCACTGCTTTGCGTTTTCTAGACAGGCCGTCAGTCAGAGCATTAATTCAATGCATTGAAGCTAGGGGTGCACGATTTGGGGAAAATGTCATATTGCGATTATTGAGGTCAATATTACGATTGCGATATAATAAACAAATGGTTTCATGAGTTTGCTCGGTTCTCAAGGAAAATGCACACACAGATTAGTGATAATGCTGAAATGTGTATTTCTCAACTCAAACTAGCAACAACTTAAATGCACAGCATTTTCAAATTAAAATAATATTTTTTACTAAATTAAATAATGACATCTTTGCATTACTGCAAACTTGTTATTGTCTCAATAGTACAATAGTATAAAATAAATAGAACAATAAATAAGAACAAGTATGCTCAAGAAAATAAGATATTTTGAACATTCTGTCCAGACAAACGGGCATTTAAGCAGGATGTGTATTGTGATTGTCAAAACATTTGATCACTAAACAGAATTTTAGTGACAACATGTCACAATGTTTACATGGTACACAATGACAGGTTGGCTACGGTTTTTATTATTGCTTGACACAAATTTCACGATTTCAATTCAAATCTTGTGATTTGATTCCGATTTTGATTCATTTGGATAAATATTAGGTACAGTAGATACATGTTAATTTTTCTCAAGAAAAATTAAAATAAATTATATTTGACAAGAGCCCTGTCAGCTGGTATTATTATTAAAGGTTAAAAATAACAACTCAAAATAAATATTGATAAACTTATAGTTGAGCTACTGTTGTGACATGGAATATTTAAACATTTTCTTCATTGACTTTCTGGGCCGTCAGGTTTCATTCCCTTAGGGAGCCTATGGAGGAGTGATCCAGCTGTCACATTTAATCAAAAATATCTTCATTTGTGTTCCGAAGACGAACGAAGGTCTTACGGGGTTGTTACAGCATGGGGGTGAGTAATTAATGACTTAATTTTCATTTTTGGGTGAACTAACCCTTTAATCTCGTCAACGTCAGTGAAACAATAGGCATGCAGCATGATTGGCTGTGGCGGAAAAACACTAGTTTACGCGGCTGCCCAGAGATGTGGCTCGTCGCACGTGAGGCTGTAGTGTGTGTGTGTGTGCGTGCAAGTGTCCCAACCCAGATAGATAGAAAATGTGGAAATGATCCAAAGTGTACCTATGTGCCAGACTCGATGCCAGAAGCACGCGATGCAATATTTTCGACAAGATAATTGCTGCCAAGACCGGTTAAACGGTAAATCTGATAAGGCACTTGGAAGCGCACAGAATACACTTGAGAGCAATGGTGTGTTCACACCGAACGCGAATAGAGCGTCAAATACGCGTCTATTTAGACGCTTGAATCTTCCGCTCGAGTTCAAATTTTCAACTTGCGCGGAAGATGTTCGCGGCAAACGCGTCGCCCAATTCACGTCATTCGCGACGCCCGGCGCGAATGATGCATCTATTCGCGTCTTTGCATTGACTTTGTACCTACTCGCGCAAATAATTAAATTCGCGTTTGGTGTGAACACACCATTTGTAAACACTTGATCATTAATAAACAATTAAAATATCTCCTTGCTATTGTTTCCCGACACAAGCATAATCATTAGGCTACTTTTGCCAGTGCTTTGCGGCAAGCTTCATGTGTGCTGAGCGCGAGGCATATCCCGCCCCCCAGTAGCCTATATTTAATTTAATTCACATTTATTTGTATAGCATTTTTCACAATATATATCGTTTTAAAGCAGCTTTACAGAAAATGCATGTGTCTAAATTACAATTTAGAGTGATCTGTTATCAGAGGTGACAGTGTAATGCATTTCAATTAATTTTCATTCAGTTTCATTGTTAAACAATGCATTACACTGTCACCACTGATAACAGATCACTCTAAATTGTTATCAGAGGTGACAGTGTAATGCATTTCAATTAATTTTCATTCAGTTTCATTGTTAAACAATGCATTAAGTTAAGACAGAAACAATGAGCTCATTGAAGTAAAGAATACATGTTGTTAAATGATTAGGAAACATAAAACTTTAGCATTGGTGCTTTTTTACATACTCAAAATATG
Organism: Tiaroga cobitis; assembly: GCA_030578255.1. Classification (NCBI taxonomy): domain Eukaryota; kingdom Metazoa; phylum Chordata; class Actinopteri; order Cypriniformes; family Leuciscidae; genus Tiaroga; species Tiaroga cobitis. The sequence goes on from CM060609.1 coordinate 15,851,101, forward strand.
TGTAAAAAAGTCAACAAACTGAAAAAATAAAAATTAGGTAATGTTATATTGTTAAAAAAGGATACATAAAATTGGTATCGAAAAAAGTATCGTTCAGGAACCGGTATCGGTATCGAACATTTTGTTACGATACCCAGCCCTATTATTGTTTATTTACTATTAACTAGTGTTGTGGCAAAAATTCTCAAACAAACATCACTGCGTAAGAGACACTCAGAGTCAAATTATATAAAATAGAAGTATTTATTCTTGCAAGAATAGGAGCAGTCTAATACACAGTTGTTACCCTGTGCAGAAGAGTGACACACCCCCAGACAGACTGAACTAGCTTTTATCTTAGTTTCAAGGCCTTTCTTCCCCCCAGAGCCTTCCTCCCAGTAGTTTTCCATAGACGTCACTAGTTGGCCCACTAAGCTCCCCTGCACCAAATGGCCTTCTGACATCTAGGTCAGAGGTCCTTGTTCGTCTGTTCTCTGGAGTGTCTCCCTCTTCTGCCTCCCCAGGTACATAAACAGAATCCTCTCACTACAAGTGAGAGACACACATGTGACATTCTTTGAATCATCTATATTTTACTAAAGATCAATGAATATCATTAAAATTGCCACTACACTAATAAAGAGTAAGAGATGTTCGGTTCACGACCACGATCTGTCACATCACATTTACAAGTGCCAAAACGCTATTGTTTGAATTTCATAATAAAATTGACAGAATCTGAGAGCTGAGAATTTGTTTAATATCAAAAGTAACCTGCTCTGTCTTGTGAGTGTCCTCTTGGCTTTGCGATTTTTCTCTGCGTGAGAAAATTGATGTGTGGTGTGAGAGCGTGTGAAAAGTGTAAATTGCATGAGTCTCATACTGAATGAGTGACAGTTGGCAGCCTTGTTCTCTCTACTCAGTGTCGGTTATCTTATAGTAGGGGTGTAAATAGGAGCCTTAATGACGATTCGATACCGATTTCTTAAGCCAACGATTCGATTATTTTCGATACTTCAGAATTTCCCACGATACGATACGATTCGATTCAATAATCAATATTTTTTGTACATGATATCTAGTTTAAAAAAAAATTAATAAATAAATAATTAGCCTTTTATTGAGAATACAGAAACAACATTTGTGGCAAGCAGGACGCGGCCGACGTGAGAGAACGGCAAAAAACAAAACAACAAAAAAATAATAATAATTAGCCTTTTATAGAGAATACAAAAACAACATTTTTGGGGCGAGCAGGACGCGGCCGACGTGAGTGTTAATAAACGTCACCTGTGAGACGCACCGGTCTCTCGATCTTCAGCGTCGCCGCTCCTCTTTTAATGCTTCCGCTCCTCCGTGAGAGATGCAGAGATGCGAGACCGCTGCGTCTCACAGGTGACGTTAATTAACACTCACACCACCGGCCTCGCGCCATTCTCTCACGTCGGCCGCGTCCTGCTCGCCACAGTATTCTTGTTGAGAATTCCTACGGATCACATGACATAGCCAATCATGGGAGGAGCTAAGTCTCCTCAGGTGCACTTAATGAGTGATAAGGTACTATTGTTTGGTGTGTTAGTGTGTGCCATATGCAATGGAAACAGACTGTCCTTTCTTTCTCTCCTAATGAGAGCCTTTGAATGAATGAATGAATGAATGAGGCATTTATATAGCGCTTTCATGCACTACTGTACACCCAAAGCGCTTTACAATCATATCAGGGGTTCTCTCCTCAACCAACACCAGTGTGCAGCATCCACTTGGATGATGCGACGGCAGCCGCAGTACAACGGCGCCAGTGAGCTCACCACACACCAGCTATAGTTGGAGAGGAGAGAGAGAAGAGTTGATGTGTTCCTGACAATGTAAGTTTGTGCCCTTTTGATTTGTTTCATGATGTTAATTCCTGAGGTTCTGTTTGTCTAATTCTGAAATGTTCTATGTGATTATGATTCTTATGTTTCTTACTATTTTGATGTAGAATTGTTTAGGATTGAATTATGTGATTAAGGATTTATTAGTTGAAGTTCTATGGTGTTAGTTATATTTAAGATTCTGTTTGTTTATAGAAACCATACAACTCTATCTGATTCCAATTCTCTCTATGGCATGAGTCATCTGTTTCAATAAATACCTGTTCTCCGTGCTGCACACTGGACCATACGCGCCACACGTACCACTGCCTAAACTGAAACTGACTGGTCTTTGTATTAGCGGTGTAGAAAAACAGCTCTCAGAGAGAATGGGTTGTCATGTCCACACATGATGCATTTATTTCATAATATCACAGCATTTTGCATCATATAATCACATAGGCTTGACATAGCGATTGCGATGATTAATCGTGCAGCACTAATTGAAGCCATTCATGCGAAATACCCTTAAACGTTAAATGGAAGCTATGACAAAGATCGCTTTCCTCTTAGGACGTGGCAAACTTATTTTTTTCACGGATAAATTGACTTGAAGAAGGACAGATGCAGGTAATAGCACGCATTCAGTCGATCTCTCTTTCACTCACTGCCTATTTAGGCTTGTTTAGTGCAAATCATCAGAGCTTCTGTACAAATCACAATTGTACACAGTCTTAATTAGTCAGTTGATGGATTTTTTTTTTACATTCTTCACTCTTGTTATTAAATGATTTAACATTCAATACACACGCATGAAGTGTATAGCATTATGAAAAAACGTGAACATCACGGTTGCGGCGGTTGCTTGCATTCCTCTGCTATTGGCTTGACAGTATCGCGGTATTACAATATTGCGGTTATCAAGACAGCCCCATAAACAATCAATGAAATATATTTGATATTATTGCCAAGCCCAATACACACACATGCATCTTTTACCACCCTAAAATAAACAAAGTATTTCAGATGATGAAAATTAAAGCAGAAACCTACTTACTTAAGTGCAAGTGAGCAACAGATGATGGTGGATATGAATTGACTTCTGACTGTGCATTTGAGTCGTCCCGGTTTGGGGAGTCACTGCTGTCATTAGCAACCACACTGCAAAAGAATGACTTTTAGAAATGTGTCCTGTTGTTCTCTTAATGTATAACAACACAACAATGCAACATGAAATGAGCCTCTGAGTTTTGGTTTGAAAATTGTCAGCTTCCAGATTTCACATGCTAAAAGACTAGGTAGCTGTTCTAAAACTAAATATTTTCTGACATTTTGATAAACAATGAATTTTGACTGAAGAAGGGCAATTATCTAAAAGGACATCAAGCTTTACTCTAGCCTGGCTGCGCCCTCCTACGCACTTCCGCTCATTTCATTTTCCTTCAGTACTACGTCTGGGATTCTGCTGTAGACTTTGGTTTTCTCTGATCAATTTTTTTTGTAGGGCCAATCAGCGAACAGAGGGAGTGGCTGAGAACGATGACGTCGTGCGTTAATTTGAGTTGTAGTTCAGTAATGGCAGCGGAGAAAGTTGCGAGCGAAGCCATTCGGTCCGTTGTAGCAACGCTGCCGAATATCAAGAAGTTAAAGCCGGAGCAAGAACAATCTTTGCTTAGTTTTGTTTTGGCCATGATGTTGTGGCCCTCCTCCCCACAGGGTTCGACATACATCACGAGCAAACGTTAGCGATTGGTGGCAGATCCAAAGTGACTCTGGGCAGATCCGCTAGTTTTAGACTTCAATTGAGTACCCGCCTACAAGGAAGTTAACGATTGTCAATGGAGCGGTGCCAGACTCTCTGTACAAATGAAATGTACGAGAGTCTGGTAGAACCAGGCAAGCTTTACTCTGACAAGACACTCTTTGTTCTTTCTCTTTCCCCTTAATTGCTCAAGGGCACAACAGTAATACTAGAGCAAGATTATGATCTTATATCCAGTTCCTTCTATCTGTACTGCTTAGAATAGCATGTTCACATCCTAGCAGTCTAATCCTTAAAAAATAATGTTGTAAATAATGTTCAGTTTCTTGCATAGACCAATTGTTTCGCTTCTTAAGACCTCACTGTATTGTCAGGAACTGCAGGTATTAATTTTGTTTTGTCTGCATACGTTTTTTTGAATCTCAAAGTGATGGCACCTATTGACTTGCATTATATGAATCTCAGAGGACCACAGTTTCAATGGTAGTAGTAGTATTTGAGTTTATTGCCACATCAGCATCACCGGCTGTTACATGGCAGATAGAAATTAAACATTTAACAACATAATATCACAAGTCCAATATAATGAAAACAAACTTAGACAAAAAACAAAACAAACACCAAAATAAGTAAATATACAAAATTAATACAATTCTATAAAATATTCTTTAAATGTACTTGTGCTAAAAAAAACAAAACAATTCTGGATCCATAAATAAGTCCTTACAAGTTTGTCCTGATAAAAAAACGCTGTCTCATAACATTAAAGATTTGCTGTTCTACTGAAAAAGAAAGTCACCTACATCTCGGATGGCCTGAGGGTGAGTAAATTAACAGGAACTTTTCATTTTGGGGTTAATTATCCCTTTAACTAGTATGCTATAGCCTATATGCAGGCTGAGGCTACACATAAAAATATGAAATACACCACACCCTATAATAAAAATGCATATGAAAATATGTAATGGACCATACACTGTAATGAAAATGCATATGAACTTACCGTGAATCACCCTCCTGATTCACTTCTGGATCATGCCGAGCTTTCTTTGTCTATTCAATCAAAACAACAGAGAAAAGGAGCACATATATATATATATATATTACTAGGGATGCACCGATACCATCTTTTTCAGAATCGATCCGATCCGATACCAAAAATTCTGAGTATCGACCGATCCCGATCCGATACCAGCGCAGTTTTTTTTTAAATCAAGTAGAATATTTATAACTCTGTGTGTTGAACTGATAATCACTCTTTTGTGTGTTAAACACAATCTACTTAATACATACAACTTCATTATAAAGAAAAACAACAAATCAAAAAAATATATGATCATAATCTATGACAAAAATGCTATTATAAACTAGATTAGTGGATAATACACATTGCTCTTTGTATTGTTGTAAAATACATTCATGAAAAACAAGATAACAAAAATCAAAAAGATAAATTATTTTAGATATAGCCTAGGGCCTAGGCTACTAAAAAATTGAGAAATGTTTTAAATGTATAGCACAGCTGTTTAATGAGGCAGCAACATATGATAGATGGGACGACAGAACAAGAAAGGCTATTAATAATCTTTTATTGCGTCACTGCATTGATATGAAAGGCTCCAATACATCGCGGCACAAAGCGCTTATGCGCATCCCGAGCGCAGAATGATGCGCTTGAAGCCACAGGGAGTCACAGCGCGCAGCGCGTTGAGTCCGCATTGAAAAGTTCAAAGAAAGCACAAAGGAAATACATATTGATGCGTAATGTATTATACAGTCTCTATCTATGTAATAGTTTATTGAGCCTTTTCTTTTAACAGTTTTAAATTTCAGTTACTGTGCGCGTGAATAACAGTTATAATGCTCTGACTGTACTGTTGTCGGTTCATTGTCTCGCTGCCTGCTGTGTGAGCTGCGAGTTTGTTTGCGTCGTGGCTGTCTAAGCCTCGTATTAGCTTCGTATTTCCTTCTGTTTTTCCGTATTTCTCTCTTTTATTCTGTTCTGAACCATCATTTAACTCATAATTACAACTCGGACTGTTGGCCGGGCGCGTCTCAAGCCATTATACGGCTGGAACCGCAAATACGGTTGGAACATTGTTTGCTGGTCGTAGAGCGAGACACTGCTTCACTGCTGCTCGCCCTGCGATCGACTGCTTTTGTCAGCCTCGTTTGTTGGTCATAGAGCGAGACACTGCTTCACTGCTGCTCGCCCTGCGATCGACTGCTTTTGTCAGCCTCGTTTGTTGGTCGTAGAGCGAGACATCGCTTCACTGCTGCTCGCCCTGCGATCGACTGCTTTTGTCAGCCTCGTTTGTTGGTCGTAGAGCGAGACATCGCTTCACTGCTGCTCGCCCTGCGATCGACTGCTTTTGTCAGCCTCGTTTGTTGGTCGTAGAGCGAGACATCGCTTCACTGCTGCTCGCCCTGCGATCGACTGCTTTTGTCAGCCTCGTTTGTTGGTCATAGAGCGAGACATCGCTTCACTGCTGCTCGCCCTGCGATCGACTGCTTTTGTCAGCCTCGTTTGTTGGTCGTAGAGCGAGACATCGCTTCACTGCTGCTCGCCCTGCGATCGACTGCTTTTGTCAGCCTCGTTGCCTGCTGTGAGTTTGTTTGTTTGCGTCGTGGCTGTCTAAGCCTCGTATTGTCGTATTTCTTTCTGTTTCTCCGTATTTCTTTCTTTTATTCTGTTTATTCTGTTTATTCTGTTTTGTTAAAATGGCGAATATATCAGGTGTATGTTATCTACCTTTTGGTGCAGATGAGAACAAATCTGATTTGCTCGCGGTGCAGTCTGAATTAGAAGCTGTAGAAAAGCAGATCCGTGACCTTCTAGAGAGACAAGCTGAGCTGAGAGACCGGCGTTTAGCTCTTGAAACATCACGCGCTGATGCACACAGATCAGTGATTAACGTTAGTAACCCGCTGACGCCGACCTCGTCTACTCCGTGCGTTTCTCAGCATTGGTCCCGAGCGTCCAGGTCACGATCAGCCATGGTTTCATTCACTCCGGCTCCAACACACCACCACGAAGCCTGGGTGGTTCCGCGGAAGCCGCGAGCCAGGACAAGAATCTTTTCGCCCCTCCCGGTGTTCGAGATCTCCACTCAGAACCGCTTCTCCCCTCTTCGTGAAATGGAACGCGATGCTGTGATCATCGGCGATTCCACCGTCCGACACGTCCACGCTACGTTAGGTAAAAGTAAGGTGCACAGTCACTGCTTTCCTGGTGCTCGTGTTCTCGATATCACTGCGCGGGTAACTGAGATCTTGAACGGTGACGAGCGCGTCGGAGCTGTTGTGCTGCACGCGGGATCTAACGACACTAGGCTGCGACAGACGGAGGTTCTGAAGAAAGACTTCAGGAGCCTTATCGATACGGTACGCAGCACATCGCCTGAAACATCGATTATTGTGTCTGGACCGCTTCCTACGTACCGGCGAGGGCATGAAAAGTTCAGTAGATTATTCGCGCTAAATGAATGGTTATTGTCATGGTGCAATGAGCAGAAACTGCTCTTTGTAAATAATTGGAATCTGTTTTGGGAGCGACCAAGGCTCTTCTGCGCTGATGGCTTACACCCAAGTAGAATCGGGGCAGATCTTCTGTCGGATAACATCTCCAAGATGTTAAATACCGTTTGACTAGTATTCAAAAATCCAAATCACAGTCTCTACTGCACCAATTTAATTGATATTAATACTAGTGTAGAACATTGCATAGAAACTGTCTCTATTCCTCGTTTACTAAGATCAAATAATAAATCTACTGCGGGATCTAGAAAAAATCTAATTGTTATTAAAACAAATAATCTCGCTATTAGTGAACAAAAACAATTTCTAAAGCTAGGTCTTCTAAACATTAGATCGCTCACACCGAAGGCGGTTATTGTAAATGAAATGGTCACAGATAATAATTTCGATGTTCTGTGCCTTACTGAAACCTGGCTTAAACCAAATGATTATTTCGGTCTAAATGAGTCTACTCCGCCAGGATACTGTTATAAGCATGAGCCCCGTCTGATCGGTCGTGGCGGCGGTGTTGCAACAATCTATAGAGATATCCTTAATGTTACTCAGAAAACTCGTCATAGGTTTAATTCGTTTGAAGTACTTGTGCTAAATGTTACGCTCTTAGATGTAAGAAAAAAATCCCTATTATCTCTAGCATTGGCTACCCTATATAGACCTCCAGGGCCTTACGCCGATTTCCTAAAAGAGTTTGCTGACTTTCTATCAGATCTTTTGGTCAACGTCGATAAAGCATTAATTGTTGGAGATTTTAACATACACGTAGATAATTTAAATGATGCGTTAGGGGCTGCGTTTACAGATTTATTAAACTCCTTCGGCGTCAAGCAAAACGTCATCGGACCAACTCATCGTCTTAATCATACACTCGATTTAATTATATCATATGGAACCGATCCAACCAATATAGATATCATTCCACAAAGTGATGATGTCACTGACCATTACATGGTAACTTGCATATTAAGTACTGCTGTAATATGTCATGCTGCGCCACGTTATCGACTAGGTAGAACAATTCTTCCATCCACCATAGATCATTTCTCAAATAGCCTATCTGATCTGTCTCAGCTGCTGCCTGAACCCAAACAAACAGATGAACTAGATGAACTAACTAGCATTGGTATAAAAACTAGCATTGGGATATTGTTGCACCCATTAAATTAAAAAAGGTCAGAGAAAAAAGTATAGCACCATGGTACAACAATACTACGTATGTTTTAAAGAGAGAAACCCGTAATTTAGAGCGCAAATGGAAAAAAACTAATTTAGAGGTCTTTAGAATCGCGTGGAAAGACAGTATGTCACGTTATAAAAAGGCCCTTAAAACGGCCAGGACTGAGCACCTCAGCAAATTAATAGAAAACAACCGAAATAATCCAAGGTTTTTATTTAATACCGTGGCTAGACTAACAAATAAACAGACGTCGTCTGAACAAAATACCTCGTTACAGTTTAGTAGTAATGATTTCATGAACTTCTTCACCGAGAAAATTGAAAGCATCAGAATCAAAATCGTAAACGTTCAATCTTTGCTCGCGCCTTATAACTCAGCCGCAATTATCACCCCGCAAGAACAATTACAATGCTTTACAACCATAGAACAAAAAGAGTTAAATAAACTTATCACTTCATCTAAAACAACAACGTGTTTATTAGATCCTATACCAACTGAACTACTGAAAGAAGTGTTACCTATAGTGGAAGAGCCTCTTCTCAATATTATTAACTCATCTTTATCTTTAGGTCATGTTCCAAGAACGTTCAAGCTGGCTGTTATAAAACCTCTTATTAACCCTCTAGGCGCCACGGTCGAGTTTACTCGACAAGATGCGGCACTGAATAAAACGGCCGATTTTGCCAAATTGGGTGTCAAATTTCGTTCGACCTCCCCTCCACTGGATGGCAGACATGTCATACTTCATCTCAGACTAAAAAAAAACGTCATGCTTCTGTACAAAATGTTCGAGTTAGAGCGCATTGAATCAGTGCGATCAAAAGCGGAGCTAGTGTGCGAGTGAGGCATTTTATCAGAGCCTCTCCGTAATCGCGGCGACAGTATTGTGGTGGAGACTTTGTCTGTTATCACTGGGTATGTTAGACGAGGTCGAAGTATTCATAGTACAGTTAGGGGGCAACGTGAAGGCAGGGTGGGGAGTCGCAATGAATGTGCATACTCGGCGCGCGCGCGAGGCAGATCTGGCCGCGCTCGCGCTGCTCGTATCATCTCAGTCATGATGCCTTGCCGTCGCGAGTGATCTTTTGAACTAAACAGGTCTTGTCTACTTGTGTTTGTGTGTCATATGAATAATATATATGTGCCCCATACATGGAATCAGAGTGCTTACTGTATTTAGTAAATGGAAAATCTTTACAGCAAAAGGCCAACCACTACATGCATACGGTTTGTTCTACCACTTATTAGTAATTATTTACACAGTTTGTTTACTACTTCCTATATACCTGAGCATTCAGTATTGTGCAATATAGCATACAGAAGGTGATGGACATTTTGGGGGGAAAGATATGCTGCATTTTATCATTTAAACATGTGACTTTTCATGAAACTTCTATAATCCAAGATTTCTGCCACCATATGACGTCATAATATGCAAATTAGATGGAAAAATGTAATCCCTAAATAAACTTTGGGTCATCCTTAATATTTCTCTAATTTACAGAAAGTCTCTATCTTTTTTCACTTTTAAGATATAGCCTTGTGAAATTAAGATGTCAAAATCGAACTTTTATGGAAAAAACCTCTGGCGCCTAAAGGGTTAAGAAACCACATTTAGATCCAAATAACCTAGCAAATTACAGACCCATTTCGAATCTTCCATTTATGTCAAAAATATTAGAAAAAGTTGTGTCCAGTCAACTCGGCTCTTTCTTGCAAGAAAACGACATCTATGAAAAGTTTCAGTCTGGATTCAGGCCACATCATAGCACTGAAACTGCGCTTGTTAGAATCACAAATGATTTACTTTTAGCTTCGGACCAAGGCTGTATCTCAGTACTAGTTTTACTTGATCTTAGTGCAGCGTTCGATACTATAGATCACACAATACTCTTAGATCGACTACAAAATTACACTGGTGTTCAAGGACAAGCATTAAGCTGGTTCAGGTCATACTTATCTGACCGCTACCATTTCGTCTACTTAAATGGAGAAAAATCGATCATAACTTCGGCAAACTATGGAGTGCCGCAGGGATCTGTGTTAGGCCCTTTATTATTCTCAATATATATGCTGCCACTTGGTAATATTCTAAGGAAACATGGAATTAGTTTCCATTGTTATGCTGATGACACTCAAATATATATTTCATCACGGCCAGATGAATACGCTAAATTATCCAAATTGACAGATTGTGTTAAAGATATAAAAGATTGGATGACGCGTAATTTTCTTTTATTAAATCCAGACAAGACAGAGGTAATACTTATCGGTTGTAAAAACCGTCCACAAAACCTTTCACAGCACGACTTTAACGTAGTAGGATGCCCTGTTACTTTATCCGCTACAGTAAAAGACCTGGGTGTTACATTAGACTGCAACTTGTCTTTTGAAAAGCATATTTCATATGTTACAAAAACAGCCTTTTCCACCTTAGAAACATTGCTAAGCTACGTAACATGCTATCAGTCTCTGATGCAGAAAAGTTAGTTCATGCATTCATGACCGAGACTAGATTACTGTAATGCTTTATTAGCTGGTTGTCCTGCATCTTCAATAAACAAGCTACAGTTAGTCCAAAATGCAGCCGCTAGAGTTCTTACTAGATCAAGCAAATATGATCATATAACACCGATTTTATCATCACTTCATTGGTTACCTATAAAGTTCCGTATTAATTACAAGGTATTGCTTTTGACTTATAAAGCTCTAAATGGTTTAGCTCCAGTTTATTTAACGGATCTTCTATCGCCCTACAATCCATCGCGCTCTTTAAGATCATTAAATTCGAGGCTTCTGGTCATTCCTAGGATATCCAGATCCACCAAAGGAGGCAGAGCATTTTCACATTTAGCTCCGAAGCTCTGGAATAGCCTTCCAGATATTGTTCGTTGCCCAGACTCGCTCTCCCAGTTTAAAACTAGACTGAAGACGCATCTATTTAGCCAGGCATTCATATAATTTTTTTATCTTACAGTTACTGTAAATTCGGCCTCTAGTTCATAAACGCCAGAGGAGAACTGGCCCCCGACTGAGCCTGGGTTCTCCCAAGGTTTTTTTCTTCTCCATAGGGTCATCTGATGGTGTGTTAGTACACCTTTAGGTCACTGGATGGAGTTTTTCGGTTCCTTGCCACTGTTGCCTTTGGCTTGCTCAGTTGGGGATATTCAAATTAATTAACCAATCATACCATTGATCAGCTCTACCAAACTTGGATGTCTTTTTTTTCCAGTAATAAACAAACATTGTTAAGTTGTTTTGATTGATACTGTGAAGCAGCTTTGATACAATCTGTATTGTGAAAAGCGCTATATAAATATATTTGACTTGACTTGACTTGTGATCTAACCGACACCCGGTAGAAAGTAACATGATTAAGTTACAGCAATAAAGTCCAGCAAGATAAAGTTGTTTTATGCGAAACAATAGACCTTTATCTACAGATCAAGTATAATAATAGTAACATTGAATCATCTTGAAGAGAGTTTCATCGTTGACCGACCGCGACACGCTGTTTGATGCTGAATGGAGAATGACTGACAGCCGCAGCGGAGGGAAAAGTTTACGTGATCTTGAATTTAATGGCATAAATATTCATTTCTATCTCACATAATGGCTTCAGAACACTTATAATAGAGTGCACGAAAACTTTATGGAACTTAGAATGTTTTGTGCCTTTTGTGGGGCTTAAAAATAACACGCACAATATCGGATTTGGATCGGCCTCGTCTGATCGATACCCGATCCGGCAAAAATGGCAGTATCGGAGCCGATATCGATACTGAGTATCGGATCGGTGCATCCTTATATATTACGTCAGTGTGTTTATTTACAGTGGCTGATGGCATTTGACATAATAATGTGAAGCATTTCATGCAGTAACAGAAGCATCCCGTAGTGCGCCATGCTTTACATAAACTTGCACAACGACTGATTTCATTAACGTTAAACAGAAATTTTGCAATCAACTAGTCAAGTCTTTTTAGCAGTTCAATCAAGAAAAGTCCCCATCAATTTCCCTTTTTGTCAGATTGCAGGGCTATTTTTGAATGACATACAAAATCGAAAAGCGATTAAAATGCACCTCAAATAAATGTCTTGATGCAGAACAAGAAGAAATTCATTCTATTTGTCAGCTACGCATGTATCTTTCTTCATTCCTGTACTGATGTGATTAAGTGAAACAATATAACAATACATATTAATAAACAGCTATATTTACATGTATTTTTTTTTTCCTAAAAAGTTTAATGCTTGAAAAAATTGATTTTCAAATGAATGATGAAATTTGTGTTTTGAACAAATTCAGTCATACAGACAATATGAAAGATATCAGTGCAGTGTACTCACAGGTAGCTCAGGCACCTCTTGCGACTCGTTCATGGCTGTGAAAGATGACGTCTTCACTGTCCGCCCAAGTAAATCCACGCCGTCAGTCTCTGCAGTTGCTGCTGCTTCTGCTTTGGCCAAGGCCCTGCGTGAAAGACATAAGCCAACACAGTGAGACATCTTTATATATGCTCTCCACCTCACTGGGGTTGATCCTTGTCATTTGTCTGTGTTACCGGTCACGGTGCTGAGCATCATGGGAAAGTCAGGGGAAAAAGTGGGGCTTGCGGGGCCTAATCCCACTCTCACCCTCGAGGCAGGTGAGTTTGGCACTGGCACGTGAGGTGCCCCACAAAAGCACCAGATGTTTCCCCCGTACCCTCCCACTCTTCAGCGCACATGCCTGGATTAGATGTCCGCCTCTCCTTACATGTTTACTATCCTACATTTGGTGAAAACTAGGAAGCTTGTATTCTTTCCTGATTATATCAAAAAGGTATTAGGTGTTTCTGCGCAAGCTGTCACATCCAAAGGGTGGGCGAGGATAAGATCTAACCTAATTTTATTCACCTCGTGTCTTCTTTAAACTGCATTTATATAATTGGTATATGAAGCAGGAAAGGGAAAAAGCAGGTCAGATGCTCACTTACACTTGAGCCAATTTAGCAGACGCTTACCAAAGCGTCATTCATGTAAATATGGGACTACAATGTTTAGGAAAACACGTGAAGCCCTGAGCAATGCTTTTGCAACGTACAGCCCAATGTCCCAGGAACATGATGTGGAAATGGAAAAACAAGAGAACCAAAAATCTGAAACACTTTTTGAAATAAATGTAGAAATTTGGTCAACCATCTATAAAACTTTTTTGCGCCGGCGTCACAATTACATCACGGCGTTACCTAAAGGCAAAACAAAGGGATAACTGGAGGCAGCCAATACAAACCAGCACAGATTCAGCTATATACAGAGCTTAAAATGTCATCTTGTTGTGTGCAAGTGTACAGGCTCCAATTTAAAATTTCATCACATAATGTTTTATAAACTATTTTGATTATTTGTGAATCATCTATGATTGTATACATTGTTGTGATTGATTGTGACTAGACTTTTTGAAGAACCTGATAAGAAAGAATAATCAAATACATAAAGTTAAAAAAAGTGTTTTTGCTTTATCAGAAATTTTTATTTCTAGAGAATGTTCACATCAATAAAATTGCACTGTAATGTCACACTTTCCAATGTCGTCTTCTGGCCTTGGCGCTGACTAGGCAGAGCTTCGGATCGTTCCACACAAGTCGTGTACATGACCATTCAGCATTTTCACATTTTTAAAAAAAAATGTCATATGTTTGGAACGGCATAAGGGGGAATTGGATTCAATTAATTGACTCAAATTGTATTCAGTTTTTTTTTTCATGATTAAATGTTTTAATTATTGTTGTTATAATTAGTGCAAATAGAGAAAAGCTTATTAAAGGGGTCATGACATGTTTTTTTGTTTTGTTTTATTATGTTCCCTTATGTGCAATTATAGTATTACTATAGTTTTTTGTACAAAAAAAATAAAAAAATGTAGTGATTTATGACCTTTTCCCACCCTGTTTCTCCCCCTCTGATTCAAACAGTCTGTTTTGGAGGTGTTTCCCCTTTAAGATTTCAGTGTTAACGTTAATCATTTTGTATCACATGTAGGCTACACAATTCTCCGCCACGTGAAACTTCGGTCTTCCGATCTTTTACCATCGTGTCAATTCTCAATTGATTTTGATTCATATGCGCAAGGGAGAAAGAGAGAGGGAGAGCAAGACAGTTTGAAGGCGCGCGGCCGGGGCTCGCGCTCTCTCTCTTTCAGTAACATGCGGTCTGTCACACTCATCTACATTAGAGGATGGATACCCGACCCGAGCCCGACGGGACCCGTCGGTACCCGACGGGCCGGGCCGGGTTCGGACAGATATTTAGAAATTATGTTCGGGTTGGGCTCGGTCACATCAGCGCGATATGGCATTGAACATTTAAAATTTAAAACAGCTTATTATATTGGTAGCCAATGTGCCTGATGCTTTCATGTGATCCAAACGTTCGCTTTTGTGATTAAAATACATGTAAAATATTACCATAACATCTGTCTTCCTGTGTGCGGAAATTTGTTTATGTAGCCGTGACAACGAAACACGTGCATGAGCGCCTGCGTTAAGTGCGCTTGTTTCTCCGTGCGCGCTGATGCACTCATCCTGCTGACATTTCCGAATGTCTTCCAACAGTTGCTTAATAAAAGCAGGCTTTCCACACAAACGCACATGTGTCATTAGTATGAGAAAAAAAAATTGATTTTAACTGTCGGCCTCGGGTCAGGCTCGGACATAAATATCTTTATGCCTGTCGGGCTCGGGTCGGGTTCGGATACTGCTCTGTCGGACGCGGGCCGGGCTCGGACAAAAAAATTCGGCCCGATCCGCACTCTAATCTACATCACTCACCGAACAAATAAGGCTTTGGCGGGCTGCATATGCTGCAAATAAACTGCGTCCAACTGCTTTCCCTGACGTCTGGATCGTTCGGCAGCATTCAAACATGTTGTTTGTCCACAGCCAGGGACAGCACATCTGCGTGGCGTAAACAGACCCCCTCGCTGCACGTCAACGCATGCGATGATGTCAAATGAGGCGTAGTTGTCTTGCGCTGGAGGCGGTCATATGCAAACGACTGGTACGTCACTCCGTACCGTGACGTCACTTCGTACCGTGACGTCACTAAGTTCAAAAGATCTAGAACGAGCTGTATTTAGAGCTTGATTAAATGGTTCGTTTATAATGGGGAGGACGTCTTAAGCTATGAAACTTGCAGGAGGTTTTAATGGTACAAAGACCTCTTGAGTACCAAAAGATCCAGGCAAATTTGGTTTCTCATGTCATGACCCCTTTAATATCATTCTTCCTTAATTTCGTGAAAAGTATGAAGACGCTTATTTTTACAACATTTTACTCTATTATACTTGTATTAAGCATTTTTAATTTAATTGGCAATAATTACTCTTAGTCAGATACATTTTTTTCTATATAATTATCATTGAACAATGAATTGTTGTTGACGCGTTCACGTCACGAGAGCACAACACACATGCACATGTGTTCACGAGAGCACCATGACACATGCATGTGAAGAGCAGACGTGAACGCGCATTGGAGATTATTATTTTGTAAATAAAGTAGCAAATTATGTTTTTTGGTCCGCAAACAAAGCACTCGTCTCACTTCATAATTAAATAATCCAAGTGGTTTAACTTAAATTTTATGTATTATTACTACCATTCTTGGGCTTGAAAGTGGTAGTTGCATAGGCTCTCAATAGAGGGACAAAAAGCTCACAGATTTCATTAAAAATATCTTTGTTGTGAATTTTAAATGTTGGGTGAACTTAGTAAGTTCTCTACATACAAAAGCATCAGACATTAAAGGGTTAATTCACCCAAAAATGAAAATTAAGTCATTAATTACTCACCCCCATGCTGTACCAACCCCGTAAGACCTTTGTTCGTTTTCGGAACACAAATGAAGATATTTTTGATTAAATGTGACAGCTGGATCAGGAGTGACGAAGGTCTTACGGGGTTGGTACAGCATGGGGGTGAGTAATTAATGACTTAATTTTCATTTTTGGGTGAACTAACCCTTTAAACTTCAGCTTCAGGCTCCTAATTTTTAATACATCTGCAAGCAAAGTCAATGTTCACATAAACATTTACTTATGCATGCATAAAATGCAGATGCAGGAGTCCATTTAATTTAAAAGGTTTGCTATCTAACAATTAATTCAAGTAAATAATTAATTAATTTAACAAGTTAAATTATTACAAGCATAGAGTGGTGCAGGTATGACATCACATAGTATTCCTGGCTAGGGCTGGACAATAATTCAATATCAATATAGGCTATATCGCAATATAATATTTCTCAATAACGGTGATATGATTTTTAAACACATTTCCTATATTTCAATATACTACGTTTACATGCAACCAAATAATCCATTAGTAATCGGATTGACAGCTCAATCTGACTGAAAAGCCTTCATGTTAACACCTTAAAGGGATACTCCACCTAAAAATGAAAATTCTGTCATCATTTACTCACCCTCAAGTTTTTGCAACCCTGTATGAGTTTCTTTCTTCTGCTGAACACAAAGGAAGATATTTTGAAGAACGATTGGAACGATTTTGAAGAACTTTGGCACCATTGACTTCCATAGTATTTTTTTTTTCTACTATGGTGCCAAACAACTGTTTGGTTCCAATCGTTCTTCAAAATATCTTCCTTGGTGTTCAGCAGAAGAAACAAACTCATACAGGTTTGCAACAAATTGAGGGTGAGTAAATGACAGAATTTTCATTTTTGGGTGGAGTATCCCTTTAATCGATCCGATTGAGCTCGATCCGAATGAAATTTCCCGTCATTCTAAAATTCTCTTTTCACTCAGCGTCTGTAAAGTGCAGCAGGACAACGTCCCACCAGCCCTTGTTCTTTCATATTCTTATTCACAGACGACTGGTTTTGGGCGCGGGTAGGGGCATTTTTTACTGCATGATAAATTTAAGCAGCCAGGTACAACGGTTCATGACATGTTCATTGTCTTCAAATTATGACCAGAAAAAAAAAAAGGATAAATATTAAGTCTGCTGTTTAAAACAAATAAAGAACCAATGTAGGAGAATAGTGGTTATTATAAACAGCAGAAAACTCTGTATATTTGTACAGCGTGTGTGCGCATGTTTAAAAAATCAATTCCGATTTGAAGCTTGTGACATAAACGCACACATCAACCCGATCACATGTTTAACGTTCATGTAAACGCTACATTCAGATTCATCAATCGGAATGAATTCAATCCAGTTGAAACAAAAGTTGTGCATAAACTTATGTCCCTGCCCCAGCAACAAGTGTTTTTTTTTTTTTTTAAAGTTAAAGATATTAGATAATTAATAAGTTGAGAGTCTTGTATTTATTTGATGATGATTTTACATTTCTTGTTTGTATGAAGGCTAAATACAAATAAAAGGAGAACATTCCTTTATTTTTTACTGTTTTTATTTCTAAAATATGATATAGTTTCATAGGAGGAGGTTTCATAGACTTGGCAAATTCATTTTTCAAAAGTTTGTAGGTACAGACATCCGTAGTGTTCTGTTTTTCTGAGGCTTTTATATTGTTCATATCGATATCGGAATTATATAGCATCTAATGAAATTAAGAAACAAATCGTGATATAAATTTTGGCCATATCGTCCAGACCTAACCTGGACCCCTCGACAAATAAAACCCAATAGGATTTTCCCATACGCTTCTGGATTATCACTAAAAACAAGCTCTGTGATCAACAAAAGTTTATGATACTTGGGCGTTTTGTCTATTAAGATAATTATCACAGATGAACACAGCTTTTATGAATTTTGAAGCCTAAATGCAGTCGCCAGAAGTTAAAAGCTAAAGGCAGGCTATAAACGAACTAGGCTACACCACGGTCCCACAAATTCAATGTCGTCACCATCACTAAGCTTCTGACAACGCTTTCAGTTTTCATCTAAAAACATTTTCCCAGAACATTTGAGTCAGAATAGTTTGTTAGAGCACAATTATAACCATAACGATGCTGTAAAAGAGGACTGAGTTTATCTTTTTGGCCATTTACCTTTACTATTTCAGCCATTTAACCAAAACCCCATTTAAACAAACCCATTTATGACTTCGGGACGATGGAAACCGAAGTGCTAAATGCGTTTTGGCCAACAAAGTGATGTCCTGCACCACTCTATTTCAAAGGCATAATATGACTTAATTAAAATAGAAAGTAATTACACTACCTTTTGTGATCAGTAACATTTTTGTGTCATGTGTTATTTATTTGATCAAATAATTTTTTATATATTAAAAATGTAATATATATTTTTTAAAGTAATATATTCCTGTGATTAATTATTCCTACATTTTCAGCAGGCATTACTCCAGTCTTCATAGTCACATGATCCTTCAGAAATCATTGTAATATGCTCATTTTCTGCTCAAGAAACATTTCTTATTATTGTCAATGTTGAAAACAGTTGTGCTGCTTAATATTTTTGTGAAAACCATGATGCATTTTTGTTAGGATTATTTGATGAATAAAACCATTTATTTGAAATAGATTTTTTTGTAACATTATAAATGGTTTTAAGGTTTATTTTCCTTTTCTTATTACAAAAGTAAAACTTAAAAGAAAATCTTACTGACCTAAAATATAAAATACAAATGCAATGTTATAACTTCCCCTGCATTTAGAAATTATGACAAAAAGCAATTAGTATTTTTGAATCTTGTTTTTATGTAGGCCCATTAAGGCTATACATAGTTTTAGTTTGAAAAACACCCATATCAGATATAAATATATAGGCTAGATCAGCTCAGCTAGAATCATTAGACTGCAGGAGCTGGTGGATCCGTACTAGGCATAACAGTGTGCTGACAGTACACAGTAACGTTACAGCATAAACCTATCAAACAAAACACAATAGCAGGAGGATCACAATGGCAGGAGGCTTAGCTAAGTAATGTAAGTTTAAAGACATCCTCAACCTACACTAAACACACAGGACTGACTCAAGGATGGCTGATCAGTGAAGGTGAGGATCTCACATCTTACTCTAGTATTTCGTTACAAAAACAACGCTTTGCTCCCATGACGCCGAAAAGTGCTGCCTATGTAGGAAGATCAAAAGGATTTGAGACACACAGCCAGTGTTTCTCTCCAAAACTGTGGCTATTTCACCGGAGATGTCCACATACCACACACGTTAACTGTGGCCATGTTCGGAAACACGCATAACGTTATCACTGCTGGCGCACATACTACAGGAGGAGAAACATAAACTGTTTTCCAGTGGTCGCTGTGTTCATGTAACGTTAGCGTTTAGCACAGTTTGAGCAGTTAGCCAACGTGTGTTATTTAGCTCGCGGCTCACTGACCTTACCATTTCACACTAAACCGCTCATTAAAGCACTCAAATTCACAGTGCATGACACACAAATGGGAAATAAACTCTTACCATCTCACCAAGTGCTACTTTCGAGGAAACTTTATGTTTCCTTGAACTGAAATTCCCTCGGTGGGGCGCCGTGTGTTGTTAGGGACAACTATTTGGCAGGAAGTCGCTACAATTCCCGACGCGCATGCGCAGAAACGACAAGCGCTCCTTAGTTCGAATCACAAAACGGTAAACCCCCTTTCTTTTACTGTCTATGGTAAACCCTTGCAAAAATGGAGTAGGGGGAGGCTGCGGAAAAATGTGATTACTGCTGAGTGCGAGATATATCCCCCTGGATATATCCAGCTGCAGACCCGCAGCACCACCAGTTTCAGAACCCCAGCGCCAGAACCGGAAGTGAGGGAGGGGCGGAATTACCGGTATTGACAATGACACAAGCATGGTTATTTTTGCAAGTATTTAAAAATATTTAAAATTGTTGCATCTTTTAAATAATATTTAGGGTATGTTTTTATTACACAGTGAGTCTATAGGAATACCAGAGTTACATTTCACTGCTCGTTGTATGAACTATAACTGGTATGTGACACATTTTTTTTATTAACCAATCAAAATCAGGCGTTACAAATTCATAATGACAATACGTACCTTCAATATCAAAACAATTTAAACAAATATTTCATAAACATAATAAATAAATAGAGCATAAGAAAAACAACACAGAGGTCTAATCAGTTATCAAAATGTGTATAAGTTTGAAAACCTCCAAGGCTTGTCTTTTTTTTATATCTTTCAAAGCTTTCTTATACAGAGTTAGCTCCTTCAAAAAAACCAAAAACAAAGGTCTTACCTTCATAAATCTACATTTATGTATAAACTGCTTAGCTAAAATAATTAAACTATTATACATCAAGTCTCTTTTTTTATCCTTCAATATAACCCCAATTCTAATCTCACAAAACTTTAACACTGGTGCTTGAGAGTCCTTTTCAAATATCCACTTTTGGACCGAACCCCAAAAAGGATTTTATATAATTACATGGTATGTGACAAATAAAGAGCAAGACAGCGCTCGTGTTGTTTGAAGACGTGAGAGTGCGCGCGCGGCCGGGGCTCTCTCTCTCTCTCTGCTCGTTAAGCGCCCTGTCCTGTCATGCGCAGCAGTCATTCTATTCTACATCACTCACCGATCAAAATAGTCTTTGGCGGGACACAAATTTGCTTTGGCGGCCGCCAAAAAGCGGACGATCTGACGGGTTTTTGAAGATTAAATACAACCTGAAACTAAAAAACAGACCCGACCTCTATTTGAGACCGGATTTATTTACCCAAACCTGCAGCCACACCATAGACAGTAAAAGAAATGGACACAGCGACCCCATTGATTTCAACGGAGAAGACTTGAAGCCCGATTATTGCACTTCCTGTCTGATGTCTGAGCGACTGCGCAGGCTCAAACTGAGCGTGACGACAGTCTGATTGTTGAAAATCTTCTAGTAGCTGTGCCAAGACAAATCTGAATCACCTAATTCCTCAAAAACGTTGTTGAAATATTTTGTCCCGTTGCTTTTATGGACTGTCTATTTATGGGCTTCTACCTTGACTTTGTGCCTTCATGTCCCCCCGATTGCCTCATAGACAGTAAAAGATTGCCGCGAGCTTCTCCTCCCATAGACAGTAAAAGAAATGGACAGAGCGATCTCATTGGAACTCAGTTGAGACAGTTGAAGCCCACTTTTAGCGATTTTTGAGCACTTCCGTTCCTGACGCGCAGACTCAGACCGACTCAAACTAAGCTTGATGACGTGAGCAACCTGTCTGACAGACGTTAATCTTCTAGTAGCTGTGCGTGAAAATTGCCAACGTTAATCTTGCAGAGACGGGGAACTTGAGCAAAGAGTTCTTTGGCGTGAGTGAGCAGGAGTAAGTATTCCGTTGCTTTCATGGACTCATTATCTATGGGCTTCTCCCTTGACGGGACGTCCCCCCGATTGCCTGCGAGCTTCTCCTCCTGTCTGTACGGTAATTTCTGTACAGCGCGACAGAGAGTCGAGTGGTTATGACGCAATCGTTAGCCTATTTTTACAAAATCTGTTTCTACGGGGCCATAATGTAACATAGAAGGTAATGGAGCCCTTTATACATTGTCGTGTTTCTTTAGAAATAAATAATGGACAAATGGAGTCTTTAAACGCCTCAGATGTAAAGTTATTCGCTGTCAAAGTGACGCCAAAATGAATGGGAGTCAATGGAAATGCTAACGCAAGTGAAGTTCTGCTACAAGATGGCGGCACCCGGCCGACTTCAACTTCCGGTCGATGGATTACCCCCTTGTCTCCTCCTGTCTATACGGTAATGTCTCTATTGTGCGACAGAAAGTCCCGTGGTTATGACGCAATCTTTAGCCTATTTTTACAAAAACGGCTTCTACTGGGTCGTAACGTAAGATACAAAGTAATGGAGCATTTTATACCCTGTCGTGTTTCTTTATAAATAAATAATCGACAAATTAAGCCTTTGGACGCCTCAGATGTAAAGTTATTCGCTGTCAAAGTGACGCCAAAATGAATGGGAGTCAATGGGATGCTAACAGCAGGTGAAGTTCTGCTACAATGGCGGCTCCCGCGAGGCTTTAACTTCCGGCTGATGGATTACCCCCTTGAGCCACACCATAGACATATACACTAGACGTCACCTTGGGGTTCTAAGGCTGCGTCAAAACCGCCGCCATCTTGGAACAGGTGTCATGTCATAGGAAGTAGACAGTGGCGATTTCTTTAAGACTGCAAGGGAAGCTCAGCTTCCCCTATAATGTCAAAAAATTAATGGTAAAATGTGTACTATTGTGTCAACATTTTATTGACTAAAAATGCGTTACGTTCATCTCGAAGATATAGCAGGTCGGCTGACTCGATCTAACCGTAGCGTCACAGTGCATTTCCCTATGGCATTTCCCCGTTGAAGCTCAGCGTCCACTGACTTCAAACGAGCTGCTTTGAACAGTTTTTCAGTGCTTCGAAACTAGACGGTCATTGGATAAATGCTGCGATTATGTCCCGCCCACGGACGCTCAGCGTCTCTGGGGTTTATAGGTAAGTGGGCTGGCCTGGAGTCCGGGCGTCTGCGTGCTGATTGGAGGACTGCATCTCCTTTTGATTGACAGCGATGTCGCACAATAAGAAGTCACTGTGCTCGAAGCTATTCGAGATTTCGAGCTCAGTCTCATCGCGGATTTTAAAACGTACTCGAAAGACCAACTCCTGTAACATTTTTTGTTATTTGCAATTTTCATCATACATTTCACAGTTTAACCTAATTCCCACATTTCCTCCGTCGATGTCAGGTGCCACTGCCTTGTTACATGTGCGGACGTGGTGTTTGAATCACGGCACATCTGTCTAGTTTGGTTTCGGTTTTGTGTCGGGATTCGGTCATGCATGCTCTGCGTGTTTGGTTTCTGTTGTGAATGCACAGGATGAGCTTATGCACTCGTTCTCGTGCATAACGTTCTGTTTTGTCATGTTCGCGTGAGGTTTCGTGTTCGCTCTGTTCAGTGTGTTGTTTTTTTGTGTAGCACGCGGTTCGCGTTTACATCGGTGGTGCTTTCATGTCATGTTTTGTCTTGTGCTTTGTAGCACACAGCTTGTGTTTTACACTAGCTGTGTGCTTTCATGTTGTCATGTTCTGTGTGAACACGTGGCTTATGAGTGTTCTTCTCATTGTTCTTCAAGTCTCATTTTGTGTGAGCACAATTGCTTGTAATTTGTTTTACTGGCCATGTGTTTGTTTTTGTCATGTTTGGTGAGAGCACATGGCTTGTCATGCGTTTTCCTTGTGCCATGTGCTCTCCTGGCAACATGACATCATGACTTTTGCGTAAACACGCCACTTTCAAGTCAAGTGGCGTGTTATCTATACGCATTTTGAGCTATTCGCGTGTATGCGTGTATGTCTACGCCATTAATGTCCAAGTGATTCCGCGTATATGTACACGCCATTAAATGTCCGAGCGAAACAAAGCAAAATGTAGATCTACATCTGGGGAGCGATATTTTTTTCCTAGGATGGTAGGGGAAGACTCATAAATGGTATTAACCCCAGTGACGGGTAGGTTTAGGGACGGGGTTGGGGTAGGTCATATATTTATATATACAGTAATAACGTTAAGTCAACTGCGTTCATAAACACGCTGAAAAGCGATTATGCGTGTTGATAGCACGCCAAAAATGGAAATACGAATTGGCGTGTCATACACACGCAAGTTTATGAGATCAGTCTGCGAGCGACTCCCATCTTGTTTCCTGATTATTAGTTATTTTGCCCCACCTGTCCTCCCTCATTACCTGCCTTTTTGCTCCCTATTTATTCTCCTTGTCCTGTGCTGGTTCGTAGTTTTTGTTTGTATTTTTTATTTTATTATTAAAATAAAGCCCATCAACTCAGTCGCTTAAAAAAAAAAAAGAGCTTCCCCTCTTTGAAAGACCAGCAGCCGCCACTGCTAGGTAACGCTGCTATCTCTGCCTTTACTTCTAATTAATTGATGGTGGCGGACTTTTGTGCTGTGTATGATGTTCACACCATAGACAGTAAAAGAAATGGACACAGCGACCCCGTTGATTTCAACGGAGAGAGTTGAAGCCCAACATGGGCACTCACTTCCTGATAGCCAAGCGTTCTGCGCAGGCTCAAACTGAGCTTGATGACGTAGATGTCACGTGAGCAACCTGACTGACAGTTGTAAATCTTCTAGTAGCTGAATGATGATCAGAAGTTTCCAAGGTCGAAGTATCACGGCTCTCCAGAAATAAGGGCTTTGACTAGCAGGCGCAAGCAAGCTAATCTCGAACGGTCAATGACGCATCAGAGTAAAGAGTAAACTCACATTGATGTGTGTGTGTGTGTGTGCGTGTGTGTGTTTTGGAAATCAAATCGTTTAGTATTGTAAAAACATAATATAATGTTTATTAATATATTACAATACTATTAATAATGATAATAATTAATTTAATATAACATATTACGCTATATAATTACAATATGACATGATAAAAGTGGCTAAAATCGACTTTAAAATAGCCTACTTTAGGATTGTAATCGTTTGAGTAGCCTATCTGCAGTTCTACTCTAGTAGCCTAATTTTAGTTAGTTAGTTTAGTTTATTTTGAACATGTTTATGTATATATCCATTAGATTTAAATATTTGGCTAGTACACACACACACACATAATACAATCAAAAATAACAGATAAATAAATGCATGTAGGCTACAGCACAATCTTCCAAAATTATTAAAAATGATTCAAATATAGGCACATATGCAAATAATTTTTTTCCTTCTTTTTCGTTTCCTTCTACATCAAACAGAATAATCACCCATCCAAAAAATACTTCTTAGTATGAGCCCAGGAACCATACTATAAAATACTGTCCCCTCGAGTCATTTTCGTAGCCATTCAATATTACATGACCATATAATATTCCAATATATAAAGAATTGTGAGCTAGGTGTTAAATCATGTAGTTTTGCCCAGAGGTGGGCTGTCAGGGCCATCAGGGCCTTCTCTGCTGGCCCTGTCAAAATATAATATACTATAATATACTATAATATAATATAATATAATATAATATAATATAATATAATATAATATAATATAATATAATATAATATCATATAATATCATATAAAATTAATATATAAAATATATATTTTTTAATTTTTACGATTATATTTCCTGAAAGAATATGGTTATTTTGTTGAGGCTGAGCTGGATTTTCCATATGGTCATCTAAGCGCATCACAGCTCCGTGGACCAGCACTAGTATAATAGACCTTATGTAGCCCCGCCCCTTTTCAGCGCTGCGCTCGTTGTCTTTTGACTTCCGGTCTGTATTTTCACAGCGATCTTGCATAATGAACTGCTCGTAAATAAGTTCCCGGTCGACATTTGTTAAGACATCTGCTTTACAATGCTTATGATAAACATTACAATGCTCATGATCACTTTTGTTAACTCTACAATAAGTAAATCCACTTCACCAGCTAATTACTCCTGGACCGCGATGCCATAGAAATATACAGAGCGAAAGTTCAAAGACAATATTCTAAAGATGACGGCGCCCACGTTTCTCTGGTGCATAAGGTCTATAGCTAGCCTTCCCTTGAAGCTCGCGTTCCCATTTGATCTTAACTTTGACTGACGTGTATCATTAGCCAATCAAAATTTGATGCGCAGTGACAGAACGCCCCAGGGGGGCAGCTATGTGTATCGGCGCTAGCCCCCGCTGATGTCATCAGCCGTTTGAAAATTCGGCGGGTTGTGAGCAATGTCAGTAAATGTCAGCTTTATACCCTCACATCACTGTTGCCAACTATTTTCAAAGGAAAGTAGCTAAGGCCTTCCCTAAAAGTCGCTAAATGTCGCTAGATGACGTCATACGCCAATTAGCATATTAATGAAGTCATTGCGTCGTACTTGCATTCTGTCAGCCTAGTGCGTTTTCTCTCTAAATGAATGCTCTATTTAATATAACATAGCCGAATGTCAAATAAAGCTGTTTTCATTTCCTATTTTTTTTGTTGTCAGACAATAGAACGAGTAGCTATAATAGCTATAATATAGTGAATGATTACATTTTTATAGGTCTATGTGGAACATTATCTGAATTGAGAGAGTTAGGGAACCAGATGAACTACGCTCTGTGATAGTGAGTGTTACAAGTAATAACAAGCACAAGAAAAGAAATAAAATGAAAATGGTCAAACTAAATTCTTTAAATATAAAACAAAAGAAAAGCAGATAAGTGATAAGTCCGTGGAAAAACACTGCGCATTCGCGTCTGTCAGCAGCCGTGCGCTCCTCTCAGCCATTCACTGCAGCTAGAGAGTGACGACAGGGAGAAAGCAAGACCTCGCGCTCGCAGGACAGTACTGGCAACATTTAGAGGTTACTGAGGTTTGTCCAAAAAGTCGCTAAAATTGTCGCTAGTCGCTTTTTAAAAAAAATGTCGCTAAAGGGGTCTGAAAAGTCGCTAAAAATAGCGACAAAGGCGCTAAGTTGGCAACACTGCCTCACATGCTTGATTAGGACCATTCCAGTGTCCACCGCATCAGTTAAAGGCACATTGTGGAACTTTTGGCCACTAGTGGCGCTCGACCTGTAATTTTCCCCTAGAGGCCACAAGCGCCGCAGCACTGTCGCAAAAGTCAACAAACAGTTAACTGGTCAGCCTCCCGTGTCTTTAGATTATGTGTGTGCAGACAGTAGTTGACTTGTTGGTTGAAGAAAGATAATCGATTCACTATTGAACAAAATAATTATATAAATATAAGATTAATTATATAAATTATATAAAGAAAATAAATTGAACAAAAGTACGTTACACAGAAAACAATGTGTGATCAGGTAAGTCGCATAGACAAGGGTTGCCCAATTCTGCTCCTGCCGGTCGTCTGTCCTGCACAGTTCATCTCCAACCCTAATCACACACACCTGAAGCAAACAATTAACGTCTTCAGGATCTATTTAAAATTAAAGTCAGGTGTGTTTGATCAGGGTTGGAGATGAAATCGCGTAGTCGAGAAATCGTGTAACAAAACTGATGTAACTCACAACATACTGCTGTTATTTGTAGGCTTCAGTTTGTTTGTCCTTTTACGTAGTGATGGGCAGATCGAGGCTTCGTGAAGCAATGAAACAGTCGAAGCAAATGTGCCATTTTGTTTCGAGGCTTCGAATCAATCCGAAACCCGTCTCCACGGTGACACCTGTGGTCACTTGCAGGTGTTGATCTGAAACAACCTTTACAAAGAGCTAATAAAAAAATGTGTTGGTTTTTTTTTTTATTATTGTATTTTTGAAATATATGTATCTATCTATTAATATATATATATATATATATATATTTCTATCAATGCATCTATTAATGTGTCACTATATGTACTCTCTGTGTCTCTAAGTCAATGTGTAAATGTAAATTAAATCCTAAATATAACTAAACAAAACGCACTATAAATGTCACTATATCACCAAAAATCCGCTATCTCAAAACCAAACTCCTCTCACAAAAACCCACGATATGAAAATGCGTTGACAAAACTTTTATACTGTGTGATTGTGTGATTTGTTCCCGAACCGACCAATCAATGAAACCCTGATTCGGCGGAGCACTCCACCTGATGAAACACTTAGGCCCTGTCCCAATATCCGCACTTCTGCCCTTGTGCCCCTCAAATGCGCGTTCTCGCTAAGGGGTGCAAGGCCGTAGGGTGTCCCGATCCTCTAATGTGTTCTCCAGGGGTGATCGTAAGGGCACTTAATGCGCCCTTTTCGCAAGTGTGCATCAGACCTCACTTTGCTGTGGGCTATTACCCAGAATGCTTGTAGTGTCGTGACGTTTCGAACAGCTAACCAATGGTGGTGCAAAACGGTTGCTATGGTGCTGTTAGGACACCGGGAGAAAAAAGAAGCGGCAAGAGGACAAGAAGACACAAATGGAGAAGAAATTTATTTTTAAGTGTAAGGGAAAATAGTTTTTTTCATCAGAATATGGGCGATAAATAACATAATACACGATGATACACTATGATACAATTATTTCACTTTCTTTTGTCAGGGTCCGACGAGCAAACTTTTAATTTTATAAAGTTCAGGGCAGAGAATGAGCGGCTATTCACTAGGCACAGGAATGCCTCTAGCCATGGATATGAGTAAGTTAACATGGCCATAACATGAGCAGACACGTTTGTAATTTGAAAGTAAGGACTTCATTGCAAAGTGATCTAATGGATGAATGTGTGTCTTTTCAGGGAAATTATCAAAATCATGGGGCTGGAGGGGAAAGTGTCTCAGCAGCAGTGTAAAAAGAAGTGGGAAAATTTAAAAAAAAAGTACAAGGTAACGTTAACTGCACCTTCACATGTTTTGTAATGCTTATATTGTATTGGTAATAGTTTTTGATGACTATCTAGAATGTAAACCCATGTAAATAATGTTAATTTACCCCTTCATAACTATTACAATTTACAAAGGACTTAACACTGCCAAAAACTGGGTCAGGGACAGATGCAGGAGAGGTCACTGCTGCCTCATGGATTTTCTATGCAGCCATGCATGAAGCCATTGGCCAGAGACCCTCAGTCAGACCAGTCCATCTGTTCTCATCTGGACACAGTAGTGTAGAGAGAGCCCAGACACCTGTCAGTGAGGTTGAGGTTGAAGCAATTTCTCCAGTAGGCTTCTCCACAGATAGAGAGACAACAGACCTCCAAGCAGAAAACTCCACAGACCCCCAGAGTGATCAACCAGGTACATCAACTGATGTCAGACCAGGAGAGAGAAAGAGGAAGAGTGATAGTATAGATTTTCTTAAAGACTTCTGTGAGCGGCAAGAGAAAACACAGAAGGAAGAAAATTAAAGGGATAATGCTTGGCTCCAAAAGTCTCAGCAGCAAATGGACAGGATGTTAGATATATTTGGAAAGCTGGTTGACCACATGACAGAGAAGTAATAACTTCCTACTTCGAGTTCTGATTGTTGTTTGCTGTTCCTGTATAAGTGCTCACTGTGTTAACACCATTGAGTGATGTAATGTATATTTTATGTTTCAGCGAACTTTGGCTGTATTTCTTGGTTTGGACAAGACAATTGGTATATATGCAATTTATTATTATAATTATTAATACATTAATTAAATGGTACATTTGTTTTGTCTTTGTTTCATCATCTTTATCAACTGTTCACAACTGATAAGTAAAAATTAAATGTTAACATGAATGACAGCAAATAAAATTGTTTACACAAAGAAGATTTTTTTTTTACTTTATTTAATCATGTATTAGTGTACATTGGAAAAAAATTGCTGCCAATTTATGTTTATCAGTAAAAGTCTGGTATGTGTCTCAAATGAAGAGAAACATTTATAATTTAGAAAAATCACTTTTTTACTGAAACAAAGTACTTCAAGACAAGTTTATAAAAAATTAATGAGCTGACATTGCAGAACAATACCAGCAGGTACAAGTGTTGGCTTATAACCACAGAAGTATAAACATTTTCAGGACAGATAAATGTGGTACTTGCAGTTGAAAAGTAATTGACAACATTTTTAATTTTACAAAAATATATACACAGAACTGTAAGTAAACAATTTCACGCAAAATAGGTAGGTACATGTTGATGTGCAATGTCAGAGACCAATGTAATAATTAGGGTGTTAACTTTCTACATCTGTGACAACAATGTGTGTGTTGAGGTATGAGGTACTTTAAATTAAGTTATGTAGTCATGTTCCAAAAGGTGCCCTTGAACATTAAGGGGTGCTGATACATGTGCAGCGAGTCTCGCCCGGAGCTGGTTGCCACTTCTCTCCTGTCCAGAATCTGCTGTTGGTGGTTGTGGTGGGTCATCATCAGCTGGCTCTGGTTCCAGGACATCACCATGGGTAAGACATACATTGTGTAAAAATGCACAGGCAGTGACCACCTCTGTGCAGAAGCCAACCTTTACTTCTAAGGCTTTGAAGAGTGTTGCCCTCCAGCGTGCCTTCATCATACCAAAGGCTCGTTCAATAATTGAACGCGCACGTGAATGGCTTTGATTGAAGCGTTCCTCGACCCTTCCTTGAAGTGGCAGTTTGTAGGGTGTGATGATGGTTATGGGGGACTGTATGCAGGGATATCCCCCATCACCAAGAAGAATAAAGCCAGGTGGTGGGTACTCAGCATTGACATACAGTGGGCTGTTTTTTAGAACACGGGTATCATGTACAGAGCCAGGAAAACCAACAAAGATGTTAAGGAAACGTCCCTCAGAGTCACAGATGGCTTGCATTTGGATAGAATAGAATTGTTTGTAATTAAAATAGTCTCTTTGTTATGATTTGGAGGCTTGATCCGAATATGGCATCCATCTATTGCCCCTACAGCCTTGTCAAATGCTGTATGCCGAGCAAGGCGTCCAAATCGCAGGCCAACTTCTTCAAGTTCATCATGACGTGGATAGAAAATCACTTTACCTGCAATGTCCATAATTTTCTGAGCAATTCTGTGGACCACACGGAACACTGTGGATTTTGGCACAGAGAACGCCCGGGCAGTGACTCTATAAGACAGTCCATGGGCAATCCAGTACACAAATATTAGGACTTCCAAATAAGATCCCCAGCCGTGGTCTTGGTGCCTGTGCAGAATATCCATCAAGCCATCCATTGATTTTCTTGAAAGGCGGTAGTCGGGTCGAAGGTCTCTCTCAACATCGAAATACACCAGAAGGACAGGCATGGAATGGTTCAGCCTGGCATACCTGATCAGTCTGTCAAACTTAAAAAGGCAAAAAAAAGTAAATAAATTTGAATGACAGATTTAGGAAAACAGATCACAACATGAAAAAGTATTTATTCATTTTATAATTGAATTTATTAGAGGAGTTGATCCATTTTCATTGTAATTTTGGACACTCATTTGTGGTGGTGGTGGTGATGTAAACTATACTGAATAATACTGAGAGCTGTTCTTGATATCCACACTCACTCACCAAATTGACAAAATATTAGGAACAGCTCTCAGTATAATGCAGTATAGTTTGCATTACTTCATAGTTTAGGTTATATCACAATTTATCTTAGCCAAAAACGGTTTTAATATGAATAATATTAACAGAAAGGTTGTAAAAGTAAAAAAAAAAAAATTCATTCAAAGGATTGTATCATGTTACAGCTATTATTAGCAGCACACACATTAGCCAAATGAACGGTACATTGAAATGTAAAATAAAATTAATTTACCTGTTGGTCGGGCATCGGCATGCATGTTTGGATCCGGCGTAAAAGCCGCCTTCTCCTGCGGTTCCTAATAATTCGTCTGATAAGAAACTGGTGGTGAGTTGTTATCAACTTTAGCAGGCAAACTGCAAATATCGCAACTGCGGCCAGCGCCATGTTAACTCGGATGTTAACTCATGATCACAACGGAAGTGACGTAGACAGTGACGTGGGTAAAACTGTCCCAATTCTGCTCTTCAAAGCTTTCGGGCCCTTGCGCACTTACTCCGCTAAGTGCACTTTCAACAAGTGTCCACTTCCAGGAAGGCCTTAGGGCTCAAGTGAGAATTGGGACTGGGCCTTAGACGCTTCATTTAGCCGTTGTCACGTGACGTGGGTGTTTTGAATCATCTTTGCTTCGGGATCTCGCAAAGCTTCGGAACGTCTGTTTCGCGCCAGCCATCCTTACTTTTACACACATACAAATATGAGCTGAATGCAAAAAAATAACGGCAGTATGTTGTGACTTATCACTTATAGCATCCTACTAGATACCAGATTGATAATTCGCTACTCTACTAGCATTTCTTGATACATGAAGTTAAATGGAGGACAAGATAGATTCCCTAACATGGCCAGACAGACAACAAATTCGAAAAAATAGAGATATTGTGCAAGAGATATATATTAAACTTACTAAGTTGGTCCAAAAGCATGACGGCCTGGTCAGCATCGGTCGGGCACCCCTCCTCCTCCTTTAGCCAGTGAGCGAACGCTGGACCAATGTGATCCTCGTCCTGGCTTTTAGTTTATCACTCTCCCTTTTTTTTTTTTTTGTGTCCTCTTACAAAATATTTGCCTTCTTCCGAGTAACTGTTGGTTCAGCCATGACGACAACATGCAGACGGCAATCAAATGCGAGTTGAGCTCTCACGTTAGAATTTGGGGAAGTGACGTATGCCGTAAACCGGTCGAATTTTGTAGTTATTTTTGTGCTCGGGTTCCTACCCGCAACCCGAAGTTACATAGAGCTAGTAAAAGCGATACAGACACCTTCAGGCTACGGCAGACGTGTCATTCAACCTATTGTAAGTCGATGTACCATCTCAATGGGTTTTGGATATATATTATAAAGGTTGAAAAGTTCCACTGTGTGCCTTTAAAGGGTTAGTTCACCCAAAAACGAAAATTCTGTCAGTAATTACTCACCCTCATGTTGTTCCAACCCCGTAAGACCTTCGTTCATCTTCGGAACACGAATTAAGATATTTTTGATTAAATCTGAGAGCTGGATCACTCCTCCATACTAGTCCATAGGCTTCTTCAGGGATTGAACTTGCAGCTGTTACACCAGATTCTGTGACCGTCATAGTCTGTGACCGTAGTGGGCGCGGTTGTCACTGTGCTGCGTGATCTACGCAAACAGCGTAACTTCTGACTATAAGCCAAAGGTAAGGTATTTACGAAACGTTTGTTTAGAAATGATGGTTATTTACACAATAAATGATTATTTGCTTGCCCAGATTGAGCTCAATGTGTTTTTCTTTTTTTCAGAGTAGCCGACTACGTGTGTTTCCGTGTTCATTAATGTTTATGTTCTCACGCGAGAAGAGAACGGCCCTGACGTCTGTGCACGTTTAGGAAAAGTTTTTTTCTCAGTGTGTTTTGCTATTCAGAATAATATATGTTATATTGGATATTATTTATTAGGATATATATTTAATTTGTGGAACCAGTAGTCAATGAAAGACATGTATGGCACAAAAAGATTATTTTTGTGTAAATTATTGTATTAATGCACAGAATAATACTACAAAAAAAATCACTCAAAATTGCTGTAACAAGTTGTAAAGGTCACCGAATTGTATGTCGCAGACATACAGTAGGGTCACCAAATATGATAAGGCTATTTTAATGGTCACCGAATTCTGTTACCCTCCTCTATTTCACTCATAATGAATGTGACACACTCCAAATTCACTCTGATGATGTGTGAACTCTTCAGCTTCTTACAGTAGAAATCATTTTGGGCTGACATGAACAGAAGCAGACATACAGTAGGGTCACCAAATATGGTAAGGCTATTTTAATGGTCACCGAATTCTGTTACCCTCCTCTATTTCACTCACAATGAATGTGACACACTCCAAATTCACTCTGATGATGTGTGAACTGCTGAACTCTTCAGCTTCTTACAGTAGAAATCATTTTGGGCTGACATGAACAGAAGCATACATACAGTAGGGTCACCAAATATGGTAAGGCTATTTTAATGGTCACCGCATTCTGTTACCCTCCTCTATTTCACTCATAATAATTGTGACACACTCCAAATTCACTCTGAGGATGTGTGAACTCTTCAGCTTCTTACAGTAGAAATAATTTTGGGCTGACATGAACAGAAGCAGACATACAGTAGGGTCACCAAATATGATAAGGCTATTTTAATGGTCACCGAATTCTGTTACCCTCCTCTATTTCACTCATAATGAATGTGACACACTCCAAATTCACTCTGATGATGTGTGAACTCTTCAGCTTCTTACAGTAGAAAT
Organism: Tiaroga cobitis; assembly: GCA_030578255.1. NCBI lineage: Eukaryota > Metazoa > Chordata > Actinopteri > Cypriniformes > Leuciscidae > Tiaroga > Tiaroga cobitis. The sequence goes on from CM060609.1 coordinate 15,885,066, forward strand.
CATTTTGGGCTGACATGAACAGAAGCAGACATACAGTAGGGTCACCAAATATGATAAGGCTATTTTAAAGGTCACCGAATTCTGTTACCCTCCTCTATTTCACCCATAATTAATGTGATGTTATTTTTTTGCAACTTATTTTTTCTTTTGGACAGGAAGTGTTTTATAATGAAATGTTTTAATAATTAAAATATTTTAAAACATTAGAAACATTGATTTCAAACAGTAAACCAACGGGCACAGACATCACACTGGATCTGTATGTAACCCTGATGTATGCATTTGTCATTTTTCTATATTTACTGAGGGTGAAAGGATGATAAAATGTTTATTTTATTTTTTTTGTAATTTGAAATGTTTAATGTTTAATATGTATTGTTTTTTTTTCATTTCTATATTAGAGTTTGGTTGTGGGGTACATGCGGAAAACGTGTCTAACATCATTTTGGGTTGTGAATTGATGTGGATTGGTCGATTAAGAGACTGACAAGTTGGTGAGCCAATGAGAAGGGGGGAGAGATAAAACGAGAAAAGTTCGAGGGAGAACAGACAGGATGGGAGTGATGCTGGGAGTGTATGAAAAACGCGAATCTTTCTTGTAATGAGAAGTACTGCTCGTATTTCTTCGCTAAGGAAGTGGGTCGTCATGACATCGGACTGTTTCATCAAGTTGGCAGACGCTGTATGTTTGGCTCGGCCAGAGTTGAACGCTGTGCATGTGAATGTTCTCTGGACTGAAACTGTTGTTGTTATCTGCTTAAAGGGATAGTTCGGCCAAAAATGATATTTAATCCATGCATTACTCACCCTCAAGCCGTTCGAGATGCATATGTCAATCTTGTTTCAGACGAACACATTTTCAGTTATTTTAGAAAATGTCTTAGACCCTTCAGTGGATATAATGTGAAGCAATGGGGTCCACCTCCTTCAAGTCCCAAAATGTGCATACATCCTTCACAAAAGTAATCCATCCCGCTCCAGGGGGATAAACGAAGGCCTTCTGAGGGTAATCCGTGCGGTTTTGTCGTAAAAATATACATATTTAAAACTTTATAAATGAAAATATCTGACTTCCGGCAACGATCGACGCGCGTGCGTTCACGCGCTTTCGTGTTTTGTTTTGCTCTGCTCTTTGGCTGCGCTGGCGCGTTCGTTCTACGTCACAACAGTTCCCTTACCTCGTACGCCGACTTCCATCACCCGTGAACGCGCGTCGATCGTTGCCGGAAGTCAGATATTTTCATTTATAAAGTTTTAAATATGTATATTTTTACGACAAAACCGCACGGATTACCCTCAGAAGGCGTTCGTTTATCCCCCTGGAGCCGGATGGATTACTTTTGTGAAGGATGTATTCACATTTTGGGACTTGAAGGAGGTGGACCCCATTGCTTCACATTATATCCACTGAAGGGTCTAAGACATTTTCTAAAATAACTGAAAATGTGTTCGTCTGAAACAAGATTGACAGATGCATCTCAAACGGCTTGAGGGTGAGTAATGCATGGTTTAAATATCATTTTTGGCCGAACTATCCCTTTAAACCGAGCGGAGATTCAGGATAAATGTGCAGACTTTCGTTTCCGGGATGAAAAGGACTGTGAGCATTGTTAAGTAACTTTGAGAATTCAACGCGCAAACGACCACCGCATCTGTTGTGCACGGAGATTGCGACACGGGACTAAGGACCGTTTGAATGTGACGAATGTGTTTCAACGCACACTAGTAACCAGATTGAGGTAACCCTAGCCAATATTTTTGTTTGCTCTTTTGAGTGAAGGGGCCAGTTTCGTTTTCTCGGCCACTACGCACTCAAGCTCCGAATCAGGCCTGCAACGGGGTGGGATGTGTATAAACATTTGAGTGCACTAATGATTCTGTGACTGTTTTTCCCTTTTCGGTTTGAGTGTATATTTGCATATTTGAAAAGCTTAAAGGTTTAGTAAAGCTTACGATAGTTATACAGTGTTATACGTTTATTTGATAGTAGGCCTATAACTTAAAGTTAAACAGAAATTAGAGAAGATTTATGCCTATATGGTTAACTTTAGTGAGTTAAATACATTCAGAAAGTGACTTAAAATTGACAATCCTGGTGTGATAATGTGAAAAAGGTGTTTAGCTACTGTTAAAAAGTAATACAATCACAGAGGGTTGTTTTGACTCATTTTATTTGTTTTTTGTTTTCATTTACATTGTCAAATTCATATTCTTGATCTATTTCATTGACATTTAATACAATTTTTTTTATTGGTTTAAACGTTTATGTGTGTGTGGGTGATTTTTGCAGTTTAAAAGTAATATAGAAGCAACATGCTCTATAAGTAAATAGATGGCTTGCATAATTCCTTGGAGGATAATCTATATTAGAAGACAGGGTTAAAAGATCATTTAGGAATAAAAGAACTCAGGTCCCTATCAGAAAACTCTGGCCTAGTGTAAATGGTTGGTGGATAGGGGTTACATGTATCAACAAAGATAATAGAAACATTGATTTTATACAGAAATTCTTGGCTCTCCTTCTCAAGACAAAACGGGTTGTATGCCTATAATAAAAATGAATGCGCACAAAGTTCTCGTTGGATGTTGGACCACATGTGATCTGCGTGCACGAATGGCAAACCGGTATGTTAGAACCTTCGGGAAAAAAGTGAACAAACATACATACAAAGTAAAAAATTTAATTTTTTTTTAAATGCATTTATAAAACGGGGACAGAGAGAACCAGTTCTCAAATGGGTCCACCGCAATCAGATCAAAAGACATGTGGCCCCTAGCAGGGATAGACAGGGAGGGGCCAATGCAAGCTAAAACTCAACCGCCGTCATCGCAGCGAAAGACTGTCCCATACAACCCGGGACCAACCTCGCTGACCTGTGCCTTCTCTCTCTCCCTCCTTCACCTCCACACCTCTCTCTCTTGCCTGTAACAGGATGCTGCTGTGGATTGCCGTCATGTGCCTTCAGTCGATCAGAGGCCATCCGCCAGCCGACGTCATCTCACCAGGACCGGCATCGGGCATTGTGTTGAGAGATCAGCCAGGACTTCTGATTACTAACTGCCGAACGCACAGAAAGTGTATGTGCGACTTGACCCCCGAAATGTGTACCGGGCGCACTACCCAAGCTCGGTGGCACAGTACAGTTGGGCAGGTGCGCGATGGACAGAAGCCGCGCTCAACCACGCCGAAGCCGACGTCGAGCACATGCTGAACCAACTCGAGAAGATGACCGTCACCCAAGCGGAATTGGGAGGACACAACAAACGTTCCAAACGGTTCCTGGGAGCACTGCTCGGGGCCGCTACAGCCGTGGGCACGCTGTTCAACATTGGCATGTCCAGTGTCAACGCCGTGAACATAGCCACGGTGCGACGACACGTGGCTGAAATTCAGACCGAGCTCCCACAGTTAAAAGAACAACTCACCACACAGAGCGAATCCCTGCGAACCATTGGCAAGACACTGAGAGGAACCGTGACAATCCTCAACACTCAACGCGTCATGCTGAATCAGACTGTGAGCTCCATGAAGCAGATGTTCACGGTCTTCCAAAATGACTTTGCCCAAACACAGTTGGTCACAGCATTAATGACCGACATGCTCCGAGAAGTAAGTTCCTCCATGGACAGCTTAGCCATGGGTAGGATCCCGCCATACCTGATACCCCTAAGCCTGGTGCAAACCGTGCTGGCTTCCGCCATAACCACACCCATTGACCCGATCCAAACCCACCTTGCCTACTCCTTGGGAAGTGCAATCCCTTTGTATGTGACCCCACACAGCGAGAGGTAGGCTTCCTCTTAAATTTACCCGTCATAGAATCAAGCCGAATCTACCGACTCAAAGACATTGTCAACGTGGGATTTTGGCAGAGCAATACCTACTTTAAGGTACGGACACCTGACGTGGTAGCCTACCACGACAGCGACCCTCAGCTGTACCTAGCCCCGAACCTGCACATGTGCATCCGCACCAAAGATATCCACTATCTCTGCCCTAGCAAGCCGTTCCTCAGAGACAACACTGATGGGATCTGCGGCCAGCGACATCTGGCCAGCGACTCACGTTGCCCGGCGGATGCTAAACCTTGCAGCCAAGTCACTGAGATGCAAGCCGAGATCGTGGGGGACCGATGGCTCGTTAATACCCCAGTACGGTCGGCGACACTGACCCATGACCAACACGACACCGCTACACGTGTCAACCTGCTGAACCAGACCATGTGGATCCAAGTTCCACGAGGAGCCATCCTCCACCTGGACGACTTAGCCTTGTACTACCTCCCGAGTGAAGAATACCAAGCTGAAGTAGAGATTCCACCCTTCTTCCGGGAGCGCAACTTCACTCTCGATCCAGAGCTAGAGCAATGGATTCAGAAAGGGGGGTCACAGATCGTTGACATCGCTCCCCTGGACACAGCCCTCCAAGCCTTGTCCAGGATGCCTATCCTGAACGCCTCACCAGTCGTCCAGGCATGGACCGCCGCTGACACTGCTGTGTGCATTTCAACGATCATCGGACACACACTAACCTTGGGCCTGGCCTACGTCCTGTACCAACGAGTCAACGAGATGCGAGCCTCTGCAGCCAGGCTCACCCAAGCCATGTCCGTTGGGTTCCGTAAGGGCCCCCGGAAAGAAGATTCCCCGCCAGAGAACGCGGAGAACCTCATTGAGCTGAGCACCCAGTCCTAACCCCATCTGCAATACCCGACTCTCATGAGTTACCTACCATCTGACCCATGTGATCGTGATGGCTCAACAGGCCCACCCATACGGGTCCTGCCGAACCATCAAGGGGGGGAATGTAGCCATGATCAGATGGTCAGATCTGACATTTTCTTAAATTGTTGGTTTTGCATCCTTTTAATTCAGAGACTGTGACAGAGTAGGGTTCCTGTGACTGTTGATTAGATTACTGAGTCACTCACAAAGCCCCTCTGTTTTGTAATTTGCCACACGAAGCGAATGGTGCCTGGACTTGATTGAATTACCGATACTGATGCGCCACGAGGCGTTTTTCTCTGATAAGTAAACAATGAACTACTATTGCACATGTGACTCATCGACCAGTAAACTGAAGATCCCGTGGGGGATACCTCATACACACAAAGCTGAGGATTGTCTAATTAGACAACTGGCCATTGTAACAGCTGTTAAACTCATCAAATTCGGAAGAGCGCACACGCTCACACGGGACTGGTCGCGAGTTCACCCCCGCCACCACCGTTCAATGAACTCTGAATACACATACATACATACGCACACACACACAAAGAGACAATCATTTGTGACCACGTGTGGTTAAAAGTAACGTTTTAAATGTATAAAATGTTTTCTGGTTGTGCCTCATGGGTCCCTTGTGACCAAATCGGTATAACTGTAAGTTTTATAATATGTGACCAATTTGATATTCGTTTAATAACGAAGAATCATGTATCTTACTCTCACTAACTCACAATGGCGCTGTATTTGGGATGGTTATAATCAGAGAAACCAAAGAAGATTGAATCATTAACCCAAAATGTAATATGATGCATTTTTTTTTTATTAATACCAGTTTAGAAGTGTATTGTTGCTGAAAGTTTTATCTGCTATGCACATGACCCGTAGGCGTGTACTTCGCGGACCACAAGGTTTCCCGACACGACTCCTCCAAAACGATTGGACTAGACATGTAAGAGAGGCGTGTCTCGAGCTCCTTCAAAACACACCGCCACGCTCTCTTCTGTGCAAGTTTTCTAAGCCAGGGAGAGATTCCAAATTTCCTGCAAACTCCAGCCGGAGTTCTGCACTATTCTTCATCATCGTTTTCCTACTTTGTTTTAATCTAAGTTTTCTTTTATTTGATCTACCTCAGTTTGATAGTTTCCTTCGTCCGTGTATTCACGAACGAAACGAGTTCAAGATTTATCGTTTCTCGTACGGGCCGCAGCTGAAGCGATCGCAAACATCTGCCTCCTATCGGAAGACGCTCCAGACAATCCAACTCCGCGACCAGCCTTTGTCACACAGCCGCACACAAAGGGGACCGTAAAAGCAAGTAAATCTAAAGATAAAATGCTGCTTTTAGGTTGTTTAGATTAATTTTAGAAGCCTTTGGGGTCTCGTGTTGAACTGCTGTTTTGAACTGTTCTCTCTCTCTCTCTCTCTCTCTCTCTCTCTCTCTCTCTCTCTCTCTCTCACCCTCTAACTTTCTCTCTCCAAATACGTCGTATTGCAATCTTTTGTTAACTGTTTGTTTTGATATGCATATTTACTCCTGCGTGATTTAAGTAGTTTATGTAACCATTAGTTGTGTTATTAAATTCCATAATCTTTTGAAGTGAATCTGTCTCATTGTCCTACTTTGAAGCCTCTGTGAATGTCAAAGATTTAAGTTCTACCCAGCTCTACCCTTCGTAACTAATTTTAAACATCTGAAAGTGCCGTATACGAGAAAATATTTCCTTGTGGCCACAGGAAAGTATTCACTCTGTTTACAGGCAGGTAATATTGTGATATAAGGAAGTTTTCGGCTCCAGTCCGCTGGACGGACAGCTAGACGGATAACTGAATTGGAAACACATGTAAATTTACCCTGATCATTAACCTGACTTAACTGACCTAGATATTAATAATTACTACGAGCGATCGTGTTAATTATTCATATATGGTGAGGTTTAGTCCATTCCCTATTTGGGATAATTTAATTTATGTATGCGATTACATACTCATGACCTAATGAATAATATTCCCCATTTGAGTTAATAATTTCCCCAAAACGAAAGTCATTGTCGCTACAGACATCACAAGTCTCCCAGAAGTTCCGGGAGTCTCCCGCAGATTGATAGCGGCTCCCTGATGACCGCAAATTAGTTCAAATCTCCCGGAATCTAGAGCGAGCGAGCAGTAGCGCGCGCACGACAGAGCGAGAGAACGCTTGCGCATGCGCAGTAAAAGTATAACCTGTGGGGAAAAAGGTGTTTTAAACCTTATTTTGGGGCAAAGTCATCAAACTTTTTCAGCGATTTTTATCATATTTTATTAGTGTTTGTATACATGCAGTTTTTATGTCCCGGTGACCAGTGAAAGTGCCGTTCTGCGTCTCTGCCCATTCATTTAGATAGGAGCCTGGTCTTGTTAGTCCGAAATAGCTAGTGCCTGGAGGCGTTGCCAAGATGGCGGCCGAGTGGCATGACTTGCCTAAAAGGACTTTGGGAGAGATCAGCCTCAGTGGCCTCGGTGTGTCAAGTAGGGGTGTGTCGTGTCCACGGGCTCCAGTGCGTCATCGAGCCCTGTTTTAGCCCCGACCAAAAAATCCGTAAAATAGCAATGGTGAAAAACTGTTTAACGGTCTAACTCCGCATTTCAGTACTTCACAGTTCACAGTCTTTGTAATATGTTTTAGCAATACATTTGTAACATTTATAATGTGTTTAGAATTTTTTTTGTAGAATTGCCTTTACAGGGACTTTAATGTAAGTTAAGTTATGTACGTTACCCCAGTTTCATTTTAGATAAATAAATATGTTAACAAATATCAATAAATGTTTAAAAGTTATAGTTAGGCTGTTTCTATACACTGTAAAAAAAAAAAAAAAATTCACAGAAATATACTGTATTATTTTACAGATATTTTCTGTTTTTTTAACATTACGTGTAAATGTCATTAAAATACAGAAAAAAACTTTTATTAAAAACAGTAACCATAAAATAAAAGTAATAATCTGTAAATTCATATAAGGAGAAATTATAGTTTTTTTACAGGATTATTATTTTGTTAAATTGGCTTGAATGTTAAATTACATTAAATTCTATGTAAAAAGACAAAAAAAATCACTTATTTAAAATTAAGACAACTATGTGTTTTTTTACTGTGAAACCTTAAATTTAAGGTAAATACATGTAAAAAAACAATCGTAAAAAAACGTAAAAAGTCTGGCAGCAAAGTTGCCAAACTCTTACCGTCAAATTACAGTAAAAAACCTTAAGTTATTCTATGGAATAATTCTGTTTTGTTAAAATACAGATATTTACTGTAAACATTTTCTGTATTTTTACAGTTCCACTGCTGTAGAATGAAAAGAAAATCACATTAAACAAATGAATAAATCTGCATATAAACCGGAAATTCTTGCAGAAATACCTTCCAATTATACAATTAAATGAAGTCTTCTGTTTTTACACAGTATTCTTTGGTAAATTCATAACATTATCAATTACATCCACAAGAACTCCCCGTCGAAGTACAGATTTTTATATGTAAAGCACGTACTTTTCACATTAATGTGTAGGTTTACTTTGAATAAACTTACTGTAGCAGCCCTTCAACTTGGAATAAACAGGCTTGGGAGTGTTTCCATACGGGTGTACTTTTATTCAGACGAGTGTGCATAGCGTCAACACCGTGAAAACTTAAAAGGAAAATAACAAAGGCAGTTTAGCTAGATGCAAAATGATCCTTTGACAAATGCACAAATGCTAGAAAGCTAGCATCAGATAGATAATAGCATAGCAGGCAACAGCCATCACAAAATGAATCTCATTTCCATTTACATAAATATATGAAATGAATTAATATGAAAAGGTACATTACAATGAACCACATACCTCGCTCCGCATATCAAAGGGTGCTAAAAGTAGTGATCCAGAGGGGTTTCTGCCACCATTAACTTAACTTGGACAAACTTCGTGAATTACCTTTACTGCCAAACAAATAAGTACAGATGAATAACACTTAACATTTTAGTTTAAGGTTACAGTCATATTTTCCGACCTCAGACATGCATTGTCTCTGTTGTGGCAAAAATTCTCAAACAAACATCACTGCGTAAGAGACACTCAGAGTCAAATTATATAAAAATAGAAGTATTTATTCTTGCAAGAATAGGAGCAGTCTAATACACAGTTGTTACCCTGTGCAGAAGAGTGACACACCCCCAGACAGACTGAACTAGCTTTTATCTTAGTTTCAAGGCCTTTCTTCCCCCCAGAGCCTTCCTCCCAGTAGTTTTCCATAGACGTCACTAGTTGGCCCACTAAGCTCCCCTGCACCAAATGGCCTTCTGACATCTAGGTCAGAGGTCCTTGTTCGTCTGTTCTCTGGAGTGTCTCCCTCTTCTGCCTCCCCAGGTACATAAACAGAATCCTCTCACTACAAGTGAGAGACACACATGTGACATTCTTTGAATCATCTATATTTTACTAAAGATCAATGAATATCATTAAAATTGCCACTACAACTCCTCACTTTTTATCATTCTGATTACCCATAATCACAATAATAAACAATAAGACAAATTTTAAGTCATATCATCACACTTATACTTTTCATCTCTGATTTTTGCATAAATGATCACTCTCCTTGAACCTGTGAAGAAAAGTTTAGAATGAAGAAGCATAAGGCTGTTTTTGTGGGGGAAAGGCCCCGTAATATTTTACCTAGCAAGTTAATCATTTCACTGCGCCGGGCTAAGCGAGAAATCTCTGTTCCTGCGCTCCTGTAAACAGACCCTCAGTCATGACAGTAAGGAAAAGGTAGTTATAACATAGCAAGGAAACAACCAGATAAAAGTAAAATAAAAATCCCTCAGTTTCAAACCCTATCTTTGTACGCCATCTCGTAACACGGATGACTGCTGCTTTTAACCCCCTTTAAATCTTTGCCCTTAATCTTTCTCAGAAAATAAACAAAATAGAAGAAAAACAAACAGAACATACATTTAACACATATCTCACTGTAGCTCCCACTACCTGTATCGTCACATAATTTTGTTCATCCTTGGGATAGACTGTCATTTTCACCAATTGAACAGACAGCAGATTTTCACCTGTCACTGTAATCATATTCACCCATGAATAACAAAATTATTAGAATAACAATCCTAACTCCTATCATTAAGCCTTTTCCATTAATCTACGCCCATCTCCATATTTCATCTCGGTTTTCCTAACCATATTGTTCACTTCTAATTCAATTTAGTAAGCTCTATTTAATGCCATATTTAACAAAATCTAACCAGAGAAGTCTTATAATTTTATCCATTCTTCTAACCAATGCAGTTGTTCAATATTAACTCTAATATTTCCATTACGGACACAATCAATATATTTTCATTTACAATCAAATCAATACTTTTAATTCAAACATGCTGTGGTTCTACTTAATAAGCTTCAACAATTATCCCTATAATTTACATTAATAGATCTTCTCTTCCCAAAAACATTTTCCTTAAATATTTCCTAATGAATAAGTAACCAATCAAATCTTTTGATCTACTGTATATCAATACTAAGCCCTATTTTGATTTAATCAAATCAAATCCTCAAAATAATCACAAAACCCCATTCTTCTGTTAAACTTAAACCATCAGTTGGCAGTTGGTTCCTCCTCCAGGCGTGTTGATAATCTCGTTCGCCCCATGGACTATGGGATGGTTGTGGCCTGTTGGTGTTGTCTAAGGTGAGAGGCTTGGACCCAGGTGTCACATTCTCCAACCATTTTCTGATCCTTATAAGGTTTTCCCTTAAATCACGACCGCACCCCCACTGGAGTGAACTGTCACCTGTGAATGGAGACCTTAAGTATTTTGTTAGTGACCGCTTGTCTAGCCGCTCGTCCCCTTTGGTGTGACCTGTGGAATCAACCTGAAACATTATCACCGTATAATTTCTCGCTCACTAAATAGCACTCAGGATCCTTTTTCCCTGAAAAACAATATTTATACATTTGGAACAGAATCAGTTCTGTTTTCTGCAACCCATCCTGACATTCTGTAAAAGGAAAATTTAAGTTATGCGCTGCGCAGGTGTGGCACCTTTCTGCTACAATAATAACCCAGGCCAGGATAGTTAGTCAAATTCATCCATAGCCATCATTTTATAGGGGACATTCTCCCCTGTATCCAAAAGTCTGCATGCTCTGTAAAGAAAAACAATGTCGAGGTTATTTTCAGATAGTAAAATACGTAGTTTCTTTTGTCTGCTGTGCTGCCATGGCCTTCGCTGCTGCATCTGCCCTAGCGTTTCCTGTTGAAACAGTCCTGCAAATACATGTACAGACAGCAAATTTTGTTTGGGACCCAAGTAAACCATATTTGGCAATTGTTATACCATCTCCCTCTTGATGCACGACACAACTCGAGCATCAATTTAAACTAATTTGATTTGCCATCAACACCAACCCAAACGGCGTCCTTCAGCCAAATTTTGCCCAGACATCCTTCTCTGCCTCTGAAACAAAAATATTACATTCTTCACTTAAAGCCCAATCTCATCTTCTTATCGAAGTATTTGAAGGGCAACGTCCCTCAGTCTCACAGCGAATCTTGCTTTTCAGGCCTGTTGTTTGGTCTCTCAAGTCAGTCATCTACAAACATTTCTAAAGTCATCAATTTTCAGGTCAGGTCGTGCTGTACAGACTTGGTCAATGTCAGTCAATCATTTCTCCCCCTTTGTTCACAATTATCATAAATGTTAAGGGCTCTCTTGATACTTCGAAATTGACTTAGCCAATATGTCATTTTGTTGTTGCCATCAAATCTACAACATTTTCATTTATCTCAGCCCATGCCAGATGGTGATCTACAACTACACAATTCCAATTTACACAAATACTTAAACTGATCCAGAACATAATTCAAATCGACATCCTGCATGACAAAAGTATTACTACCAGACAGAGCTTGATGTCCAATCAACTTAAAGCTCGTCCCATGTTCTGTATTGTCTTTTCAACCGATCCCCTCAGAATTATCGGCTTCTTTAAAATTTGTCATTTGCCTTAACCCATCTGTAATGATAAAACTGTTCTGTTCTAATTTCAATACTGTTCTAATATTAGTACCCCAAACTAATACATACAACATAAAGTGCTGTCACCATCACACACACACTCATACTAGACACACATATGTTAACTGCTCATTCTCAATGTTTGCCCTTTCCTTATATCATCGTTAAAAGGATTTAAATTTTAAATAAGATTTTAAACTTCACATTTTCCTGTAGCTTCTATCTAATTTTACATGGTCTCTTAACCACTTTCAAAGCATGTCTTGTTCATTATTCATTAGATTTTTTAGACAAGTCAGCTGGGTTGTTTTGGATTCATTATCATTATTTTCTTCAGCTTGCTCTAGCAGGCCGATAACAGAAAGACAGACACAGTTACCATTCCTTCTTCAGCTCAAGCAGTCTCTCTCACTATAAATCCATTTCTTATACAAAATGTAATATTAAATTCATTACAATAACCTTTGACCATCCACCTTTGTTATCCAGACTTAAATCTACAAAGCTGTCTTCATCTTTAGTCACCACCATGTCTAATGACCTTCAGGAGTTAGAACTATGTTATAGACTAGTTCTAAATCAACTTCTATACATTTTCCTTGCCCATAAGGCAACCGACATCAAAAAGGTTTATTACTGTCTCCACAACAATTAATAATGGCAATCCCCTCACGGTCTCAGCTGGCTCTTGAAAGCCCATTGCCATTAGCTCTTTGTCTATAATTTTCTCCTCAGGGTGTTGTCCCCCTGGTATAGTTGCAGACACTTGTCACAATGAAAAACAAGCCATACAACTAATGCGGTTTCTTCTGGTGAGTGGTATAGAGGAGCTTTGCATCATGGGGAAGACTGGCGTGACTCGTCATAGCTTCATCTCCCCCTAACGGTATAAGGACGCTGCTGGCCTCACAGCTCCTGCTCAACTCTCATACCTGTCTCACATAAAACACCCCCATTCAGGAGATGCCCAGTGACTTTACGTGAGCCCTCTGGCTTGGGTTGCCCCCTGTCTGGCCAAAGAAGGTCTTACCCGTCATCGAGGTGGTCACTCGTGCCCACTGGTGACCGCTTTTTTCCCATCACACAATCGGTTTTCTTCAACAGAACTCAGCTGCTTTCTGGAGCTTAGGAAAGGCACGTTCAAGAGTCACCAGAGCCATTCTCATTGCCTAATAGTGTTCACACAGGGAGACAGGTCAATAACAACAGTATTTAATCACTTAAATCCATTAACCATCTTAAAAGCAGAAACCTAGCTGCTTAGACTATACTCATCGAATTTGGATCATCCGTACGTTCAGTGAACTTTACCTGTAGACGGAGCCATCGGTCCTGAATGGTGGAGACTAAATGAGACAAAGAAGTTACTGGTCCTAAAATAAAATAAAATGTCTTCAAGTTCTGCATTATTATTTTAAAGACTTCTTTAAAGTCATTCAGTTTTACATTTACAAATACAAATTGCCCCTTATGGCAATTGTTTCTATGATTCTTCAACTGAAACTGTGCTTTACTACAAATAACTTATCACAGATAACAGCTTTGAGCTGACATTGAATGAGAGAGACTCTGAGACATTCAGGACTGGCACACTGCACTCTCATAAACTTCTAACATCAAACTTTTATCTACCATCCTATAGCTCTATCCCAGCTTAAGGCATATTTGCCAGAAATTACATGTGTTTCCAAATAAACATAATTTTTATAGTTGTCTTTATTTAGACATTACAAATTTCCACTCAGATTGAGTCTCTGTTGCACTGGCAGTTTCAGCCACAGCACACATCAGATCCAGATAAGCAAACTGTTTCATTACAGCCAATAATAAACTTATCTTTGAAAGCAAAACATCAGCTTCTAGTTCTTTCATGGCCAACTTTTCAAGCTGTTTGTTTAATCAGCATTTAGCAACTGTTAATCCAGTATTGCTTCTGCTTACTTGATCTTAAATAATTATTTTAGTTCTAAATAATGTTTCACATTTCTCAATCTTGATTTTAGTGTCAAGTTCTTAATTACGTTAACTTTGACAAGGCTAGCACTCTCTGCTTGATACCTCTTTTGCAATTATTATAAATCATTCGTGAGATTAGTCTCTCTCCTTAATCTAAACCCTTTCTAAAATGTTTAATTAAAACACAATCATCCTGTTAGTTACTTTGATATATTTTGCAACTCACATTTGTTGGAGTCATTAATTTTACATCAACCTGTATTCATCAATTCACTATTATAGATCTTTTCTTCAAAAGGATTCACTTTAAGACTTCAATCTTTTGACCTTGTTTTTATCTCTTATTTCTCAGACAAAAAATGTTACTGTCGTCATTTAAACACTGATCTATTTTCAAACCCACATTATTATCAGAAATGTGTCACTATCACATTTTCAAACACCTTCTCGGTGGGCATTTAGTTGCCTATTAAATTGTCCTGATGACCACCAAACACTCTCTGTCATCTAGTGAATTTGTTTCAGCCTCAACTTCAGCATCAGACACCTGTCCTTGACTATAGTTTGATCACTGTGAGCTTGCAAACGGCTCCAACTTACTGCACACTCTTGAAGCAGTGTGTGTCCCATTTCAGGAATGTAAACAGAGCCACTGATAAGCAGTCCCCTGTATTCTTTTACAGTCCACCATTCGCGGATTTAATCACAATAGCCAAATCATACTCTTCATCATTATTATTGGTGGAACATAATTTCATGAGCAGCACAGAAAATGCTCAAAATATTCGAATTTGTTTTCTGTCTTTACACATTTCTCCCAGCTTATCTTTTACAAAACATCATCTGCAAATCTCTTCAAAGTGAGATCTTCTGAGCAGAGCTGTTTACAGCATTTGCTCTCTTCTGTCTCACTATTTATTTATGTATTTATTTTCCCGGACTGTTCCGTTACTCTTCATAAAGTGTAACAATTTGTACATCATTATTTTCATTACAACTGGTTTGAAGCCTTTTCCCTTCCATCACATTATTGTCTCAGTCTTATCTCTACTGTTTCTCCAAAACAGATTATATTACTCAGTCCGTAAATTACACAGACAACCATTATAGCTACTTGCTTCAATACCCTTATTTTCTTAAACATTAATAAAATAAAGCAGATATATCATTTCAATCATTATTTTATCAAAATCTAGAATTGTTCCCCATTCTGCTTAAAACATTCTTCATATCATGTTAATCCCTGTCAATCATACAATGCCTTATTTTATTCTAAAACTGACTTTCCATTTCACCATTTAAACAGTTAATTTGACTTCCATAAATTCTGTCAGACCATGTCTATTTTCATCACATATAGTTTTCTACTATATTTCTCCTTTCTTTTCCCTACATGCCAGTTCCCTCATTATCCTCTCCTTTCTTTTCTCAAACATGCCAGTTCCTTCATTATCTAACCAGTACATGATTGTTTGAACAATCCTCACACACACATATCTCACACACCAACCTTTTTTTTTTTTCCACTTCCCTCTTCCACCAAGTCTCACTTACAGTTCCCTCTATTTCACACAGACAGCCTTATTGCTTCTTGCTACAATCCTTGTCATATGAATTTAAGTTCTATAGACATCTAATGTCATGCATCCATTTACTGGATGAAGAAGTAAAAAAACATTATTTCTCCTGGCAGTTTGACATTTTATCTTCAAGCCAACAATCCATTATCTGTTCACATTTTTTTACACATGTTGAACGCAGACACAACTTTTGTTTCTCACTGCTCTGTTCAACTGATTCCCGCACCATCTTTAATGTTGTGGCGCTCAATACCTCATTTGACAAAACACCGGTGTACCAAATTTCGCAAGCTTGCCTTTGAGACATCCCCATACCGGCTGTTTTCTGTTCTCTGTGGATTTTCTCTTCAACGCGCGTTTTCTTTAATCTGTTAGGCGTCCCTAAACAAATCCGACTCTTTTCTTTTAACCCAAATCGGTCGGGTTGCACTTGTTAGTGCCCTCCTAATTAAGGTTTACCAAAAAAAAAATCTTTTCTGGCTCCCCCTAATTAGCCCCAGCACCTAAAAAACAATTTGCTCCGTGGTGGAACAACTGATTTTCAGGTTACCTATCTGTTTGAAACCTCTTGATCCGTTACAGATCTCAGTTAATCTCAGATAATTTTCGTATCTGTTTGAAACCTCTTGATCCGCTACAGATCTCAGTTAATCTCAGATAATTTTCTCTCGTATCTGTTTGAAACCTCTTGATCTATATATAGATCTCAATTAATCTCAGATTACGTACCACAGAAACAGCCCTCAGCCAATATGGTTCAATTTCACTCTTCCCCCAATTAAACCGAATTTAAATGACCCTTACCAGAGACGTTGTTTCATGCCACTTGCGGGTTCTTTAGATTCCAGTGGTCGATTCTCCCGGCCCTGATATCGGTCGGCCCCTCTCTCTCAAGTTTACGAGGTAGAGCTGGAACTTATTTAGTCCAGGTGGCCAAACACCGTCCGATCTCAGGTCCAGGAGGCACGTTCAAGGAATATCACTTCTGACACCAAAACTGTTGTGGCAAAAATTCTCAAACAAACATCACTGCGTAAGAGACACTCAGAGTCAAATTATATAAAAATAGAAGTATTTATTCTTGCAAGAATAGGAGCAGTCTAATACACAGTTGTTACCCTGTGCAGAAGAGTGACACACCCCCAGACAGACTGAACTAGCTTTTATCTTAGTTTCAAGGCCTTTCTTCCCCCCAGAGCCTTCCTCCCAGTAGTTTTCCATAGACGTCACTAGTTGGCCCACTAAGCTCCCCTGCACCAAATGGCCTTCTGACATCTAGGTCAGAGGTCCTTGTTCGTCTGTTCTCTGGAGTGTCTCCCTCTTCTGCCTCCCCAGGTACATAAACAGAATCCTCTCACTACAAGTGAGAGACACACATGTGACATTCTTTGAATCATCTATATTTTACTAAAGATCAATGAATATCATTAAAATTGCCACTACATCTCATATCGTGCCTTCCCGCGTTTACCCCCTTCATGATTGAGCGCGTGAGCGGATGAACACAGAGAAAAAATAGTCCCCCCTGCAGATAGCATGTCAAAATAAAAGTCACATAAAATAAAAATATAAAAAACTGGATAATCATAATAAAACGAATCGGTTACCTAACGTAACCTCGGTTCTCTCTAGAAGAGGGAACGAGTATCGCGTAAGCTAGCTTACGCTACGGGAAAGATTCATCTTTGCTGAGATATTGAAGCCAAAAATTATTTCATAATTTGTATCCATACACAACGCAGTTCCTCTGCGGCAGACCTAGAGCGGGCTAGCTAGCAGCTCATTGGTTCGCTCAGAGAGAACTGCTTAAGCCTATGGGAGAGCGGGACTGAACCCGCTTCCAATGAGAGGCGCCCGCGCGCTCATTGCGTCATGGCCCGCCAGAGTGGGCGTGGCCATGGGGTATATAACAGTCTCTCCCAGGCTTATATGTTGATTTATTTCAGCGTGAAGCGAAACGCTAGTAGCGCAAGCACGGCCGGGAACGCAATACTCGTTCCCTCTTCTAGAGAGAACCGAGGTTACGTTAGGTAACCGATTCATTCTCTTATGAGAGGTTCTCTCGTATTGCGTAAGCTAGCTTACGCTACGGGAACACCTGGTCAACGCCGTGCGCGCTATGAAACCACACATGAAATCCCAGGGATCTACCGGGGGAGTTTTAACGTGGAGTGAATGTACTATGAGGCCGGCAGAGCGGGCACATGAAATGTACACATAAGCATGTATGGGGCCAGCAGAGCGGGCACATGAAGTGTAAAAGCATTTAAGGAGAGCACAAGGGGCGAACCGGTTGTGAGGGACTCTCAGAAATGCAGCTTCTTAGAGAGCTGGTCGTTAGACAGCTAGTAATTTTGCCTGCAAGGCGGGGACTTCCAAGTTGTAAAATCTGACAAAAGTGGACGGGGAGGCCCATCCCGCGGCCACACAGATGTCATGAATGGAAATTCCACAGGACCATGCCCACGATGAGGCCATGCCTCTAGTGGAGTGCGCCCTGATGCCCAGAGGGCAGGGCAGGCATTTAGATGTGTAAGCAGAGGCAATCGCGTCCACTATCCATCTAGACAGTGTCTGTTTAGAGGCGGCCAGACCTTTGGTGCGCCCCCCAAACGACACGAAAAGCTGCTCAACGCGTCTGAACCCGGCAGCGCGCGTAGTGTACAATCTCAGAGCCCGCACCGGGCAGAGGAGATTGGCGTCGCGCTCGCTATCGGATGCAGGCAGAGCCGATAGGGAAATAATCTGCGCCCTGAACGGGGTACCAATCGCTTTCGGGACATAGCCATGCCTAGGTTTGAGAATGACAACCGAGTCATTTGGCCCAAACTCAAGACACGCGGCGCTGGATGAGAGCGCGTGAAGATCCCCTACGCGTTTTACAGAGGATAGAGCCGTCAGGAAAACGGTTTTGAGCGAGAGGTATTTTAGGTCCACAGACTCGAGCGGTTCGAACGGGGGTGCTTTCATAGCTTCGAGGACTATAGAAAGATCCCAAATAGGAACCGACGGGGGCCGCGGGGGGTTCATCCTCTTAGCTCCCCTGAGGAAGCGGATGACTAACTCGTCTTTGCCCAGGGACTGAGCGCGTCGGGGTTCAGCGAACGCTGCGACGGCTGCCACGTAAACCTTGAGAGTGGAGGGGGACCTGCCCTTGTCCAGCATCTCTTGAAGGAACATTAGCAAAGACGGCACCTCGCATGACCGTGGGTCCAGCTGTTTTTCGGTGCACCATTTTGAGAACACAGACCATTTAGACGCATAGAGCCTTCTCGTGGAAGGTGCTCTAGCCTGTATGATAGTGTTTCTTACTCCCTCTGGCAAATCGACGAATAGTCGTTGATCACCCATGCATGTAGCGCCCAGCGCCGTGGATGGGGGTGCCAGATCGTGCCGCGAGCTTGAGAGAGGAGATCTGCTCTGACTGGAATGGGCCACGGGGCTGTCTGTGACAGCTGCGTGAGCTCCGGAACCCAATTCTGACTCTCCCAACGCGGGGCTATGAGGAGCACCGAGTGGCGTGCGTCCCTGATCCTCTGAATTACCTGTGGTAACAGAGCGATCGGAGGGAATGCATAGAGCGGGCGGCGAGGCCATTCCTGGGCTAGCGCGTCCTCGCTCCTCGAAAAATATATTGGGCAGTGAGCGTTCTCTTCTGACGCGAAGAGGTCTACTTCTGCTCTGCCGAATAGCCGCCACAGTGATTGGACCGTTTGTGCGTTCAGGGACCATTCTCCTGTGGAGATGAGGTTCCTGGACAGTATGTCTGGACCGTCGTTCAGATGGCCCGGCACGTGCGTCGCTCTGAGCGAGAGCAGGCGGCTCTGAGACCAAACTAGAATGCGGTGTGTCAGTAGACAGAGGTTTCTGGATCTGACACCGCCCTGACGGTTGAGATAGGAGACCACCGCCCTGTTGTCCGAACGGATCAGGACGTGGTGTCCCCGAATGAGCGAGAGAAAGCGCGAGAGCGCGTTCTCGACCGCAAGCATTTCCAGACAGTTTATGTGTAAGGGGCTTTCCTGAGTCGACCAATGGCCGAAGGCCGGTGAGCCCTCGCAGACTGCACCCCAACCCGTGTTGGATGCATCTGTCGAGATGACTTTTCGGCAGGAAAAGGTCCCCATCGTGACGCCCTGGCGAAACCATTCTGCTACTGTCCATGGCTGCAGCGCCGTGAGACATGTCTGTGTAACCTTGATCAGCTGGCGGCCCGTGTTCCATGCGCGGTGGGGTACACGGCTGTTTAACCAGAACTGAAGCGGGCGCATGTGCAGAAGGCCCAGCTGAAGTACAGCGGAGGCTGAGGCCATGTAACCCAGCATCCTCTGAAAAGCTTTCAGAGGAGGGCGGGCGTCCATCTGAAACGAGGCGGCTAGACGCTGAACACTGCGCGCGCGCTGTGTAGACAGGCGAGCCGTCATCGTGACCGAGTTCAAATCTATTCCTAGGAAGGAAATCGATTGACTGGGAAGAAGGGAGCTCTTTGACCAGTTGACAGAGAGACCCAGCGCTTCCAGATGGTTGAGGAGAACTGCGCGGTGCGACAGAAGCTCCGTTTGTGATTGGGCCAAAATCAGCCAGTCGTCCAGATAATTCAGAATGCGCAGCCCCTGGCTTCGCAGGGGGGCGAGCGCCGCGTCCATGCACTTCGTGAATGTACGGGGCGCCAGAGATAAGCCGAACGGGAGAACGGCGTATTGATAAACAAGACCCTCGAAGGCGAAACGTAAGAATGGCCTGTGACGGGGATTTATCTGGATCTGAAAATAGGCGTCTTTCAGGTCTAGAGAGATGAACCAGTCCCCCTGGCGCACCTGCGCGAGGAGTTTCCTGGTAGTGAGCATCTTGAACGGTCTCTTCATGAGCGCTTTGTTCAAAGACCTGAGATCTAAAATCGGTCTGAGGCCGCCGTCTTTCTTGGGAACCAGAAAATAACGGCCGTAAAACCCCGACTCGGTCATAGATGGCGGGACTCTCTCTATAGCGCCCTTTTGCAACAGCGTCGCAATTTCTGAGCGGAGCGTGCCGGCGGCCAGCGGGCTGACAGTAGATTCGAGCTGCGCGCGCGCACGAGGCGGGCGGCGGCGAAAACTGCAGCAGATAGCCGTTCTTTATAATGCTTAACACCCACGGGGAAATGCCTGGAATGGCTTCCCACGCTTTGGAGCATGCGGCTAGTGGCCGAATGGCTATATTGCCCTGATTGCTCCACATAGCGGGCTGGACACAGTGTGTGGGCGCGCTTTGAATGTGTGTGGCAACGGGATTTGCACTCAGAGAGGAGTCTATGGGCCGTGCAACAGAGCGAGCAGAGAGGGGACACGCGCACGAGCTCGTGGGCGTGTTTATGTTCTCTGAATCTAGAGCGTGCTCTGCCCGTTTCATGTGATGGGGCTCTGATAGAGACACGGGATATGTTATGCTTGTGTGTATCGGTGAGCACATGATTGTGGGCACTTTTTGTACACAACTGGCAAATTTTCTCTTTTTGAGATTTCTCTGGGTAGCCATAAAAACGGCTTTTTGACGCTCGCAAGCGGGCTGGGACACCGGCTTGTTTGTGGCGGTCAACACTACAGCAGTCGGCGAAATAACGGGGACTGGCAGAGGGAGAAGCTTTGACGGCGGTCCGGCCGCAGCGGGAGAGCACCGTCGTTTTCTTGACTTTGCTATGCAGACTTCTGATGATCAGGCTTCAGCGTGATCTTAGTTCGCGGGCCTCGTGGGGGCGGCGGTCTGCGGCGGCTGTCAGAGCGAGAGCGAGGGCGGGCGCCCTGTCTGCGCTGGGCTGTTTGAGTCTGCGGAGGGGGACGCTGTGGCGGAGCTCTGGCGGGAGGCTCGCGAGAGCGGCCCGCGGAAGAGCTAGCGCGGCGTGGCAGAAACAAATTCATCGCCTGAGTAGCTTTCTGTACCTCAGAGAAGCGATCGACGATTCCCGTGACAGCAGATCCAAACAGACCCGTCGGGGAGAGGGGCGCGTTGAGAAACGCGGCGCGCTCAGAGTCTCCCATGTCGGTGAGCGTGAGCCATAAGTGTCTCTCGGCAACACACAGGCTGGCCATGCATCTCCCCAGAGCTTGTGCGGCAGCTTTAGTGGCGCGAAGGGCGAGGTCCGTAGCACTTCTCAGATCCGTGACAGCGGGGGCGGGGTTCCTACCGCCTTCGGCACATTCACGGAGAATATCGCTCTGCAGTACTTGGAGGACAAACATAGAATGAAGCGCGGCGGCGGCCTGACCGGCGGCGGCGTATGCGCGAGCATGAAAGCTCGAGGTCGCTCTGCAAGCTTTCGAAGGAAGCGTGGGTGAAGAACGCCATCTAGCAGAGGGCGGGCAGAGGTGCGCGGCGACCAAGTCCTCGACGGGCGGCATGGCTGAGTAGCCTTTTTCGGCGGCTCCGTCCACCGAGCGCAGCGAGGCGGATATATCGGAGCGGTTTCTGGCCGAGAGCGGGGCATTCCAGGACTTTGTTAGCTCTGCGTGAAGCTCAGGCAGGAATGGAGCGGCCCGGTTGCACGCGGGGGTCGAGCGCCGATGAAAAAAGCTGCCATCCATCCGGTTCGGGGCCTGCTCGGGTGGAGGAGACCACTCGAGACCGAGGCGTTCGACGGCCTGTGAGAGGAGGCGCATTAGCTCTTCCTCTATCCCGGCGCGGGTCCCCGTCGACTCTCTCGTGGAACCGAGAGATGACCAGTCTTCACTGTCTGAAGCGAGCAGTGAGCAGGAGTCCTTCTCCTCCGCGGCGTCATCGGAAGCAACAGAGCGGCCACTCGGCGGCAACTGTATGTCCGGCAGGGGCGGGGAGGGAGAGCGGGAAGCGGGAGGCGGCGGGGGCGGCCCGCATGTTTCCGCTGGTGGCTCCGGCGGCCTTTGTGAGCGGCGTTTCTTCTTCCGCGGCGAAGAGACAGGCGGCGCGGGAGCGGATTTCACTGCCAGAAGTCGTGCCCGCAGGGACGATAACGGCAGGCTTTCACAGAAGTCGCAACCTCCATCCGCGAGGGCGAGTTCTGCATGCTCGAGTCCCAGGCAGAGAGCGCAGATGACATGGCGGTCTCCGTCCTCGAGACGAGCGCGGCAGGAGCCGCAGGAAAAACGAGGCATCTTTAGAAAGACGCTCGGCTCTTTCAGATATAAATTGAGAAAAGGATACAGTCGTCGGATGGCTTGGCTTGCAGGGCGGCTGAAGGTGGCGAAGACGGCCGGCTTCTTCAGGGTCCGTGAGCTCGCTAGAGGTGCCTTCTCGACGGCGACGGCTTTTCCCAGAAAACAGCAGAAGCGTGCAGCTTGCTGAAGATGAAATGAATCAACATATAAGCCTGGGAGAGACTGTTATATACCCCATGGCCACGCCCACTCTGGCGGGCCATGACGCAATGAGCGCGCGGGCGCCTCTCGTTGGAAGCGGGTTCAGTCCCGCTCTCCCATAGGCTTAAGCAGTTCTCTCTGAGCGAACCAATGAGCTGCTAGCTAGCCCGCTCTAGGTCTGCCGCAGAGGAACTGCGTTGTGTATGGATACAAATTATGAAATAATTTTTGGCTTCAATATCTCAGCAAAGATGAATCTTTCCCGTAGCGTAAGCTAGCTTACGCAATACGAGAGAACCTCTCGTAAGAGAACACTGCTAGTGGTCAACTACACTTACTTTTATAGTAATTAAACGCAACTATCCAATATATCTACATACTTTTAATTCAAGGAGTTCACTTTATATAAACATTGTTTTATAGTAAATAAAAGCAACTATCCAATATATCTACATTACTTTACCATTAATGTATAGGGTTAGGGTTAGGTTAGCACCTCAAACCTATCAAATACAGGGTAAATGTAAAACTTCCAAGTCCCCTGCCACCAATGCAGATATTTTTCAGAAGCAAAGATAAACTTTGCTGGCCACGTCAGCTTAAGATTCAACAAGTGCAGATAAAAAATATATACATAAAATAAAAATAAAAAAGCAGCTATGTAGGCTATCATGCAGATATGCTGTAAATAAAAATTGAACATAATAATTACTGTGTGTTCCAGACACAGATCTAAACATATTGCCTTGAAAGATGGATGAATACAGCAGGAGATATTGTTGCACAGTGTAACTAAATATACAGTTATTGTACATGAAATAATTGCAGTTAGACTTCCTCTGGAGAAACAAGTTTAAGAAGGAGTGTGAGGAGATTGAGACCATGGAGAACCTGAACCGGGTGCTTTTGGAGAACGTTCTACCTGCCCATGTGGCGGAACATTTCCTGGGTCGTAACTGGAAGAATGAGGTGAGAGGCGTTCAAATGTTTTAGAACACTAGTGTAAAATTGTGAATTTCCCAAATGTATAAACTTTTATTTTATTTTATTAATTATATTATCAGCATTACAATTTCAGTGAAAAGTTGAATTAAAGTTTTCTAACACTATTTGAGAAATATCTTCTTTTTTTACAAAGTTCACATTTATATTTCTTCTTCTATTTCTTATATAATATAATATCATATAATGTAATTAATCAAAAATCTTTTGGGCCTGTCTAGTTTATTAGTCATTTTCATCACCAGATATATTTTTGTTTGCTGTATTTTTGATAGGACCTCTACCATCAGTCGTATGATCTGGTGTGTGTGATGTTCGCGTCCATCCCAGACTTCAAGGAATTTTACACAGAATCTGACGTTAATAAGGAGGGGTTGGAGTGTCTCAGGCTCCTCAATGAGATTATTGCAGATTTTATAGCAGCGGCAACGAGCGCGCAGCTTGATTTCCAAAACAACAGATCTCTTATTTAATAGCGAACTAAATGAAGGCTCTGCTCGTTAACTGGAGATACCCGCAAATTCCGCATATGAACGACTTCACTGAATCTAAACAAATCAATCTAACCATAGATGTTACCAGTAGTGGTGGCTTTTTAAAATCTATTTAAAATAATTTCGCAAGGGTTCTATGACATTAGTATATATTTTTAGGAAGTTCAATGTGCCCAGTTGAGTTCACATTTCAACAGTCAACCTGGTAGCTGAAGTACTCCTTAAACCACATTTAGCATAATTGTTTGTTTGATCTGACTAGCACTTTAAAGCTAAATGTAAAAGCTTTTATTTAAGTTTTATTTTAAACTTGAATTAAATGTAAGCTGGCCAAAGCTTGGCACTTTGCATTTTTTAGTTGCAGAAGTTTTTATTTTTGTATGAAGACATATAAAGTAATATCAAACTACATTTAATTTGTTGTGTTTATTTTTATTTTTATTGTGTCTACTGCAATCAATCACAGGAAAAAGTAAACTACATTTATATACTGCGAATCGTTTTTTGAATCCAGAATCGTTTTTGAATCGAAAATCGTTTTTGAATCGAATCTTGAGACATAAAATCGGTACCGAATCGTGACATTTTCTGAATCGTGCACCCCTATTAAAGGTGCTCTAAGTGATGTCACGCGTTTTTTAGGCCAAAACATTTTTTGTCACATACAGCAAACATCTCCTCACTATCCGCTAGCTGCCTGTCCCCTGAACACACTGTAAAAGAATGCGGTTTCTGTAGACAGCGCAGGCTCCACAAACAGCAACAAAAACAAACTGCGGCGACCCGCTCCACGAAACAAAACAAACAGTGTTCCAGCCTGGGGGTGGGGTTAGTGAGCGTACATGGGGGGGTGTGGATGAGAGAAGCATGAAGAGGAAAGTCATAATTTTAACTCTTTAAGTTTGATATGGCCGACACACGACCAAAGAGACGACGTTCTGATGAACAGATTGCAAAAATACAAAGAAGAGGGAAAAGGAGAAGGAACGCATGCCCGAATTTACACTGGAAAAGCCTTTGAAAGGTGGTGAGAGCTCCGCCGGCAGAAGGGCTTCCAATCCGACATTCAGGTAACGTTAGCTCTGTTTTTGCTGGAGAGGTGGGTCAATCCAGTTTGGTTTTTCTAAATGGACTTTCATGTTCGCCTAACAAACACAAGGATATAATTAGCTAGAACAATGCAGTCAGCGCTAACTTTGGTGAATACAACATATAGGTTTCTAGCAGCTAGCTATCGATCTCTATTGTAAATAATCAAGCAAACTCACAGTAGGGCGACAGTTTGTGTGAATGATTGTTTTCACCAACTATTTATTATGAAATTGAATGTTCATTCATAGCCTATTGACAACTTTGACTAAATTTGAAGCTAACGTTATCTTGCTATTATTGCGTCCTGGTATGGGAGCTAAAGTTATAACCTCAGGTGGCGAAACGTTTTATCGTGTTTTTCTGGTAATGTTTCCATTATTTTTTTTTTTCATAATATGAAAGCATTTATCTCACTTGGCGACATTACACCATCCTTGAAAGAAGTATCAGTAAAACTACAGAGGGAGGGGACGGGATGAGGAGGAGGGAAGGTCTAGCTAGCCTCCGTTTTGTTTGACAATACTTTGAACGTCAACAAGAAGTGACGTCACCCAGCATCGCTTTGAGCACCTTTAACTTGCATATTAAAATTGTAAAATGTATAAAAGCTGCCGCACTTAAGCACATTTGACATATTGTGAGGAAACATAAATATATATATATATATTTATATATATATATATATATATATATTTATATATTTTACATATAATACTTTTTTTGCGGAAATAAAACAAAAATAACGACTTTATTCGACTATTCCTTTTCTTCCTTGTAGGCCTGAAACGAGACTTCAAGAGATTTCCACGACGCATGCGCGAGAATTGCGATCTCCTTCAACTACTTCAGTTAAGTTCTCGCGCGTTTCAGGCCTACAAGGAAGAAAAGGAATAGTCGAATAAAGTCGTTATTTTTTTGTTTTTTCGCACAAAAAGTATTCTCGTCGCTTGATAAACTTATAGTTGAGCCACTGTTGTGACATGGAATATTTAAACATTTTCTTCATTGACTTTCTGGGACGTCAGGATTCATTCCCTCAGGGAGCCTATGTAGGAGTGATCCAGCTGTCACATTTAATCAAAAATATCTTCATTTGTGTTCTGAAGACAAACGAAGGTCTTACGGGGTTGGTACAGCATGGGGGTGAGTAATTAATGACTTAATTTTCATTTTTGGGTGAACTAACCCTTTAAAAGCCAAGCCAAAAGAGGACATATCAGCACACAAGATTCAAGAGTCCTTTCACACCAACAGGCAGACAGGCATTATGAGGTTAGTGTCCAGCATTCTTGAACCTGGTTGTCTTGCGGAAAAACTGCCCCAAAGCATGATGATCCGAGACTTGAGGCTGCAGCACACTTGCCAGACAGCAGCAGCTGAAACAGTGCACGGGGTGGGGTCTGAAAATGTTGCCACTCAATTTTTTTCTCTGCCACTTATGAAATTGTTACAGAACACTTCAGAATTGTAAACACTGAGTCAGTGGTACCTGACAGTAGAAACACTGGATATAGGATGCATAAACAATCACTGACTATTCTTGATTTAATTTTATATTAAACTTTACTTAAGCTACAGTAATATTCATTCTGTTACAAGAGGACACAGAGGTAAAGAGATGGTACACATCTGATCACCGTATTTGGCTTTCAAGATGACAAAGAAAGCATAATCATATGCACACAAGAACATTTCATCTTATATATTTATGGATTTTTCTTGCACAAAAGGCCGATATCATGAAAAATTGCTTCAATTTTCTCTGAGTTGCAGCCTTCTGTTCCAGCAGACATTCATCACAGAAAAGATTTCAGTGGAAGTGGCACCTTGAAAGGCATTAAGTAGCCTATGCACTGTCATTCTCACCTAGTCTATATTTGCTTTTGCTTATTTTCCATCGCTTTGGAGAAAAATCAGTCCCCGGCTAACCTATCACCTGATCAACCTGAACTCTGCATTACTTGAATTGATTGAATTCGCCTAACTGCACAATTCAAATATAGAGTTCATCAGACACATCTATTAGCCTACCTAGAGATAAATTAAAAGAACACTGAAAAAAGGAAGTCTGACCGACCGCTAACCTGCGGAGATTGTGAAAAGTCTTCAATACAGACTGAAAAACATACAATACTTTCATGATTGTACTATGAAAAAAGTATTTCTTATAGTGGTATTATTAAAACCCTTTTCACGGGAAGCTATTGTACAGCCAGAGGCTGATAAGAGCTGATAGTAACTGAAGCCTTGGAAACTGGGAACACATTTGTACTGCCACAATACTTTGAGCTTAAAGGGTTAGTTCACCTAAAAATTAAAATGATGTCAATTAATGACTCACCCTCATGTCGTTCCAAGCCCGTAAGACCTCCGTTCATCTTCGGAACACAGTTTAAGATATTTTAGATTTAGTCCGAGAGCTTTCTGTCCCTCCATTGAAAATGTATGTACAGTATACTGTCCTTGTCCAGAAAGGAAATAAAGACATCATCAAAGTAGTCAAAGTAGACCTGTAATTGTGTGTTGCTCAATCCATAATTTAAAGCAGCGGACGTTTTTGTAAAATAAAGACGTTATAAAGGTGGCCATGTTTTGATGCTATCATTTTGTTATCCATTAAAATGTATATATAACGTCAAAGTGTCTGTCAATGAATTTGTGATCGGTTTCATGGGAAATGTGTTAAAATCACAAAAAGAAACGAACAGAAACAAGTCAAACGAAAAAGAAAAGAATGAAAATTAAGCATTTTAGGACAATTACTACATTTTGCATGGACTTTTTTTTGATAATTACTGTAAACATACCCCCATTACTATAATGTGTGAAGTGATATTATATTAATAGGCTTCATAATTTTAATATGGAAAATGAAGCATTTTAGGACTTACAGTATGCTTTTTCTGCATTATGAATTTTTAAATACTGTATATATGGCAACATATCATTTCTTAGTTTTTATTCTATTGATTTTTAAGCATGACTTGAGCATGTTTTTGACTTTTTTTTTTAATTCACTCAATAACATCAAAAGCAGTTTAATACGTTTAATACGTATACTGTATAAATGTTAGTAACAATCTGTTGTGCATGTAGCAGACAAACAGTAAATGCACAGACATTTGTTTTGACATTAACTGTAATGTGTGCTCAAAGATGTGACCATAAGTAAGAGACACGTTTAGACGGGTGTCACAGATCCATAGCCTTCCTCCACAGTCCAGGTGATTCCATTCGTGCTGTAGAAATCAGAACGAATGTGAGCAACACGAGCAAAGCTCCCCCCTGAGTCGGACTGTAGTGGAGAATATTGGCCATACTCTGATGACGACAGAACTGGTGCTGGTCTAGATGATTCCTAAAATGGGAGGATGAGATAGAACGTAAAGGGATTAACTCTAGAATGGGTTCCTCTAGTAAGCATTGTTTAAAAAAAAGAACAACAGACAATGCATGAGCCTTCATGGATGGATCACTGGGAGTTAAGGAGAACACACCTCACTGAAGATGTCCAGGCCTCGGGATTTGGCGTGCTCTCTGTCGTTTCGGTGGAGTTTGTTATCATAGCCCTCAGTGCTCTGATGTAAACAGTCATATAGAGACCTCTCCGGGGCCTGTAGTACAAGGAAATTGACAAAATCAGTTTAAGAAAATGTTATTTTGAAAATAAATGTACAGAACCAACTTGGTACAATGATATCAGAAAGTAATACCATGTACTTTGATGTACCCAAAAGCTATTTGAGATGAACTTAAAAATATATGAATGTCATTGCATTAGATCAGGGGTTTTCAAAGGCAATGGAGTGCTAGAGTGTATATGGAAAAGTCTAAAGAAAAACTGGATATAAAAAATAAATAAGATTAAACTAAAAGAAACTGAATAAGATAATTAAAATGTATTCAAATAAACTTTAAATTGATTTAAAATAAATAAATTATAAATCTAAATAAATTATACATCTACAGTACAGCAGAGCAATATAGTGTTACAAAAAGGTAATAATGTACCGTAATAGAAACAAAATATTTTACAAATACTATTTTATGCATATTTTTTATAGTATTTTTTTTTACTGTATACATTTGGTCTTTATACCTACATAAAAATATATAGCTGCCTTCTAAATTTTAGGATGGCCTCTAAAAGATTGAAAACCTCTGCATTAGATAACAAAACCTAAAGCCATTGAAAGAATGATCTAGATAAAAATACGTTGTTAGTTAAAGTATAGGAACCATATATATATATATATATATATATATATATATATATATATATATATATATATATATATATATATATATGTGTTTTTACCAGATAAATGCTACCAAAATATTTATTGTTCCAGCATAATGTATTTGTAAATACCACGTGGCTTGATATTTTAGCAGCGCGATATACGGCAGCGACATTCAAATTGAGTTGTTGCTTTAAAAAAAGAGAGAACGCCAAAATGAGCACTGCATCTTACCTTGGGGCTGCAGTTGAAATAACGCATTTCTTTGGGCTCTGTCCTTCTGGCTGGTATAAAGCTGAATACAGACAGAGAGGAAAGTGGTTTAAACTTCGCTTCGGATAAAACGTCCATAACAACAGTCGCACTTTTATCACTGGAGAGCTACATTTCTACACACAGAGACAACTCGGCGTCTGCGGTTGCTAGGAAACCTCAGGAAAACATCAGGTGTTGGAAGAGATAAAGAAATGGTTATAAACTGAAAAAACGACAAAGAAAGCAATTTGCGACTGGACAAGGAAACAGAACTAGCAATTTTTCAAAACATTTTAAAATGTGCATCATCATTTTTAAAAAAAATTAATTTACTATTTTATTGATTACTATATTATAAAACATAAATTAAACCGTTTTAAATGTGTCAATTTATTTGTGAATTTAAAGTGATTTCATTAATTTATTTTATTTACCTACATTTAAAAATGTAGGTAAATCGGGGGGGGGGCAGTGCCCCCCTTGGCGACGGGCCTGGGATAAGGTAAGATGTTTTATGTAGAAACATTAGAATAGAAAACAAGACTTTTTTCCGCTGTGAACAATGACCATAGACAGGCGCACGCGCATTCGAAAAGCCTCACTCAGGAATGAGATCGATGACGTCATAAAGAAGTAGAACGCTAATTTAACTTAACAGTGTCACCCGTGTCAAACCACATACCGTCAGTCTTCTCGTTGTTTTATTCTGCAGTTCATATGATAAAGTTACAACTGTTATCATGGCACTGAAGAGAAAACATAGTTCCCTCGCTCAGGTGTACGACTCCCATGAGAGCACACCCTCAACATCCAGCACCGACGCGGCTGAAAACCATCAACCCGTTAGTGTTTTTGAGGAAAATGAGATGCCGATGAGAAAGAGGAAGAGGATGGGAAGTTTTGTGAAGCTACCTTCTCTTCATTATCGTGACTGGAGCGGCAGCTCAGACACGACTACTGCACCGATAAATGAGAGAAGTGCTGAGGGTAAATTAAATGACCATTACAAATCCATCCACAGCACCACACATTATATCAAAATTAAACTGAAGTTTGATCAAGCCAATGATCAGATTTTTGAATTCGAAGACTGTCTTAAATATTTAAACAAGATTTGTTCAAAATGCAGGTATGCAGTGTGTAATTATTATTTATTTGAAACATGCTTTTGTTTGATATTCCCTGCTTTAGATCAAAATTCTCTACAAGACAGTGCCTGTGCTCTAGAGAATCATGGTCTTCAGGAAACTCTATCCAGTGGTCTTGAAGTCGTTTCTCCTGCAGATAAGCAGGTTCAAACCCCTCCAGCTCCAGTCCACCACAGTCCAGCAGGTCACAGAGTGGACGTGACAACTGAGGGTGAGTTTACTGCCATATCTCAAACATTACTCTCACTGCTGTCCATGCTTGACATTTCATGTCAACTATAACGATTCATCTTTTAACAGACGACATTCTGAGCCGGTTTGAAATCGGCAAAATGCTTGGTGAGGGAGGATACGGCTCTGTTTATGAAGGGAAACGATTGGAGGATGGCCTTGAGGTATAGTCATTTTCTTACATTTAGCAATTTAGCAAATTCTTTTGTCTCACTATATCCATTTCAAGTCCTTTTATTGTATATTATGTTCACTATGTAGTGCAATTGACATGTGGTAAATGTAATTGTAATGGGCTAAATGTTTTGTTTTATTGATCAGGTGGCAGTGAAATTTGTCAAAAAGTCAGAGAGCATGAAATACATCAACATTGTAAGTTAGAACATGAAAACATAACATTTTTCCAAAACTGGACAAAAATTCTTATTCTAAAATATTATAAAAATCCTCCAACTAACAATGATCTTTCTTCCAGCCTGGTCATCCTGCACCCCTCCCATTAGAGGTCGGCCTGTTAACCCTTGTTAATAGGGGCCCCAAAGTTCAAGAGATCATTGAGCTGCTGGACTGGCAGGACCAGCCTGACCAATATATCATGGTCTTGGAGCGTCCCTCACACTGCAAAGATGTGTTTGATTTTTGGGATCATCACGAAGGCATCCTCAATGAGGAAACGGCACGGTTTATCATGGCGCAGGCAACAATGGCCGCTGACATGTGCTGTCGCCGTGGAGTTTTCCACAGTGACATTAAGGTGGAGAACCTGCTGATCAACTCAGAAACACTTGAGGTCAAATTGATTGACTTCGGGTGCGGGCGTTTCCTGCAAGAGTCCGCCTATGACAGCTTCTGTGGTATGTATTATGAATCAAAGTTTGAAAAGAGTTAAATTTAGACGAATATGTTCTCACTAAATATGTCGCCTCACGTCTGGTTTGGCCATGGATTGATCTCACTTTTAACGCTCCACAATTGTGAATAAAAACAACTAAATAATTAATTTACTCTAATGGATACAGAGAAAACATGCTAAGGGATTTCAAGCTTACCCATCAGACAAATCTCTTTCTAGGCACAGATGAGTACTGCCCACCTGAGTTCTACACAGAGGGCAAGTACCACGGTAAACCAGCTACTGTGTGGTCTCTGGGAGTGCTCTTATTCCTATTGGTGTGTGGACGCTTTCCAGAACCCAAAGACCTGGAGATGATTTATGATGACATCTGGTCTGAGCCTGGCTTGTCAAACGGTAAAATGGCATTCATCACAAAAAAGATGATCAATTGTAATTCTAAATCACCAAAATAGAACAAATGAAACAAAGAGGTAAAAGTAACACCAAAACCAGAAAGCTTTATAAAATATGGCTGTTTGAATTATGCAGGGATTCTTCCTGTTTTTTTGACCATACAGTATAGTGTAGTCTAATCTTACATCTTAATAGAAAGACAGCATGTGTACAGTTTAAGGTAATAATCTGACTCTCTTCCATCGTTCTTCACAGAATGCTGCCACCTGATTCGATCCCTCCTGCGGAAAAACCCAAGCCGGCGGATTGGTTTGGGGAAAATCATTTTCCATAAATGGTTTAAGGGATTGACCCTAATAAGCTACAAATAAATTTGGATATGCAGGTGAAACTCGAAAAATTCGAATATCGTGCAAAAGTTCATTTATTTCAGTAATTCAACTTAAAAGGTTAAACTAATATATTATAGAGACTGATTACATGCAAAGTGTGATATTTCAAGCCTTTATTTCAAGCCATAATCATCACATATAATTGTGATGATTATGGCTTACAGCTATGAAAACCTTTTAACAATATTCTAATTGAATTTGGGGTTTTCATAAGCTGTAAGCCATAATCATCCAAATTATAGCAAATAAAGGCTTCACCATGATGAGATCACCATGATGGGTATGCAGTGTGTAATTATTATTTATTTGAAACATGCTTTTGTTTGATATTCCCTGCTTTAGATCAAAATTCTCTACAGGACAGTGCCTGTGCTCTAGAGGATCATGGTCTTCAGGAAACTCTATCCAGTGGTCTTGAAGTCGTTTCTCCTGCAGATAAGCAGGTTCAAACCCCTCCAGCTCCAGTCCACCACAGTCCAGCAGGTCACAGAGTGGACGTGACAACTGAGGGTGAGTTTACTGCCATATCTCAAACATTACTCTCACTGCTGTCCATGCTTGACATTTCATGTCAACTCTAACGATTCATCTTTTAACAGACGACATTCTGAGCCGGTTTGAAATCGGCAAAATGCTTGGTGAGGGAGGATACGGCTCTGTTTATGAAGGGAAACGATTGGAGGATGGCCTTGAGGTATAGTCATTTTCTTACATTTAGCAATTTAGCAAATTCTTTTGTCTCACTATATCCATTTCAAGTCCTTTTATTGTATATTATGTTCACTATGTAGTGCAATTGACATGTTGTAAATGTAATTGTAATGGGCTAAATGTTTTGTTTTATTGATCAGGTGGTAGTGAAGTTTGTCAAAAAGTCAGAGAGCATGAAATACATCAACATTGTAAGTTAGAACATGAAAACATAACATTTTTCCAAAACTGGACAAAAATTCTTATTCTAAAATATTATAAAAATCCTCCAACTAACAATGATCTTTCTTCCAGCCTGGTCATCCTGCACCCCTCCCATTAGAGGTCGGCCTGTTAACCCTTGTTAATAGGGGCCCCAAAGTTCAAGAGATCATTGAGCTGCTGGACTGGCAGGACCAGCCTGACCAATATATCATGGTCTTGGAGCGTCCCTCACACTGCAAAGATGTGTTTGATTTTTTGGATCATCACGAAGGCATCCTCAATGAGGAAACGGCACGGTTTATCATGGCGCAGGCAACAATGGCCGCTGACATGTGCTGTCGCCGTGGAGTTTTCCACAGTGACATTAAGGTGGAGAACCTGCTGATCAACTCAGAAACACTTGAGGTCAAATTGATTGACTTCGGGTGCGGGCGTTTCCTGCAAGAGTCCGCCTATGACAGCTTCTGTGGTATGTATTATGAATCAAGGTTTGAAAAGAGTTAAATTTAGACGAATATGTTCTCACTAAATATGTCGCCTCACGTCTGGTTTGGCCATGGATTGATCTCACTTTTAACGCTCCACAATTGTGAATAAAAACAACTAAATAATTATTTTACTCTAATGGATACAGAGAAAACATGCTAAGGGATTTCAAGCTTACCCATCAGACAAATCTCTTTCTAGGCACAGATGAGTACTGCCCACCTGAGTTCTACACAGAGGGCAAGTACCACGGTAAACCAGCTACTGTGTGGTCTCTGGGAGTGCTCTTATTCCTATTGGTGTGTGGACGCTTTCCAGAACCCAAAGACCTGGAGATGATTTATGATGACATCTGGTCTGAGCCTGGCTTGTCAAACGGTAAAATGGCATTCATCACAAAAAAGATGATCAATTGTAATTCTAAATCACCAAAATAGAACAAATGAAACAAAGAGGTAAAAGTAACACCAAAACCAGAAAGCTTTATAAAATATGGCTGTTTGAATTATGCAGGGATTCTTCCTGTTTTTTTGACCATACAGTATAGTGTAGTCTAATCTTGCATCTTAATAGAAAGACAGCATGTGTACAGTTTAAGGTAATAATCTGACTCTCTTCCATCGTTCTTCACAGAATGCTGCCACCTGATTCGATCCCTCCTGCGGAAAAACCCAAGCCGGCGGATTGGTTTGGGGAAAATCATTTTCCATAAATGGTTTAAGGGATTGACCCTAATAAGCTACAAATAAATTTGGATATGCAGGTGAAACTCGAAAAATT
Source organism: Tiaroga cobitis (assembly GCA_030578255.1). Lineage (NCBI taxonomy): Eukaryota > Metazoa > Chordata > Actinopteri > Cypriniformes > Leuciscidae > Tiaroga > Tiaroga cobitis. The sequence goes on from CM060609.1 coordinate 15,919,969, forward strand.
CGAATATCGTGCAAAAGTTCATTTATTTCAGTAATTCAACTTAAAGGGTTAAACTAATATATTATAGAGACTGATTACATGCAAAGTGTGATATTTCAAGCCTTTATTTCAAGCCATAATCATCACATATAATTGTGATGATTATGGCTTACAGCTATGAAAACCTTTTAACAATATTCTAATTGAATTTGGGTTTTTCATAAGCTGTAAGCCATAATCATCCAAATTATAGCAAATAAAGGCTTGAAATGTCTCACTTTGCATGTAATAAGTCTATAATATATTAGTTTCACCTTTTAAGTTGAATTACGGAAATAAATGAACTTTTGCACAATATTCAAATTTTTCGAGTTTCACCTGTATATTAATATTTGGAAGACACCTTTTTGTGCATTTGTTTGATATGTTCTTAGTTTATTGTGATATAGGAGAAATCAAGGTCAAATCTCTTTTATGTGTAATGTATATCATCAGCCTGTTAGTGAGGGAAGTGATAGTCAGGAGAGACAGAAGAGGAAGAGTAGTAGTCCTCTTCACTGGAGCAGCAGCTCAGGTCAGGGTCAGAAATTGGAGGATCAGACCACTGCAGCAACTAGTGAGAGACACGCTGAGGGTAAATCCAATGAATAGTTGAGAATGTGTAAATGTTTTCTGTTTATTAGAGCTCTGTACATCATAAAGTCTACAACTGGGAACACTTCCCTTAAATCTTGATGTACTTGCTACATCATAAGAAGAATGGCATCTACGCTAATATTAGCGTCTTTGTTTATCCCGAGGTTTTCCCGCAGCCTGCCGGATCCAGGCCGTGTCCAGATCTGACGAAGGAGATCCGCCTGGACCCGATGACAATGCAGTGCTGAAGTATCAACTATCCTCTCCCTATGGAGGATCCCTTCCCCACTCTACAGATAAAGCGTTGTGAATTCCGGCTCGCGTACCCCGAAGTGATAAAATAAAACAAAATTCTGTATCAAAATTTATTGGCAAGAAAAGTAGTTTGTTTAGGCTGAGTTGTATGAATTACAAACCTGCGCACATATTTTAAAAGCACATAACTATAGAATCAATTCTGAATGAGCATGTGAACGCCGTCAGCGTTAATCACAGGTTCGCGTTTAAAGTCTGATCATTTCAATGGAGGTGAATCAATCAAAGTTAACTTTAGCTGGAAGTAACATTATTCAAGAACCGCTATAAAGCCAAAACAATCTGTTACCTTAAATTATATGTTTATCTCTGTAAAGCTGCTTTGAAACAATCCATTGTTAAAAGCGCTTTATAAATGAAGATGACTTGACTTGACTACATCATTTTCAGAAAGATTAATGGAAACCGGGTGTCATTTATTAAAATATGTTAAAAATCCACACCATCACACATTTTATTAAAAATCAGTTGAAGTTAGATTAAGGTCATGATCAGATTTTTATTCCAGGGCATGTCATATATCTTTAAACACAGATGAAACATAGCGGACATCTTTTATCATTGGCCGAAAGAGAAAACGAAGTTCTCGCAGTCCTCAGGTGTATGACTCCCATGAGAGCACATCCTCAACATCCAGCACCGATGTGGCTGAAACCCATCAGCATTTTTGTGTTGGTGAGGAAAATAAGAGGCCAATGAGAAAGAGGAAGAGGACGGATAGTTTTGAGAAGCTGCCGTCTCTTCATCTTCTGTGATCGGAGCGGCAGCTCAGACCAAGATACATGAGAGACATGCTGAGGGTAAATCAAATGACCATTTAAAAATGTGTAACTGTTTTCTGTTTACTAGAGCTCTGTACATCATGAAGTCTGCATAATGTTCAGGTATATATACGTTTCCATTAATGGTAATTTAGGGCGTTTGCACACCTGAAAGTCCGCACCAAGGTCCGAACCAAAGTTCACGTTTTGATACATTTTATACTTTCAGAAAGTTTTGGTTTGGTTTCACACTGCAATTATGCGAGCGCACTAAAGAACTTTACGTGACATACTTGCGTCCTGTCGTCATCATCTATGTGGGCTGCATCTTGACATTGATTGGTTTTGTAAATGGACATGCGTCTTACGTCAGCGTGTTGTCAATTCGGCGGGTAACTTTGACAACATGAATGAACAGACGCATATTGTTGCAACTATATTGTTATTGTTATGGCATAATTACCTGCAGCACCAACTATACACAAGGCTAGTTCAAATTCGCCAAATGAACGTCCTCGTCGTGCAAACATTTTATCGTCGCTGGCAGGAAAGGAGGAGAAGACTGCAAGTTGACTTCTTATTATGTCATCAGACCATACTTCAATTAAAAACCTCGTCTCCTCCTCCTCCATGTGCTACCACGGCTCATTTTTCCTGCCACCGTCTGTTTTTTTTTCGGTTATGCGGGAACCACCAGAACTTCCTGTAAAAGGTCTGAAAGTCCAAACCATACAGAAATGCTTTCACACTAGAAACAAACCAAACCTTTGTTTAGTTTGATCCAGACCGAGACTACCTCTTTTCGTAGGACCAAATTTCATGTTTGGTCCGGACCGTGGTCCGGGGTAGGTTTCACACCTGTAATTTTGATTCGGACCAAACTGAAAAGTCAGAAAGTCCGGACCAAACAAGGTAGGTGTGAAAGGGCCCTTAATTAATTCTGAGAATTTTTCTGTTGCCTAGGATGAAGTGCCATTAATTACCATATGTTACAAATTCACACCATCACACATTATATCAAAATCCATAATTTTTTACAAATTCATAATAATTTTTTTTAAAGGATGAAACATTGAAGAACTTTTATTATTTTAAGAATTCATGTAGTAACTGAAGAATCACCATAATATGACTATGCAGTGTTAATTATTCGTTTGAAACATGCTTTTGTTTGATATTCCCTGCTTTAGATCAAAATTCTCTACAGGACAGTGCCTGTGCTCTAGAGGATCATGGTCTTCAGGAAACTCTATCTAGTGGTCTTGAAGTCGTTTCTCCTGCAGATAAGCAGGTTCAAACCCCTCCAGCTCCAGTCCACCACAGTCCAGCACCAGGTCACAGAGTGGACGTGACAACTGAGGGTGAGTTTACTGCCATATCTCAAACATTACTCTCACTGCTGTCCATGCTTGACATTTCATGTCAACTATAACGATTCATCTTTTAACAGACGACATTTTGAGCCGGTTTGAAATCGGCAAAATGCTTGAGGGAGGATACGGCTCTGTTTATGAAGGGAAACGCTTGGAGGATGGCCTTGAGGTATAGTTATTTTCTTAAAAATGTTCTTTCTTCCAGCCTGGTCATCCTGCACCCCTCCCATTAGAGGTCGGCCTGTTAACCCTTGTTAATAGGGGCCCCAAAGTTCAAGAGATCATTGAGCTGCTGGACTGGCAGGACCAGCCTGACCAATATATCATGGTCTTGGAGCGTCCCTCACACTGCAAAGATGTGTTTGATTTTTTTAATCATCACAAAGGCATCCTCAATGAGGAAACGGCACGGTTTATCATGGCGCAGGCAACAATGGCCGCTCACATGTGCTGTCGCCGTGGAGTTTTCCACAGTGACATTAAGGTGGAGAACCTGCTGATCAACTCAGAAACACTTGCGGTCAAATTGATTGACTTCGGCTGCGGGATTTCCTGCAAGAATCTGGCTATGAAAGATGCTGTGGTATGTATTATGAATCAAACCTGTAGTTTGGGACTTAAGTTCTAGTGACAAGTTAAATCGGTATGATATCTCTGCATTTTTTTTACATTAAATAACACTAGATATTTTTTACTGAGAAAACATGCTTTGGGATTTCAGACATCAGACAAATCTCTTTCTAGGCACAGATGAGTACTGCCCACCTGAGTTCTACACAGAGGGCAAGTACCACGGTAAACCAGCTACTGTGTGGTCTCTGGGAGTGCCTGGTCTGACATCTGGTCTGAGCCTGGCTGGTCAAACGGTAAGATGGCATTTATCACAAAAAGATGATCAATTGTAATTTAAATCATGCAAAGAAATGAGAAAAAAAAAGTAACATCCAAGCCAAGTGGCTTTAAAAAAAAAAGATAATGTGGATAATACAGGAATTCTTCCTGATTTTTTGACCATGCAGCATAATAATAATAATAATAATAATAATAAGTTTAATTTATATAGCGCCTTTCCCAAGCTCAAGGACGCTTCACAATGACAGTAGATAAGCAGTTTACACATAAACGGACAATGGACATTTGCCCAGTCCAAGTAATGAGCGATTGCAGTTGCAAGTTGCATTACATTTGCAATACAGACATAAAAACAAAGACAACAAACATTAATTATTAATTACAGACAGTTAACATTGTGACTGTGTTATGTCAAATTAACATTTTCATGACTGAAATACTGGTTAAACAAATGTGTTTTGAGTTTATGCTTAAATTCGTGCAACGTGGTTGTTGTCCTGAGAGCCAACGGAAGAGAGTTCCATAACTTAGGGGCTATAACAGAGAAAGACCTGCCACCCATAGACGATAGACGAAAGCTCCGCTCACATAGGAGATCACAGCCAGAAGATCGGAGAGTTCGAGGGGGAATATAAGGAGAACGTAAGTCAGAGAGATAAGCTGGAGCAAGACCATTGAGTGACTTAAAGGTAAGCAGAAGAATTTTGTAAGTGATACGGGATGACACGGGTAGCCAGTGCAGTTTTAAACAGAATTGGAGTGATATGGGCAGTTTTTTTAGTGTGAGTTAGTAGTCTTGCGGCAGAGTTTTGGATATATTGTAAACGTGAAATACAGTGTGCTGGTAGTCCAGAAAAAAGAACATTACAGTAGTCGAGGCGAGATGTGATGAACGCGTGTACTAGTGCTTCAGCGTCTTTTGAGCTGACATAGGGACGGAGTTTGGCGGAGATGAAAAAAGGACGCTTTACAAAGTTGACTAATGTAAGTGTCGAACGTCAGTGCAGGGTCAAGAGTGATACCCAAGTTTTTGACAGTGGCAGATGGAATTTTTGATGTCGCTTCAAGGTCAAGTCTGGGAACATTACTTAAATTTTGTAATAGAATAGTCAAATCTTACAGCTTAATACAAAGACAGCAGGTGTGAAGTCTGTCCAAGGTAATAATCTCTTTTCCATTGTTCTGCACAGAATGCTGCCACCTGATTCGATCCCTCCTTTAGAAAAACCCAAGACAACGGATTGATTTGAGGAAAATCCTTCTACATGGTTTAAGGTACTGAGCCTAAGATCAGCTACAAATGTTTGTGAGCATATTCACTATTCATTTGAAAGATTTTAAAAATGTTTTCTTCAAATTGTAATGTTTTTTGTGTTTTTGTTTCAGGTCTCTAAATAAGACATGAAGAGGAATATGTAAATAGTGCAAACTACCGCCACAGTTCTAAAGTTCCTTGAGTCAGCTTAGCATCTAGTGGCCTGACACAAGTGGCCATCCCTCCATGTCTTGGGGCAGTAATATTAGCATCTGGTGATATTACTTGCCTAGGAACAGTACAAAACTTCCCTGTCACTGTATGGCAGAGCTGCATGTCATGGTCAGAATTCCTCCCAGAAGTTCCTGTGAAAGCTGCTCCTGCCATGGCCCTCTCCAAAGGATCTTGCACTGGATGTCACAGAAGTTCCAGTCTTTGGCCGCTTCCTCCCTCTGCTTAGCATCTAGCAGGCTGATATGTGTGGTCCCACAATGCTTTAGCAACTTTGTAGCCCTGGTAGCGTCTGGCTCCATGTTTTGAGACAGTAATATTTGCATCTAGCAGTATTTGGTGACCACATGTAAATGCATTTTTTATCAGTGTATAATGGCTGTTGTTTATTACATTATTGTTCAATAAATTATTTTATATAAATTATATTGGGGTACCTGATCTTGAGAAATGGTCGGTTTGTGTTAGTGGTGGATATTTTTCAGCGGCTTCATTGCAGGTTACGTTGACTTGACCTAGAGAATGATAGACGCAGGTAATAACATGCTCGCTCTCTCTCTCTCATATATAATACACTAATTATTTTATTGAAGCAGCCCAAGCTGCCATTGCTACTAGTTCCAACATGACGTTTGTTTCACTTGGATGTACGTTACAATAGGGAAGAAAAGACTATCGCAACTTCTGTTTCATGCCGACTTCTCTCAAGTAGTGAGAGAAGCCCGTTACTGATATGTATGGCAAGCCATTTTAGCTTAAATTGTACCCAGCGTTACTCGTCATAATTGCATTTTTACTAGTAAGAATTGAATCGAGAGCTCTACAATTCAATTCTTACTAGTAGCAATAGGCTTTATGCCGAGCGTCACGCGACCAAACCGGAAAACGGGTCTCATTGCATCCACTTGTCAGAGAAAGTGTTAACGGCCGTAAGAACTAACAACGATTTCTATAGATTCTTAAGGTAATCAGCTAACCTACTAAGTTCACTTTGTTATTGGTGTTTTATGCTATTTAAATATCTAAACATTAGTGTGAAGAAGAAAAATTAAAAAAAAAATTTAAATATCAATCTGCACATGCGAGGGACATTGGTTATGCTCATTTTTGCACTCTCTAATTCAATTATTACTAGTAAAAATTCCAATTATAGAGCTCTCTAATTAAATTCTTACTAGTAACAATTCCAATTAGAGAGCTCTACAAATGAATTTTTACTAGTCATATGTCTCCATTGACTTATCTCTAGATCATCACATACAAACCGTCATTCTAACTGAAACCACTTTTCTTCCATCTATTTCTTCACCCACAAGTAATCAGAAGCTCAATGTATCTGTTTCTCAGGAAAGTTACTATACAGTATAAACTATAATTACTATAATTTTTACTGGTTTCTAATGCTAGTTAACTAACGTTATAACAGTACTAGAGTATAGAAACAGCCTAACTATACCTTTTAAACATTTATTGATATTTGTTAACATATTTATTTATCTAAAATGAAACTGGGGTAACGTACATAACTTAACTTACATTAAAGTCCCTGTAAAGGCAATTCTACAAAAAAATTCTAAACACATTATAAATGTTACAAATGTATTGCTTAAACATATTACAAAGACTGTGAACTGTGAAGTACTGAAATGCGGAGTTAGACCATTAAACAGTTTTTCACCATTGCTATTTTACGGATTTTTTGGGCGGGGCTAAAACAGGGCTCGATGACGCACTGGAGCCCGTGGACACGCCCCTACTTGACACACCGAGGCCACTGAGGCTGATCTCTCCCAAAGTCCTTTTAGGCAAGTCATGCCACTCGGCCGCCATCTTGGCAACGCCTCCGGGCACTAGCTATTTCGGACTAACAAGACCAGGCTCCTATCTAAATGAATGGGCAGAGACGCAGAACTGCACTTTCATTGGTCACCGGGACATAAAAACTGCATGTATACAAACACTAATAAAATATGATAAAAATCGCTGAAAAAGTTTGATGACTTTGCCCCAAAATAAGGTTTAAAACGCCTTTTTCCCCACAGGTTATACTTTTACTGCGCATGCGCAAGCGTTCTCTCGCTCTCTGTCGTGCGCGCGCTACTGCTCGCTCGCTCTAGATTCCGGGAGATTTGAACTAATTCGCGATCATCAGGGAGCCGCTATCAATCTGCGGGAGACTCCCGGAACTTCCGGGAGACTTGTGATGTCTGTAGCGACAATGACTTTCGTTTTGGGGAAATTATTAACTCAAATGGGGAATATTATTCATTAGGTCATGAGTATGTAATCGCATACATAAATTAAATTATCCCAAATAGGGAATGGACTAAACCTCACCATATATGAATAATTAACACGATCGCTCGTAGTAATTATTAATATCTAGGTCAGTTAAGTCAGGTTAATGATCAGGGTAAATTTACATGTGTTTCCAGTTCAGTTATCCGTCTAGCTGTCCGTCCAGCGGACTGGAGCCGAAAACTTCCCTATATCACAATATTACCTGCCTGTAAACAGAGTGAATACTTTCCTGTGGCCACAAGGAAATATTTTCTCGTATACGGCACTTTCAGATGTTTAAAATTAGTTACGAAGAGTAGAGCTGGGTAGAACTTAAATCTTTGACATTCACAGAGGCTTCAAAGTAGGACCATGAGACAGATTCACTTCAAAAGATTATGGAATTTAATAACACAACTAATGGTTACATAAACTACTTAAATCACGCAGGAGTAAATATGCATATCAAAACGTCTCAGGTTACGTATGTAACCCTGGTTCCCTGATAGGGAACGAGACGCTGCGTTTGAGACGCGGTGGGAACGCTCTGCGTGATTGCGTCATGAAGCACGTGTAAAATCAGTCCAATGGAAGCCCGATACGTCATAGGTGACGTCATAGACCAGGAAACTATAAAGCACCCTTGCAAACAGACCGCGCCAGCTTCTGAAAAGTCTGAAGCAAGTCGATCAGGGTATGCAGGAAGTATGGCAGGCAAACGCAGCGTCTCGTTCCCTATCAGGGAACCAGGGTTACATACGTAACCTGAGACGTTCCCTTTCAATGGAACTCGAGCTGCGTTTGAGACGCGGTGGGAACCCCATACCCACTACGCCATAGTGACAAATGCCCGTTCTGTATGAAGTCCAGCGCACACTAAGAAGCAAGCAACCTCGCCCCTGGAGTGGAGAGGTCAAGGTCATAAAACCTGACAAATGTATGCGGAGAGGACCATCCTGCCACATTACAAATATCAGGAAGGGAAACCCCCGAAATTAAGGCCGTAGAGGCCGCCATACTCCTAGTAGAATGGGCCCGTACAGCCATAGGTGAAGGCTGACCGGCCGCTTCATAAGCTAATGAAATAGCCTCGACTATCCATTTGCTCATAACCTGTTTAGATGCAGGGCACCCTCTTCTGAGTGACCCAAAACATACAAATAATTGCTCTGACTTACGCCACAGGGCAGCTCTGTGAACGTAGGCATCCAATGCCCGAACTGGACATAACAGGTTCAGTTGTTCCTGATCTGGGGTATTAAAAGGTGGAGGATAAAAGGCCTGCAGCACTATTGGGCCCCCAACATTAACTGGGACCTTAGGAATATAACCCGGTCTAGGGTATAGAAATGCTTTCACCATCCCAGGTGCAAATTCCAGACATGAAGGAGCAACCGACAGGGCATGCAAATCTCCAATTCTCTTGATAGATGAAATAGCAAGGAGAAATAACGCTTTCAAAGTGAGGAATTTTTCTGAAACCTCTTCAATAGGCTCGAAGGGAGCCAGAGCCAGACCTTCAAGTACAATGGCTAAATCCCAAGCCGGTGCTCTAGAGTGCAGTGCAGGTCTCAACCTCAATGTACCACGGGGAAAACGAGTAATCAGAGGATCTCTCCCAATAGAAGTACCCCCCAGAGGGGTATGGTAGGCCGATATAGCCGCCACATAAACTTTTAAGGTGGAAGGAGATAATCCAGCAGAGAAACGGTCTTGCAGAAAATCGAGAACTGAACCAACAGGGCAGTTAACAGGATCTAACTGACGCTCACCACACCAGGTGGAGAATAATTTCCATTTCAGCGCATACAATCTTCTCGTGGAAGGGGCTCTGGAATGGAGAATGGTCTCAACGACCTCAGTCGAGAGACCGGATTCTATGAGCCTGGCCCCCTCAGAGGCCAGGCCCACAGTTTCCACAACTCCGGCCGAGGGTGAAAAATCGTGCCCTCTACCTGGGACAGCAGGTCCCTCCTGATTGGAATCTCCATGGGAGAGCCGTTCAGAAGAGACACCAAGTCTGAGAACCAAACTCGAGTCGGCCAGTAAGGGGCTATTAGTAGCAGACGGGCCCCTTCCCGGCGAACCCTCTCCAGAACCCCCGGGAGCAACGATATCGGGGGAAATGCATACAGGTGCAGCCTCGGCCACACCTGCACCATCGCATCCAGTCCGAGAGGAGCTGGGTGCGTGAGAGAGAACCACATGGGACAATGGGTTGTATCTGAGGATGCGAAAAGGTCTATCTGAGCACGACCAAGTTTCTCCCACAGGAGCTCCACCACCTCGGGGTGAAGTCTCCACTCCCCGGGCCTCAGCCCCTGCCTTGACAGTATATCTGCTCCCACATTCTGACGCCCCGGAATGTAAACTGCTCTGAGAGATAGCAACTTCCCCTGGGCCCATAGGAGGATCTGATGGGCCTGCTTGCAAAGGTGATGTGACCTCAGACCCCCCTGATGGTTGATATATGAAACCACCGACGTGTTGTCCGTACGAACCAACACATGATGGCCTCTCAGGTCTGGCAGGAAATATTTGAGAGCTCGAAATACCGCCATCATCTCCAAACGATTTATGTGCCATGACAGTTGATGGTCCTGCCAAAGACCTTGCGCCGAGCAGCCACTCATGACTGCCCCCCATCCCGTGAGGGAAGCATCCGTCGAAAGCGTGACGCGTTGACAAGAAGCCCCCAGCACTGGGCGAGGAACCAAGGTTTCTTCCACATGACCAAGGCACGAAGGCATAGCCGCGTGACCTTGATCTTGCGGAACGGATTTCCCCTCGGAGAAAACCCCTTGGTTCTGAGCCACCACTGCAGGGGTCTCATGTACAGCAGGCCAAAAGTAATCACGTTGGACGCTGCTGCCATGAGCCCCAACAGTCTCTGAAACCGTTGGTGACTGGCCTAGTTTTACATTTTTTACGGCTGTGAGAATCGCAGAAATCCGAGCAGGAGATAGACGTGCCTGCATTGTGGTCGAATCCAAAATTTCACCTAAAAAAGTGGTCCTCTGAGCAGGGAGGAGAACACTCTTCTTGATGTTGAGCCGCAACCCCAACTCCTTTATGTGAGACAGAACGACATCTCGATGCCGAACTGCCAACTGCTCTGACTGAGCTAAAATCAACCAATCGTCGATATAATTTAATACACGAATGCCCTGGAGTCTCAAGGGAGCCAGAGCTGCATCCACGCATTTTGTAAAGGTGCGGGGTGATAAACCTAGGCCAAACGGTAGAACCCGATACTGGTAAGCTTCGCCCCCGAAAGCGAACCTCAGGAACTTCCTGTGATGAGGATGCATAGATACATGGAAGTAAGCGTCTTTCAGGTCTATTGTGACAAACCAGTCCTCGGACTGAATCTGTGATACAATTTGCTTGAGTGTGAGCATCCTGAACTTGAGTTTCTGAATTCTGCTGTTTAACTGGCGCAGATCTAGAATAGGACGCAACCCTCCATCCTTTTTCGGAACAATGAAGTAACGGCTGTAAAACCCTGACTCTCTGCTGGGAGGAGGCACCCCCTCTATCGCTCCTTTTTGAAGAAGTGTCAGAACTTCCTGCTCCATAACCAGAGCCTGCTGTGAGTCCACCACTGTGGGAAGGACCCCTTGAAATCTGGGCGGACGAGAACCGAACTGAATTCTGTAACCCTTTTCTATTATGTGCAGGACCCATAAAGAAATATTTGGCAGAAGTTTCCACGCTGCCAGAAATTCTGATAAGGGAACCAGTCTCTCGAGACTGGCCTCTGGATTTGATTGAACAATCATTTCGGCGCCCTGAAGTGGCGAACCGGCAGGGAACAACCGAACTGACCATTCTACAACCCTCCTCAGAGGATTGCATGGGGACGCTGACACATCGGTGCCCTGAAACGGCGAACCGGCAGGGAACAACCGATGTGGCAACGCTGCGACTCTCCTCGGAGAATCGCCCCCCGGAGGGCGCCAAAGAGAAACGGTTCCTCGGAATCGTTCCTCCCTGGAGGGGACCACCCTCAGAAGCCTGGCACACTTGGCGTCAGGACTTCTTCTTAGTCCAGGCTCTCTTGGAGATGACAGTCCTCAGATCCTGTCTGCCCCCAACAGGCCTGGACTGCGAACGCCACTCGGGAACCCCGGATTGTGGAGGAGCCCGAGCAGCAACGCTCTGTTTCTGCTGGAATCTATGTGCGGAGCTCGTAGACGGACGAGGCTGCTCAATCTTTATATTACGTGCAGCCTCGGGGACACTGGACCGGCGAGGAAGAAACCTCTGAAACGCAGCCGCTTGTTTTTTATTTTCTTGAAACCTATCGACAACACAATTTATAGCATCGCCGAACAGACTTGTAGGAGAAAGCGGTGCGTCCAGAAGAACAGATCTATCTTTATCTTTGATCTTAGAAAGATTTAACCATAAATGACGTTCCGTGGCCACCAGGGCTGCCATAGAACGGCCCACAGATTTGGCCGTCTCCTTGGTGGCCCGGAGAGATAAATCTGTTGTGCGACGTAATTCTCGAATTGCATCAGCACTAACTTCTTCACATTCATCTATGTCCCTCAGCAGGTCAGCCTGATAAGCTTGTAATATCGACATTGTATGTAAGCATGCCGCAGCCTGACCTGCTGCCGAATACGCTTTACCCACCAGCACTGATGTATTTTTTAATGGTCTGGTGGGTAACGTTGGGGCTTTCAGTGATGACGCTGACTCGGGGGAGAGATAGCTCGCAAGCGTCTCTTCCGCACGAGGCATCGTCAAATAACCATAATTATCAATACCTCTAACTTTACTGTAATTGCTAGTTTGAGGATTATGAACTCTGAAAGACGCCGGTTTATTCCATGATCTGGACACCTCAGTGTGGAGATCAGGAAAAAACGGGAGTTCCCGACGAGGAGGTCGTGATCTAGATGGTAAATAACGTTCATCCAGAAGACTCTTTCTTGATTCAACATCAATATCATCAGCTGGCCACTCAATATTTAATTTAGTAACAGCACGAGATAAAACCTCCATAAGCTCCTCATCAGCAGGGGTATGAGCTGGCGAAAACTCAAATTTCCCCATATCAACGACATCCAGTTCCTCAGAACTGGATAGCCGCAACATTGGTGCCTCAACCTGGGGAGGAGAAACCACAGAGCGGGCTCCTTCCTGGGCTGGGACACCGGAACCAGCAGGTAAGGGCTGAGAAAGGGCTGGGCCCGTCTCAAACCCCGCTACTAGATCCATCTGTGAACCCCAAGATGCACGCCGCCGCTGTGCCTCGGCAGCAGCGGGACCCGCACCTCGGGGAACACGAACCGAACCATCCTCCTCAAAGAATGCCCGGCGAGAGCGGAGAGTTTTCATGGACAAACTCAAGCAATGCTCACAGTCAGCCCCCTCGAGGACCGACTGGGCATGCTCTACTCCCAAACAAGCAACACACATCTGATGTGTGTCCCCACCCGTAATGAAACGAGGGCAGGGAACAACACAACGTTTGAAATCTTGCTTGCTCGCCATTATGAGATATATATAGATAATATGATCGGACAGACAACAATAAATAGACAAGGACAGAATCACAGAGAGCGCTTGCTGAAGACAACAGAAGCTGGCGCGGTCTGTTTGCAAGGGTGCTTTATAGTTTCCTGGTCTATGACGTCACCTATAACGTATCGGGCTTCCATTGGACTGATTTTACACGTGCTTCATGACGCAATCACACAGAGCGTTCCCACCGCGTCTCAAACGCAGCTCGAGTTCCCTTGAAAGGGAACAAACAGTTAACAAAAGATTGCAATACGACGTATTTGGAGAGAGAAAGTTAGAATGTGAGAAAGAGAGAATGGGTGAGAGAGAGAGTGAGTGAGAGAGAGAGAGAGAGAGAGAGAGAGAGAGAACAGTTCAAAACAGCAGTTCAACACGAGACCCCAAAGGCTTCTAAAATGAATCTAAACAACCTAAAAGCAGCATTTTATCTTTAGATTTACTTGCTTTTACGGTCCCCTTTGTGTGCGGCTGTGTGACAAAGGCTGGTCGCGGAGTTGGAGTGTCTGGAGCGTCTTCCGATAGGAGGCAGATGTTTGCGATCGCTTCAGCTGCGGCCCGTACGAGAAACGATAAATCTTGAACTCGTTTCGTTCGTGAATACACGGACGAAGGAAACTATCAAACTGAGGTAGATCAAATAAAAGAAAACTTAGATTAAAACAAAGTAGGAAAACGATGATGAAGAATAGTGCAGAACTCCGGCTGGAATTTGCAGGAAATTTGGAATCTCTCCCTGGCTTAGAAAACTTGCACAGAAGAGAGCGTGGCGGTGTGTTTTGAAGGAGCTCGAGACACGCCTCTCTTACATGTCTAGTCCAATCGTTTTGGAGGAGGCGTGTCGGCAAACCTTGTGGTCCGCGAAGTACACGCCTACGGGTCATGTGCATAGCAGATAAAACTTTCAGCAACAATACACTTCTAAACTGGTATTAATAAAAAAAAAATGCATCATATTACATTTTGGGTTAATGATTCAATCTTCTTTGGTTTCTCTGATTATAACCGTCCCAAATACAGCGCCATTGTGAGTTAGTGAGAGTAAGATACATGATTCTTCGTGATTAAACGAATATCAAATTGGTCACATATTATAAAACTTACAGTTATACCGATTTGGTCACAAGGGACCCATGAGGCACAACCAGAAAACATTTTATACATTTGAAACGTTACTTTTAACCACACGTGGTCACAAATGATTGTCTCTTTGTGTGTGTGTGTGTATGTATGTATGTGTATTCAGAGTTCATTGAACGGTGGTGGCGGGGGTGAACTCGCGACCAGTCCCGTGTGAGCGTGTGCGCTCTTCCGAATTTAATGAGTTTAACATCTGTTACAATGGCCAGTTGTCTAATTAGACAATCCTCAGCTTTGTGTGTATGAGGTATCCCCCACGGGATCTTCAGTTTACTGGTCGATGAGTCACATGTGCAATAGTAGTTCATTGTTTACTTATCAGAGAAAAACGCCTCGTGGCGCATCAGTATCGGTAATTCAATCAAGTCCAGGCACCATTCGCTTCGTGTGGCAAATTACAAAACAGAGGGGCTTTGTGAGTGACTCAGTAATCTAATCAACAGTCACAGGAACCCTACTCTGTCACAGTCTCTGAATTAAAAGGATGCAAAACCAGCAATTTAAGAAAATGGCAGATCTGACCATCTGATCATGGCTACATTTCCCCCCTTGATGGTTCGGCAGGACCCGTATGGGTGGGCCTGTTGAGCCATCACGATCACATGGGTCAGATGGTAGGTAACTCATGAGAGTCGGGTATTGCAGATGGGGTTAGGACTGGGTGCTCAGCTCA
The DNA here is from genome assembly GCA_030578255.1 of Tiaroga cobitis. NCBI lineage: Eukaryota > Metazoa > Chordata > Actinopteri > Cypriniformes > Leuciscidae > Tiaroga > Tiaroga cobitis. The sequence goes on from CM060609.1 coordinate 15,934,999, forward strand.
ATGAGGTTCTCCGCGTTCTCTGGCGGGGAATCTTCTTTCCGGGGGCCCTTACGGAACCCAACGGACATGGCTTGGGTGAGCCTGGCTGCAGAGGCTCGCATCTCGTTGACTCGTCGGTACAGGACGTAGGCCAGGCCCAAGGTTAGTGTGTGTCCGATGATCGTTGAAATGCACACAGCAGTGTCAGCGGCGGTCCATGCTTGGACGACTGGTGAGGCGTTCAGGATAGGCATCCTGGACAAGGCTTGGAGGGCTGTGTCCAGGGGAGCGATGTCAACGATCTGTGACCCCCCTTTCTGAATCCATTGCTCTAGCTCTGGATCGAGAGTGAAGTTGCGCTCCCGGAAGAAGGGTGGAATCTCTAGTTCAGCTTGGTATTCTTCACTCGGGAGGTAGTACAAGGCTAAGTCGTCCAGGTGGAGGATGGCTCCTCGTGGAACTTGGATCCACATGGTCTGGTTCAGCAGGTTGACACGTGTAGCGGTGTCGTGTTGGTCATAGGTCAGTGTCGCCGACCGTACTGGGGTATTAACGAGCCATCGGTCCCCCACGATCTCGGCTTGCGTCTCAGTGACTTGGCTGCGAGGTTTAGGATCCGCCGGGCAACGTGAGTCGCTGGCCAGATGTTGCAGGCCGCAGATCCCATCAGTTTTGTCTCTGAGGAACGGCTTGCTAGGGCAGAGATAGTGGATATCTTTGGTGCGGATGCACATGTGCAGGTTCGGGGCTAGGTACAGCTGAGGGTCGCTGTCGTGGTAGGCTACCATGTCAGGTGTCCGTACCTTAAAGTAGGTATTGCTCTGCCGAAATCCCACGTTGACAATGTCTTTGAGTCGGTAGATTCGGCTTGATTCTATGACGGGTAAATTTAAGAACAAGCCTACCTCTCACTGTGTGGGGTCACATACAAAGGGATTGCACTTCCCAAGGAGTAGGCAAGGTGGGTTTGGATCGGGTCAATGGGTGTGGTTATGGCGGAAGCCAGCACGGTTTGCACCAGGCTTAGGGGTATCAGGTATGGCTGGATCCTACCCATGGCTAAGCTGTCCATGGAGGAACTTACTTCTCGGAGCATGTCGGTCATTAATGCTGTGACCAACTGTGTTTGGGCAAAGTCATTTTGGAAGACCGTGAACATCTGCTTCATGGAGCTCACAGTCTGATTCAGCATGACACTATGAGTGTTGAGGATTGCCACGGTTCCTCTCAGTGTCTTGCCAATGGTTCGCAGGGATTCGCTCTGTGTGGTGAGTTGTTCTTTTAACTGTGGGAGCTCGGTCTGAATTTCAGCCACGTGTCGTCGCACCGTGGCTATGTTCACGGCGTTGACACTGGACATGCCAATGTTGAACAGCGTGCCCACGGCTGCAGCGGCCCCGAGCAGCGCTCCCAGGAACCGTTTGGAACGTTTGTTGTGTCCTCCCAATTCCGCTTGGGTGACGGTCATCTTCTCGAGTTGGTTCAGCATGTGCTCGACGTCGGCTTCGGCGTGGCTGTCCATCGCGCACCTGCCCAACTGTACTGTGCCACCGAGCTTGGGTAGTGCGCCCGGTACACATTTCGGGGGTCAAGTCGCACATACACTTTCTGTGTGTGCGTTCGGCAGTTAGTAATCAGAAGTCCTGGCTGATCTCTCAACACAATGCCCGATGCCGGTCCTGGTGAGATGACGTCGGCTGGCGGATGGCCTCTGATCGACTGAAGGCACATGACGGCAATCCACAGCAGCATCCTGTTACAGGCAAGAGAGAGAGGTGTGGAGGTGAAGGAGGGAGAGAGAGAAGGCACAGGTCAGCGAGGTTGGTCCCAGGTTGTATGGGACAGCCTTTCGCTGCGATGACGGCGGTTGAGTTTTAGCTTGCATTGGCCCCTCCCTGTCTGTCCCTGCTAGGGGCCACATGTCTTTTGATCTGATTGCGGTGGACCCATTTGAGAACTGGTTCTCTCTGTCCCCGTTTTATAAATGCATTTAAAATAAATAATTTTTTTTTACATTGTATGTATGTTTGTTCACTTTTTTCCCGAAGGTTCTAACATACCGGTTTGCCATTCGTGCACGCAGATCACATGTGGTCCAACATCCAACGAGAACTTTGTGCGCATCCATTTTTATTATAGGCATACAACCCGTTTTGTCTTGAGAAGGAGAGCCAAGAATTTCTGCATAAAATCAATGTTTCTATTATCTTTGTTGATACAGATCCAGTGTGATGTCTGTGCCCGTTGGTTTACTGTTTGAAATCAATGTTTCTAATGTTTTAAAATATTTTAATTATTAAAACTTTTCATTATAAAATATTGCAATGGTTTTATTTAAAACACTTCCTGTCCAAAAGAAAAAATAAGTTGCAAAATATAGCTGCGAGCAGCGATTACGGGCCCAAGCCGGTGGCACCGCAACCCCGGTGCCTTTAGTTACCTAAAGGCACCGGAGTGGCGATGCCGCCGGCTTTGGCCCTTCATCGCTGCTCGCAGCTATATTTATATATATATATATATATATATATATATATAAACAAGCCGGTGGCACCGCCACCCCGGTGCCTTTAGGGTTACTGTGCGTGACGGGCAATAACGTAACCCCGCTTTGACCTTTGAGAAGATGTGTGCTGTAGAGCTTGCATCAGTGTGGGCTCTGCAAAAGTGTGCATTGAGGGCACATATCAACCACAAAGTATGCGTGAGCAACCTTCTGAAACCTAAAATGAAAAATGAGACACCCTACGGTCTCATGGACTTAATGGACACATGAAATAAGTACACAAGTTTGACAGTTATATGAAGTGTGCCAAGACAGAATATTTGCCTGATCTGATTAGAAAAATAGTTTTTGTGTGTGTGTGTGTGTGTGTGTGTGTGAGGCGTGATTGAACAATGTAGACATAAAAACATACTCCGTCCTTTTGTTCATACAGGACATTATTCAAACTACAAAGTGTTTACTTATATTTGTGTACAATCGCAATAAAACACAACATTGTGCTTTTGTCAAACTGTAAACTACAACTGTCACCCAACGAAAATCTCAAAACACACACACACACACACACACACACACACACACACACACATAGTTTAAAAGCAAAAAAATCTTTTGGACATTCATCATATTGCATTGGTTTTCATTTCTTGTTCTCGAACAGAGCCCTAATCTGTTTATTTTTTCAGTTACACATTCTACATTGATTAAAAAAGAAAAATCAAATGTGTTTTTATTTTATACATAAATAAATAATCTATCATTCAGATGAGAGTAAAGTTAGTGTTAGTTCAAATTTTAAGGAAAACAAAAATATGATCTGAAATATCGCACATTCATTTAAAATTCATTCAGGTTCAATTACCAAACATACAAATCTCAATGTAATTTAAAGCAAACAATACATTTAAAATATATGGGTTGTATGCAATTTTTTATATATAAAAAGATATATATCCAAAAATACAAAGCCTAAACTTTAACAAGGGTTAAACAATCACTGTAACAGACACAATCACACACACACACACACACACACACACACACACACACACACGTCAAATCACTTACATTTTAGATGCAATATTGACTTTTTTTCTGTTTCAGCAGCGAAAATAGTTCAACAAAGATCACAGCAGAACCATCGAGCATCTCACAGCAACGCGTTCTCATTACTGAATGATTCAGCATTTTGAACGAATCGGTTGACTCAAAGATTCAACGACCAATCCATAATCTGTCTCATTCATGAATGACTCAGCCGTTCGAACGAATCGTTTGAATGAATGAATCAATGACTCGCTCATTAAGACGGTCGCCTGGCGACACCTAATGACGGTTTAGTGATATGTTTAAAAGTATCATTCTTTCCAACGATTGTTAATTAACTCATATTTGAAACATAAGCTCTATATATATATATATATATATATATATATATATATATACACACACATATACAAAAATAAAATAAACACATTTGAAGCGTGTTTGCTTACTAAATTGTGAGCTGAACGAAAGTTGCAGCAAATATCAGCAACAGGAGTCAAATTTCATTAATCACGAGAGTGAAGAGCTGACTGAAAAGATGATGACGGAATAGGCTATTTTATGTAAAAGCGCCTATTTAAGCGAATCTATCATTATACTCTTTTGTTGTTGTGTTTTCCGTGAAAAATAATAGACTATTGAACTCACAATTCAAGCACGCGCTCTGCACGCGCCACCATTATCAATGTCCGTGTGGACGTCCGCGATCGAACAGTGGAAACATTGGCTACTCCGTCATTTTATTCAAGAAGATCATTCAAACTGCAAAGTGTTTACTTATTTTTGGATACTCGCAATCAAACACAACATTGTGATTTTGTAAAATACATTCAAGAAATCCGCCCCCGAAATGGGGCTTCTTTTAAAATGAAACAAAAATACTCACAGCTGCACGTCTTGTGGAGACGTCCGTTACTTTCGCTTTCAAGTTAGCGATTTTAAAGCCCCCAGCGGAGTCACGGTGGGAAAATATTCCCATAGTAGCATCAATTGGCCTACCTGATTTTGAACACAAGAGGGCAGTAAAGCACTATGAATGATTTTTTTTTTTTTTTTTTTTTTTGGCTAAACAACCATTCTGGCTGTTTTTAAACTTAAACATTATTCTCTAATTGCTCTCACCATGCCCGTTTCTGAAACTCTGCACATGTCTACTGTCTAATAAATGTGATGTGTCTGTCGGGTTTCATGCAATTTCAAGTATGTTAAGAGTCTCAAAAGCATCAACAAAGAATAATAAAGTTTGATGCGTTGCCACGGCAACAGTATCTAAGATATCAATAATCCTTTCTCAGGTCTACATCTGCCGTGTGTCTACATTATACACATAAAGTTTGAAGCAAATTGGGTAAAAATAAGAGGGTGATTTCAAAGCCTTTAGGAAGTGACACACTTCCTGCTGCCAGTTGGTGGCGCTATAACTTTGACTCACAATAGTCACATCCATGTGATCGGACTCTTACAGCGAACACACTGCTGAAGTTTCATCAAGATCAGTTAATGTATGCAGAAGTTATAACACACTTCCTGTTTCCTTTATTCGCCATAAATTCGTTTCCTCGCCACAGCCAAACCGTTCGAGATATCAAAAATCCCCTGGCAACTTTTCATCCTCAATGTCTTGACTTCATGCTGACCGAGTTTCGTGGCGATTGGTTGAATTCTCTAGGAGGAGTATATCGAATTCCAGGGGCATACGCTTCCAAACAAACCATAATAGCCGACTTCCTGTTGGGCTGGGGTAAAAAGTAAAAGTACAAAGGATATATGAATCGATGAGATCTATATGTGTACCGAGTTTCATATTATTACATTCAAGCGTGTTTGATTTATGGACCAAGTTTTCGGACCCCGTTCCAGGGGGCACTGTCGAGCCCCCCTGCCACGCCCGGGTACCAGCTTCAGCCCGGCCCTGATGGCCACGGGTTCTGACCCGTGTGCAAAGTTTCAAGAGTTTTTGAGCACGTTAAGGGCCCCCAAAGTGCGCTGAGAGTCTCAAAAGTATCCAAAAAGAATATTAAAGTTTGATGCGTTGTCACGGCAACAGCATCTAAGATATCAACAATCCTTTCACAAGTCTAAATCTGGCGTGTGTCTACATTATACACATCAAGTTTGAAGCAAATCGGGTAAAGCCTGTTTGATTTATGGACCAAGTTTTCGGACCCCATTCCAGGGGGCGCTGTCGAGCCCCCCTGCCACGCCCGGGTACCAGCTTCAGCCCGGCCCTGATGGCCGCGGTTTCTGACCCGTGTGCAAAGTTTCAAGAGTTTTTGAGCACGTTAAGGGCCCCAAAAGTGCGCTAAGAATCTCAAAAGTATCCAAAAAGAATATTAAAGTTTGATGCGTTGTCACGGCAACAGCATCTAAAATATCAACAATGCTTTCACAGGTCTACATCTGGCTTGTGTCTACATTATACACATCAAGTTTGAAGCAAATAGGGTAAAGCGTGTTGGATATATGGACCAAATTGTCTGACCCGTTCAAGGGGGCGCTGTCGAGCCCCCCTGCCACGCCCGGGTACCAGCTTCAGCCTGGCCCTGATGGCCGCGGGTTTTGTCCCGTGTGCAAAGTTTCAAGAGTTTTCGAGCACGTTAAGAACCCCAAAAGTGCCCGAAAGCATAAAAAAGCATGAAAAAGCTTAAAAAAAGGAATATTAATGTTTGATGCATTGCCATGGCAACAGTATCTAAGATATCAATAATCCTTTCACAGGTCTACATCTGGCGTGTGTCTACATTATGCACATGAAGTTTGAAGCAAATCGGGTAAAAATAAGAGGGTGATTTAAAAGCATTTTGAAAGTGACACACTTCCTGCTTCCAGTTGGTGGCGCTATAACTTTGACTCACAATAGTCACATCCATGTGATCGGGCTCTTACAACGAACACACTGCTAAAGTTTCATCAAGATCAGTTACTGTATGCTGAAGTTATAACACACTTCCTGTTTCACGTTTCTCGCCATAATTTCGTTTACTCGCCACGGCCAAACCGTTCGAGATATCAAAAATCCCCTGGCAATTTTTCATCCTCAGTGTCTTGACTTCATGCTGACCGAGTTTCGTGCCGTGTGTTTGAATTCTCTAGGAGGAGTATTTCACATTCCATTGCATGTGTTTTCCAAACAACCCTTAATAGCCGACTTCCTGTTGGGCTGGGGTAAAAAGTAAGAGCATGAAGTATATATGAACCGATGAGATCTATATGTGTACTGAGTTTCATATTATTACATGCAAGCGTGTTTGATTTATGGACCAAGTGTTCAAACCCCGTTCCAGGGGGCGCTGTCGAGCCCCCCTGCCACGCCCGGGTACCAGCTTCAGCCCGGCCCTGATGGCCGCGGGTTCTGAGATGTGTGCAAAGTTTCAAGAGTTTTCGAGCACGTTAAGGCCCCCAAAAGTGCCCAAAAGGTAGTAAAATAATAATAATAATAATAATAATAAATAAATATAGCTGCGAGCAGCGATTACGGGCCCAAGCCGGTGGCACCGCAACCCCGGTGCCTTTAATTACCTAAAGGCACCGGAGTGGCGGTGCCGCCGGCTTTGGCCCTTCATCGCTGCTCGCAGCTATATTTATATATATATATATATATATATATATATATATATATATATATAAACAAGCCGGTGGCACCGCCACCCCGGTGCCTTTAGGGTTACTGTGCGTGACGGGCAATAACGTAACCCCGCTTTGACCTTTGAGAAGATGTGTGCTGTAGAGCTTGCATCAGTGTGGGCTCTGCAAAAGTGTGCATTGAGGGCACATATCAACCACAAAGTATGCGTGAGCAACCTTCTGAAACCTAAAATGAAAAATGAGACACCCTACGGTCTCATGGACTTAATGGACACATGAAATAAGTACACAAGTTTGAAAGTTATATGAAGTGTGCCAAGACAGAATATTTGCCTGATCTGATTAGAAAAATAGTTTTTGTGTGTGTGTGTGTGTGTGAGGCGTGATTGAACAATGTAGACATAAAAACATACTCCGTCCTTTTGTTCATACAGGACATTATTCAAACTACAAAGTGTTTACTTATATTTGTGTACAATCGCAATAAAACACAACATTGTGCTTTTGTCAAACTGTAAACTACAACTGTCACCCAACCAAAATCTCTTACACACACACACACACACACACACATAGTTTAAAAGCAAAAAAATCTTTTGGACATTCATCATATTGCATTGGTTTTCATTTCTTGTTCTCGAACAGAGCCCTAATCTGTTTATTTTTTCAGTTACACATTCTACATTGATTAAAAAAGAAAAATCAAATGTGCTTTTATTTTAGACATAAATAAATAATCTATCATTCAGATGAGAGTAAAGTTAGTGTTAGTTAAAATTTTAAGGAAAACAAAAATATGATCTGAAATATCGCACATTCATTTAAAATTCATTCAGGTTCAATTACCAAACATACAAATCTCAATGTAATTTAAAGCAAACAATACATTTAAAATATATGGGTTGTATGCAATTTTTTTATATATAAAAAGATATATATCCAAAAATACAAAGCCTAAACTTTAACAAGGGTTAAACAATCACTGTAACAGACACAATCACACACACACACACACACACACACACACGTCAAATCACTTACATTTTAGATGCAATATTGACTTTTTTTCTGTTTCAGCAGCGAAAATAGTTCAACTAAGATCACAGCAGAACCATCGAGCATCTCACAGCAACGCGTTCTCATTACTGAATGATTCAGCATTTTGAACAAATCGGTTGACTCAAAGATTCAACGACCAATCCATAATCTGTCTCATTCATGAATGACTCAGCCGTTCGAACGAATCGTTTGAACGAATGAATCAATGACTCGCTCATTAAGACGGTCGCCTGGCGACACCTAATGACGGTTTAGTGATATGTTTAAAAGTATCATTCTTTCCAACGATTGTTAATTAACTCATATTTGAAACATAAGCTATATATATATATATATATATATATATATATATATATATATATATATATATATATATACACATATATACACAAAAATAAAATAAACACATTTGAAGCGTGTTTGCTTACTAAATTGTGAGCTGAACGAAAGTTGCAGCAAATATCAGCAACAGGAGTCAAATTTCATTAATCACGAGAGTGAAGAGCTGACTGAAAAGATGATGACGGAATAGGCATTTTATGTAAAAGCGCCTATTTAAGCGAATCTATCATTATACTCTTTTGTTGTTGTGTTTTCCGTGAAAAATAATAGACTATTGAACTCACAATTCAAGCACGCGCTCTGCACGCGCCACCATTATCAATGTCCGTGTGGACGTCCGCGATCGAACAGTGGAAACATTGGCTACTCCGTCATTTTATTCAAGAAGATCATTCAAACTGCAAAGTGTTTACTTATTTTTGGATACTCGCAATCAAACACAACATTGTGATTTTGTAAAATACATTCAAGAAATCCGCCCCCGAAATGGGGCTTCTTTTAAAATGAAACAAAAATGCTCACAGCTGCACGTCTTGTGGAGACGTCCGTTACTTTCGCTTTCAAGTTAGCGATTTTAAAGCCCCCAGCGGAGTCACGGTGGGAAAATATTCCCATAGTAGCATCAATTGGCCTACCTGATTTTGAACACAAGAGGGCAGTAAAGCACTATGAATGATTTTTATTTTTTTTTATTTTTTTGGCTAAACAACCATTCTGGCTGTTTTTAAACTTAAACATAAATCTTAAATTGAAAAAAAGGAATACAATGGGTTTACTTCTAATATTAGTATAATTTTATAGAAAAATAAATGGTGTATAATTACATTTTAGAAAGATATGAGACATTTCCTGATTCTTTTTTTGACATAATCCCTCGCCATAGCAAAACCGTTTGAGATATTCAATATCCGTTCACAATTTAGCATCTTTAATGTATTTTCATCAAGTTGAAAAAGTTTTGTAACTGTAGATGAAACTAACCCCCCCCCCCCCACACACACTTTTGCCACAAAAGGTGGCGCTACTGAGCCCCTGCACCACGCCCGTTTCTGAAACTTTGCACATGTCTACTGGCTAATAAATGTGATCTGTCTGTCAAGTTTCATGCAATTTTAAGCAATTTCAGGCATGCTAAGAGTCTCAAAAGCATCCAAAAAGAATATTAAAGTTTGATGCGTTGCCATGGCAACAGTATCTAAGATATCAATAATCCTTTCACAGGTCTACATCTGCCGTGTATTTACATTATACACATCAAGTTTGAAGCAAATCGGGTAAAAATAAGAGGGTGATTTCAAAGTATTTTTAAGTGACACACTTCATGCTGCCAGTTGGTGGCGCTATAACTTTGACTCACAATAGTCACATCCATGTGATCGGCCTCTCACAGCGAACACACTGTTGAAGTTTCATCAAGATCAGTTAATGTATGCAGAAGTTATAACACACTTCCTGTTTCCATTATTCGCCATAAATTCGTTTCCTCGTCACGGCCAAACCGTTCGAGATATCAGAAATCCCCTGGCAATTTTTCATCCTCAATGTCTTGACATCATGCTGACCGAGTTTCGTTGCGATTGGTTGAATTCTCTAGGAGGAGTATATCGAATTCCAGGGGCATACGCTTCCAAACAAACCATAATAGCCGACTTCCTGTTGGGCTGGGGTAAAAAGTAAAAGTACAAAGGATATATGAATCGATGAGATCTATATGTGTACCGAGTTTCATATTATTACATTCAAGCGTGTTTGATTTATGGACCAAGTTTTCGGACCCCGTTCCAGGGGGCACTGTCGAGCCCCCCTGCCACGCCCGGGTACCAGCTTCAGCCCGGCCCTGATGGCCACGGGTTCTGACCCGTGTGCAAAGTTTCAAGAGTTTTTGAGCACGTTAAGGGCCCCCAAAGTGCGCTGAGAGTCTCAAAAGTATCCAAAAAGAATATTAAAGTTTGATGCGTTGTCACGGCAACAGCATCTAAGATATCAACAATCCTTTCACAGGTCTAAATCTGGCGTGTGTCTACATTATACACATCAAGTTTGAAGCAAATCGGGTAAAGCCTGTTTGATTTATGGACCAAGTTTTCGGACCCCATTCCAGGGGGCGCTGTCGAGCCCCCCTGCCACGCCCGGGTACCAGCTTCAGCCCGGCCCTGATGGCCGCGGTTTCTGACCCGTGTGCAAAGTTTCAAGAGTTTTTGAGCATGTTAAGGGCCCCAAAAGTGCGCTAAGAATCTCAAAAGTATCCAAAAAGAATATTAAAGTTTGATGCGTTGTCACGGCAACAGCATCTAAGATATCAACAATCCTTTCACAGGTCTACATCTGGCTTGTGTCTACATTATACACATCAAGTTTGAAGCAAATAGGGTAAAGCGTGTTGGATATATGGACCAAATTGTCTGACCCGTTCAAGGGGGCGCTGTCGAGCCCCCCTGCCACGCCCGGGTACCAGCTTCAGCCTGGCCCTGATGGCCGCGGGTTTTGTCCCGTGTGCAAAGTTTCAAGAGTTTTTGAGCACGTTAAGAACCCCAAAAGTGCCCGAAAGCATAAAAAAGCATGAAAAAGCTTAAAAAAAGGAATATTAATGTTTGATGCATTGCCATGGCAACAGTATCTAAGATATCAATAATCCTTTCACAGGTCTACATCTGGCGTGTGTCTACATTATGCACATGAAGTTTGAAGCAAATCGGGTAAAAATAAGAGGGTGATTTAAAAGCATTTTGAAAGTGACACACTTCCTGCTTCCAGTTGGTGGCGCTATAACTTTGACTCACAATAGTCACATCCATGTGATCGGGCTCTTACAACGAACACACTGCTGAAGTTTCATCGAGATTAGTTAATGTATGCAGTAGTTATAACACACTTCCTGTTTCACGTTTCTCGCCATAATTTCGTTTACTCGCCACGGCCAAACCGTTCGAGATATCAAAAATCCCCTGGCAATTTTTCATCCTCAGTGTCTTGACTTCATGCTGACCGAGTTTCGTGCCGTGTGTTTGAATTCTCTAGGAGGAGTATTTCACATTCCATTGCATGTGTTTTCCAAACAACCCTTAATAGCCGACTTCCTGTTGGGCTGGGGTAAAAAGTAAGAGCATGAAGTATATATGAACCGATGAGATCTATATGTGTACTGAGTTTCATATTATTACATGCAAGCGTGTTTGATTTATGGACCAAGTGTTCAAACCCCGTTCCAGGGGGCGCTGTCGAGCCCCCCTGCCACGCCCGGGTACCAGCTTCAGCCCGGCCCTGATGGCCGCGGGTTCTGAGATGTGTGCAAAGTTTCAAGAGTTTTCGAGCACGTTAAGGCCCCCAAAAGTGCCCAAAAGGTAGTAAAATAATAATAATAATAATAATAATAATAAATATAGCTGCGAGCAGCGATTACGGGCCCAAGCCGGTGGCACCGCAACCCCGGTGCCTTTAATTACCTAAAGGCACCGGAGTGGCGGTGCCGCCGGCTTTGGCCCTTCATCGCTGCTCGCAGCTATATTTATATGCACACTTTTGCACACCGGGGTGGCGGTGCCACCGGCTTGTTTATATATATATATATATATATATATATATATATATATATATATATATATATATATATATATAAACAAGCCGGTGGCACCGCCACCCCGGTGCCTTTAGGGTTACTGTGCGTGACGGGCAATAACGTAACCCCGCTTTGACCTTTGAGAAGATGTGTGCTGTAGAGCTTGCATCAGTGTGGGCTCTGCAAAAGTGTGCATTGAGGGCACATATCAACCACAAAGTATGCGTGAGCAACCTTCTGAAACCTAAAATGAAAAATGAGACACCCTACGGTCTCATGGACTTAATGGAAACATGAAATAAGTACACAAGTTTGAAAGTTATATGAAGTGTGCCAAGACAGAATATTTGCCTGATCTGATTAGAAAAATAGTTTTTGTGTGTGTGTGTGTGTGTGTGAGGCGTGATTGAACAATGTAGACATAAAAACATACTCCGTCCTTTTGTTCATACAGGACATTATTCAAACTACAAAGTGTTTACTTATATTTGTGTACAATCGCAATAAAACACAACATTGTGCTTTTGTCAAACTGTAAACTACAACTGTCACCCAACCAAAATCTCTTACACACACACACACACACACACACACACACACAGACACACATAGTTTAAAAGCAAAAAAATCTTTTGGACATTCATCATATTGCATTGGTTTTCATTTCTTGTTCTCGAACAGAGCCCTAATCTGTTTATTTTTTCAGTTACACATTCTACATTGATTAAAAAAGAAAAATCAAATGTGCTTTTATTTTAGACATAAATAAATAATCTATCATTCAGATGAGAGTAAAGTTAGTGTTAGTTCAAATTTTAAGGAAAACAAAAATATGATCTGAAATATCGCACATTCATTTAAAATTCATTCAGGTTCAATTACCAAACATACAAATCTCAATGTAATTTAAAGCAAACAATACATTTAAAATATATGGGTTGTATGCAATTTTTTTATATATAAAAAGATATATATCCAAAAATACAAAGCCTAAACTTTAACAAGGGTTAAACAATCACTGTAACAGACACAATCACACACACACACACACACACACACGTCAAATCACTTACATTTTAGATGCAATATTGACTTTTTTTCTGTTTCAGCAGCGAAAATAGTTCGACAAAGATCACAGCAGAACCATCGAGCATCTCACAGCAACGCGTTCTCATTACTGAATGATTCAGCATTTTGAACAAATCGGTTGACTCAAAGATTCAACGACCAATCCATAATCTGTCTCATTCATGAATGACTCAGCCGTTCGAACGAATCGTTTGAACGAATGAATCAATGACTCGCTCATTAAGACGGTCGCCTGGCGACACCTAATGACGGTTTAGTGATATGTTTAAAAGTATCATTCTTTCCAACGATTGTTAATTAACTCATATTTGAAACATAAGCTATATATATATATATATATATATATATATATATATATATACACACATATATATACACAAAAATAAAATAAACACATTTGAAGCGTGTTTGCTTACTAAATTGTGAGCTGAACGAAAGTTGCAGCAAATATCAGCAACAGGAGTCAAATTTCATTAATCACGAGAGTGAAGAGCTGACTGAAAAGATGATGACGGAATAGGCTATTTTATGTAAAAGCGCCTATTTAAGCGAATCTATCATTATACTCTTTTGTTGTTGTGTTTTCCGTGAAAAATAATAGACTATTGAACTCACAATTCAAGCACGCGCTCTGCACGCGCCACCATTATCAATGTCCGTGTGGACGTCCGCGATCGAACAGTGGAAACATTGGCTACTCCGTCATTTTATTCAAGAAGATCATTCAAACTGCAAAGTGTTTACTTATTTTTGGATACTCGCAATCAAACACAACATTGTGATTTTGTAAAATACATTCAAGAAATCCGCCCCCGAAATGGGGCTTCTTTTAAAATGAAACAAAAATGCTCACAGCTGCACGTCTTGTGGAGACGTCCGTTACTTTCGCTTTCAAGTTAGCGATTTTAAAGCCCCCAGCGGAGTCACGGTGGGAAAATATTCCCATAGTAGCATCAATTGGCCTACCTGATTTTGAACACAAGAGGGCAGTAAAGCACTATGAATGATTTTTTTTTTTTTTTTTTTTGGCTAAACAACCATTCTGGCTGTTTTTAAACTTAAACATAAATCTTAAATTGAAAAAAAGGAATACAATGGGTTTACTTCTAATATTAGTATAATTTTATAGAAAAATAAATGGTGTATAATTACATTTTAGAAAGATATGAGACATTTCCTGATTCTTTTTTTGACATAATCCCTCGCCATAGCAAAACCGTTTGAGATATTCAATATCCGTTCACAATTTAGCATCTTTAATGTATTTTCATCAAGTTGAAAAAGTTTTGTAACTGTAGATGAAACTAACCCCCCCCCCCCCCCCCCCCACACACACTTTTGTCACAAAAGGTGGCGCTACTGAGCCCCTGCACCACGCCCGTTTCTGAAACTTTGCACATGTCTACTGGCTAATAAATGTGATCTGTCTGTCGAGTTTCATGCAATTTTAAGCAATTTCAGGCATGCTAAGAGTCTCAAAAGCATCCAAAAACAATATTAAAGTTTGATGCGTTGCCATGGCAACAGTATCTAAGACATCAATAATCCTTTCACAGGTCTACATCTGGCGAGTGTCTACATTATACACATCAAGTTTGAAGCAAATCGGGTAAAAATAAGAGGGTGATTTCAAAGCATTTTGAAAGTGACACACTTCCTGCTGCCAGTTGGTGGCGCTATAACTTTGACTCATAATAGTCACATCCATGTGATCGGCCTCTTACAGCGAACACACTGTTGAAGTTTCATCAAGATCAGTTAATGTATGCAGAAGTTATAACACACTTCCTGTTTCCATTATTCGCCATAAATTCGTTTCCTCGCCACGGCCAAATCGTTCGAGATATCAAAAATCCCCTGGCAATTTTTCATCCTCAATGTCTTGACTTCATGCTGACCGAGTTTCGTTGCGATTGGTTGAATTCTCTAGGAGGAGTATATCGAATTCCAGGGGCATACGCTTCCAAACAAACCATTATAGCCGACTTCCTGTTGGGCTGGGGTAAAAAGTAAAAGTACAAAGGATATATGAACCGATGAGATCTATATGTCTACCGAGTTTCATATTATTACATGCAAGCGTGTTTGATTTATGGACCAAGTTTTCGCACCCCGTTCCAGGGGGCGCTGTCGAGCCCCCCTGCCACGCCCGGGTACCATCTTCAGCCCGGCCCTGATGGCCGCGGGTTCTGACCTGTGTGCAAAGTTTCAAGAGTTTTCGTGCACGTTAAGGGCCCCCAAAGTGCGCTGAGAGTCTCAAAAGTATCCAAAAAGAATATTAAAGTTTGATGCGTTGTCACGGCAACAGCATCTAAGATATCAACAATCCTTTCACAGGTCTAAATCTGGCGTGTGTCTACATTATACACATCAAGTTTGAAGCAAATCGGGTAAAGCCTGTTTGATTTATGGACCAAGTTTTCGGACCCCATTCCAGGGGGCGCTGTCGAGCCCCCCTGCCACGCCCGGGTACCAGCTTCAGCCCGGCCCTGATGGCCGCGGTTTCTGACCCGTGTGCAAAGTTTCAAGAGTTTTTGAGCACGTTAAGGGCCCCAAAAGTGCGCTAAGAATCTCAAAAGTATCCAAAAAGAATATTAAAGTTTGATGCGTTGTCACGGCAACAGCATCTAAGATATCAACAATCCTTTCACAGGTCTACATCTGGCTTGTGTCTACATTATACACATCAAGTTTGAAGCAAATAGGGTAAAGCGTGTTGGATATATGGACCAAATTGTCTGACCCGTTCAAGGGGGCGCTGTCGAGCCCCCCTGCCACGCCCGGGTACCAGCTTCAGCCTGGCCCTGATGGCCGCGGGTTTTGTCCCGTGTGCAAAGTTTCAAGAGTTTTCGAGCACGTTAAGAACCCCAAAAGTGCCCGAAAGCATAAAAAAGCATGAAAAAGCTTAAAAAAAGGAATATTAATGTTTGATGCATTGCCATGGCAACAGTATCTAAGATATCAATAATCCTTTCACAGGTCTACATCTGGCGTGTGTCTACATTATGCACATGAAGTTTGAAGCAAATCGGGTAAAAATAAGAGGGTGATTTAAAAGCATTTTGAAAGTGACACACTTCCTGCTTCCAGTTGGTGGCGCTATAACTTTGACTCACAATAGTCACATCCATGTGATCGGGCTCTTACAACGAACACACTGCTGAAGTTTCATCAAGATTAGTTAATGTATGCAGTAGTTATAACACACTTCCTGTTTCACGTTTCTCGCCATAATTTCGTTTACTCGCCACGGCCAAACCGTTCGAGATATCAAAAATCCCCTGGCAATTTTTCATCCTCAGTGTCTTGACTTCATGCTGACCGAGTTTCGTGCCGTGTGTTTGAATTCTCTAGGAGGAGTATTTCACATTCCATTGCATGTGTTTTCCAAACAACCCTTAATAGCCGACTTCCTGTTGGGCTGGGGTAAAAAGTAAGAGCATGAAGTATATATGAACCGATGAGATCTATATGTGTACTGAGTTTCATATTATTACATGCAAGCGTGTTTGATTTATGGACCAAGTGTTCAAACCCCGTTCCAGGGGGCGCTGTCGAGCCCCCCTGCCACGCCCGGGTACCAGCTTCAGCCCGGCCCTGATGGCCGCGGGTTCTGAGATGTGTGCAAAGTTTCAAGAGTTTTCGAGCACGTTAAGGCCCCCAAAAGTGCCCAAAAGGTAGTAAAATAATAATAATAATAATAATAATAATAATAAATATAGCTGCGAGCAGCGATTACGGGCCCAAGCCGGTGGCACCGCAACCCCGGTGCCTTTAATTACCTAAAGGCACCGGAGTGGCGGTGCCGCCGGCTTTGGCCCTTCATCGCTGCTCGCAGCTATATTTATATATATATATATATATATATATATATATATAAACAAGCCGGTGGCACCGCCACCCCGGTGCCTTTAGGGTTACTGTGCGTGACGGGCAATAACGTAACCCCGCTTTGACCTTTGAGAAGATGTGTGCTGTAGAGCTTGCATCAGTGTGGGCTCTGCAAAAGTGTGCATTGAGGGCACATATCAACCACAAAGTATGCGTGAGCAACCTTCTGAAACCTAAAATGAAAAATGAGACACCCTACGGTCTCATGGACTTAATGGACACATGAAATAAGTACACAAGTTTGAAAGTTATATGAAGTGTGCCAAGACAGAATATTTGCCTGATCTGATTAGAAAAATAGTTTTTGTGTGTGTGTGTGTGTGTGTGTGAGGCGTGATTGAACAATGTAGACATAAAAACATACTCCGTCCTTTTGTTCATACAGGACATTATTCAAACTACAAAGTGTTTACTTATATTTGTGTACAATCGCAATAAAACACAACATTGTGCTTTTGTCAAACTGTAAACTACAACTGTCACCCAACCAAAATCTCTTACACACACACACACACACACACATAGTTTAAAAGCAAAAAAATCTTTTGGACATTCATCATATTGCATTGGTTTTCATTTCTTGTTCTCGAACAGAGCCCTAATCTGTTTATTTTTTCAGTTACACATTCTACATTGATTAAAAAAGAAAAATCAAATGTGTTTTTATTTTATACATAAATAAATAATCTAGCATTCAGATGAGAGTAAAGTTAGTGTTAGTTCAAATTTTAAGGAAAACAAAAATATGATCTGAAATATCGCACATTCATTTAAAATTCATTCAGGTTCAATTACCAAACATACAAATCTCAATGTAATTTAAAGCAAACAATACATTTAAAATATATGGGTTGTATGCAATTTTTTTATATATAAAAAGATATATATCCAAAAATACAAAGCCTAAACTTTAACAAGGGTTAAACAATCACTGTAACAGACACAATCACACACACACACACACGTCAAATCACTTACATTTTAGATGCAATATTGACTTTTTTTCTGTTTCAGCAGCGAAAATAGTTCAACAAAGATCACAGCAGAACCATCGAGCATCTCACAGCAACGCGTTCTCATTACTGAATGATTCAGCATTTTGAACAAATCGGTTGACTCAAAGATTCAACGACCAATCCATAATCTGTCTCATTCATGAATGACTCAGCCGTTCGAACGAATCGTTTGAACGAATGAATCAATGACTCGCTCATTAAGACGGTCGCCTGGCGACACCTAATGACGGTTTAGTGATATGTTTAAAAGTATCATTCTTTCCAACGATTGTTAATTAACTCATATTTGAAACATAAGCTATATATATATATACACACATATATATACACAAAAATAAAATAAACACATTTGAAGCGTGTTTGCTTACTAAATTGTGAGCTGAACGAAAGTTGCAGCAAATATCAGCAACAGGAGTCAAATTTCATTAATCACGAGAGTGAAGAGCTGACTGAAAAGATGATGACGGAATAGGCTATTTTATGTAAAAGCGCCTATTTAAGCGAATCTATCATTATACTCTTTTGTTGTTGTGTTTTCCGTGAAAAATAATAGACTATTGAACTCACAATTCAAGCACGCGCTCTGCACGCGCCACCATTATCAATGTCCGTGTGGACGTCCGCGATCGAACAGTGGAAACATTGGCTACTCCGTCATTTTATTCAAGAAGATCATTCAAACTAGGGCTGTCGCGATAACCGCAATATTGTAGTACCGCGCTTCTGACAAGTCAACCGCAGAGGATTGCACGTAACCGCAACAACCGCGATATTCACGTTTTTTATAAGGCTATACCCTTCTTGTTTTGAACTTCATGCATGTGTATGTTGAACAAGTTCATAATGATAAAAAGACTGTTTATCTTGGTGATGTGTAGCCTACAGAGGCTTCACACTGAGAGTGAATGAGAGAGATCGGCAGAGCGCGTGCGATTACCTGCGTCTGTCTTTGAAGTCGTGAAAAGGTTTCCGTGTGTCAAAGGAAAGCGAAATATTTGTCATATCATCCTTTTAACGTTCACGTCACGGGTATTTCCCATAAATGCGCGTCAGCAGCAGCGCTGGTCAGCATCCCACAGCGCGAGGAGCCGCGGGGAAATAAAATCAGCGCATTGAATCAATGCCATATTGGTCTCTAATTTAAGTGAAGCATCAGCTTCAGCGTTACCCATGCGACGCATTGCTGCTCAGCTGAGCCTTGTAAAGTGGAACTCAAAGTTAAAAATAATTAACACCTTGTTTCATTACATCTCTTTTAATGAATCAGCTTTTTTGAATCATGTGTTCGTTGAATGAACGGTTTAATGACTCACCCTGTGACTCACTCAAAGTCCGTTGTCATAACAATATGCGCGCTGAGTGAAAGCCTTTCAATGCGCATATAGACGCTGTTTAGTTTCGGTTACTGAAAATGTCCTCGTTTTTGTCCACATCGTAAACTTTATTTATATAGCAACAAATACATATAAATGAAATAAATAAATGGCGGTAATACCGCATATCGCGCTATTGAGCCACTCAACATTACCGCAAGGGAAATTCCATAACCGCGACAGCCCTAATTCAAACTGCAAAGTGTTTACTTATTTTTGGATACTCGCAATCAAACACAACATTGTGATTTTGTAAAATACATTCAAGAAATCCGCCCCCGAAATGGGGCTTCTTTTAAAATGAAACAAAAATGCTCACAGCTGCACGTCTTGTGGAGACGTCCGTTACTTTCGCTTTCAAGTTAGCGATTTTAAAGCCCCCAGCGGAGTCACGGTGGGAAAATATTCCCATAGTAGCATCAATTGGCCTACCTGATTTTGAACACAAGAGGGCAGTAAAGCACTATGAATGATTTTTTTTTTTTTTTTTTTTTTGGCTAAACAACCATTCTGGCTGTTTTTAAACTTAAACATAAATCTTAAATTGAAAAAAAGGAATACAATGGGTTTACTTCTAATATTAGTATAATTTTATAGAAAAATAAATGGTGTATAATTACATTTTAGAAAGATATGAGACATTTCCTGATTCTTTTTTTGACATAATCCCTCGCCATAGCAAAACCGTTTGAGATATTCAATATCCGTTCACAATTTAGCATCTTTAATGTATTTTCATCAAGTTGAAAAAGTTTTGTAACTGTAGATGAAACTAACCCCCCCCCCCACACACACTTTTGTCACAAAAGGTGGCGCTACTGAGCCCCTGCACCACGCCCGTTTCTGAAACTTTGCACATGTCTACTGGCTAATAAATGTGATCTGTCTGTCAAGTTTCATGCAATTTTAAGCAATTTCAGGCATGCTAAGAGTCTCAAAAGCATCCAAAAAGAATATTAAAGTTTGATGCGTTGCCATGGCAACAGTATCTAAGATATCAATAATCCTTTCACAGGTCTACATCTGCCGTGTATTTACATTATACACATCAAGTTTGAAGCAAATCGGGTAAAAATAAGAGGGTGATTTCAAAGTATTTTGAAAGTGACACACTTCCTGCTGCCAGTTGGTGGCGCTATAACTTTGACTCACAATAGTCACATCCATGTGATCGGCCTCTCACAGCGAACACACTGTTGAAGTTTCATCAAGATCAGTTAATGTATGCAGAAGTTATAACACACTTCCTGTTTCCATTATTCGCCATAAATTCGTTTCCTCGTCACGGCCAAACCGTTCGAGATATCAAAAATCCCCTGGCAATTTTTCATCCTCAATGTCTTGACATCATGCTGACCGAGTTTCGTTGCGATTGGTTGAATTCTCTAGGAGGAGTATATCGAATTCCAGGGGCATACGCTTCCAAACAAACCATAATAGCCGACTTCCTGTTGGGCTGGGGTAAAAAGTAAAAGTACAAAGGATATATGAATCGATGAGATCTATATGTGTACCGAGTTTCATATTATTACATTCAAGCGTGTTTGATTTATGGACCAAGTTTTCGGACCCCATTCCAGGGGGCGCTGTCGAGCCCCCCTGCCACGCCCGGGTACCAGCTTCAGCCCGGCCCTGATGGCCGCGGTTTCTGACCCGTGTGCAAAGTTTCAAGAGTTTTTGAGCACGTTAAGGGCCCCAAAAGTGCGCTAAGAATCTCAAAAGTATCCAAAAAGAATATTAAAGTTTGATGCGTTGTCACGGCAACAGCATCTAAGATATCAACAATCCTTTCACAGGTCTACATCTGGCTTGTGTCTACATTATACACATCAAGTTTGAAGCAAATAGGGTAAAGCGTGTTGGATATATGGACCAAATTGTCTGACCCGTTCAAGGGGGCGCTGTCGAGCCCCCCTGCCACGCCCGGGTACCAGCTTCAGCCTGGCCCTGATGGCCGCGGGTTTTGTCCCGTGTGCAAAGTTTCAAGAGTTTTCGAGCACGTTAAGAACCCCAAAAGTGCCCGAAAGCATAAAAAAGCATGAAAAAGCTTAAAAAAAGGAATATTAATGTTTGATGCATTGCCATGGCAACAGTATCTAAGATATCAATAATCCTTTCACAGGTCTACATCTGGCGTGTGTCTACATTATGCACATGAAGTTTGAAGCAAATCGGGTAAAAATAAGAGGGTGATTTAAAAGCATTTTGAAAGTGACACACTTCCTGCTTCCAGTTGGTGGCGCTATAACTTTGACTCACAATAGTCACATCCATGTGATCGGGCTCTTACAACGAACACACTGCTGAAGTTTCATCAAGATTAGTTAATGTATGCAGTAGTTATAACACACTTCCTGTTTCACGTTTCTCGCCATAATTTCGTTTACTCGCCACGGCCAAACCGTTCGAGATATCAAAAATCCCCTGGCAATTTTTCATCCTCAGTGTCTTGACTTCATGCTGACCGAGTTTCGTGCCGTGTGTTTGAATTCTCTAGGAGGAGTATTTCACATTCCATTGCATGTGTTTTCCAAACAACCCTTAATAGCCGACTTCCTGTTGGGCTGGGGTAAAAAGTAAGAGCATGAAGTATATATGAACCGATGAGATCTATATGTGTACTGAGTTTCATATTATTACATGCAAGCGTGTTTGATTTATGGACCAAGTGTTCAAACCCCGTTCCAGGGGGCGCTGTCGAGCCCCCCTGCCACGCCCGGGTACCAGCTTCAGCCCGGCCCTGATGGCCGCGGGTTCTGAGATGTGTGCAAAGTTTCAAGAGTTTTCGAGCACGTTAAGGCCCCCAAAAGTGCCCAAAAGGTAGTAAAATAATAATAATAATAAATAATAATCCTAAGGAAAACAATAGGGCCTTCGCCTTTTCAAGGCTTGGGCCCTAATAATAATAATAATAAATAATAATCCTTAGGAAAACAATAGGGCCTTCGCCTTTTCAAGGCTTGGGCCCTAAATATAGCTGCGAGCAGCGATTACGGGCCCAAGCCGGTGGCACCGCAACCCCGGTGCCTTTAGTTACCTAAAGGCACCGGAGTGGCGGTGCCGCCGGCTTTGGCCCTTCATCGCTGCTCGCAGCTATATTCATATATATATATATATATATATATATATATATATATATATATATATATATATATATATATATAAACAAGCCGGTGGCACCGCCACCCCGGTGCCTTTATATATATATATATATATATGTCTACATTGTTCAATCACGCCTCACACACACACACACACTTTTGCAGAGCCCACACCAATGCAAGCTCTATAGCACACATCTTCTCAAAGGTCAAAGCGGAGTTACGATATTGCCCGTCATGCACAGTAACCGTAAAGGCACCGGGGTGGCGGTGCCACCGGCTTGTTTATATATATATATATATCGTATTATTCTAACTTGTAAAAAACTATTAACTTTTGTTAATATTCAACCATTTCACAACTAACTTTTTTCCATAGATCAAACACAACATAATTATATGGTGGACTGAAACAAAAATTATTAATTAAATAAAATTATTGTTTTCCTCTGAAATAGCAAAAGCATCACACACTAGCTGTACCTGCTCTAAATAAAAAAGAGTAATTCAATAAAAATACAAAATCGAACTAAATAAAATAAATTATTACAAAAACAAAATCAAACCAAAGAAAATATATCTTCGAAAAAAAAAGCGAGTGTCATGAGGAAAGGCGCCTCAGGAATCGTCAGGATTAACTCCATGTGTAAGGAATTTTGATTGATTTTATTTGTCACTTGAAAATTATTGTTAAATGTGTGCCTGCATAACTTTAATAAGATTTATTTTCTTTGATTTGATTTTGTTTTATATAATTTATTTATTTCGATTTTGTATTTTTATTTAAATACTATTATTTATTTAGAGCAGGTACAGCTAAGTGTGCGATGCTTTTGCTATTTCAGAGGGAAAAAAACACATTTTATTTCAAAAAGGCTTTTCAATTAAATAAAATGTTCAAGCTTTGTTTTCGTTTTATTATTTTGTTTGTTTTAAGCTTTGTTTAATTTATATTGTTAATCATCTGACACAAAACAAATGCATAAAGTATCATTTTAACTTTTAAAAAACTATTAACATTTGTTAATAGTACATTGCCTGTCTTTTGTTAATAGGACAAAACATAGTTATTATATTTTATAATATTTTATAAATATATAAAATAAACATTTGTAATGAAATCGTTCAAAAAAATGATATTAGCATTGTTTTAAACTTTGAAACTAAAGTAGCGCAATGCCTGGCCACTCCCGCGCCGCCTCCTTTTCACAATCCGAGGGAACCATCTCCGGAATATTAACCTCACTCCTAGAAGTCCAATTCTCATTATTCATGCCTCTTACCTGAGATTGATTGCACACACACACACACACACACACACACACGCACGCACGCACTCACACGCACACACACACACACACACACGTGTCAAGTCACTTACATTTTAGATGCAATATTGACTTTTTTTCTGTTTCAGCAGCGAAAATAGTTCAACAAAGATCACAGCAGAACCATCGAGCATCTCACAGCAACGCGTTCTCATTACTGAATGATTCAGCATTTTGAACAAATCGGTTGACTCAAAGATTCAACGACCAATCCATAATCTGTCTCATTCATGAACGACTCAGCCGTTCGAACGAATCGTTTGAACGAATGAATCAATGACTCGCTCATTAAGACGGTCGCCTGGCGACACCTAATGACGGTTTAGTGATATGTTTAAAAGTATCATTCTTTCCAACGATTGTTAATTAACTCATATTTGAAACAAAAGCTATATATATATATATATATATATATATATATATATATATATATATATATATATATATATATATATATATACACACATATATATACACAAAAATAAAATAAACACATTTGAAGCGTGTTTGCTTACTAAATTGTGAGCTGAACGAAAGTTGCAGCAAATATCAGCAACAGGAGTCAAATTTCATTAATCACGAGAGTGAAGAGCTGACTGAAAAGATGATGACGGAATAGGCTATTTTATGTAAAAGCGCCTATTTAAGCGAATCTATCATTATACTCTTTTGTTGTTGTGTTTTCCGTGAAAAATAATAGACTATTGAACTCACAATTCAAGCACGCGCTCTGCACGCGCCACCATTATCAATGTCCGTGTGGACGTCCGCGATCGAACAGTGGAAACATTGGCTACTCCGTCATTTTATTCAAGAAGATCATTCAAACTGCAAAGTGTTTACTTATTTTTGGATACTCGCAATCAAACACAACATTGTGATTTTGTAAAATACATTCAAGAAATCCGCCCCCGAAATGGGGCTTCTTTTAAAATGAAACAAAAATGCTCACAGCTGCACGTCTTGTGGAGACGTCCGTTACTTTCGCTTTCAAGTTAGCGATTTTAAAGCCCCCAGCGGAGTCACGGTGGGAAAATATTCCCATAGTAGCATCAATTGGCCTACCTGATTTTGAACACAAGAGGGCAGTAAAGCACTATGAATGATTTTTTTTTTTTTTTTTTTTTTTGGCTAAACAACCATTCTGGCTGTTTTTAAACTTAAACATAAATCTTAAATTGAAAAAAAGGAATACAATGGGTTTACTTCTAATATTAGTATAATTTTATAGAAAAATAAATGGTGTATAATTACATTTTAGAAAGATATGAGACATTTCCTGATTCTTTTTTTGACATAATCCCTCGCCATAGCAAAACCGTTTGAGATATTCAATATCCGTTCACAATTTAGCATCTTTAATGTATTTTCATCAAGTTGAAAAAGTTTTGTAACTGTAGATGAAACTAACCCCCCCCCCCCCCCCCCCCCCCACACACACTTTTGTCACAAAAGGTGGCGCTACTGAGCCCCTGCACCACGCCCGTTTCTGAAACTTTGCACATGTCTACTGGCTAATAAATGTGATCTGTCTGTCGAGTTTCATGCAATTTTAAGCAATTTCAGGCATGCTAAGAGTCTCAAAAGCATCCAAAAACAATATTAAAGTTTGATGCGTTGCCATGGCAACAGTATCTAAGACATCAATAATCCTTTCACAGGTCTACATCTGGCGAGTGTCTACATTATACACATCAAGTTTGAAGCAAATCGGGTAAAAATAAGAGGGTGATTTCAAAGCATTTTGAAAGTGACACACTTCCTGCTGCCAGTTGGTGGCGCTATAACTTTGACTCATAATAGTCACATCCATGTGATCGGCCTCTTACAGCGAACACACTGTTGAAGTTTCATCAAGATCAGTTAATGTATGCAGAAGTTATAACACACTTCCTGTTTCCATTATTCGCCATAAATTCGTTTCCTCGCCACGGCCAAATCGTTCGAGATATCAAAAATCCCCTGGCAATTTTTCATCCTCAATGTCTTGACTTCATGCTGACCGAGTTTCGTTGCGATTGGTTGAATTCTCTAGGAGGAGTATATCGAATTCCAGGGGCATACGCTTCCAAACAAACCATTATAGCCGACTTCCTGTTGGGCTGGGGTAAAAAGTAAAAGTACAAAGGATATATGAACCGATGAGATCTATATGTCTACCGAGTTTCATATTATTACATGCAAGCGTGTTTGATTTATGGACCAAGTTTTCGCACCCCGTTCCAGGGGGCGCTGTCGAGCCCCCCTGCCACGCCCGGGTACCATCTTCAGCCCGGCCCTGATGGCCGCGGGTTCTGACCTGTGTGCAAAGTTTCAAGAGTTTTCGTGCACGTTAAGGGCCCCCAAAGTGCGCTGAGAGTCTCAAAAGTATCCAAAAAGAATATTAAAGTTTGATGCGTTGTAACGGCAACAGCATCTAAGATATCAACAATCCTTTCACAGGTCTAAATCTGGCGTGTGTCTACATTATACACATCAAGTTTGAAGCAAATCGGGTAAAGCCTGTTTGATTTATGGACCAAGTTTTCGGACCCCATTCCAGGGGGCGCTGTCGAGCCCCCCTGCCACGCCCGGGTACCAGCTTCAGCCCGGCCCTGATGGCCGCGGTTTCTGACCCGTGTGCAAAGTTTCAAGAGTTTTTGAGCACGTTAAGGGCCCCAAAAGTGCGCTAAGAATCTCAAAAGTATCCAAAAAGAATATTAAAGTTTGATGCGTTGTCACGGCAACAGCATCTAAGATATCAACAATCCTTTCACAGGTCTACATCTGGCTTGTGTCTACATTATACACATCAAGTTTGAAGCAAATAGGGTAAAGCGTGTTGGATATATGGACCAAATTGTCTGACCCGTTCAAGGGGGCGCTGTCGAGCCCCCCTGCCACGCCCGGGTACCAGCTTCAGCCTGGCCCTGATGGCCGCGGGTTTTGTCCCGTGTGCAAAGTTTCAAGAGTTTTCGAGCACGTTAAGAACCCCAAAAGTGCCCGAAAGCATAAAAAAGCATGAAAAAGCTTAAAAAAAGGAATATTAATGTTTGATGCATTGCCATGGCAACAGTATCTAAGATATCAATAATCCTTTCACAGGTCTACATCTGGCGTGTGTCTACATTATGCACATGAAGTTTGAAGCAAATCGGGTAAAAATAAGAGGGTGATTTAAAAGCATTTTGAAAGTGACACACTTCCTGCTTCCAGTTGGTGGCGCTATAACTTTGACTCACAATAGTCACATCCATGTGATCGGGCTCTTACAACGAACACACTGCTGAAGTTTCATCAAGATTAGTTAATGTATGCAGTAGTTATAACACACTTCCTGTTTCACGTTTCTCGCCATAATTTCGTTTACTCGCCACGGCCAAACCGTTCGAGATATCAAAAATCCCCTGGCAATTTTTCATCCTCAGTGTCTTGACTTCATGCTGACCGAGTTTCGTGCCGTGTGTTTGAATTCTCTAGGAGGAGTATTTCACATTCCATTGCATGTGTTTTCCAAACAACCCTTAATAGCCGACTTCCTGTTGGGCTGGGGTAAAAAGTAAGAGCATGAAGTATATATGAACCGATGAGATCTATATGTGTACTGAGTTTCATATTATTACATGCAAGCGTGTTTGATTTATGGACCAAGTGTTCAAACCCCGTTCCAGGGGGCGCTGTCGAGCCCCCCTGCCACGCCCGGGTACCAGCTTCAGCCCGGCCCTGATGGCCGCGGGTTCTGAGATGTGTGCAAAGTTTCAAGAGTTTTCGAGCACGTTAAGGCCCCCAAAAGTGCCCAAAAGGTAGTAAAATAATAATAATAATAATAATAATAATAATAAATATAGCTGCGAGCAGCGATTACGGGCCCAAGCCGGTGGCACCGCAACCCCGGTGCCTTTAATTACCTAAAGGCACCGGAGTGGCGGTGCCGCCGGCTTTGGCCCTTCATCGCTGCTCGCAGCTATATTTATATATATATATATATATATATATATATATATATATATATATATATATATATATATAAACAAGCCGGTGGCACCGCCACCCCCGGTGCCTTTAGGGTTACTGTGCGTGACGGGCAATAACGTAACCCCGCTTTGACCTTTGAGAAGATGTGTGCTGTAGAGCTTGCATCAGTGTGGGCTCTGCAAAAGTGTGCATTGAGGGCACATATCAACCACAAAGTATGCGTGAGCAACCTTCTGAAACCTAAAATGAAAAATGAGACACCCTACGGTCTCATGGACTTAATGGACACATGAAATAAGTACACAAGTTTGAAAGTTATATGAAGTGTGCCAAGACAGAATATTTGCCTGATCTGATTAGAAAAATAGTTTTTGTGTGTGTGTGTGTGTGTGTGTGTGAGGCGTGATTGAACAATGTAGACATAAAAACATACTCCGTCCTTTTGTTCATACAGGACATTATTCAAACTACAAAGTGTTTACTTATATTTGTGTACAATCGCAATAAAACACAACATTGTGCTTTTGTCAAACTGTAAACTACAACTGTCACCCAACCAAAATCTCTTACACACACACACACACACACACACACACATAGTTTAAAAGCAAAAAAATCTTTTGGACATTCATCATATTGCATTGGTTTTCATTTCTTGTTCTCGAACAGAGCCCTAATCTGTTTATTTTTTCAGTTACACATTCTACATTGATTAAAAAAGAAAAATCAAATGTGCTTTTATTTTAGACATAAATAAATAATCTATCATTCAGATGAGAGTAAAGTTAGTGTTAGTTAAAATTTTAAGGAAAACAAAAATATGATCTGAAATATCGCACATTCATTTAAAATTCATTCAGGTTCAATTACCAAACATACAAATCTCAATGTAATTTAAAGCAAACAATACATTTAAAATATATGGGTTGTATGCAATTTTTTTATATATAAAAAGATATATATCCAAAAATACAAAGCCTAAACTTTAACAAGGGTTAAACAATCACTGTAACAGACACAATCACACACACACACACACACACACACACACACACACACACACGTCAAATCACTTACATTTTAGATGCAATATTGACTTTTTTTCTGTTTCAGCAGCGAAAATAGTTCAACAAAGATCACAGCAGAACCATCGAGCATCTCACAGCAACGCGTTCTCATTACTGAATGATTCAGCATTTTGAACAAATCGGTTGACTCAAAGATTCAACGACCAATCCATAATCTGTCTCATTCATGAATGACTCAGCCGTTCGAACGAATCGTTTGAACGAATGAATCAATGACTCGCTCATTAAGACGGTCGCCTGGCGACACCTAATGACGGTTTAGTGATATGTTTAAAAGTATCATTCTTTCCAACGATTGTTAATTAACTCATATTTGAAACATAAGCTATATATATATATATATATATATATATATATATATATATATATATATATATATATATATATATATATATATATATATATATATACACATATATACACAAAAATAAAATAAACACATTTGAAGCGTGTTTGCTTACTAAATTGTGAGCTGAACGAAAGTTGCAGCAAATATCAGCAACAGGAGTCAAATTTCATTAATCACGAGAGTGAAGAGCTGACTGAAAAGATGATGACGGAATAGGCATTTTATGTAAAAGCGCCTATTTAAGCGAATCTATCATTATACTCTTTTGTTGTTGTGTTTTCCGTGAAAAATAATAGACTATTGAACTCACAATTCAAGCACGCGCTCTGCACGCGCCACCATTATCAATGTCCGTGTGGACGTCCGCGATCGAACAGTGGAAACATTGGCTACTCCGTCATTTTATTCAAGAAGATCATTCAAACTGCAAAGTGTTTACTTATTTTTGGATACTCGCAATCAAACACAACATTGTGATTTTGTAAAATACATTCAAGAAATCCGCCCCCGAAATGGGGCTTCTTTTAAAATGAAACAAAAATGCTCACAGCTGCACGTCTTGTGGAGACGTCCGTTACTTTCGCTTTCAAGTTAGCGATTTTAAAGCCCCCAGCGGAGTCACGGTGGGAAAATATTCCCATAGTAGCATCAATTGGCCTACCTGATTTTGAACACAAGAGGGCAGTAAAGCACTATGAATGATTTTTTTTTTTTTTTTTTTTTTTGGCTAAACAACCATTCTGGCTGTTTTTAAACTTAAACATAAATCTTAAATTGAAAAAAAGGAATACAATGGGTTTACTTCTAATATTAGTATAATTTTATAGAAAAATAAATGGTGTATAATTACATTTTAGAAAGATATGAGACATTTCCTGATTCTTTTTTTGACATAATCCCTCGCCATAGCAAAACCGTTTGAGATATTCAATATCCGTTCACAATTTAGCATCTTTAATGTATTTTCATCAAGTTGAAAAAGTTTTGTAACTGTAGATGAAACTAACCCCCCCCCCCCACACACACTTTTGCCACAAAAGGTGGCGCTACTGAGCCCCTGCACCACGCCCGTTTCTGAAACTTTGCACATGTCTACTGGCTAATAAATGTGATCTGTCTGTCAAGTTTCATGCAATTTTAAGCAATTTCAGGCATGCTAAGAGTCTCAAAAGC
This sequence comes from Tiaroga cobitis, assembly GCA_030578255.1. Taxonomy (NCBI): domain Eukaryota; kingdom Metazoa; phylum Chordata; class Actinopteri; order Cypriniformes; family Leuciscidae; genus Tiaroga; species Tiaroga cobitis. Next base: position 15,965,432 of record CM060609.1, read on the forward strand.
ATCCAAAAAGAATATTAAAGTTTGATGCGTTGCCACGGCAACAGTATCTAAGATATCAATAATCCTTTCACAGGTCTACATCTGCCGTGTATTTACATTATACACATCAAGTTTGAAGCAAATCGGGTAAAAATAAGAGGGTGATTTCAAAGTATTTTGAAAGTGACACACTTCATGCTGCCAGTTGGTGGCGCTATAACTTTGACTCACAATAGTCACATCCATGTGATCGGCCTCTCACAGCGAACACACTGTTGAAGTTTCATCAAGATCAGTTAATGTATGCAGAAGTTATAACACACTTCCTGTTTCCATTATTCGCCATAAATTCGTTTCCTCGTCACGGCCAAACCGTTCGAGATATCAGAAATCCCCTGGCAATTTTTCATCCTCAATGTCTTGACATCATGCTGACCGAGTTTCGTTGCGATTGGTTGAATTCTCTAGGAGGAGTATATCGAATTCCAGGGGCATACGCTTCCAAACAAACCATAATAGCCGACTTCCTGTTGGGCTGGGGTAAAAAGTAAAAGTACAAAGGATATATGAATCGATGAGATCTATATGTGTACCGAGTTTCATATTATTACATTCAAGCGTGTTTGATTTATGGACCAAGTTTTCGGACCCCGTTCCAGGGGGCACTGTCGAGCCCCCCTGCCACGCCCGGGTACCAGCTTCAGCCCGGCCCTGATGGCCACGGGTTCTGACCCGTGTGCAAAGTTTCAAGAGTTTTTGAGCACGTTAAGGGCCCCCAAAGTGCGCTGAGAGTCTCAAAAGTATCCAAAAAGAATATTAAAGTTTGATGCGTTGTCACGGCAACAGCATCTAAGATATCAACAATCCTTTCACAGGTCTAAATCTGGCGTGTGTCTACATTATACACATCAAGTTTGAAGCAAATCGGGTAAAGCCTGTTTGATTTATGGACCAAGTTTTCGGACCCCATTCCAGGGGGCGCTGTCGAGCCCCCCTGCCACGCCCGGGTACCAGCTTCAGCCCGGCCCTGATGGCCGCGGTTTCTGACCCGTGTGCAAAGTTTCAAGAGTTTTTGAGCATGTTAAGGGCCCCAAAAGTGCGCTAAGAATCTCAAAAGTATCCAAAAAGAATATTAAAGTTTGATGCGTTGTCACGGCAACAGCATCTAAGATATCAACAATCCTTTCACAGGTCTACATCTGGCTTGTGTCTACATTATACACATCAAGTTTGAAGCAAATAGGGTAAAGCGTGTTGGATATATGGACCAAATTGTCTGACCCGTTCAAGGGGGCGCTGTCGAGCCCCCCTGCCACGCCCGGGTACCAGCTTCAGCCTGGCCCTGATGGCCGCGGGTTTTGTCCCGTGTGCAAAGTTTCAAGAGTTTTTGAGCACGTTAAGAACCCCAAAAGTGCCCGAAAGCATAAAAAAGCATGAAAAAGCTTAAAAAAAGGAATATTAATGTTTGATGCATTGCCATGGCAACAGTATCTAAGATATCAATAATCCTTTCACAGGTCTACATCTGGCGTGTGTCTACATTATGCACATGAAGTTTGAAGCAAATCGGGTAAAAATAAGAGGGTGATTTAAAAGCATTTTGAAAGTGACACACTTCCTGCTTCCAGTTGGTGGCGCTATAACTTTGACTCACAATAGTCACATCCATGTGATCGGGCTCTTACAACGAACACACTGCTGAAGTTTCATCGAGATTAGTTAATGTATGCAGTAGTTATAACACACTTCCTGTTTCACGTTTCTCGCCATAATTTCGTTTACTCGCCACGGCCAAACCGTTCGAGATATCAAAAATCCCCTGGCAATTTTTCATCCTCAGTGTCTTGACTTCATGCTGACCGAGTTTCGTGCCGTGTGTTTGAATTCTCTAGGAGGAGTATTTCACATTCCATTGCATGTGTTTTCCAAACAACCCTTAATAGCCGACTTCCTGTTGGGCTGGGGTAAAAAGTAAGAGCATGAAGTATATATGAACCGATGAGATCTATATGTGTACTGAGTTTCATATTATTACATGCAAGCGTGTTTGATTTATGGACCAAGTGTTCAAACCCCCTTCCAGGGGGCGCTGTCGAGCCCCCCTGCCACGCCCGGGTACCAGCTTCAGCCCGGCCCTGATGGCCACGGGTTCTGAGATGTGTGCAAAGTTTCAAGAGTTTTCGAGCACGTTAAGGCCCCCAAAAGTGCCCAAAAGGTAGTAAAATAATAATAATAATAATAATAAATATAGCTGCGAGCAGCGATTACGGGCCCAAGCCGGTGGCACCGCAACCCCGGTGCCTTTAGTTACCTAAAGGCACCGGAGTGGCGGTGCCGCCGGCTTTGGCCCTTCATCGCTGCTCGCAGCTATATTCATATATATATATATATATATATATATAAACAAGCCGGTGGCACCGCCACCCCCGGTGCCTTTATATATATATATATATATATGTCTACATTGTTCAATCACGCCTCACACACACACACACACTTTTGCAGAGCCCACACCAATGCAAGCTCTATAGCACACATCTTCTCAAAGGTCAAAGCGGAGTTACGATATTGCCCGTCATGCACAGTAACCATAAAGGCACCGGGGTGGCGGTGCCACCGGCTTGTTTATATATATATATATATCGTATTATTCTAACTTGTAAAAAACTATTAACTTTTGTTAATATTCAACCATTTCACAACTAACTTTTTTCCATAGATCAAACACAACATAATTATATGGTGGACTGAAACAAAAATTATTAATTAAATAAAATTATTGTTTTCCTCTGAAATAGCAAAAGCATCACACACTAGCTGTACCTGCTCTAAATAAAAAAGAGTAATTCAATAAAAATACAAAATCGAACTAAATAAAATAAATTATTACAAAAACAAAATCAAACCAAAGAAAATATATCTTCGAAAAAAAAAGCGAGTGTCATGAGGAAAGGCGCCTCAGGAATCGTCAGGATTAACTCCATGTGTAAGGAATTTTGATTGATTTTATTTGTCACTTGAAAATTATTGTTAAATGTGTGCCTGCATAACTTTAATAAGATTTATTTTCTTTGATTTGATTTTGTTTTATATAATTTATTTATTTCGATTTTGTATTTTTATTTAAATACTATTATTTATTTAGAGCAGGTACAGCTAAGTGTGCGATGCTTTTGCTATTTCAGAGGGAAAAAAACACATTTTATTTCAAAAAGGCTTTTCAATTAAATAAAATGTTCAAGCTTTGTTTTCGTTTTATTATTTTGTTTGTTTTAAGCTTTGTTTAATTTATATTGTTAATCATCTGACACAAAACAAATGCATAAAGTATCATTTTAACTTTTAAAAAACTATTAACATTTGTTAATAGTACATTGCCTGTCTTTTGTTAATAGGACAAAACATAGTTATTATATTTTATAATATTTTATAAATATATAAAATAAACATTTGTAATGAAATCGTTCAAAAAAATGATATTAGCATTGTTTTAAACTTTGAAACAGAAGTAGCGCAATGCCTGGCCACTCCCGCGCCGCCTCCTTTTCACAATCCGAGGGAACCATCTCCGGAATATTAACCTCACTCCTAGAAGTCCAATTCTCATTATTCATGCCTCTTACCTGGGATTGATTGCACACACACACACACACACACACACACACACACACGCACGCACACACTCACACGCACACACACACACACACACACACACACGTGTCAAGTCACTTACATTTTAGATGCAATATTGACTGTTCTTCTGTTTCAGCAGCGAAAATAGTTAAACAAAGATCACAGCAGAACCATTGCATCTCACAGCAACGTGTTTTCTCATTACTGAATGATTCAGCATTTTGAACAAATTGGTTGACTCAAAGATTCAATGACCAATCCATAAACATCTGTCTCATTCATGAATGACTCAGTCGTTCAAACGAATCGTTTGAACGAATGAATCAATGACCCGCTCATTAAGACGGTCGCCTGGCGACACCTAGTGACGGTTTAGTGTTATTTGATTATACACTCAAAATATTCCACAACAAATCCTTTAAATTTAATGATATTCAGAACAGAACACAAATAAAAAAATAACTATAATAAAGCCAAAACGAAATAATTTAAAACAAAAGTAAAAGTAAGTGGTGTTAGGCTCACGTAAATCTCTCTTTAGAATCTAAATGTTGCAACATTTGCGATGTATTTGGATGCTAAACTATTCTTTATTACAGGCTTTGTACTTCACTCACGTTCCAATATCGACGGAAAAAATCATCCTCTTCACTTGTGCAAAAATGTGCTTGGAAAAATCACAGTGGAGCGGTGCTTACTGTGAATGATACAAATTGTACTACTGACTATTTCAACATAGCAGTGTAATTTGTATATGTTAGGTTGAATGTTTTATTATTGTGTGTGTGTGTGTGTGTGTGTTTGTGTGTGTGTGTGTGTGTGTGTGTGTGTGTGTGTGTGTGTGTGTGTGTGTGTCAGTGTGTGTGTGGGGGTCTGGGTGGCTCAGCGCGATTGAACAGTGAAACATACTCCGTCATTTTCTTCATACAGGACATCATTCAAACGTCAAAGTGTTTACTTATATTTGTGTACACTCGCAATTAAACACAACATTGTGTTTTTGTTAAATAAATTAAAGTAATACGTCCCCCGAAATGGCGCTAATTTTAAAATGAAACTAAAATGCTCACGGCTGCACGGGCATTCATAACTCTGCGCGTCCACGGTGAGGGACGAGCAGAACAGAGCGAACGTTGTTTAGTTCATTCCTACTTCCATAGGAATTAATTGAAAAAGCTCACTCTACTCTGCACCATTATTAATGAATTGTGCAGACGTCCTTATTTTACTTTCGCTTTTTACCTGATTTTGAACACAAGAGGGCAGTATAACACTATGTATGATTTGGAAAAAAATTTTTTTTGACTAAACAACCATTCTGGCTGTTTTTAAACTTAAACATTATTCTCTAATTGCTCTCACCATGCCCGTTTCTGAAACTCTGCACATGTCTACTGTCTAATAAATGTGATGTGTCTGTCGGGTTTCATGCAATTTCAAGTATGTTAAGAGTCTCAAAAGCATCAACAAAGAATAATAAAGTTTGATGCGTTGCCACGGCAACAGTATCTAAGATATCAATAATCCTTTCTCAGGTCTACATCTGCCGTGTGTCTACATTATACACATAAAGTTTGAAGCAAATTGGGTAAAAATAAGAGGGTGATTTCAAAGCCTTTAGGAAGTGACACACTTCCTGCTGCCAGTTGGTGGCGCTATAACTTTGACTCACAATAGTCACATCCATGTGATCGGACTCTTACAGCGAACACACTGCTGAAGTTTCATCAAGATCAGTTAATGTATGCAGAAGTTATAACACACTTCCTGTTTCCTTTATTCGCCATAAATTCGTTTCCTCGCCACAGCCAAACCGTTCGAGATATCAAAAATCCCCTGGCAACTTTTCATCCTCAATGTCTTGACTTCATGCTGACCGAGTTTCGTGGCGATTGGTTGAATTCTCTAGGAGGAGTATATCGAATTCCAGGGGCATACGCTTCCAAACAAACCATAATAGCCGACTTCCTGTTGGGCTGGGGTAAAAAGTAAAAGTACAAAGGATATATGAATCGATGAGATCTATATGTGTACCGAGTTTCATATTATTACATTCAAGCGTGTTTGATTTATGGACCAAGTTTTCGGACCCCGTTCCAGGGGGCACTGTCGAGCCCCCCTGCCACGCCCGGGTACCAGCTTCAGCCCGGCCCTGATGGCCACGGGTTCTGACCCGTGTGCAAAGTTTCAAGAGTTTTTGAGCACGTTAAGGGCCCCCAAAGTGCGCTGAGAGTCTCAAAAGTATCCAAAAAGAATATTAAAGTTTGATGCGTTGTCACGGCAACAGCATCTAAGATATCAACAATCCTTTCACAGGTCTAAATCTGGCGTGTGTCTACATTATACACATCAAGTTTGAAGCAAATCGGGTAAAGCCTGTTTGATTTATGGACCAAGTTTTCGGACCCCATTCCAGGGGGCGCTGTCGAGCCCCCCTGCCACGCCCGGGTACCAGCTTCAGCCCGGCCCTGATGGCCGCGGTTTCTGACCCGTGTGCAAAGTTTCAAGAGTTTTTGAGCACGTTAAGGGCCCCAAAAGTGCGCTAAGAATCTCAAAAGTATCCAAAAAGAATATTAAAGTTTGATGCGTTGTCACGGCAACAGCATCTAAGATATCAACAATCCTTTCACAGGTCTACATCTGGCTTGTGTCTACATTACACACATCAAGTTTGAAGCAAATAGGGTAAAGCGTGTTGGATATATGGACCAAATTGTCTGACCCGTTCAAGGGGGCGCTGTCGAGCCCCCCTGCCACGCCCGGGTACCAGCTTCAGCCTGGCCCTGATGGCCGCGGGTTTTGTCCCGTGTGCAAAGTTTCAAGAGTTTTCGAGCACGTTAAGAACCCCAAAAGTGCCCGAAAGCATAAAAAAGCATGAAAAAGCTTAAAAAAAGGAATATTAATGTTTGATGCATTGCCATGGCAACAGTATCTAAGATATCAATAATCCTTTCACAGGTCTACATCTGGCGTGTGTCTACATTATGCACATGAAGTTTGAAGCAAATCGGGTAAAAATAAGAGGGTGATTTAAAAGCATTTTGAAAGTGACACACTTCCTGCTTCCAGTTGGTGGCGCTATAACTTTGACTCACAATAGTCACATCCATGTGATCGGGCTCTTACAACGAACACACTGCTGAAGTTTCATCAAGATTAGTTAATGTATGCAGTAGTTATAACACACTTCCTGTTTCACGTTTCTCGCCATAATTTCGTTTACTCGCCACGGCCAAACCGTTCGAGATATCAAAAATCCCCTGGCAATTTTTCATCCTCAGTGTCTTGACTTCATGCTGACCGAGTTTCGTGCCGTGTGTTTGAATTCTCTAGGAGGAGTATTTCACATTCCATTGCATGTGTTTTCCAAACAACCCTTAATAGCCGACTTCCTGTTGGGCTGGGGTAAAAAGTAAGAGCATGAAGTATATATGAACCGATGAGATCTATATGTGTACTGAGTTTCATATTATTACATGCAAGCGTGTTTGATTTATGGACCAAGTGTTCAAACCCCGTTCCAGGGGGCGCTGTCGAGCCCCCCTGCCACGCCCGGGTACCAGCTTCAGCCCGGCCCTGATGGCCGCGGGTTCTGAGATGTGTGCAAAGTTTCAAGAGTTTTCGAGCACGTTAAGGCCCCCAAAAGTGCCCAAAAGGTAGTAAAATAATAATAATAATAATAATAATAAATAATAATCCTAAGGAAAACAATAGGGCCTTCGCCTTTTCAAGGCTTGGGCCCTAATAAATAATAATCCTTAGGAAAACAATAGGGCCTTCGCCTTTTCAAGGCTTGGGCCCTAATAATAATAATAATAAATATAGCTGCGAGCAGCGATTACGGGCCCAAGCCGGTGGCACCGCAACCCCGGTGCCTTTAATTACCTAAAGGCACCGGAGTGGCGGTGCCGCCGGCTTTGGCCCTTCATCGCTGCTCGCAGCTATATTTATATATATATATATATATATATATATATATATATATATATATATATATATAAACAAGCCGGTGGCACCGCCACCCCGGTGCCTTTAGGGTTACTGTGCGTGACGGGCAATAACGTAACCCCGCTTTGACCTTTGAGAAGATGTGTGCTGTAGAGCTTGCATCAGTGTGGGCTCTGCAAAAGTGTGCATTGAGGGCACATATCAACCACAAAGTATGCGTGAGCAACCTTCTGAAACCTAAAATGAAAAATGAGACACCCTACGGTCTCATGGACTTAATGGACACATGAAATAAGTACACAAGTTTGAAAGTTATATGAAGTGTGCCAAGACAGAATATTTGCCTGATCTGATTAGAAAAATAGTTTTTGTGTGTGTGTGTGTGTGTGAGGCGTGATTGAACAATGTAGACATAAAAACATACTCCGTCCTTTTGTTCATACAGGACATTATTCAAACTACAAAGTGTTTACTTATATTTGTGTACAATCGCAATAAAACACAACATTGTGCTTTTGTCAAACTGTAAACTACAACTGTCACCCAACCAAAATCTCTTACACACACACACACACACACACACATAGTTTAAAAGCAAAAAAATCTTTTGGACATTCATCATATTGCATTGGTTTTCATTTCTTGTTCTCGAACAGAGCCCTAATCTGTTTATTTTTTCAGTTACACATTCTACATTGATTAAAAAAGAAAAATCAAATGTGCTTTTATTTTAGACATAAATAAATAATCTATCATTCAGATGAGAGTAAAGTTAGTGTTAGTTAAAATTTTAAGGAAAACAAAAATATGATCTGAAATATCGCACATTCATTTAAAATTCATTCAGGTTCAATTACCAAACATACAAATCTCAATGTAATTTAAAGCAAACAATACATTTAAAATATATGGGTTGTATGCAATTTTTTTATATATAAAAAGATATATATCCAAAAATACAAAGCCTAAACTTTAACAAGGGTTAAACAATCACTGTAACAGACACAATCACACACACACACACACACACACACACACACACGTCAAATCACTTACATTTTAGATGCAATATTGACTTTTTTTCTGTTTCAGCAGCGAAAATAGTTCAACAAAGATCACAGCAGAACCATCGAGCATCTCACAGCAACGCGTTCTCATTACTGAATGATTCAGCATTTTGAACAAATCGGTTGACTCAAAGATTCAACGACCAATCCATAATCTGTCTCATTCATGAATGACTCAGCCGTTCGAACGAATCGTTTGAACGAATGAATCAATGACTCGCTCATTAAGACGGTCGCCTGGCGACACCTAATGACGGTTTAGTGATATGTTTAAAAGTATCATTCTTTCCAACGATTGTTAATTAACTCATATTTGAAACATAAGCTATATATATATATATATATATATATATATATATATATATATATATATATATATATACACATATATACACAAAAATAAAATAAACACATTTGAAGCGTGTTTGCTTACTAAATTGTGAGCTGAACGAAAGTTGCAGCAAATATCAGCAACAGGAGTCAAATTTCATTAATCACGAGAGTGAAGAGCTGACTGAAAAGATGATGACGGAATAGGCATTTTATGTAAAAGCGCCTATTTAAGCGAATCTATCATTATACTCTTTTGTTGTTGTGTTTTCCGTGAAAAATAATAGACTATTGAACTCACAATTCAAGCACGCGCTCTGCACGCGCCACCATTATCAATGTCCGTGTGGACGTCCGCGATCGAACAGTGGAAACATTGGCTACTCCGTCATTTTATTCAAGAAGATCATTCAAACTGCAAAGTGTTTACTTATTTTTGGATACTCGCAATCAAACACAACATTGTGATTTTGTAAAATACATTCAAGAAATCCGCCCCCGAAATGGGGCTTCTTTTAAAATGAAACAAAAATGCTCACAGCTGCACGTCTTGTGGAGACGTCCGTTACTTTCGCTTTCAAGTTAGCGATTTTAAAGCCCCCAGCGGAGTCACGGTGGGAAAATATTCCCATAGTAGCATCAATTGGCCTACCTGATTTTGAACACAAGAGGGCAGTAAAGCACTATGAATGATTTTTATTTTTTTTTATTTTTTTGGCTAAACAACCATTCTGGCTGTTTTTAAACTTAAACATAAATCTTAAATTGAAAAAAAGGAATACAATGGGTTTACTTCTAATATTAGTATAATTTTATAGAAAAATAAATGGTGTATAATTACATTTTAGAAAGATATGAGACATTTCCTGATTCTTTTTTTGACATAATCCCTCGCCATAGCAAAACCGTTTGAGATATTCAATATCCGTTCACAATTTAGCATCTTTAATGTATTTTCATCAAGTTGAAAAAGTTTTGTAACTGTAGATGAAACTAACCCCCCCCCCCACACACACTTTTGCCACAAAAGGTGGCGCTACTGAGCCCCTGCACCACGCCCGTTTCTGAAACTTTGCACATGTCTACTGGCTAATAAATGTGATCTGTCTGTCAAGTTTCATGCAATTTTAAGCAATTTCAGGCATGCTAAGAGTCTCAAAAGCATCCAAAAAGAATATTAAAGTTTGATGCGTTGCCATGGCAACAGTATCTAAGATATCAATAATCCTTTCACAGGTCTACATCTGCCGTGTATTTACATTATACACATCAAGTTTGAAGCAAATCGGGTAAAAATAAGAGGGTGATTTCAAAGTATTTTGAAAGTGACACACTTCATGCTGCCAGTTGGTGGCGCTATAACTTTGACTCACAATAGTCACATCCATGTGATCGGCCTCTCACAGCGAACACACTGTTGAAGTTTCATCAAGATCAGTTAATGTATGCAGAAGTTATAACACACTTCCTGTTTCCATTATTCGCCATAAATTCGTTTCCTCGTCACGGCCAAACCGTTCGAGATATCAGAAATCCCCTGGCAATTTTTCATCCTCAATGTCTTGACATCATGCTGACCGAGTTTCGTTGCGATTGGTTGAATTCTCTAGGAGGAGTATATCGAATTCCAGGGGCATACGCTTCCAAACAAACCATAATAGCCGACTTCCTGTTGGGCTGGGGTAAAAAGTAAAAGTACAAAGGATATATGAATCGATGAGATCTATATGTGTACCGAGTTTCATATTATTACATTCAAGCGTGTTTGATTTATGGACCAAGTTTTCGGACCCCGTTCCAGGGGGCACTGTCGAGCCCCCCTGCCACGCCCGGGTACCAGCTTCAGCCCGGCCCTGATGGCCACGGGTTCTGACCCGTGTGCAAAGTTTCAAGAGTTTTTGAGCACGTTAAGGGCCCCCAAAGTGCGCTGAGAGTCTCAAAAGTATCCAAAAAGAATATTAAAGTTTGATGCGTTGTCACGGCAACAGCATCTAAGATATCAACAATCCTTTCACAGGTCTAAATCTGGCGTGTGTCTACATTATACACATCAAGTTTGAAGCAAATCGGGTAAAGCCTGTTTGATTTATGGACCAAGTTTTCGGACCCCATTCCAGGGGGCGCTGTCGAGCCCCCCTGCCACGCCCGGGTACCAGCTTCAGCCCGGCCCTGATGGCCGCGGTTTCTGACCCGTGTGCAAAGTTTCAAGAGTTTTTGAGCATGTTAAGGGCCCCAAAAGTGCGCTAAGAATCTCAAAAGTATCCAAAAAGAATATTAAAGTTTGATGCGTTGTCACGGCAACAGCATCTAAGATATCAACAATCCTTTCACAGGTCTACATCTGGCTTGTGTCTACATTATACACATCAAGTTTGAAGCAAATAGGGTAAAGCGTGTTGGATATATGGACCAAATTGTCTGACCCGTTCAAGGGGGCGCTGTCGAGCCCCCCTGCCACGCCCGGGTACCAGCTTCAGCCTGGCCCTGATGGCCGCGGGTTTTGTCCCGTGTGCAAAGTTTCAAGAGTTTTTGAGCACGTTAAGAACCCCAAAAGTGCCCGAAAGCATAAAAAAGCATGAAAAAGCTTAAAAAAAGGAATATTAATGTTTGATGCATTGCCATGGCAACAGTATCTAAGATATCAATAATCCTTTCACAGGTCTACATCTGGCGTGTGTCTACATTATGCACATGAAGTTTGAAGCAAATCGGGTAAAAATAAGAGGGTGATTTAAAAGCATTTTGAAAGTGACACACTTCCTGCTTCCAGTTGGTGGCGCTATAACTTTGACTCACAATAGTCACATCCATGTGATCGGGCTCTTACAACGAACACACTGCTGAAGTTTCATCGAGATTAGTTAATGTATGCAGTAGTTATAACACACTTCCTGTTTCACGTTTCTCGCCATAATTTCGTTTACTCGCCACGGCCAAACCGTTCGAGATATCAAAAATCCCCTGGCAATTTTTCATCCTCAGTGTCTTGACTTCATGCTGACCGAGTTTCGTGCCGTGTGTTTGAATTCTCTAGGAGGAGTATTTCACATTCCATTGCATGTGTTTTCCAAACAACCCTTAATAGCCGACTTCCTGTTGGGCTGGGGTAAAAAGTAAGAGCATGAAGTATATATGAACCGATGAGATCTATATGTGTACTGAGTTTCATATTATTACATGCAAGCGTGTTTGATTTATGGACCAAGTGTTCAAACCCCGTTCCAGGGGGCGCTGTCGAGCCCCCCTGCCACGCCCGGGTACCAGCTTCAGCCCGGCCCTGATGGCCGCGGGTTCTGAGATGTGTGCAAAGTTTCAAGAGTTTTCGAGCACGTTAAGGCCCCCAAAAGTGCCCAAAAGGTAGTAAAATAATAATAATAATAATAATAATAAATATAGCTGCGAGCAGCGATTACGGGCCCAAGCCGGTGGCACCGCAACCCCGGTGCCTTTAATTACCTAAAGGCACCGGAGTGGCGGTGCCGCCGGCTTTGGCCCTTCATCGCTGCTCGCAGCTATATTTATATATATATATATATATATATATATATATAAACAAGCCGGTGGCACCGCCACCCCGGTGCCTTTAGGGTTACTGTGCGTGACGGGCAATAACGTAACCCCGCTTTGACCTTTGAGAAGATGTGTGCTGTAGAGCTTGCATCAGTGTGGGCTCTGCAAAAGTGTGCATTGAGGGCACATATCAACCACAAAGTATGCGTGAGCAACCTTCTGAAACCTAAAATGAAAAATGAGACACCCTACGGTCTCATGGACTTAATGGACACATGAAATAAGTACACAAGTTTGAAAGTTATATGAAGTGTGCCAAGACAGAATATTTGCCTGATCTGATTAGAAAAATAGTTTTTGTGTGTGTGTGTGTGTGTGAGGCGTGATTGAACAATGTAGACATAAAAACATACTCCGTCCTTTTGTTCATACAGGACATTATTCAAACTACAAAGTGTTTACTTATATTTGTGTACAATCGCAATAAAACACAACATTGTGCTTTTGTCAAACTGTAAACTACAACTGTCACCCAACCAAAATCTCTTACACACACACACACACACACACACATAGTTTAAAAGCAAAAAAATCTTTTGGACATTCATCATATTGCATTGGTTTTCATTTCTTGTTCTCGAACAGAGCCCTAATCTGTTTATTTTTTCAGTTACACATTCTACATTGATTAAAAAAGAAAAATCAAATGTGCTTTTATTTTAGACATAAATAAATAATCTATCATTCAGATGAGAGTAAAGTTAGTGTTAGTTAAAATTTTAAGGAAAACAAAAATATGATCTGAAATATCGCACATTCATTTAAAATTCATTCAGGTTCAATTACCAAACATACAAATCTCAATGTAATTTAAAGCAAACAATACATTTAAAATATATGGGTTGTATGCAATTTTTTTATATATAAAAAGATATATATCCAAAAATACAAAGCCTAAACTTTAACAAGGGTTAAACAATCACTGTAACAGACACAATCACACACACACACACACACACACACGTCAAATCACTTACATTTTAGATGCAATATTGACTTTTTTTCTGTTTCAGCAGCGAAAATAGTTCAACAAAGATCACAGCAGAACCATCGAGCATCTCACAGCAACGCGTTCTCATTACTGAATGATTCAGCATTTTGAACAAATCGGTTGACTCAAAGATTCAACGACCAATCCATAATCTGTCTCATTCATGAATGACTCAGCCGTTCGAACGAATCGTTTGAACGAATGAATCAATGACTCGCTCATTAAGACGGTCGCCTGGCGACACCTAATGACGGTTTAGTGATATGTTTAAAAGTATCATTCTTTCCAACGATTGTTAATTAACTCATATTTGAAACATAAGCTATATATATATATATATATATATATATATATATATATATATATATATATATATATATATATATATATATATATATACACATATATACACAAAAATAAAATAAACACATTTGAAGCGTGTTTGCTTACTAAATTGTGAGCTGAACGAAAGTTGCAGCAAATATCAGCAACAGGAGTCAAATTTCATTAATCACGAGAGTGAAGAGCTGACTGAAAAGATGATGACGGAATAGGCATTTTATGTAAAAGCGCCTATTTAAGCGAATCTATCATTATACTCTTTTGTTGTTGTGTTTTCCGTGAAAAATAATAGACTATTGAACTCACAATTCAAGCACGCGCTCTGCACGCGCCACCATTATCAATGTCCGTGTGGACGTCCGCGATCGAACAGTGGAAACATTGGCTACTCCGTCATTTTATTCAAGAAGATCATTCAAACTGCAAAGTGTTTACTTATTTTTGGATACTCGCAATCAAACACAACATTGTGATTTTGTAAAATACATTCAAGAAATCCGCCCCCGAAATGGGGCTTCTTTTAAAATGAAACAAAAATGCTCACAGCTGCACGTCTTGTGGAGACGTCCGTTACTTTCGCTTTCAAGTTAGCGATTTTAAAGCCCCCAGCGGAGTCACGGTGGGAAAATATTCCCATAGTAGCATCAATTGGCCTACCTGATTTTGAACACAAGAGGGCAGTAAAGCACTATGAATGATTTTTATTTTTTTTTATTTTTTTGGCTAAACAACCATTCTGGCTGTTTTTAAACTTAAACATAAATCTTAAATTGAAAAAAAGGAATACAATGGGTTTACTTCTAATATTAGTATAATTTTATAGAAAAATAAATGGTGTATAATTACATTTTAGAAAGATATGAGACATTTCCTGATTCTTTTTTTGACATAATCCCTCGCCATAGCAAAACCGTTTGAGATATTCAATATCCGTTCACAATTTAGCATCTTTAATGTATTTTCATCAAGTTGAAAAAGTTTTGTAACTGTAGATGAAACTAACCCCCCCCCCCACACACACTTTTGCCACAAAAGGTGGCGCTACTGAGCCCCTGCACTACGCCCGTTTCTGAAACTTTGCACATGTCTACTGGCTAATAAATGTGATCTGTCTGTCAAGTTTCATGCAATTTTAAGCAATTTCAGGCATGCTAAGAGTCTCAAAAGCATCCAAAAAGAATATTAAAGTTTGATGCGTTGCCATGGCAACAGTATCTAAGATATCAATAATCCTTTCACAGGTCTACATCTGCCGTGTATTTACATTATACACATCAAGTTTGAAGCAAATCGGGTAAAAATAAGAGGGTGATTTCAAAGTATTTTGAAAGTGACACACTTCCTGCTGCCAGTTGGTGGCGCTATAACTTTGACTCACAATAGTCACATCCATGTGATCGGCCTCTTACAGCGAACACACTGTTGAAGTTTCATCAAGATCAGTTAATGTATGCAGAAGTTATAACACACTTCCTGTTTCCATTATTCGCCATAAATTCGTTTCCTCGTCACGGCCAAACCGTTCGAGATATCAGAAATCCCCTGGCAATTTTTCATCCTCAATGTCTTGACATCATGCTGACCGAGTTTCGTTGCGATTGGTTGAATTCTCTAGGAGGAGTATATCGAATTCCAGGGGCATACGCTTTCAAACAAACCATAATAGCCGACTTCCTGTTGGGCTGGGGTAAAAAGTAAAAGTACAAAGGATATATGAATCGATGAGATCTATATGTGTACCGAGTTTCATATTATTACATTCAAGCGTGTTTGATTTATGGACCAAGTTTTCGGACCCCGTTCCAGGGGGCACTGTCGAGCCCCCCTGCCACGCCCGGGTACCAGCTTCAGCCCGGCCCTGATGGCCACGGGTTCTGACCCGTGTGCAAAGTTTCAAGAGTTTTTGAGCACGTTAAGGGCCCCCAAAGTGCGCTGAGAGTCTCAAAAGTATCCAAAAAGAATATTAAAGTTTGATGCGTTGTCACGGCAACAGCATCTAAGATATCAACAATCCTTTCACAAGTCTAAATCTGGCGTGTGTCTACATTATACACATCAAGTTTGAAGCAAATCGGGTAAAGCCTGTTTGATTTATGGACCAAGTTTTCGGACCCCATTCCAGGGGGCGCTGTCGAGCCCCCCTGCCACGCCCGGGTACCAGCTTCAGCCCGGCCCTGATGGCCGCGGTTTCTGACCCGTGTGCAAAGTTTCAAGAGTTTTTGAGCACGTTAAGGGCCCCAAAAGTGCGCTAAGAATCTCAAAAGTATCCAAAAAGAATATTAAAGTTTGATGCGTTGTCACGGCAACAGCATCTAAGATATCAACAATCCTTTCACAGGTCTACATCTGGCTTGTGTCTACATTATACACATCAAGTTTGAAGCAAATAGGGTAAAGCGTGTTGGATATATGGACCAAATTGTCTGACCCGTTCAAGGGGGCGCTGTCGAGCCCCCCTGCCACGCCCGGGTACCAGCTTCAGCCTGGCCCTGATGGCCGCGGGTTTTGTCCCGTGTGCAAAGTTTCAAGAGTTTTCGAGCACGTTAAGAACCCCAAAAGTGCCCGAAAGCATAAAAAAGCATGAAAAAGCTTAAAAAAAGGAATATTAATGTTTGATGCATTGCCATGGCAACAGTATCTAAGATATCAATAATCCTTTCACAGGTCTACATCTGGCGTGTGTCTACATTATGCACATGAAGTTTGAAGCAAATCGGGTAAAAATAAGAGGGTGATTTAAAAGCATTTTGAAAGTGACACACTTCCTGCTTCCAGTTGGTGGCGCTATAACTTTGACTCACAATAGTCACATCCATGTGATCGGGCTCTTACAACGAACACACTGCTGAAGTTTCATCGAGATTAGTTAATGTATGCAGTAGTTATAACACACTTCCTGTTTCACGTTTCTCGCCGCCGGCTTTGGCCCTTCATCGCTGCTCGCAGCTATATTCATATATATATATATATATATATATATATATATATATATAAACAAGCCGGTGGCACCGCCACCCCGGTGCCTTTATATATATATATATATATATGTCTACATTGTTCAATCACGCCTCACACACACACACACACTTTTGCAGAGCCCACACCAATGCAAGCTCTATAGCACACATCTTCTCAAAGGTCAAAGCGGAGTTACGATATTGCCCGTCATGCACAGTAACCGTAAAGGCACCGGGGTGGCGGTGCCACCGGCTTGTTTATATATATATATATATCGTATTATTCTAACTTGTAAAAAACTATTAACTTTTGTTAATATTCAACCATTTCACAACTAACTTTTTTCCATAGATCAAACACAACATAATTATATGGTGGACTGAAACAAAAATTATTAATTAAATAAAATTATTGTTTTCCTCTGAAATAGCAAAAGCATCACACACTAGCTGTACCTGCTCTAAATAAAAAAGAGTAATTCAATAAAAATACAAAATCGAACTAAATAAAATAAATTATTACAAAAACAAAATCAAACCAAAGAAAATATATCTTCGAAAAAAAAAGCGAGTGTCATGAGGAAAGGCGCCTCAGGAATCGTCAGGATTAACTCCATGTGTAAGGAATTTTGATTGATTTTATTTGTCACTTGAAAATTATTGTTAAATGTGTGCCTGCATAACTTTAATAAGATTTATTTTCTTTGATTTGATTTTGTTTTATATAATTTATTTATTTCGATTTTGTATTTTTATTTAAATACTATTATTTATTTAGAGCAGGTACAGCTAAGTGTGCGATGCTTTTGCTATTTCAGAGGGAAAAAAACACATTTTATTTCAAAAAGGCTTTTCAATTAAATAAAATGTTCAAGCTTTGTTTTCGTTTTATTATTTTGTTTGTTTTAAGCTTTGTTTAATTTATATTGTTAATCATCTGACACAAAACAAATGCATAAAGTATCATTTTAACTTTTAAAAAACTATTAACATTTGTTAATAGTACATTGCCTGTCTTTTGTTAATAGGACAAAACATAGTTATTATATTTTATAATATTTTATAAATATATAAAATAAACATTTGTAATGAAATCGTTCAAAAAAATGATATTAGCATTGTTTTAAACTTTGAAACAGAAGTAGCGCAATGCCTGGCCACTCCCGCGCCGCCTCCTTTTCACAATCCGAGGGAACCATCTCCGGAATATTAACCTCACTCCTAGAAGTCCAATTCTCATTATTCATGCCTCTTACCTGGGATTGATTGCACACACACACACACACACACACACACACGCACGCACGCACTCACACGCACACACACACACACACACACACACACACACGTGTCAAGTCACTTACATTTTAGATGCAATATTGACTGTTCTTCTGTTTCAGCAGCGAAAATAGTTAAACAAAGATCACAGCAGAACCATTGCATCTCACAGCAACGTGTTTTCTCATTACTGAATGATTCAGCATTTTGAACAAATTGGTTGACTCAAAGATTCAATGACCAATCCATAAACATCTGTCTCATTCATGAATGACTCAGTCGTTCAAACGAATCGTTTGAACGAATGAATCAATGACCCGCTCATTAAGACGGTCGCCTGGCGACACCTAGTGACGGTTTAGTGTTATTTGATTATACACTCAAAATATTCCACAACAAATCCTTTAAATTTAATGATATTCAGAACAGAACACAAATAAAAAAATAACTATAATAAAGCCAAAACGAAATAATTTAAAACAAAAGTAAAAGTAAGTGGTGTTAGGCTCACGTAAATCTCTCTTTAGAATCTAAATGTTGCAACATTTGCGATGTATTTGGATGCTAAACTATTCTTTATTACAGGCTTTGTACTTCACTCACGTTCCAATATCGACGGAAAAAATCATCCTCTTCACTTGTGCAAAAATGTGCTTGGAAAAATCACAGTGGAGCGGTGCTTACTGTGAATGATACAAATTGTACTACTGACTATTTCAACATAGCAGTGTAATTTGTATATGTTAGGTTGAATGTTTTATTATTGTGTGTGTGTGTGTGTGTGTGTTTGTGTGTGTGTGTGTGTGTGTGTGTGTGTGTGTGTGTGTGTGTGTGTGTGTGTGTGTGTGTGTGTGTGTGTGTGTGTGTGTGTGTGTCAGTGTGTGTGTGGGGGTCTGGGTGGCTCAGCGCGATTGAACAGTGAAACATACTCCGTCATTTTCTTCATACAGGACATCATTCAAACGTCAAAGTGTTTACTTATATTTGTGTACACTCGCAATTAAACACAACATTGTGTTTTTGTTAAATAAATTAAAGTAATACGTCCCCCGAAATGGCGCTAATTTTAAAATGAAACTAAAATGCTCACGGCTGCACGGGCATTCATAACTCTGCGCGCCCACGGTGAGGGACGAGCAGAACAGAGCGAACGTTGTTTAGTTCATTCCTACTTCCATAGGAATTAATTGAAAAAGCTCACTCTACTCTGCACCATTATTAATGAATTGTGCAGACGTCCTTATTTTACTTTCGCTTTTTACCTGATTTTGAACACAAGAGGGCAGTATAACACTATGTATGATTTGGAAAAAAAATTTTTTTGACTAAACAACCATTCTGGCTGTTTTTAAACTTAAACATTATTCTCTAATTGCTCTCACCATGCCCGTTTCTGAAACTCTGCACATGTCTACTGTCTAATAAATGTGATGTGTCTGTCGGGTTTCATGCAATTTCAAGTATGTTAAGAGTCTCAAAAGCATCAACAAAGAATAATAAAGTTTGATGCGTTGCCACGGCAACAGTATCTAAGATATCAATAATCCTTTCTCAGGTCTACATCTGCCGTGTGTCTACATTATACACATAAAGTTTGAAGCAAATTGGGTAAAAATAAGAGGGTGATTTCAAAGCCTTTAGGAAGTGACACACTTCCTGCTGCCAGTTGGTGGCGCTATAACTTTGACTCACAATAGTCACATCCATGTGATCGGACTCTTACAGCGAACACACTGCTGAAGTTTCATCAAGATCAGTTAATGTATGCAGAAGTTATAACACACTTCCTGTTTCCTTTATTCGCCATAAATTCGTTTCCTCGCCACAGCCAAACCGTTCGAGATATCAAAAATCCCCTGGCAACTTTTCATCCTCAATGTCTTGACTTCATGCTGACCGAGTTTCGTGGCGATTGGTTGAATTCTCTAGGAGGAGTATATCGAATTCCAGGGGCATACGCTTCCAAACAAACCATAATAGCCGACTTCCTGTTGGGCTGGGGTAAAAAGTAAAAGTACAAAGGATATATGAATCGATGAGATCTATATGTGTACCGAGTTTCATATTATTACATTCAAGCGTGTTTGATTTATGGACCAAGTTTTCGGACCCCGTTCCAGGGGGCACTGTCGAGCCCCCCTGCCACGCCCGGGTACCAGCTTCAGCCCGGCCCTGATGGCCACGGGTTCTGACCCGTGTGCAAAGTTTCAAGAGTTTTTGAGCACGTTAAGGGCCCCCAAAGTGCGCTGAGAGTCTCAAAAGTATCCAAAAAGAATATTAAAGTTTGATGCGTTGTCACGGCAACAGCATCTAAGATATCAACAATCCTTTCACAGGTCTAAATCTGGCGTGTGTCTACATTATACACATCAAGTTTGAAGCAAATCGGGTAAAGCCTGTTTGATTTATGGACCAAGTTTTCGGACCCCATTCCAGGGGGCGCTGTCGAGCCCCCCTGCCACGCCCGGGTACCAGCTTCAGCCCGGCCCTGATGGCCGCGGTTTCTGACCCGTGTGCAAAGTTTCAAGAGTTTTTGAGCACGTTAAGGGCCCCAAAAGTGCGCTAAGAATCTCAAAAGTATCCAAAAAGAATATTAAAGTTTGATGCGTTGTCACGGCAACAGCATCTAAGATATCAACAATCCTTTCACAGGTCTACATCTGGCTTGTGTCTACATTATACACATCAAGTTTGAAGCAAATAGGGTAAAGCGTGTTGGATATATGGACCAAATTGTCTGACCCGTTCAAGGGGGCGCTGTCGAGCCCCCCTGCCACGCCCGGGTACCAGCTTCAGCCTGGCCCTGATGGCCGCGGGTTTTGTCCCGTGTGCAAAGTTTCAAGAGTTTTCGAGCACGTTAAGAACCCCAAAAGTGCCCGAAAGCATAAAAAAGCATGAAAAAGCTTAAAAAAAGGAATATTAATGTTTGATGCATTGCCATGGCAACAGTATCTAAGATATCAATAATCCTTTCACAGGTCTACATCTGGCGTGTGTCTACATTATGCACATGAAGTTTGAAGCAAATCGGGTAAAAATAAGAGGGTGATTTAAAAGCATTTTGAAAGTGACACACTTCCTGCTTCCAGTTGGTGGCGCTATAACTTTGACTCACAATAGTCACATCCATGTGATCGGGCTCTTACAACGAACACACTGCTGAAGTTTCATCAAGATTAGTTAATGTATGCAGTAGTTATAACACACTTCCTGTTTCACGTTTCTCGCCATAATTTCGTTTACTCGCCACGGCCAAACCGTTCGAGATATCAAAAATCCCCTGGCAATTTTTCATCCTCAGTGTCTTGACTTCATGCTGACCGAGTTTCGTGCCGTGTGTTTGAATTCTCTAGGAGGAGTATTTCACATTCCATTGCATGTGTTTTCCAAACAACCCTTAATAGCCGACTTCCTGTTGGGCTGGGGTAAAAAGTAAGAGCATGAAGTATATATGAACCGATGAGATCTATATGTGTACTGAGTTTCATATTATTACATGCAAGCGTGTTTGATTTATGGACCAAGTGTTCAAACCCCGTTCCAGGGGGCGCTGTCGAGCCCCCCTGCCTCGCCCGGGTACCAGCTTCAGCCCGGCCCTGATGGCCGCGGGTTCTGAGATGTGTGCAAAGTTTCAAGAGTTTTCGAGCACGTTAAGGCCCCCAAAAGTGCCCAAAAGGTAGTAAAATAATAATAATAATAATAATAATAATAATAAATATAGCTGCGAGCAGCGATTACGGGCCCAAGCCGGTGGCACCGCAACCCCGGTGCCTTTAATTACCTAAAGGCACCGGAGTGGCGGTGCCGCCGGCTTTGGCCCTTCATCGCTGCTCGCAGCTATATTTATATATATATATATATATATATATATATATATATATAAACAAGCCGGTGGCACCGCCACCCCGGTGCCTTTAGGGTTACTGTGCGTGACGGGCAATAACGTAACCCCGCTTTGACCTTTGAGAAGATGTGTGCTGTAGAGCTTGCATCAGTGTGGGCTCTGCAAAAGTGTGCATTGAGGGCACATATCAACCACAAAGTATGCGTGAGCAACCTTCTGAAACCTAAAATGAAAAATGAGACACCCTACGGTCTCATGGACTTAATGGACACATGAAATAAGTACACAAGTTTGAAAGTTATATGAAGTGTGCCAAGACAGAATATTTGCCTGATCTGATTAGAAAAATAGTTTTTGTGTGTGTGTGTGTGTGTGAGGCGTGATTGAACAATGTAGACATAAAAACATACTCCGTCCTTTTGTTCATACAGGACATTATTCAAACTACAAAGTGTTTACTTATATTTGTGTACAATCGCAATAAAACACAACATTGTGCTTTTGTCAAACTGTAAACTACAACTGTCACCCAACCAAAATCTCTTACACACACACACACACACACACATAGTTTAAAAGCAAAAAAATCTTTTGGACATTCATCATATTGCATTGGTTTTCATTTCTTGTTCTCGAACAGAGCCCTAATCTGTTTATTTTTTCAGTTACACATTCTACATTGATTAAAAAAGAAAAATCAAATGTGTTTTTATTTTATACATAAATAAATAATCTAGCATTCAGATGAGAGTAAAGTTAGTGTTAGTTCAAATTTTAAGGAAAACAAAAATATGATCTGAAATATCGCACATTCATTTAAAATTCATTCAGGTTCAATTACCAAACATACAAATCTCAATGTAATTTAAAGCAAACAATACATTTAAAATATATGGGTTGTATGCAATTTTTTTATATATAAAAAGATATATATCCAAAAATACAAAGCCTAAACTTTAACAAGGGTTAAACAATCACTGTAACAGACACAATCACACACACACACACACGTCAAATCACTTACATTTTAGATGCAATATTGACTTTTTTTCTGTTTCAGCAGCGAAAATAGTTCAACAAAGATCACAGCAGAACCATCGAGCATCTCACAGCAACGCGTTCTCATTACTGAATGATTCAGCATTTTGAACAAATCGGTTGACTCAAAGATTCAACGACCAATCCATAATCTGTCTCATTCATGAATGACTCAGCCGTTCGAACGAATCGTTTGAACGAATGAATCAATGACTCGCTCATTAAGACGGTCGCCTGGCGACACCTAATGACGGTTTAGTGATATGTTTAAAAGTATCATTCTTTCCAACGATTGTTAATTAACTCATATTTGAAACATAAGCTATATATATATATATATATATATATATATATATACACACATATATATACACAAAAATAAAATAAACACATTTGAAGCGTGTTTGCTTACTAAATTGTGAGCTGAACGAAAGTTGCAGCAAATATCAGCAACAGGAGTCAAATTTCATTAATCACGAGAGTGAAGAGCTGACTGAAAAGATGATGACGGAATAGGCTATTTTATGTAAAAGCGCCTATTTAAGCGAATCTATCATTATACTCTTTTGTTGTTGTGTTTTCCGTGAAAAATAATAGACTATTGAACTCACAATTCAAGCACGCGCTCTGCACGCGCCACCATTATCAATGTCCGTGTGGACGTCCGCGATCGAACAGTGGAAACATTGGCTACTCCGTCATTTTATTCAAGAAGATCATTCAAACTGCAAAGTGTTTACTTATTTTTGGATACTCGCAATCAAACACAACATTGTGATTTTGTAAAATACATTCAAGAAATCCGCCCCCGAAATGGGGCTTCTTTTAAAATGAAACAAAAATGCTCACAGCTGCACGTCTTGTGGAGACGTCCGTTACTTTCGCTTTCAAGTTAGCGATTTTAAAGCCCCCAGCGGAGTCACGGTGGGAAAATATTCCCATAGTAGCATCAATTGGCCTACCTGATTTTGAACACAAGAGGGCAGTAAAGCACTATGAATGATTTTTATTTTTTTTATTTTTTTGGCTAAACAACCATTCTGGCTGTTTTTAAACTTAAACATAAATCTTAAATTGAAAAAAAGGAATACAATGGGTTTACTTCTAATATTAGTATAATTTTATAGAAAAATAAATGGTGTATAATTACATTTTAGAAAGATATGAGACATTTCCTGATTCTTTTTTTGACATAATCCCTCGCCATAGCAAAACCGTTTGAGATATTCAATATCCGTTCACAATTTAGCATCTTTAATGTATTTTCATCAAGTTGAAAAAGTTTTGTAACTGTAGATGAAACTAACCCCCCCCCCACACACACTTTTGTCACAAAAGGTGGCGCTACTGAGCCCCTGCACCACGCCCGTTTCTGAAACTTTGCACATGTCTACTGGCTAATAAATGTGATCTGTCTGTCAAGTTTCATGCAATTTTAAGCAATTTCAGGCATGCTAAGAGTCTCAAAAGCATCCAAAAAGAATATTAAAGTTTGATGCGTTGCCATGGCAACAGTATCTAAGATATCAATAATCCTTTCACAGGTCTACATCTGCCGTGTATTTACATTATACACATCAAGTTTGAAGCAAATCGGGTAAAAATAAGAGGGTGATTTCAAAGTATTTTGAAAGTGACACACTTCCTGCTGCCAGTTGGTGGCGCTATAACTTTGACTCACAATAGTCACATCCATGTGATCGGCCTCTCACAGCGAACACACTGTTGAAGTTTCATCAAGATCAGTTAATGTATGCAGAAGTTATAACACACTTCCTGTTTCCATTATTCGCCATAAATTCGTTTCCTCGTCACGGCCAAACCGTTCGAGATATCAAAAATCCCCTGGCAATTTTTCATCCTCAATGTCTTGACATCATGCTGACCGAGTTTCGTTGCGATTGGTTGAATTCTCTAGGAGGAGTATATCGAATTCCAGGGGCATACGCTTCCAAACAAACCATAATAGCCGACTTCCTGTTGGGCTGGGGTAAAAAGTAAAAGTACAAAGGATATATAAACCGATGAGATCTATATGTGTACCGAGTTTCATATTATTACATGCAAGCGTGTTTGATTTATGGACCAAGTTTTCGGACCTCGTTCCAGGGGGCGCTGTCGAGCCTCCCTGCCACGCCCGGGTACCAGCTTCAGCCCGGCCCTGATGGCCGCGGGTTCTGACCCGTGTGCAAAGTTTCAAGAGTTTTCGTGCACGTTAAGGGCCCCCAAAGTGCGCTGAGAGTCTCAAAAGTATCCAAAAAGAATATTAAAGTTTGATGCGTTGTCACGGCAACAGCATCTAAGATATCAACAATCCTTTCACAGGTCTAAATCTGGCGTGTGTCTACATTATACACATCAAGTTTGAAGCAAATCGGGTAAAGCCTGTTTGATTTATGGACCAAGTTTTCGGACCCCATTCCAGGGGGCGCTGTCGAGCCCCCCTGCCACGCCCGGGTACCAGCTTCAGCCCGGCCCTGATGGCCGCGGTTTCTGACCCGTGTGCAAAGTTTCAAGAGTTTTTGAGCACGTTAAGGGCCCCAAAAGTGCGCTAAGAATCTCAAAAGTATCCAAAAAGAATATTAAAGTTTGATGCGTTGTCACGGCAACAGCATCTAAGATATCAACAATCCTTTCACAGGTCTACATCTGGCTTGTGTCTACATTATACACATCAAGTTTGAAGCAAATAGGGTAAAGCGTGTTGGATATATGGACCAAATTGTCTGACCCGTTCAAGGGGGCGCTGTCGAGCCCCCCTGCCACGCCCGGATACCAGCTTCAGCCTGGCCCTGATGGCCGCGGGTTTTGTCCCGTGTGCAAAGTTTCAAGAGTTTTCGAGCACGTTAAGAACCCCAAAAGTGCCCGAAAGCATAAAAAAGCATGAAAAAGCTTAAAAAAAGGAATATTAATGTTTGATGCATTGCCATGGCAACAGTATCTAAGATATCAATAATCCTTTCACAGGTCTACATCTGGCGTGTGTCTACATTATGCACATGAAGTTTGAAGCAAATCGGGTAAAAATAAGAGGGTGATTTAAAAGCATTTTGAAAGTGACACACTTCCTGCTTCCAGTTGGTGGCGCTATAACTTTGACTCACAATAGTCACATCCATGTGATCGGGCTCTTACAACGAACACACTGCTGAAGTTTCATCAAGATTAGTTAATGTATGCAGTAGTTATAACACACTTCCTGTTTCACGTTTCTCGCCATAATTTCGTTTACTCGCCACGGCCAAACCGTTCGAGATATCAAAAATCCCCTGGCAATTTTTCATCCTCAGTGTCTTGACTTCATGCTGACCGAGTTTCGTGCCGTGTGTTTGAATTCTCTAGGAGGAGTATTTCACATTCCATTGCATGTGTTTTCCAAACAACCCTTAATAGCCGACTTCCTGTTGGGCTGGGGTAAAAAGTAAGAGCATGAAGTATATATGAACCGATGAGATCTATATGTGTACTGAGTTTCATATTATTACATGCAAGCGTGTTTGATTTATGGACCAAGTGTTCAAACCCCGTTCCAGGGGGCGCTGTCGAGCCCCCCTGCCACGCCCGGGTACCAGCTTCAGCCCGGCCCTGATGGCCGCGGGTTCTGAGATGTGTGCAAAGTTTCAAGAGTTTTCGAGCACGTTAAGGCCCCCAAAAGTGCCCAAAAGGTAGTAAAATAATAATAATAATAAATAATAATCCTAAGGAAAACAATAGGGCCTTCGCCTTTTCAAGGCTTGGGCCCTAATAATAATAATAATAAATAATAATCCTTAGGAAAACAATAGGGCCTTCGCCTTTTCAAGGCTTGGGCCCTAATAATAAATAATAATCCTTAGGAAAACAATAGGGCCTTCGCCTTTTCAAGGCTTGGGCCCTAAATATAGCTGCGAGCAGCGATTACGGGCCCAAGCCGGTGGCACCGCAACCCTGGTTCCTTTAGTTACCTAAAGGCACCGGGGTGGCGGTGCCGCCGGCTTTGGCCCTTCATCGCTGCTCGCAGCTATATTTATATATATATATATATATATATATATATATATATATATAAATTATATATATATATATAAAAAATATATATATATATATATATATTTTTTTTTTTTATATACATATATATATATATATATATATATATATATATATATATATATATATATATATATATATCTCACTTGCCTTACCTGAGAACAATGAAAACAATAAAAAAAACTAGGGAATCACTAAACCGAGAGAATTATTCTGTTTTGATGATACACTCAAAATATTACACAAGCAATTCTTTAAATTTAATGATATTCAGAACAGAACAAGAATTCAAAAAAACTATAATTAAGAATTAACCGAAATAATTGAAAGCGAAAGTGAAAGTAAGTGGTGTTTGGCCACGTAACTCTCTCATTAGAATCAAACTGTTTCAACATTTGCGATGTATTTGGATGCTAAACTATTCTTTATTATGGGCTTTGTACTTCACTCAGGTTTCAATATGTGTGTGTGTGTGTGTGTGTGTGTGTGTGTGTGTGTGTGAGGTGCGGGTGCGATTGAACTGTTACACATAAAAACATACTCCGTCCAATAAAACACAACAAAGTGCTTTTTTCAAACTATAAACTCTTGTCAAACTGTAACCTACAACTGTCACCAAACTAAAATCACACGCACACACTGTCTAAAAGCAAAAAATATTTATCCAACCCCATTTAAAACAGTCTGTGGGTGCCATCTTTTGGACATTCACCACATCGCATTGATTTTCATTTATTGTCCTCAGAGCCCTAATCTGTTTATTTTTCAATTACACATTCTACATTGATTAAAAAAGAAAAATTCAAATGTGTTTTTATTTTATACAGGAATAAATTATTTATAATTCAGATGAGAATAAAGTTAGTGTTTTACAATTTAAAGGAAAACAAATATATTGTTCTGAAATATAGCACATTCATTTTAAATTCATTCAGCTTCAATTACCAATACAATCTTAATTTTATTTAAAGCAAACTATACATTTAAAAGATCTTGGTTCTGTGCATATTTTGTAATTTAAAAAAAATACAAAATTGTTATGCAAAAAGACAAGGCCTTAGAGATTTCTTTATCCTTTAATGCAGGAAAAATCACACAGCAATGAAAGGCTTAATATCATGTCACTGTAACAGCCAGCCAGCCACACACACACATATAAACACAGACACCAGCCCTCCCTCCCCCTCCCTCCCCACACAGACAGCCACACACACACACACACATAGAATGGGAGGGGGCCCTCTCTCTGTCAAAGAGTGACAGAGAGAGATACCATTTCATGAAATCCACATTCAAACCACAATATCTGACTTTCTGAGGGTTGGAGCTATTGACTGTAAATTAGAAAGTTGTTTGGCTTGAGGAGAAGAATATACAAGCTGAGTTTTGTAACTGTAGGTAAATCTAACTAAGTTATAACACACTTTATATGTCCTTTTTTAGTCATGAAAATTCATTTCCTCGCCACGGCCAAACCGTTCGAGATATCAAAAATCCGTCAGCAATTTAGCATCCTCAATGTCTTGACTTCATGCACGCCTAGTTTGGCGATGATTGAATGAATTGCCTAGGAGTAGTACTTCGAATTCCACAGCAAGCGTTTTCCAAACAACCCATAATAGCCGACTTCCTGTTGGGCTGGCGTAAAACTTGACCAGGGGTAAAATGTTTGGCCCGATGAGATCTATATGTGTACTGAGTTTCATATTAATTCATGCAAGCGTGTTGAATATATGGACCAAATTGTCGGACCCCGTTCAAGGGGGCGCTGTTGAGCCCCCCTGCCACGCCCGGGTACCAGCTTCAGCCCGGCCCTGATGGCCGTGGGTTCTGACCTGTGTGCAAAATTTCAAAAGTTTTTGAGCACGTTAAGAGTCCCAAAATCCCCTGAAACCTTGAAATGCATTAAAATCAATAGACAAATCCCTCACACACAGAGACGGAAAGAGAGGGAGAGAAAATTCTCAGAAACATCCACATTCAAACTAAAATATCTGACTCCCTCTTGGTCTGAGCTAATGACAGTAAATTAGAAAGTTGTCCGGCTTGATCTGAACAATATGCGTACCGAGTTTTATGATTGTAGGTAAAACTATAGAACTAACACCCCCACTTTTGTCAAAAGGTGGCGCTACTGAGCCCCTGCACCACGCCCGTTTCTGAAACTTTGCACATGTCTACTGGCTAATAAATGTGATGTGTCTGTCGAGTTTCATGTTATTTCAAGTATGTTAAGAGTCTCAAAAGCATCAACAAAGAATATTAAAGTTTGATGCGTTGCCACGGCAACAGTATCTAATATATCAATAATCCTTTCACAGGTCTACATCTGCCGTGTATTTACATTATACAGATGAAGTTTGAAGCAAATCGGGTTAAAATAAGAGGGTGATTTCAAAGCATTTTGAAAGTGACACACTTCCTGCTGCCAGTTGGTGGCGCTATAACTTTGACTCACAATAGTCACATCCATGTGATCGGCCTCTTAAAGCGAACACACTGGTGAAGTTTCGTTAAGATCAGCTAATGTATGCTGAAGTTATAACACACTTCCTGTTTCACGTTTCTCGCCATAAATTCGTTTCCTCGCCACGGCCAAACCGTTCGAGATATCAAAAATCCCCTGGCAATTTTTCATCCTCAATGTCTTGACTTCATGCTGACCGAGTTTCGTGGCATTTCTTTGAATTCTCTAGGAGAAGTACTTTAAATTCCATTGCATGCGTTTAACAAACAACCCTAAATAGCCGACTTCCTGTTGGGATGGGGTAAAAAGTAAGAGCATGAAGTATATATGAACCGATGAGATCTATATGTGTACCGAGTTTCATATTATTACATGCAAGTGTGTTTGATTTATGGACCAAGTTTTCGGACCCCGTTCCAGGGGGCGCTGTCGAGCCCCCCTGCCACGCCCGGGTACCATCTTCAGCCCGGCCCTGATGGCCGCGGGTTCTGACCTGTGTGCAAAGTTTCAAGAGTTTTCGAGCACGTTAAGGGCCCCAAAAGTGCCCGAATAGTCGTAAGAAAAATATAGAAAATGAGTTTCCAAACAACCCATAATAACCGACTTCCTGTTGGGCTGACGTAAAACTTAGAGCACGAAAGTTGTTTGGCCCGATGAGATCTATAAGTGTACCGAGTTTCAGATTATTACATGCAAGCGTGTTTGATATATGGACAAGTGTTTAAACCCCGTTCCAGGGGGCGCTGTCGAGCCCCCCTGCCACGCCCGGGTACCAGCTTCAGCCCGGCCCTGATGGCCGCGGGTTCTGACCCGTGTGCAAAGTTTCAAGAGTTTTTGAGCACGTTAAGGCCCCCAAAAGTGCCCAAAAGGTAGTAAAATAATAATAATAATAATAATAATAATAATAAATATAGCTGCGAGCAGCGATTACGGGCCCAAGCCGGTGGCACCGCAACCCCGGTGCCTTTAGTTACCTAAAGGCACCGGAGTGGCGGTGCCGCCGGCTTTGGCCCTTCATCGCTGCTCGCAGCTATATTCATATATATATATATATATATATATATATATATAAACAAGCCGGTGGCACCGCCACCCCGGTGCCTTTATATATATATATATATATATGTCTACATTGTTCAATCACGCCTCACACACACACACACACTTTTGCAGAGCCCACACCAATGCAAGCTCTATAGCACACATCTTCTCAAAGGTCAAAGCGGAGTTACGATATTGCCCGTCATGCACAGTAACCCTAAAGGCACCGGGGTGGCGGTGCCACCGGCTTGTTTATATATATATATATATCGTATTATTCTAACTTGTAAAAAACTATTAACTTTTGTTAATATTCAACCATTTCACAACTAACTTTTTTCCATAGATCAAACACAACATAATTATATGGTGGACTGAAACAAAAATTATTAATTAAATAAAATTATTGTTTTCCTCTGAAATAGCAAAAGCATCACACACTAGCTGTACCTGCTCTAAATAAAAAATAGTAATTCAATAAAAATACAAAATCGAACTAAATAAAATAAATTATTACAAAAACAAAATCAAACCAAAGAAAATATATCTTCGAAAAAAAAAGCGAGTGTCATGAGGAAAGGCGCCTCAGGAATCGTCAGGATTAACTCCATGTGTAAGGAATTTTGATTGATTTTATTTGTCACTTGAAAATTATTGTTAAATGTGTGCCTGCATAACTTTAATAAGATTTATTTTCTTTGATTTGATTTTGTTTTATATAATTTATTTATTTCGATTTTGTATTTTTATTTAAATACTATTATTTATTTAGAGCAGGTACAGCTAAGTGTGCGATGCTTTTGCTATTTCAGAGGGAAAAAAACACATTTTATTTCAAAAAGGCTTTTCAATTAAATAAAATGTTCAAGCTTTGTTTTCGTTTTATTATTTTGTTTGTTTTAAGCTTTGTTTAATTTATATTGTTAATCATCTGACACAAAACAAATGCATAAAGTATCATTTTAACTTTTAAAAAACTATTAACATTTGTTAATAGTACATTGCCTGTCTTTTGTTAATAGGACAAAACATAGTTATTATATTTTATAATATTTTATAAATATATAAAATAAACATTTGTAATGAAATCGTTCAAAAAAATGATATTAGCATTGTTTTAAACTTTGAAACAGAAGTAGCGCAATGCCTGGCCACTCCCGCGCCGCCTCCTTTTCACAATCCGAGGGAACCATCTCCGGAATATTAACCTCACTCCTAGAAGTCCAATTCTCATTATTCATGCCTCTTACCTGGGATTGATTGCACACACACACACACACACACACACACACACACACACACACGCACGCACGCACACACACACACACACACACACACACACGTGTCAAGTCACTTACATTTTAGATGCAATATTGACTGTTCTTCTGTTTCAGCAGCGAAAATAGTTAAACAAAGATCACAGCAGAACTATTGCATCTCACAGCAACGTGTTTTCTCATTACTGAATGATTCAGCATTTTGAACAAATTGGTTGACTCAAAGATTCAATGACCAATCCATAAACATCTGTCTCATTCATGAATGACTCAGTCGTTCAAACGAATCGTTTGAACGAATGAATCAATGACCCGCTCATTAAGACGGTCGCCTGGCGACACCTAGTGACGGTTTAGTGTTATTTGATTATACACTCAAAATATTCCACAACAAATCCTTTAAATTTAATGATATTCAGAACAGAACACAAATAAAAAAATAACTATAATAAAGCCAAAACGAAATAATTTAAAACAAAAGTAAAAGTAAGTGGTGTTAGGCTCACGTAAATCTCTCTTTAGAATCTAAATGTTGCAACATTTGCGATGTATTTGGATGCTAAACTATTCTTTATTACAGGCTTTGTACTTCACTCACGTTCCAATATCGACGGAAAAAATCATCCTCTTCACTTGTGCAAAAATGTGCTTGGAAAAATCACAGTGGAGCGGTGCTTACTGTGAATGATACAAATTGTACTACTGACTATTTCAACATAGCAGTGTAATTTGTATATGTTAGGTTGAATGTTTTATTATTGTGTGTGTGTGTGTGTGTGTGTTTGTGTGTGTGTGTGTGTGTGTGTGTGTGTGTGTGTGTGTGTGTGTGTGTGTGTGTGTGTGTGTCAGTGTGTGTGTGGGGGTCTGGGTGGCTCAGCGCGATTGAACAGTGAAACATACTCCGTCATTTTCTTCATACAGGACATCATTCAAACGTCAAAGTGTTTACTTATATTTGTGTACACTCGCAATTAAACACAACATTGTGTTTTTGTTAAATAAATTAAAGTAATACGTCCCCCGAAATGGCGCTAATTTTAAAATGAAACTAAAATGCTCACGGCTGCACGGGCATTCATAACTCTGCGCGCCCACGGTGAGGGACGAGCAGAACAGAGCGAACGTTGTTTAGTTCATTCCTACTTCCATAGGAATTAATTGAAAAAGCTCACTCTACTCTGCACCATTATTAATGAATTGTGCAGACGTCCTTATTTTACTTTCGCTTTTTACCTGATTTTGAACACAAGAGGGCAGTATAACACTATGTATGATTTGGAAAAAATTTTTTTTTGACTAAACAACCATTCTGGCTGTTTTTAAACTTAAACATTATTCTCTAATTGCTCTCACCATGCCCGTTTCTGAAACTCTGCACATGTCTACTGTCTAATAAATGTGATGTGTCTGTCGGGTTTCATGCAATTTCAAGTATGTTAAGAGTCTCAAAAGCATCAACAAAGAATAATAAAGTTTGATGCGTTGCCACGGCAACAGTATCTAAGATATCAATAATCCTTTCTCAGGTCTACATCTGCCGTGTGTCTACATTATACACATAAAGTTTGAAGCAAATTGGGTAAAAATAAGAGGGTGATTTCAAAGCCTTTAGGAAGTGACACACTTCCTGCTGCCAGTTGGTGGCGCTATAACTTTGACTCACAATAGTCACATCCATGTGATCGGACTCTTACAGCGAACACACTGCTGAAGTTTCATCAAGATCAGTTAATGTATGCAGAAGTTATAACACACTTCCTGTTTCCTTTATTCGCCATAAATTCGTTTCCTCGCCACAGCCAAACCGTTCGAGATATCAAAAATCCCCTGGCAACTTTTCATCCTCAATGTCTTGACTTCATGCTGACCGAGTTTCGTGGCGATTGGTTGAATTCTCTAGGAGGAGTATATCGAATTCCAGGGGCATACGCTTCCAAACAAACCATAATAGCCGACTTCCTGTTGGGCTGGGGTAAAAAGTAAAAGTACAAAGGATATATGAATCGATGAGATCTATATGTGTACCGAGTTTCATATTATTACATTCAAGCGTGTTTGATTTATGGACCAAGTTTTCGGACCCCGTTCCAGGGGGCACTGTCGAGCCCCCCTGCCACGCCCGGGTACCAGCTTCAGCCCGGCCCTGATGGCCACGGGTTCTGACCCGTGTGCAAAGTTTCAAGAGTTTTTGAGCACGTTAAGGGCCCCCAAAGTGCGCTGAGAGTCTCAAAAGTATCCAAAAAGAATATTAAAGTTTGATGCGTTGTCACGGCAACAGCATCTAAGATATCAACAATCCTTTCACAGGTCTAAATCTGGCGTGTGTCTACATTATACACATCAAGTTTGAAGCAAATCGGGTAAAGCCTGTTTGATTTATGGACCAAGTTTTCGGACCCCATTCCAGGGGGCGCTGTCGAGCCCCCCTGCCACGCCCGGGTACCAGCTTCAGCCCGGCCCTGATGGCCGCGGTTTCTGACCCGTGTGCAAAGTTTCAAGAGTTTTTGAGCACGTTAAGGGCCCCAAAAGTGCGCTAAGAATCTCAAAAGTATCCAAAAAGAATATTAAAGTTTGATGCGTTGTCACGGCAACAGCATCTAAGATATCAACAATCCTTTCACAGGTCTACATCTGGCTTGTGTCTACATTATACACATCAAGTTTGAAGCAAATAGGGTAAAGCGTGTTGGATATATGGACCAAATTGTCTGACCCGTTCAAGGGGGCGCTGTCGAGCCCCCCTGCCACGCCCGGGTACCAGCTTCAGCCTGGCCCTGATGGCCGCGGGTTTTGTCCCGTGTGCAAAGTTTCAAGAGTTTTCGAGCACGTTAAGAACCCCAAAAGTGCCCGAAAGCATAAAAAAGCATGAAAAAGCTTAAAAAAAGGAATATTAATGTTTGATGCATTGCCATGGCAACAGTATCTAAGATATCAATAATCCTTTCACAGGTCTACATCTGGCGTGTGTCTACATTATGCACATGAAGTTTGAAGCAAATCGGGTAAAAATAAGAGGGTGATTTAAAAGCATTTTGAAAGTGACACACTTCCTGCTTCCAGTTGGTGGCGCTATAACTTTGACTCACAATAGTCACATCCATGTGATCGGGCTCTTACAACGAACACACTGCTGAAGTTTCATCAAGATTAGTTAATGTATGCAGTAGTTATAACACACTTCCTGTTTCACGTTTCTCGCCATAATTTCGTTTACTCGCCACGGCCAAACCGTTCGAGATATCAAAAATCCCCTGGCAATTTTTCATCCTCAGTGTCTTGACTTCATGCTGACCGAGTTTCGTGCCGTGTGTTTGAATTCTCTAGGAGGAGTATTTCACATTCCATTGCATGTGTTTTCCAAACAACCCTTAATAGCCGACTTCCTGTTGGGCTGGGGTAAAAAGTAAGAGCATGAAGTATATATGAACCGATGAGATCTATATGTGTACTGAGTTTCATATTATTACATGCAAGCGTGTTTGATTTATGGACCAAGTGTTCAAACCCCGTTCCAGGGGGCGCTGTCGAGCCCCCCTGCCACGCCCGGGTACCAGCTTCAGCCCGGCCCTGATGGCCGCGGGTTCTGAGATGTGTGCAAAGTTTCAAGAGTTTTCGAGCACGTTAAGGCCCCCAAAAGTGCCCAAAAGGTAGTAAAATAATAATAATAATAAAATATAGCTGCGAGCAGCGATTACGGGCCCAAGCCGGTGGCACCGCAACCGAGTGGCGGTGCCGCCGGCTTTGGCCCTTCATCGCTGCTCGCAGCTATATTCATATATATATATATATATATATATATATATATATATATATATATATATATATATATATAAACAAGCCGGTGGCACCGCCACCCCGGTGCCTTTATATATATATATATATATATGTCTACATTGTTCAATCACGCCTCACACACACACACACACTTTTGCAGAGCCCACACCAATGCAAGCTCTATAGCACACATCTTCTCAAAGGTCAAAGCGGAGTTACGATATTGCCCGTCATGCACAGTAACCGTAAAGGCACCGGGGTGGCGGTGCCACCGGCTTGTTTATATATATATATATATCGTATTATTCTAACTTGTAAAAAACTATTAACTTTTGTTAATATTCAACCATTTCACAACTAACTTTTTTCCATAGATCAAACACAACATAATTATATGGTGGACTGAAACAAAAATTATTAATTAAATAAAATTATTGTTTTCCTCTGAAATAGCAAAAGCATCACACACTAGCTGTACCTGCTCTAAATAAAAAAGAGTAATTCAATAAAAATACAAAATCGAACTAAATAAAATAAATTATTACAAAAACAAAATCAAACCAAAGAAAATATATCTTCGAAAAAAAAAGCGAGTGTCATGAGGAAAGGCGCCTCAGGAATCGTCAGGATTAACTCCATGTGTAAGGAATTTTGATTGATTTTATTTGTCACTTGAAAATTATTGTTAAATGTGTGCCTGCATAACTTTAATAAGATTTATTTTCTTTGATTTGATTTTGTTTTATATAATTTATTTATTTCGATTTTGTATTTTTATTTAAATACTATTATTTATTTAGAGCAGGTACAGCTAAGTGTGCGATGCTTTTGCTATTTCAGAGGGAAAAAAACACATTTTATTTCAAAAAGGCTTTTCAATTAAATAAAATGTTCAAGCTTTGTTTTCGTTTTATTATTTTGTTTGTTTTAAGCTTTGTTTAATTTATATTGTTAATCATCTGACACAAAACAAATGCATAAAGTATCATTTTAACTTTTAAAAAACTATTAACATTTGTTAATAGTACATTGCCTGTCTTTTGTTAATAGGACAAAACATAGTTATTATATTTTATAATATTTTATAAATATATAAAATAAACATTTGTAATGAAATCGTTCAAAAAAATGATATTAGCATTGTTTTAAACTTTGAAACTAAAGTAGCGCAATGCCTGGCCACTCCCGCGCCGCCTCCTTTTCACAATCCGAGGGAACCATCTCCGGAATATTAACCTCACTCCTAGAAGTCCAATTCTCATTATTCATGCCTCTTACCTGAGATTGATTGCACACACACACACACACACACACACACGCACGCACGCACTCACACGCACACACACACACACGTGTCAAGTCACTTACATTTTAGATGCAATATTGACTTTTTTTCTGTTTCAGCAGCGAAAATAGTTCAACAAAGATCACAGCAGAACCATCGAGCATCTCACAGCAACGCGTTCTCATTACTGAATGATTCAGCATTTTGAACAAATCGGTTGACTCAAAGATTCAACGACCAATCCATAATCTGTCTCATTCATGAACGACTCAGCCGTTCGAACGAATCGTTTGAACGAATGAATCAATGACTCGCTCATTAAGACGGTCGCCTGGCGACACCTAATGACGGTTTAGTGATATGTTTAAAAGTATCATTCTTTCCAACGATTGTTAATTAACTCATATTTGAAACATAAGCTATATATATATATATATATATATATATATATATATATATATATATATATATATATATATATACACACATATATATACACAAAAATAAAATAAACACATTTGAAGCGTGTTTGCTTACTAAATTGTGAGCTGAACGAAAGTTGCAGCAAATATCAGCAACAGGAGTCAAATTTCATTAATCACGAGAGTGAAGAGCTGACTGAAAAGATGATGACGGAATAGGGTATTTTATGTAAAAGCGCCTATTTAAGCGAATCTATCATTATACTCTTTTGTTGTTGTGTTTTCCGTGAAAAATAATAGACTATTGAACTCACAATTCAAGCACGCGCTCTGCACGCGCCACCATTATCAATGTCCGTGTGGACGTCCGCGATCGAACAG
This sequence comes from Tiaroga cobitis, assembly GCA_030578255.1. Taxonomy (NCBI): domain Eukaryota; kingdom Metazoa; phylum Chordata; class Actinopteri; order Cypriniformes; family Leuciscidae; genus Tiaroga; species Tiaroga cobitis. The sequence continues at coordinate 16,003,082 of CM060609.1, forward strand.
TGGAAACATTGGCTACTCCGTCATTTTATTCAAGAAGATCATTCAAACTGCAAAGTGTTTACTTATTTTTGGATACTCGCAATCAAACACAACATTGTGATTTTGTAAAATACATTCAAGAAATCCGCCCCCGAAATGGGGCTTCTTTTAAAATGAAACAAAAATGCTCACAGCTGCACGTCTTGTGGAGACGTCCGTTACTTTCGCTTTCAAGTTAGCGATTTTAAAGCCCCCAGCGGAGTCACGGTGGGAAAATATTCCCATAGTAGCATCAATTGGCCTACCTGATTTTGAACACAAGAGGGCAGTAAAGCACTATGAATGATTTTTTTTTTTTTTTTTTTTTTGGCTAAACAACCATTCTGGCTGTTTTTAAACTTAAACATAAATCTTAAATTGAAAAAAAGGAATACAATGGGTTTACTTCTAATATTAGTATAATTTTATAGAAAAATAAATGGTGTATAATTACATTTTAGAAAGATATGAGACATTTCCTGATTCTTTTTTTGACATAATCCCTCGCCATAGCAAAACCGTTTGAGATATTCAATATCCGTTCACAATTTAGCATCTTTAATGTATTTTCATCAAGTTGAAAAAGTTTTGTAACTGTAGATGAAACTAACCCCCCCCCCCCCCCCCCACACACACTTTTGTCACAAAAGGTGGCGCTACTGAGCCCCTGCACCACGCCCGTTTCTGAAACTTTGCACATGTCTACTGGCTAATAAATGTGATCTGTCTGTCGAGTTTCATGCAATTTTAAGCAATTTCAGGCATGCTAAGAGTCTCAAAAGCATCCAAAAACAATATTAAAGTTTGATGCGTTGCCATGGCAACAGTATCTAAGACATCAATAATCCTTTCACAGGTCTACATCTGGCGAGTGTCTACATTATACACATCAAGTTTGAAGCAAATCGGGTAAAAATAAGAGGGTGATTTCAAAGCATTTTGAAAGTGACACACTTCCTGCTGCCAGTTGGTGGCGCTATAACTTTGACTCATAATAGTCACATCCATGTGATCGGCCTCTTACAGCGAACACACTGTTGAAGTTTCATCAAGATCAGTTAATGTATGCAGAAGTTATAACACACTTCCTGTTTCCATTATTCGCCATAAATTCGTTTCCTCGCCACGGCCAAATCGTTCGAGATATCAAAAATCCCCTGGCAATTTTTCATCCTCAATGTCTTGACTTCATGCTGACCGAGTTTCGTTGCGATTGGTTGAATTCTCTAGGAGGAGTATATCGAATTCCAGGGGCATACGCTTCCAAACAAACCATTATAGCCGACTTCCTGTTGGGCTGGGGTAAAAAGTAAAAGTACAAAGGATATATGAACCGATGAGATCTATATGTCTACCGAGTTTCATATTATTACATGCAAGCGTGTTTGATTTATGGACCAAGTTTTCGCACCCCGTTCCAGGGGGCGCTGTCGAGCCCCCCTGCAACGCCCGGGTACCATCTTCAGCCCGGCCCTGATGGCCGCGGGTTCTGACCTGTGTGCAAAGTTTCAAGAGTTTTCGTGCACGTTAAGGGCCCCCAAAGTGCGCTGAGAGTCTCAAAAGTATCCAAAAAGAATATTAAAGTTTGATGCGTTGTCACGGCAACAGCATCTAAGATATCAACAATCCTTTCACAGGTCTAAATCTGGCGTGTGTCTACATTATACACATCAAGTTTGAAGCAAATCGGGTAAAGCCTGTTTGATTTATGGACCAAGTTTTCGGACCCCATTCCAGGGGGCGCTGTCGAGCCCCCCTGCCACGCCCGGGTACCAGCTTCAGCCCGGCCCTGATGGCCGCGGTTTCTGACCCGTGTGCAAAGTTTCAAGAGTTTTTGAGCACGTTAAGGGCCCCAAAAGTGCGCTAAGAATCTCAAAAGTATCCAAAAAGAATATTAAAGTTTGATGCGTTGTCACGGCAACAGCATCTAAGATATCAACAATCCTTTCACAGGTCTACATCTGGCTTGTGTCTACATTATACACATCAAGTTTGAAGCAAATAGGGTAAAGCGTGTTGGATATATGGACCAAATTGTCTGACCCGTTCAAGGGGGCGCTGTCGAGCCCCCCTGCCACGCCCGGGTACCAGCTTCAGCCTGGCCCTGATGGCCGCGGGTTTTGTCCCGTGTGCAAAGTTTCAAGAGTTTTCGAGCACGTTAAGAACCCCAAAAGTGCCCGAAAGCATAAAAAAGCATGAAAAAGCTTAAAAAAAGGAATATTAATGTTTGATGCATTGCCATGGCAACAGTATCTAAGATATCAATAATCCTTTCACAGGTCTACATCTGGCGTGTGTCTACATTATGCACATGAAGTTTGAAGCAAATCGGGTAAAAATAAGAGGGTGATTTAAAAGCATTTTGAAAGTGACACACTTCCTGCTTCCAGTTGGTGGCGCTATAACTTTGACTCACAATAGTCACATCCATGTGATCGGGCTCTTACAACGAACACACTGCTGAAGTTTCATCAAGATTAGTTAATGTATGCAGTAGTTATAACACACTTCCTGTTTCACGTTTCTCGCCATAATTTCGTTTACTCGCCACGGCCAAACCGTTCGAGATATCAAAAATCCCCTGGCAATTTTTCATCCTCAGTGTCTTGACTTCATGCTGACCGAGTTTCGTGCCGTGTGTTTGAATTCTCTAGGAGGAGTATTTCACATTCCATTGCATGTGTTTTCCAAACAACCCTTAATAGCCGACTTCCTGTTGGGCTGGGGTAAAAAGTAAGAGCATGAAGTATATATGAACCGATGAGATCTATATGTGTACTGAGTTTCATATTATTACATGCAAGCGTGTTTGATTTATGGACCAAGTGTTCAAACCCCGTTCCAGGGGGCGCTGTCGAGCCCCCCTGCCACGCCCGGGTACCAGCTTCAGCCCGGCCCTGATGGCCGCGGGTTCTGAGATGTGTGCAAAGTTTCAAGAGTTTTCGAGCACGTTAAGGCCCCCAAAAGTGCCCAAAAGGTAGTAAAATAATAATAATAATAATAATAATAATAATAATAAATATAGCTGCGAGCAGCGATTACGGGCCCAAGCCGGTGGCACCGCAACCCCGGTGCCTTTAGTTACCTAAAGGCACCGGAGTGGCGGTGCCGCCGGCTTTGGCCCTTCATCGCTGCTCGCAGCTATATTCATATATATATATATATATATATATATATATATATATATATATATATATAAACAAGCCGGTGGCACCGCCACCCCGGTGCCTTTATATATATATATATATATATGTCTACATTGTTCAATCACGCCTCACACACACACACACACTTTTGCAGAGCCCACACCAATGCAAGCTCTATAGCACACATCTTCTCAAAGGTCAAAGCGGAGTTACGATATTGCCCGTCATGCACAGTAACCGTAAAGGCACCGGGGTGGCGGTGCCACCGGCTTGTTTATATATATATATATATCGTATTATTCTAACTTGTAAAAAACTATTAACTTTTGTTAATATTCAACCATTTCACAACTAACTTTTTTCCATAGATCAAACACAACATAATTATATGGTGGACTGAAACAAAAATTATTAATTAAATAAAATTATTGTTTTCCTCTGAAATAGCAAAAGCATCACACACTAGCTGTACCTGCTCTAAATAAAAAAGAGTAATTCAATAAAAATACAAAATCGAACTAAATAAAATAAATTATTACAAAAACAAAATCAAACCAAAGAAAATATATCTTCGAAAAAAAAAGCGAGTGTCATGAGGAAAGGCGCCTCAGGAATCGTCAGGATTAACTCCATGTGTAAGGAATTTTGATTGATTTTATTTGTCACTTGAAAATTATTGTTAAATGTGTGCCTGCATAACTTTAATAAGATTTATTTTCTTTGATTTGATTTTGTTTTATATAATTTATTTATTTCGATTTTGTATTTTTATTTAAATACTATTATTTATTTAGAGCAGGTACAGCTAAGTGTGCGATGCTTTTGCTATTCCAGAGGGAAAAAAACACATTTTATTTCAAAAAGGCTTTTCAATTAAATAAAATGTTCAAGCTTTGTTTTCGTTTTATTATTTTGTTTGTTTTAAGCTTTGTTTAATTTATATTGTTAATCATCTGACACAAAACAAATGCATAAAGTATCATTTTAACTTTTAAAAAACTATTAACATTTGTTAATAGTACATTGCCTGTCTTTTGTTAATAGGACAAAACATAGTTATTATATTTTATAATATTTTATAAATATATAAAATAAACATTTGTAATGAAATCGTTCAAAAAAATGATATTAGCATTGTTTTAAACTTTGAAACAGAAGTAGCGCAATGCCTGGCCACTCCCGCGCCGCCTCCTTTTCACAATCCGAGGGAACCATCTCCGGAATATTAACCTCACTCCTAGAAGTCCAATTCTCATTATTCATGCCTCTTACCTGGGATTGATTGCACACACACACACACACACACACACACACACGCACGCACGCACTCACACGCACACACACACACACACACACACACACACACACGTGTCAAGTCACTTACATTTTAGATGCAATATTGACTGTTCTTCTGTTTCAGCAGCGAAAATAGTTAAACAAAGATCACAGCAGAACCATTGCATCTCACAGCAACGTGTTTTCTCATTACTGAATGATTCAGCATTTTGAACAAATTGGTTGACTCAAAGATTCAATGACCAATCCATAAACATCTGTCTCATTCATGAATGACTCAGTCGTTCAAACGAATCGTTTGAACGAATGAATCAATGACCCGCTCATTAAGACGGTCGCCTGGCGACACCTAGTGACGGTTTAGTGTTATTTGATTATACACTCAAAATATTCCACAACAAATCCTTTAAATTTAATGATATTCAGAACAGAACACAAATAAAAAAATAACTATAATAAAGCCAAAACGAAATAATTTAAAACAAAAGTAAAAGTAAGTGGTGTTAGGCTCACGTAAATCTCTCTTTAGAATCTAAATGTTGCAACATTTGCGATGTATTTGGATGCTAAACTATTCTTTATTACAGGCTTTGTACTTCACTCACGTTCCAATATCGACGGAAAAAATCATCCTCTTCACTTGTGCAAAAATGTGCTTGGAAAAATCACAGTGGAGCGGTGCTTACTGTGAATGATACAAATTGTACTACTGACTATTTCAACATAGCAGTGTAATTTGTATATGTTAGGTTGAATGTTTTATTATTGTGTGTGTGTGTGTGTGTGTGTGTGTGTGTTTGTGTGTGTGTGTGTGTGTGTGTGTGTGTGTGTGTGTGTGTGTGTGTGTGTGTGTGTGTGTGTGTCAGTGTGTGTGTGGGGGTCTGGGTGGCTCAGCGCGATTGAACAGTGAAACATACTCCGTCATTTTCTTCATACAGGACATCATTCAAACGTCAAAGTGTTTACTTATATTTGTGTACACTCGCAATTAAACACAACATTGTGTTTTTGTTAAATAAATTAAAGTAATACGTCCCCCGAAATGGCGCTAATTTTAAAATGAAACTAAAATGCTCACGGCTGCACGGGCATTCATAACTCTGCGCGCCCACGGTGAGGGACGAGCAGAACAGAGCGAACGTTGTTTAGTTCATTCCTACTTCCATAGGAATTAATTGAAAAAGCTCACTCTACTCTGCACCATTATTAATGAATTGTGCAGACGTCCTTATTTTACTTTCGCTTTTTACCTGATTTTGAACACAAGAGGGCAGTATAACACTATGTATGATTTGGAAAAAAATTTTTTTTGACTAAACAACCATTCTGGCTGTTTTTAAACTTAAACATTATTCTCTAATTGCTCTCACCATGCCCGTTTCTGAAACTCTGCACATGTCTACTGTCTAATAAATGTGATGTGTCTGTCGGGTTTCATGCAATTTCAAGTATGTTAAGAGTCTCAAAAGCATCAACAAAGAATAATAAAGTTTGATGCGTTGCCACGGCAACAGTATCTAAGATATCAATAATCCTTTCTCAGGTCTACATCTGCCGTGTGTCTACATTATACACATAAAGTTTGAAGCAAATTGGGTAAAAATAAGAGGGTGATTTCAAAGCCTTTAGGAAGTGACACACTTCCTGCTGCCAGTTGGTGGCGCTATAACTTTGACTCACAATAGTCACATCCATGTGATCGGACTCTTACAGCGAACACACTGCTGAAGTTTCATCAAGATCAGTTAATGTATGCAGAAGTTATAACACACTTCCTGTTTCCTTTATTCGCCATAAATTCGTTTCCTCGCCACAGCCAAACCGTTCGAGATATCAAAAATCCCCTGGCAACTTTTCATCCTCAATGTCTTGACTTCATGCTGACCGAGTTTCGTGGCGATTGGTTGAATTCTCTAGGAGGAGTATATCGAATTCCAGGGGCATACGCTTCCAAACAAACCATAATAGCCGACTTCCTGTTGGGCTGGGGTAAAAAGTAAAAGTACAAAGGATATATGAATCGATGAGATCTATATGTGTACCGAGTTTCATATTATTACATTCAAGCGTGTTTGATTTATGGACCAAGTTTTCGGACCCCGTTCCAGGGGGCACTGTCGAGCCCCCCTGCCACGCCCGGGTACCAGCTTCAGCCCGGCCCTGATGGCCACGGGTTCTGACCCGTGTGCAAAGTTTCAAGAGTTTTTGAGCACGTTAAGGGCCCCCAAAGTGCGCTGAGAGTCTCAAAAGTATCCAAAAAGAATATTAAAGTTTGATGCGTTGTCACGGCAACAGCATCTAAGATATCAACAATCCTTTCACAGGTCTAAATCTGGCGTGTGTCTACATTATACACATCAAGTTTGAAGCAAATCGGGTAAAGCCTGTTTGATTTATGGACCAAGTTTTTGGACCCCATTCCAGGGGGCGCTGTCGAGCCCCCCTGCCACGCCCGGGTACCAGCTTCAGCCCGGCCCTGATGGCCGCGGTTTCTGACCCGTGTGCAAAGTTTCAAGAGTTTTTGAGCACGTTAAGGGCCCCAAAAGTGCGCTAAGAATCTCAAAAGTATCCAAAAAGAATATTAAAGTTTGATGCGTTGTCACGGCAACAGCATCTAAGATATCAACAATCCTTTCACAGGTCTACATCTGGCTTGTGTCTACATTATACACATCAAGTTTGAAGCAAATAGGGTAAAGCGTGTTGGATATATGGACCAAATTGTCTGACCCGTTCAAGGGGGCGCTGTCGAGCCCCCCTGCCACGCCCGGGTACCAGCTTCAGCCTGGCCCTGATGGCCGCGGGTTTTGTCCCGTGTGCAAAGTTTCAAGAGTTTTCGAGCACGTTAAGAACCCCAAAAGTGCCCGAAAGCATAAAAAAGCATGAAAAAGCTTAAAAAAAGGAATATTAATGTTTGATGCATTGCCATGGCAACAGTATCTAAGATATCAATAATCCTTTCACAGGTCTACATCTGGCGTGTGTCTACATTATGCACATGAAGTTTGAAGCAAATCGGGTAAAAATAAGAGGGTGATTTAAAAGCATTTTGAAAGTGACACACTTCCTGCTTCCAGTTGGTGGCGCTATAACTTTGACTCACAATAGTCACATCCATGTGATCGGGCTCTTACAACGAACACACTGCTGAAGTTTCATCAAGATTAGTTAATGTATGCAGTAGTTATAACACACTTCCTGTTTCACGTTTCTCGCCATAATTTCGTTTACTCGCCACGGCCAAACCGTTCGAGATATCAAAAATCCCCTGGCAATTTTTCATCCTCAGTGTCTTGACTTCATGCTGACCGAGTTTCGTGCCGTGTGTTTGAATTCTCTAGGAGGAGTATTTCACATTCCATTGCATGTGTTTTCCAAACAACCCTTAATAGCCGACTTCCTGTTGGGCTGGGGTAAAAAGTAAGAGCATGAAGTATATATGAACCGATGAGATCTATATGTGTACTGAGTTTCATATTATTACATGCAAGCGTGTTTGATTTATGGACCAAGTGTTCAAACCCCGTTCCAGGGGGCGCTGTCGAGCCCCCCTGCCACGCCCGGGTACCAGCTTCAGCCCGGCCCTGATGGCCGCGGGTTCTGAGATGTGTGCAAAGTTTCAAGAGTTTTCGAGCACGTTAAGGCCCCCAAAAGTGCCCAAAAGGTAGTAAAATAATAATAATAATAAATAAATATAGCTGCGAGCAGCGATTACGGGCCCAAGCCGGTGGCACCGCAACCCCGGTGCCTTTAATTACCTAAAGGCACCGGAGTGGCGGTGCCGCCGGCTTTGGCCCTTCATCGCTGCTCGCAGCTATATTTATATGCACACTTTTGCACACCGGGGTGGCGGTGCCACCGGCTTGTTTATATATATATATTAGGCATGTGCCGGTATCAAATTTTCATGCTGCGATTAATTGATTGAGCTTTTATCACGGTATACGGTATTATCACGATATTTTAATTGCACAAGAGAAACAGACGGATTGGGGGTATCTAAAAAAAACTTGCATCACAATGTGTAATTGTGATTGTCAAAACATTAATTTTATTTTTTAGTGATAACATGTTATAATGTTTACATGGTTACTGAGGCTACTGTTTGTATTATTGCTTAACACAATTTTCATGATTTCAATTAAATTCTTGGATTTAATTTCAATCTTGATTCAATATTGACTCATTTGGATAAATATTAGGTAGGCTACAGTAGATAGCCTGCATTTAAATGTTTCTCAAAAAATATATCTCACATAATGCTGTAAACATACAGAGAGAAATTAAATATAATGCATACAATATAAATATAATAATAATATAAATATAAAAATGTAATATATGCCGTAATTTTCATTATAATAACAATTATATAATGACAAGTACATATATTAAAATATGTAATATAGTGCACATATTTAGCAAAATACTCCTCTCTATAGCTATTTTCTTATAGTCAACTAACATTAAATGGCTTTCCTGAGGTAAATGTAACGTTCTGTGACATAATTGTTCTCCTGCAGTGTTATTGACCTCGGTTGAAAAACACTGATTGATCGAAAGTATGTACCTTTCGGTGGGTTGTACTGTATCTTTAATAAAAAGTAACAGATGATCGGTTTACTTGATCTGAGGCGCGCGATCTGTCACGTCACATTTACAAGCACCCAAAACAGTATTTATTGTCTGAATTTCGTTATAAAACCTGAGAGCTGATATTTTTTCATATCAAAAGTAACCTGCTCTGTCTAGTCTGTCGGTGTCAGTGTCCTCTTTGCTCCGCGATTTTTCTCTGGGTGAGAAAATGGATGTGTGGCGCGAGACCGTGTGAAAGTTTCAATGGCGTGAGTCTCAAGCTGAATGCGTGAGAGTTGGCAGCCATGCGGGGGATTGTTTACATTAGACTAGAGTGCGCACTGCATGCACACAGTGCTTATACATGTGATGTGGGGATTGTTTACATCAAAGTGCGCACGTGTTTTGCGCAACATACGCATTGTTTTTTAAGCGGTTGATGGAAAATAAGCTGATTTTTAGAAAAATCTAAATTCGGATCTATTATTTTTCACGGTATTTCGAAGTCCCCGCGATAACAATATCGTGCATATTCATTACCGCGATTTATCGCATTACCGAATACCGGCACATGTCTAATATATATATATATATATATATATATATATATAAACAAGCCGGTGGCACCGCCACCCCGGTGCCTTTAGGGTTACTGTGCGTGACGGGCAATAACGTAACCCCGCTTTGACCTTTGAGAAGATGTGTGCTGTAGAGCTTGCATCAGTGTGGGCTCTGCAAAAGTGTGCATTGAGGGCACATATCAACCACAAAGTATGCGTGAGCAACCTTCTGAAACCTAAAATGAAAAATGAGACACCCTACGGTCTCATGGACTTAATGGAAACATGAAATAAGTACACAAGTTTGAAAGTTATATGAAGTGTGCCAAGACAGAATATTTGCCTGATCTGATTAGAAAAATAGTTTTTGTGTGTGTGTGTGTGTGTGTGTGTGAGGCGTGATTGAACAATGTAGACATAAAAACATACTCCGTCCTTTTGTTCATACAGGACATTATTCAAACTACAAAGTGTTTACTTATATTTGTGTACAATCGCAATAAAACACAACATTGTGCTTTTGTCAAACTGTAAACTACAACTGTCACCCAACCAAAATCTCTTACACACACACACACACACACACACACACACACACACACACACACACACACACACACAGACACACATAGTTTAAAAGCAAAAAAATCTTTTGGACATTCATCATATTGCATTGGTTTTCATTTCTTGTTCTCGAACAGAGCCCTAATCTGTTTATTTTTTCAGTTACACATTCTACATTGATTAAAAAAGAAAAATCAAATGTGCTTTTATTTTAGACATAAATAAATAATCTATCATTCAGATGAGAGTAAAGTTAGTGTTAGTTCAAATTTTAAGGAAAACAAAAATATGATCTGAAATATCGCACATTCATTTAAAATTCATTCAGGTTCAATTACCAAACATACAAATCTCAATGTAATTTAAAGCAAACAATACATTTAAAATATATGGGTTGTATGCAATTTTTTTATATATAAAAAGATATATATCCAAAAATACAAAGCCTAAACTTTAACAAGGGTTAAACAATCACTGTAACAGACACAATCACACACACACACACACACACACACACGTCAAATCACTTACATTTTAGATGCAATATTGACTTTTTTTCTGTTTCAGCAGCGAAAATAGTTCGACAAAGATCACAGCAGAACCATCGAGCATCTCACAGCAACGCGTTCTCATTACTGAATGATTCAGCATTTTGAACAAATCGGTTGACTCAAAGATTCAACGACCAATCCATAATCTGTCTCATTCATGAATGACTCAGCCGTTCGAACGAATCGTTTGAACGAATGAATCAATGACTCGCTCATTAAGACGGTCGCCTGGCGACACCTAATGACGGTTTAGTGATATGTTTAAAAGTATCATTCTTTCCAACGATTGTTAATTAACTCATATTTGAAACATAAGCTATATATATATATATATATATAATATATATATATATATATATACACACATATATATACACAAAAATAAAATAAACACATTTGAAGCGTGTTTGCTTACTAAATTGTGAGCTGAACGAAAGTTGCAGCAAATATCAGCAACAGGAGTCAAATTTCATTAATCACGAGAGTGAAGAGCTGACTGAAAAGATGATGACGGAATAGGCTATTTTATGTAAAAGCGCCTATTTAAGCGAATCTATCATTATACTCTTTTGTTGTTGTGTTTTCCGTGAAAAATAATAGACTATTGAACTCACAATTCAAGCACGCGCTCTGCACGCGCCACCATTATCAATGTCCGTGTGGACGTCCGCGATCGAACAGTGGAAACATTGGCTACTCCGTCATTTTATTCAAGAAGATCATTCAAACTGCAAAGTGTTTACTAATTTTTGGATACTCGCAATCAAACACAACATTGTGATTTTGTAAAATACATTCAAGAAATCCGCCCCCGAAATGGGGCTTCTTTTAAAATGAAACGAAAATGCTCACAGCTGCACGTCTTGTGGAGACGTCCGTTACTTTCGCTTTCAAGTTAGCGATTTTAAAGCCCCCAGCGGAGTCACGGTGGGAAAATATTCCCATAGTAGCATCAATTGGCCTACCTGATTTTGAACACAAGAGGGCAGTAAAGCACTATGAATGATTTTAATTTTTTTTATTTTTTTGGTTAAACAACCATTCTGGCTGTTTTTAAACTTAAACATAAATCTTAAATTGAAAAAAAGGAAGACAATGGGTTTAGTTCTAATATTAGTATAATTTTATAGAAAAATAAATGGTGTATAATTACATTTTAGAAAGATATGAGACATTTCCTGATTCTTTTTTTGACATAATCCCTCGCCATAGCAAAACCGTTTGAGATATTCAATATCCGTTCACAATTTAGCATCTTTAAAGTATTTTCATCAAGTTGAAAAAGTTTTGTAACTGTAGATGAAACTAACCCCCCCCACACACACACTTTTGTCACAAAAGGTGGCGCTACTGAGCCCCTGCACCACGCCCGTTTCTGAAACTTTGCACATGTCTACTGGCTAATAAATGTGATCTGTCTGTCAAGTTTCATGCAATTTTAAGCAATTTCAGGCATGCTAAGAGTCTCAAAAGCATCCAAAAAGAATATTAAAGTTTGATGCGTTGTCACGGCAACAGTATCTAAGATATCAATAATCCTTTCACAGGTCTACATCTGGCGTGTGTCTACATTATACACATAAAGTTTGAAGCAAATCGGGTAAAAATAAGAGGGTGATTTAAAAGCATTTTGAAAGTTACACACTTCCTGCTGCCAGTTGGTGGCGCTATAACTTTGACTCACAATAGTCACATCCATGTGATCGGCCTCTTACAGCGAACACACTGCTAAAGTTTCATCAAGATCAGTTACTGTATGCTGAAGTTATAACACACTTCCTGTTTCACGTTTCTCGCCATAAATTCGTTTCCTCGCCACGGCCAAACCGTTCGAGATATCAAAAATCCCCTGGCAATTTTTCATGCTCAATGTCTTGACTTCATGCTGACCGAGTTTCGTGGCGATTGGTTGAATTCTCTAGGAGGAGTATATCGAATTCCAGGGGCATACGCTTCCAAACAAACCATAATAGCCGACTTCCTGTTGGGCTGGGGTAAAAAGTAAAAGTACAAAGGATATATGAATCGATGAGATCTATATGTGTACCGAGTTTCATATTATTACATTCAAGCGTGTTTGATTTATGGACCAAGTTTTCGGACCCCGTTCCAGGGGGCACTGTCGAGCCCCCCTGCCACGCCCGGGTACCAGCTTCAGCCCGGCCCTGATGGCCACGGGTTCTGACCCGTGTGCAAAGTTTCAAGAGTTTTTGAGCACGTTAAGGGCCCCCAAAGTGCGCTGAGAGTCTCAAAAGTATCCAAAAAGAATATTAAAGTTTGATGCGTTGTCACGGCAACAGCATCTAAGATATCAACAATCCTTTCACAGGTCTAAATCTGGCGTGTGTCTACATTATACACATCAAGTTTGAAGCAAATCGGGTAAAGCCTGTTTGATTTATGGACCAAGTTTTCGGACCCCATTCCAGGGGGCGCTGTCGAGCCCCCCTGTCACGCCCGGGTACCAGCTTCAGCCCGGCCCTGATGGCCGCGGTTTCTGACCCGTGTGCAAAGTTTCAAGAGTTTTTGAGCATGTTAAGGGCCCCAAAAGTGCGCTAAGAATCTCAAAAGTATCCAAAAAGAATATTAAAGTTTGATGCGTTGTCACGGCAACAGCATCTAAGATATCAACAATCCTTTCACAGGTCTACATCTGGCTTGTGTCTACATTATACACATCAAGTTTGAAGCAAATAGGGTAAAGCGTGTTGGATATATGGACCAAATTGTCTGACCCGTTCAAGGGGGCGCTGTCGAGCCCCCCTGCCACGCCCGGGTACCAGCTTCAGCCTGGCCCTGATGGCCGCGGGTTTTGTCCCGTGTGCAAAGTTTCAAGAGTTTTTGAGCACGTTAAGAACCCCAAAAGTGCCCGAAAGCATAAAAAAGCATGAAAAAGCTTAAAAAAAGGAATATTAATGTTTGATGCATTGCCATGGCAACAGTATCTAAGATATCAATAATCCTTTCACAGGTCTACATCTGGCGTGTGTCTACATTATGCACATGAAGTTTGAAGCAAATCGGGTAAAAATAAGAGGGTGATTTAAAAGCATTTTGAAAGTGACACACTTCCTGCTTCCAGTTGGTGGCGCTATAACTTTGACTCACAATAGTCACATCCATGTGATCGGGCTCTTACAACGAACACACTGCTGAAGTTTCATCGAGATTAGTTAATGTATGCAGTAGTTATAACACACTTCCTGTTTCACGTTTCTCGCCATAATTTCGTTTACTCGCCACGGCCAAACCGTTCGAGATATCAAAAATCCCCTGGCAATTTTTCATCCTCAGTGTCTTGACTTCATGCTGACCGAGTTTCGTGCCGTGTGTTTGAATTCTCTAGGAGGAGTATTTCACATTCCATTGCATGTGTTTTCCAAACAACCCTTAATAGCCGACTTCCTGTTGGGCTGGGGTAAAAAGTAAGAGCATGAAGTATATATGAACCGATGAGATCTATATGTGTACTGAGTTTCATATTATTACATGCAAGCGTGTTTGATTTATGGACCAAGTGTTCAAACCCCGTTCCAGGGGGCGCTGTCGAGCCCCCCTGCCACGCCCGGGTACCAGCTTCAGCCCGGCCCTGATGGCCGCGGGTTCTGAGATGTGTGCAAAGTTTCAAGAGTTTTCGAGCACGTTAAGGCCCCCAAAAGTGCCCAAAAGGTAGTAAAATAATAATAATAATAATAATAATAAATAATAATCCTTAGGAAAACAATAGGGCCTTCGCCTTTTCAAGGCTTGGGCCCTAATAATCCTAAGGAAAACAATAGGGCCTTCGCCTTTTCAAGGCTTGGGCCCTAATAATAATAATAATAAATAATAATCCTTAGGAAAACAATAGGGCCTTCGCCTTTTCAAGGCTTGGGCCCTAATAATAATCCTAAGGAAAACAATAGGGCCTTCGCCTTTTCAAGGCTTGGGCCCTAATAATAAATAAAGGCACCGGAGTGGCGGTGCCGCCGGCTTTGGCCCTTCATCGCTGCTCGCAGCTATATTCATATATATATATATATATATATATATATATATATATATATATATATATATATATATATAAACAAGCCGGTGGCACCGCCACCCCGGTGCCTTTATATATATATATATATATATGTCTACATTGTTCAATCACGCCTCACACACACACACACACTTTTGCAGAGCCCACACCAATGCAAGCTCTATAGCACACATCTTCTCAAAGGTCAAAGCGGAGTTACGATATTGCCCGTCATGCACAGTAACCGTAAAGGCACCGGGGTGGCGGTGCCACCGGCTTGTTTATATATATATATATATATCGTATTATTCTAACTTGTAAAAAACTATTAACTTTTGTTAATATTCAACCATTTCACAACTAACTTTTTTCCATAGATCAAACACAACATAATTATATGGTGGACTGAAACAAAAATTATTAATTAAATAAAATTATTGTTTTCCTCTGAAATAGCAAAAGCATCACACACTAGCTGTACCTGCTCTAAATAAAAAAGAGTAATTCAATAAAAATACAAAATCGAACTAAATAAAATAAATTATTACAAAAACAAAATCAAACCAAAGAAAATATATCTTCGAAAAAAAAAGCGAGTGTCATGAGGAAAGGCGCCTCAGGAATCGTCAGGATTAACTCCATGTGTAAGGAATTTTGATTGATTTTATTTGTCACTTGAAAATTATTGTTAAATGTGTGCCTGCATAACTTTAATAAGATTTATTTTCTTTGATTTGATTTTGTTTTATATAATTTATTTATTTCGATTTTGTATTTTTATTTAAATACTATTATTTATTTAGAGCAGGTACAGCTAAGTGTGCGATGCTTTTGCTATTTCAGAGGGAAAAAAACACATTTTATTTCAAAAAGGCTTTTCAATTAAATAAAATGTTCAAGCTTTGTTTTCGTTTTATTATTTTGTTTGTTTTAAGCTTTGTTTAATTTATATTGTTAATCATCTGACACAAAACAAATGCATAAAGTATCATTTTAACTTTTAAAAAACTATTAACATTTGTTAATAGTACATTGCCTGTCTTTTGTTAATAGGACAAAACATAGTTATTATATTTTATAATATTTTATAAATATATAAAATAAACATTTGTAATGAAATCGTTCAAAAAAATGATATTAGCATTGTTTTAAACTTTGAAACAGAAGTAGCGCAATGCCTGGCCACTCCCGCGCCGCCTCCTTTTCACAATCCGAGGGAACCATCTCCGGAATATTAACCTCACTCCTAGAAGTCCAATTCTCATTATTCATGCCTCTTACCTGGGATTGATTGCACACACACACACACACACACACACGCACGCACGCACTCACACGCACACACACACACACACACACACACACACGTGTCAAGTCACTTACATTTTAGATGCAATATTGACTGTTCTTCTGTTTCAGCAGCGAAAATAGTTAAACAAAGATCACAGCAGAACCATTGCATCTCACAGCAACGTGTTTTCTCATTACTGAATGATTCAGCATTTTGAACAAATTGGTTGACTCAAAGATTCAATGACCAATCCATAAACATCTGTCTCATTCATGAATGACTCAGTCGTTCAAACGAATCGTTTGAACGAATGAATCAATGACCCGCTCATTAAGACGGTCGCCTGGCGACACCTAGTGACGGTTTAGTGTTATTTGATTATACACTCAAAATATTCCACAACAAATCCTTTAAATTTAATGATATTCAGAACAGAACACAAATAAAAAAATAACTATAATAAAGCCAAAACGAAATAATTTAAAACAAAAGTAAAAGTAAGTGGTGTTAGGCTCACGTAAATCTCTCTTTAGAATCTAAATGTTGCAACATTTGCGATGTATTTGGATGCTAAACTATTCTTTATTACAGGCTTTGTACTTCACTCACGTTCCAATATCGACGGAAAAAATCATCCTCTTCACTTGTGCAAAAATGTGCTTGGAAAAATCACAGTGGAGCGGTGCTTACTGTGAATGATACAAATTGTACTACTGACTATTTCAACATAGCAGTGTAATTTGTATATGTTAGGTTGAATGTTTTATTATTGTGTGTGTGTGTGTGTGTGTGTTGTGTGTGTGTGTGTGTGTGTGTGTGTGTGTGTGTGTGTGTGTGTGTGTGTGTGTGTGTGTGTGTGTGTGTCAGTGTGTGTGTGGGGGTCTGGGTGGCTCAGCGCGATTGAACAGTGAAACATACTCCGTCATTTTCTTCATACAGGACATCATTCAAACGTCAAAGTGTTTACTTATATTTGTGTACACTCGCAATTAAACACAACATTGTGTTTTTGTTAAATAAATTAAAGTAATACGTCCCCCGAAATGGCGCTAATTTTAAAATGAAACTAAAATGCTCACGGCTGCACGGGCATTCATAACTCTGCGCGCCCACGGTGAGGGACGAGCAGAACAGAGCGAACGTTGTTTAGTTCATTCCTACTTCCATAGGAATTAATTGAAAAAGCTCACTCTACTCTGCACCATTATTAATGAATTGTGCAGACGTCCTTATTTTACTTTCGCTTTTTACCTGATTTTGAACACAAGAGGGCAGTATAACACTATGTATGATTTGGAAAAAAATTTTTTTTGACTAAACAACCATTCTGGCTGTTTTTAAACTTAAACATTATTCTCTAATTGCTCTCACCATGCCCGTTTCTGAAACTCTGCACATGTCTACTGTCTAATAAATGTGATGTGTCTGTCGGGTTTCATGCAATTTCAAGTATGTTAAGAGTCTCAAAAGCATCAACAAAGAATAATAAAGTTTGATGCGTTGCCACGGCAACAGTATCTAAGATATCAATAATCCTTTCTCAGGTCTACATCTGCCGTGTGTCTACATTATACACATAAAGTTTGAAGCAAATTGGGTAAAAATAAGAGGGTGATTTCAAAGCCTTTAGGAAGTGACACACTTCCTGCTGCCAGTTGGTGGCGCTATAACTTTGACTCACAATAGTCACATCCATGTGATCGGACTCTTACAGCGAACACACTGCTGAAGTTTCATCAAGATCAGTTAATGTATGCAGAAGTTATAACACACTTCCTGTTTCCTTTATTCGCCATAAATTCGTTTCCTCGCCACAGCCAAACCGTTCGAGATATCAAAAATCCCCTGGCAACTTTTCATCCTCAATGTCTTGACTTCATGCTGACCGAGTTTCGTGGCGATTGGTTGAATTCTCTAGGAGGAGTATATCGAATTCCAGGGGCATACGCTTCCAAACAAACCATAATAGCCGACTTCCTGTTGGGCTGGGGTAAAAAGTAAAAGTACAAAGGATATATGAATCGATGAGATCTATATGTGTACCGAGTTTCATATTATTACATTCAAGCGTGTTTGATTTATGGACCAAGTTTTCGGACCCCGTTCCAGGGGGCACTGTCGAGCCCCCCTGCCACGCCCGGGTACCAGCTTCAGCCCGGCCCTGATGGCCACGGGTTCTGACCCGTGTGCAAAGTTTCAAGAGTTTTTGAGCACGTTAAGGGCCCCCAAAGTGCGCTGAGAGTCTCAAAAGTATCCAAAAAGAATATTAAAGTTTGATGCGTTGTCACGGCAACAGCATCTAAGATATCAACAATCCTTTCACAGGTCTAAATCTGGCGTGTGTCTACATTATACACATCAAGTTTGAAGCAAATCGGGTAAAGCCTGTTTGATTTATGGACCAAGTTTTCGGACCCCATTCCAGGGGGCGCTGTCGAGCCCCCCTGCCACGCCCGGGTACCAGCTTCAGCCCGGCCCTGATGGCCGCGGTTTCTGACCCGTGTGCAAAGTTTCAAGAGTTTTTGAGCACGTTAAGGGCCCCAAAAGTGCGCTAAGAATCTCAAAAGTATCCAAAAAGAATATTAAAGTTTGATGCGTTGTCACGGCAACAGCATCTAAGATATCAACAATCCTTTCACAGGTCTACATCTGGCTTGTGTCTACATTATACACATCAAGTTTGAAGCAAATAGGGTAAAGCATGTTGGATATATGGACCAAATTGTCTGACCCGTTCAAGGGGGCGCTGTCGAGCCCCCCTGCCACGCCCGGGTACCAGCTTCAGCCTGGCCCTGATGGCCGCGGGTTTTGTCCCGTGTGCAAAGTTTCAAGAGTTTTCGAGCACGTTAAGAACCCCAAAAGTGCCCGAAAGCATAAAAAAGCATGAAAAAGCTTAAAAAAAGGAATATTAATGTTTGATGCATTGCCATGGCAACAGTATCTAAGATATCAATAATCCTTTCACAGGTCTACATCTGGCGTGTGTCTACATTATGCACATGAAGTTTGAAGCAAATCGGGTAAAAATAAGAGGGTGATTTAAAAGCATTTTGAAAGTGACACACTTCCTGCTTCCAGTTGGTGGCGCTATAACTTTGACTCACAATAGTCACATCCATGTGATCGGGCTCTTACAACGAACACACTGCTGAAGTTTCATCAAGATTAGTTAATGTATGCAGTAGTTATAACACACTTCCTGTTTCACGTTTCTCGCCATAATTTCGTTTACTCGCCACGGCCAAACCGTTCGAGATATCAAAAATCCCCTGGCAATTTTTCATCCTCAGTGTCTTGACTTCATGCTGACCGAGTTTCGTGCCGTGTGTTTGAATTCTCTAGGAGGAGTATTTCACATTCCATTGCATGTGTTTTCCAAACAACCCTTAATAGCCGACTTCCTGTTGGGCTGGGGTAAAAAGTAAGAGCATGAAGTATATATGAACCGATGAGATCTATATGTGTACTGAGTTTCATATTATTACATGCAAGCGTGTTTGATTTATGGACCAAGTGTTCAAACCCCGTTCCAGGGGGCGCTGTCGAGCCCCCCTGCCACGCCCGGGTACCAGCTTCAGCCCGGCCCTGATGGCCGCGGGTTCTGAGATGTGTGCAAAGTTTCAAGAGTTTTCGAGCACGTTAAGGCCCCCAAAAGTGCCCAAAAGGTAGTAAAATAATAATAATAATAATAAATAAATATAGCTGCGAGCAGCGATTACGGGCCCAAGCCGGTGGCACCGCAACCCCGGTGCCTTTAATTACCTAAAGGCACCGGAGTGGCGGTGCCGCCGGCTTTGGCCCTTCATCGCTGCTCGCAGCTATATTTATATGCACACTTTTGCACACCGGGGTGGCGGTGCCACCGGCTTGTTTATATATATATATATATATATATATATATATATATATATATATATATATATATAAACAAGCCGGTGGCACCGCCACCCCGGTGCCTTTAGGGTTACTGTGCGTGACGGGCAATAACGTAACCCCGCTTTGACCTTTGAGAAGATGTGTGCTGTAGAGCTTGCATCAGTGTGGGCTCTGCAAAAGTGTGCATTGAGGGCACATATCAACCACAAAGTATGCGTGAGCAACCTTCTGAAACCTAAAATGAAAAATGAGACACCCTACGGTCTCATGGACTTAATGGACACATGAAATAAGTACACAAGTTTGAAAGTTATATGAAGTGTGCCAAGACAGAATATTTGCCTGATCTGATTAGAAAAATAGTTTTTGTGTGTGTGTGTGTGTGTGTGAGGCGTGATTGAACAATGTAGACATAAAAACATACTCCGTCCTTTTGTTCATACAGGACATTATTCAAACTACAAAGTGTTTACTTATATTTGTGTACAATCGCAATAAAACACAACATTGTGCTTTTGTCAAACTGTAAACTACAACTGTCACCCAACCAAAATCTCTTACACACACACACACACACACACACACACACACACACACACAGACACACATAGTTTAAAAGCAAAAAAATCTTTTGGACATTCATCATATTGCATTGGTTTTCATTTCTTGTTCTCGAACAGAGCCCTAATCTGTTTATTTTTTCAGTTACACATTCTACATTGATTAAAAAAGAAAAATCAAATGTGCTTTTATTTTAGACATAAATAAATAATCTATCATTCAGATGAGAGTAAAGTTAGTGTTAGTTCAAATTTTAAGGAAAACAAAAATATGATCTGAAATATCGCACATTCATTTAAAATTCATTCAGGTTCAATTACCAAACATACAAATCTCAATGTAATTTAAAGCAAACAATACATTTAAAATATATGGGTTGTATGCAATTTTTTTATATATAAAAAGATATATATCCAAAAATACAAAGCCTAAACTTTAACAAGGGTTAAACAATCACTGTAACAGACACAATCACACACACACACACACACACACACGTCAAATCACTTACATTTTAGATGCAATATTGACTTTTTTTCTGTTTCAGCAGCGAAAATAGTTCGACAAAGATCACAACAGAACCATCGAGCATCTCACAGCAACGCGTTCTCATTACTGAATGATTCAGCATTTTGAACAAATCGGTTGACTCAAAGATTCAACGACCAATCCATAATCTGTCTCATTCATGAATGACTCAGCCGTTCGAACGAATCGTTTGAACGAATGAATCAATGACTCGCTCATTAAGACGGTCGCCTGGCGACACCTAATGACGGTTTAGTGATATGTTTAAAAGTATCATTCTTTCCAACGATTGTTAATTAACTCATATTTGAAACATAAGCTATATATATATATATATATATATAATATATATATATATATACACACATATATATACACAAAAATAAAATAAACACATTTGAAGCGTGTTTGCTTACTAAATTGTGAGCTGAACGAAAGTTGCAGCAAATATCAGCAACAGGAGTCAAATTTCATTAATCACGAGAGTGAAGAGCTGACTGAAAAGATGATGACGGAATAGGCTATTTTATGTAAAAGCGCCTATTTAAGCGAATCTATCATTATACTCTTTTGTTGTTGTGTTTTCCGTGAAAAATAATAGACTATTGAACTCACAATTCAAGCACGCGCTCTGCACGCGCCACCATTATCAATGTCCGTGTGGACGTCCGCGATCGAACAGTGGAAACATTGGCTACTCCGTCATTTTATTCAAGAAGATCATTCAAACTGCAAAGTGTTTACTAATTTTTGGATACTCGCAATCAAACACAACATTGTGATTTTGTAAAATACATTCAAGAAATCCGCCCCCGAAATGGGGCTTCTTTTAAAATGAAACGAAAATGCTCACAGCTGCACGTCTTGTGGAGACGTCCGTTACTTTCGCTTTCAAGTTAGCGATTTTAAAGCCCCCAGCGGAGTCACGGTGGGAAAATATTCCCATAGTAGCATCAATTGGCCTACCTGATTTTGAACACAAGAGGGCAGTAAAGCACTATGAATGATTTTAATTTTTTTTATTTTTTTGGCTAAACAACCATTCTGGCTGTTTTTAAACTTAAACATAAATCTTAAATTGAAAAAAAGGAAGACAATGGGTTTAGTTCTAATATTAGTATAATTTTATAGAAAAATAAATGGTGTATAATTACATTTTAGAAAGATATGAGACATTTCCTGATTCTTTTTTTGACATAATCCCTCGCCATAGCAAAACCGTTTGAGATATTCAATATCCGTTCACAATTTAGCATCTTTAAAGTATTTTCATCAAGTTGAAAAAGTTTTGTAACTGTAGATGAAACTAACCCCCCCCACACACACACTTTTGTCACAAAAGGTGGCGCTACTGAGCCCCTGCACCACGCCCGTTTCTGAAACTTTGCACATGTCTACTGGCTAATAAATGTGATCTGTCTGTCAAGTTTCATGCAATTTTAAGCAATTTCAGGCATGCTAAGAGTCTCAAAAGCATCCAAAAAGAATATTAAAGTTTGATGCGTTGTCACTGCAACAGTATCTAAGATATCAATAATCCTTTCACAGGTCTACATCTGCCGTGTATTTACATTATACACATCAAGTTTGAAGCAAATCGGGTAAAAATAAGAGGGTGATTTCAAAGTATTTTGAAAGTGACACACTTCATGCTGCCAGTTGGTGGCGCTATAACTTTGACTCACAATAGTCACATCCATGTGATCGGCCTCTTACAGCGAACACACTGTTGAAGTTTCATCAAGATCAGTTACTGTATGCTGAAGTTATAACACACTTCCTGTTTCACGTTTCTCGCCATAAATTCGTTTCCTCGTCACGGCCAAACCGTTCGAGATATCAAAAATCCCCTGGCAATTTTTCATGCTCAATGTCTTGACTTCATGCTGACCGAGTTTCGTGGCGATTGGTTGAATTCTCTTGGAGGAGTATATCGAATTCCAGGGGCATACGCTTCCAAACAAACCATAATAGCCGACTTCCTGTTGGGCTGGGGTAAAAAGTAAAAGTACAAAGGATATATGAATCGATGAGATCTATATGTGTACCGAGTTTCATATTATTACATTCAAGCGTGTTTGATTTATGGACCAAGTTTTCGGACCCCGTTCCAGGGGGCACTGTCGAGCCCCCCTGCCACGCCCGGGTACCAGCTTCAGCCCGGCCCTGATGGCCACGGGTTCTGACCCGTGTGCAAAGTTTCAAGAGTTTTTGAGCACGTTAAGGGCCCCCAAAGTGCGCTGAGAGTCTCAAAAGTATCCAAAAAGAATATTAAAGTTTGATGCGTTGTCACGGCAACAGCATCTAAGATATCAACAATCCTTTCACAGGTCTAAATCTGGCGTGTGTCTACATTATACACATCAAGTTTGAAGCAAATCGGGTAAAGCCTGTTTGATTTATGGACCAAGTTTTCGGACCCCATTCCAGGGGGCGCTGTCGAGCCCCCCTGCCACGCCCGGGTACCAGCTTCAGCCCGGCCCTGATGGCCGCGGTTTCTGACCCGTGTGCAAAGTTTCAAGAGTTTTTGAGCACGTTAAGGGCCCCAAAAGTGCGCTAAGAATCTCAAAAGTATCCAAAAAGAATATTAAAGTTTGATGCGTTGTCACGGCAACAGCATCTAAGATATCAACAATCCTTTCACAGGTCTACATCTGGCTTGTGTCTACATTATACACATCAAGTTTGAAGCAAATAGGGTAAAGCGTGTTGGATATATGGACCAAATTGTCTGACCCGTTCAAGGGGGCGCTGTCGAGCCCCCCTGCCACGCCCGGGTACCAGCTTCAGCCTGGCCCTGATGGCCGCGGGTTTTGTCCCGTGTGCAAAGTTTCAAGAGTTTTCGAGCACGTTAAGAACCCCAAAAGTGCCCGAAAGCATAAAAAAGCATGAAAAAGCTTAAAAAAAGGAATATTAATGTTTGATGCATTGCCATGGCAACAGTATCTAAGATATCAATAATCCTTTCACAGGTCTACATCTGGCGTGTGTCTACATTATGCACATGAAGTTTGAAGCAAATCGGGTAAAAATAAGAGGGTGATTTAAAAGCATTTTGAAAGTGACACACTTCCTGCTTCCAGTTGGTGGCGCTATAACTTTGACTCACAATAGTCACATCCATGTGATCGGGCTCTTACAACGAACACACTGCTGAAGTTTCATCAAGATTAGTTAATGTATGCAGTAGTTATAACACACTTCCTGTTTCACGTTTCTCGCCATAATTTCGTTTACTCGCCACGGCCAAACCGTTCGAGATATCAAAAATCCCCTGGCAATTTTTCATCCTCAGTGTCTTGACTTCATGCTGACCGAGTTTCGTGCCGTGTGTTTGAATTCTCTAGGAGGAGTATTTCACATTCCATTGCATGTGTTTTCCAAACAACCCTTAATAGCCGACTTCCTGTTGGGCTGGGGTAAAAAGTAAGAGCATGAAGTATATATGAACCGATGAGATCTATATGTGTACTGAGTTTCATATTATTACATGCAAGCGTGTTTGATTTATGGACCAAGTGTTCAAACCCCGTTCCAGGGGGCGCTGTCGAGCCCCCCTGCCACGCCCGGGTACCAGCTTCAGCCCGGCCCTGATGGCCGCGGGTTCTGAGATGTGTGCAAAGTTTCAAGAGTTTTCGAGCACGTTAAGGCCCCCAAAAGTGCCCAAAAGGTAGTAAAATAATAATAATAATAATAATAATAATAAATATAGCTGCGAGCAGCGATTACGGGCCCAAGCCGGTGGCACCGCAACCCCGGTGCCTTTAATTACCTAAAGGCACCGGAGTGGCGGTGCCGCCGGCTTTGGCCCTTCATCGCTGCTCGCAGCTATATTTATATATATATATATATATATATATATATATATATATATATATAAACAAGCCGGTGGCACCGCCACCCCCGGTGCCTTTAGGGTTACTGTGCGTGACGGGCAATAACGTAACCCCGCTTTGACCTTTGAGAAGATGTGTGCTGTAGAGCTTGCATCAGTGTGGGCTCTGCAAAAGTGTGCATTGAGGGCACATATCAACCACAAAGTATGCGTGAGCAAGCTTCTGAAACCTAAAATGAAAAATGAGACACCCTACGGTCTCATGGAATTAATGGACACATGAAATAAGTACACAAGTTTGAAAGTTATATGAAGTGTGCCAAGACAGAATATTTGCCTGATCTGATTAGAAAAATAGTTTTTGTGTGTGTGTGTGTGTGTGAGGCGTGATTGAACAATGTAGACATAAAAACATACTCCGTCCTTTTGTTCATACAGGACATTATTCAAACTACAAAGTGTTTACTTATATTTGTGTACAATCGCAATAAAACACAACATTGTGCTTTTGTCAAACTGTAAACTACAACTGTCACCCAACCAAAATCTCTTACACACACACACACACACACACACACACACACACATAGTTTAAAAGCAAAAAAATCTTTTGGACATTCATCATATTGCATTGGTTTTCATTTCTTGTTCTCGAACAGAGCCCTAATCTGTTTATTTTTTCAGTTACACATTCTACATTGATTAAAAAAGAAAAATCAAATGTGCTTTTATTTTAGACATAAATAAATAATCTAGCATTCAGATGAGAGTAAAGTTAGTGTTAGTTCAAATTTTAAGGAAAAACAAAAATATGATCTGAAATATCGCACATTCATTTAAAATTCATTCAGGTTCAATTACCAAACATACAAATCTCAATGTAATTTAAAGCAAACAATACATTTAAAATATATGGGTTGTATGCAATTTTTTTATATATAAAAAGATATATATCCAAAAATACAAAGCCTAAACTTTAACAAGGGTTAAACAATCACTGTAACAGACACAATCACACACACACACACACACACACACGTCAAATCACTTACATTTTAGATGCAATATTGACTTTTTTTCTTTTTCAGCAGCGAAAATAGTTCAACAAAGATCACAGCAGAACCATCGAGCATCTCACAGCAACGCGTTCTCATTACTGAATGATTCAGCATTTTGAACAAATCGGTTGACTCAAAGATTCAACGACCAATCCATAATCTGTCTCATTCATGAATGACTCAGCCGTTCGAACGAATCGTTTGAACGAATGAATCAATGACTCGCTCATTAAGACGGTCGCCTGGCGACACCTAATGACGGTTTAGTGATATGTTTAAAAGTATCATTCTTTCCAACGATTGTTAATTAACTCATATTTGAAACATAAGCTATATATATATATATATATATATATATATATATACACACATATATATATACACAAAAATAAAATAAACACATTTGAAGCGTGTTTGCTTACTAAATTGTGAGCTGAACGAAAGTTGCAGCAAATATCAGCAACAGGAGTCAAATTTCATTAATCACGAGAGTGAAGAGCTGACTGAAAAGATGATGACGGAATAGGCTATTTTATGTAAAAGCGCCTATTTAAGCGAATCTATCATTATACTCTTTTGTTGTTGTGTTTTCCGTGAAAAATAATAGACTATTGAACTCACAATTCAAGCACGCGCTCTGCACGCGCCACCATTATCAATGTCCGTGTGGACGTCCGCGATCGAACAGTGGAAACATTGGCTACTCCGTCATTTTATTCAAGAAGATCATTCAAACTGCAAAGTGTTTACTTATTTTTGGATACTCGCAATCAAACACAACATTGTGATTTTGTAAAATACATTCAAGAAATCCGCCCCCGAAATGGGGCTTCTTTTAAAATGAAACAAAAATGCTCACAGCTGCACGTCTTGTGGAGACGTCCGTTACTTTCGCTTTCAAGTTAGCGATTTTAAAGCCCCCAGCGGAGTCACGGTGGGAAAATATTCCCATAGTAGCATCAATTGGCCTACCTGATTTTGAACACAAGAGGGCAGTAAAGCACTATGAATGATTTTTTTTTTTTTTTTGGCTAAACAACCATTCTGGCTGTTTTTAAACTTAAACATAAATCTTAAATTGAAAAAAAGGAATACAATGGGTTTACTTCTAATATTAGTATAATTTTATAGAAAAATAAATGGTGTATAATTACATTTTAGAAAGATATGAGACATTTCCTGATTCTTTTTTTGACATAATCCCTCGCCATAGCAAAACCGTTTGAGATATTCAATATCCGTTCACAATTTAGCATCTTTAATGTATTTTCATCAAGTTGAAAAAGTTTTGTAACTGTAGATGAAACTAACCCCCCCCCCCCCCCCACACACACTTTTGTCACAAAAGGTGGCGCTACTGAGCCCCTGCACCACGCCCGTTTCTGAAACTTTGCACATGTCTACTGGCTAATAAATGTGATCTGTCTGTCAAGTTTCATGCAATTTTAAGCAATTTCAGGCATGCTAAGAGTCTCAAAAGCATCCAAAAAGAATATTAAAGTTTGATGCGTTGCCATGGCAACAGTATCTAAGATTTCAATAATCCTTTCACAGGTCTACATCTGCCGTGTGTCTACATTATACACATAAAGTTTGAAGCAAATTGGGTAAAAATAAGAGGGTGATTTCAAAGCCTTTAGGAAGTGACACACTTCCTGCTGCCAGTTGGTGGCGCTATAACTTTGACTCACAATAGTCACATCCATGTGATCGGACTCTTACAGCGAACACACTGCTGAAGTTTCATCAAGATCAGTTAATGTATGCAGAAGTTATAACACACTTCCTGTTTCCTTTATTCGCCATAAATTCGTTTCCTCGCCACAGCCAAACCGTTCGAGATATCAAAAATCCCCTGGCAACTTTTCATCCTCAATGTCTTGACTTCATGCTGACCGAGTTTCGTGGCGATTGGTTGAATTCTCTAGGAGGAGTATATCGAATTCCAGGGGCATACGCTTCCAAACAAACCATAATAGCCGACTTCCTGTTGGGCTGGGGTAAAAAGTAAAAGTACAAAGGATATATGAATCGATGAGATCTATATGTGTACCGAGTTTCATATTATTACATTCAAGCGTGTTTGATTTATGGACCAAGTTTTCGGACCCCGTTCCAGGGGGCACTGTCGAGCCCCCCTGCCACGCCCGGGTACCAGCTTCAGCCCGGCCCTGATGGCCACGGGTTCTGACCCGTGTGCAAAGTTTCAAGAGTTTTTGAGCACGTTAAGGGCCCCCAAAGTGCGCTGAGAGTCTCAAAAGTATCCAAAAAGAATATTAAAGTTTGATGCGTTGTCACGGCAACAGCATCTAAGATATCAACAATCCTTTCACAGGTCTAAATCTGGCGTGTGTCTACATTATACACATCAAGTTTGAAGCAAATCGGGTAAAGCCTGTTTGATTTATGGACCAAGTTTTCGGACCCCATTCCAGGGGGCGCTGTCGAGCCCCCCTGCCACGCCCGGGTACCAGCTTCAGCCCGGCCCTGATGGCCGCGGTTTCTGACCCGTGTGCAAAGTTTCAAGAGTTTTTGAGCACGTTAAGGGCCCCAAAAGTGCGCTAAGAATCTCAAAAGTATCCAAAAAGAATATTAAAGTTTGATGCATTGTCACGGCAACAGCATCTAAGATATCAACAATCCTTTCACAGGTCTACATCTGGCTTGTGTCTATATTATACACATCAAGTTTGAAGCAAATAGGGTAAAGCGTGTTGGATATATGGACCAAATTGTCTGACCCGTTCAAGGGGGCGCTGTCGAGCCCCCCTGCCACGCCCGGGTACCAGCTTCAGCCTGGCCCTGATGGCCGCGGGTTTTGTCCCGTGTGCAAAGTTTCAAGAGTTTTCGAGCACGTTAAGAACCCCAAAAGTGCCCGAAAGCATAAAAAAGCATGAAAAAGCTTAAAAAAAGGAATATTAATGTTTGATGCATTGCCATGGCAACAGTATCTAAGATATCAATAATCCTTTCACAGGTCTACATCTGGCGTGTGTCTACATTATGCACATGAAGTTTGAAGCAAATCGGGTAAAAATAAGAGGGTGATTTAAAAGCATTTTGAAAGTGACACACTTCCTGCTTCCAGTTGGTGGCGCTATAACTTTGACTCACAATAGTCACATCCATGTGATCGGGCTCTTACAACGAACACACTGCTGAAGTTTCATCAAGATTAGTTAATGTATGCAGTAGTTATAACACACTTCCTGTTTCACGTTTCTCGCCATAATTTCGTTTACTCGCCACGGCCAAACCGTTCGAGATATCAAAAATCCCCTGGCAATTTTTCATCCTCAGTGTCTTGACTTCATGCTGACCGAGTTTCGTGCCGTGTGTTTGAATTCTCTAGGAGGAGTATTTCACATTCCATTGCATGTGTTTTCCAAACAACCCTTAATAGCCGACTTCCTGTTGGGCTGGGGTAAAAAGTAAGAGCATGAAGTATATATGAACCGATGAGATCTATATGTGTACTGAGTTTCATATTATTACATGCAAGCGTGTTTGATTTATGGACCAAGTGTTCAAACCCCGTTCCAGGGGGCGCTGTCGAGCCCCCCTGCCACGCCCGGGTACCAGCTTCAGCCCGGCCCTGATGGCCGCGGGTTCTGAGATGTGTGCAAAGTTTCAAGAGTTTTCGAGCACGTTAAGGCCCCCAAAAGTGCCCAAAAGGTAGTAAAATAATAATAAATATAGCTGCGAGCAGCGATTACGGGCCCAAGCCGGTGGCACCGCAACCCCGGTGCCTTTAGTTACCTAAAGGCACCGGAGTGGCGGTGCCGCCGGCTTTGGCCCTTCATCACTGCTCGCAGCTATATTCATATATATATATATATATATATATATATATATATATATATATATATATATATATATAAACAAGCCGGTGGCACCGCCACCCCGGTGCCTTTATATATATATATATATATATATATATATGTCTACATTGTTCAATCACGCCTCACACACACACACACACTTTTGCAGAGCCCACACCAATGCAAGCTCTATAGCACACATCTTCTCAAAGGTCAAAGCGGAGTTACGATATTGCCCGTCATGCACAGTAACCGTAAAGGCACCGGGGTGGCGGTGCCACCGGCTTGTTTATATATATATATATATCGTATTATTCTAACTTGTAAAAAACTATTAACTTTTGTTAATATTCAACCATTTCACAACTAACTTTTTTCCATAGATCAAACACAACATAATTATATGGTGGACTGAAACAAAAATTATTAATTAAATAAAATTATTGTTTTCCTCTGAAATAGCAAAAGCATCACACACTAGCTGTACCTGCTCTAAATAAAAAAGAGTAATTCAATAAAAATACAAAATCGAACTAAATAAAATAAATTATTACAAAAACAAAATCAAACCAAAGAAAATATATCTTCGAAAAAAAAAGCGAGTGTCATGAGGAAAGGCGCCTCAGGAATCGTCAGGATTAACTCCATGTGTAAGGAATTTTGATTGATTTTATTTGTCACTTGAAAATTATTGTTAAATGTGTGCCTGCATAACTTTAATAAGATTTATTTTCTTTGATTTGATTTTGTTTTATATAATTTATTTATTTCGATTTTGTATTTTTATTTAAATACTATTATTTATTTAGAGCAGGTACAGCTAAGTGTGCGATGCTTTTGCTATTTCAGAGGGAAAAAAACACATTTTATTTCAAAAAGGCTTTTCAATTAAATAAAATGTTCAAGCTTTGTTTTCGTTTTATTATTTTGTTTGTTTTAAGCTTTGTTTAATTTATATTGTTAATCATCTGACACAAAACAAATGCATAAAGTATCATTTTAACTTTTAAAAAACTATTAACATTTGTTAATAGTACATTGCCTGTCTTTTGTTAATAGGACAAAACATAGTTATTATATTTTATAATATTTTATAAATATATAAAATAAACATTTGTAATGAAATCGTTCAAAAAAATGATATTAGCATTGTTTTAAACTTTGAAACAGAAGTAGCGCAATGCCTGGCCACTCCCGCGCCGCCTCCTTTTCACAATCCGAGGGAACCATCTCCGGAATATTAACCTCACTCCTAGAAGTCCAATTCTCATTATTCATGCCTCTTACCTGGGATTGATTGCACACACACACACACACACACACACACACGCACGCACGCACTCACACGCACACACACACACACACACACACACACGTGTCAAGTCACTTACATTTTAGATGCAATATTGACTGTTCTTCTGTTTCAGCAGCGAAAATAGTTAAACAAAGATCACAGCAGAACCATTGCATCTCACAGCAACGTGTTTTCTCATTACTGAATGATTCAGCATTTTGAACAAATTGGTTGACTCAAAGATTCAATGACCAATCCATAAACATCTGTCTCATTCATGAATGACTCAGTCGTTCAAACGAATCGTTTGAACGAATGAATCAATGACCCGCTCATTAAGACGGTCGCCTGGCGACACCTAGTGACGGTTTAGTGTTATTTGATTATACACTCAAAATATTCCACAACAAATCCTTTAAATTTAATGATATTCAGAACAGAACACAAATAAAAAAATAACTATAATAAAGCCAAAACGAAATAATTTAAAACAAAAGTAAAAGTAAGTGGTGTTAGGCTCACGTAAATCTCTCTTTAGAATCTAAATGTTGCAACATTTGCGATGTATTTGGATGCTAAACTATTCTTTATTACAGGCTTTGTACTTCACTCACGTTCCAATATCGACGGAAAAAATCATCCTCTTCACTTGTGCAAAAATGTGCTTGGAAAAATCACAGTGGAGCGGTGCTTACTGTGAATGATACAAATTGTACTACTGACTATTTCAACATAGCAGTGTAATTTGTATATGTTAGGTTGAATGTTTTATTATTGTGTGTGTGTGTGTGTGTGTGTTTGTGTGTGTGTGTGTGTGTGTGTGTGTGTGTGTGTCAGTGTGTGTGTGGGGGTCTGGGTGGCTCAGCGCGATTGAACAGTGAAACATACTCCGTCATTTTCTTCATACAGGACATCATTCAAACGTCAAAGTGTTTACTTATATTTGTGTACACTCGCAATTAAACACAACATTGTGTTTTTGTTAAATAAATTAAAGTAATATGTCCCCCGAAATGGCGCTAATTTTAAAATGAAACTAAAATGCTCACGGCTGCACGGGCATTCATAACTCTGCGCGCCCACGGTGAGGGACGAGCAGAACAGAGCGAACGTTGTTTAGTTCATTCCTACTTCCATAGGAATTAATTGAAAAAGCTCACTCTACTCTGCACCATTATTAATGAATTGTGCAGACGTCCTTATTTTACTTTCGCTTTTTACCTGATTTTGAACACAAGAGGGCAGTATAACACTATGTATGATTTGGAAAAAAAATTTTTTTGACTAAACAACCATTCTGGCTGTTTTTAAACTTAAACATTATTCTCTAATTGCTCTCACCATGCCCGTTTCTGAAACTCTGCACATGTCTACTGTCTAATAAATGTGATGTGTCTGTCGGGTTTCATGCAATTTCAAGTATGTTAAGAGTCTCAAAAGCATCAACAAAGAATAATAAAGTTTGATGCGTTGCCACGGCAACAGTATCTAAGATATCAATAATCCTTTCTTAGGTCTACATCTGCCGTGTGTCTACATTATACACATAAAGTTTGAAGCAAATTGGGTAAAAATAAGAGGGTGATTTCAAAGCCTTTAGGAAGTGACACACTTCCTGCTGCCAGTTGGTGGCGCTATAACTTTGACTCACAATAGTCACATCCATGTGATCGGACTCTTACAGCGAACACACTGCTGAAGTTTCATCAAGATCAGTTAATGTATGCAGAAGTTATAACACACTTCCTGTTTCCTTTATTCGCCATAAATTCGTTTCCTCGCCACAGCCAAACCGTTCGAGATATCAAAAATCCCCTGGCAACTTTTCATCCTCAATGTCTTGACTTCATGCTGACCGAGTTTCGTGGCGATTGGTTGAATTCTCTAGGAGGAGTATATCGAATTCCAGGGGCATACGCTTCCAAACAAACCATAATAGCCGACTTCCTGTTGGGCTGGGGTAAAAAGTAAAAGTACAAAGGATATATGAATCGATGAGATCTATATGTGTACCGAGTTTCATATTATTACATTCAAGCGTGTTTGATTTATGGACCAAGTTTTCGGACCCCGTTCCAGGGGGCACTGTCGAGCCCCCCTGCCACGCCCGGGTACCAGCTTCAGCCCGGCCCTGATGGCCACGGGTTCTGACCCGTGTGCAAAGTTTCAAGAGTTTTTGAGCACGTTAAGGGCCCCCAAAGTGCGCTGAGAGTCTCAAAAGTATCCAAAAAGAATATTAAAGTTTGATGCGTTGTCACGGCAACAGCATCTAAGATATCAACAATCCTTTCACAGGTCTAAATCTGGCGTGTGTCTACATTATACACATCAAGTTTGAAGCAAATCGGGTAAAGCCTGTTTGATTTATGGACCAAGTTTTCGGACCCCATTCCAGGGGGCGCTGTCGAGCCCCCCTGCCACGCCCGGGTACCAGCTTCAGCCCGGCCCTGATGGCCGCGGTTTCTGACCCGTGTGCAAAGTTTCAAGAGTTTTTGAGCACGTTAAGGGCCCCAAAAGTGCGCTAAGAATCTCAAAAGTATCCAAAAAGAATATTAAAGTTTGATGCGTTGTCACGGCAACAGCATCTAAGATATCAACAATCCTTTCACAGGTCTACATCTGGCTTGTGTCTACATTATACACATCAAGTTTGAAGCAAATAGGGTAAAGCGTGTTGGATATATGGACCAAATTGTCTGACCCGTTCAAGGGGGCGCTGTCGAGCCCCCCTGCCACGCCCGGGTACCAGCTTCAGCCTGGCCCTGATGGCCGCGGGTTTTGTCCCGTGTGCAAAGTTTCAAGAGTTTTCGAGCACGTTAAGAACCCCAAAAGTGCCCGAAAGCATAAAAAAGCATGAAAAAGCTTAAAAAAAGGAATATTAATGTTTGATGCATTGCCATGGCAACAGTATCTAAGATATCAATAATCCTTTCACAGGTCTACATCTGGCGTGTGTCTACATTATGCACATGAAGTTTGAAGCAAATCGGGTAAAAATAAGAGGGTGATTTAAAAGCATTTTGAAAGTGACACACTTCCTGCTTCCAGTTGGTGGCGCTATAACTTTGACTCACAATAGTCACATCCATGTGATCGGGCTCTTACAACGAACACACTGCTGAAGTTTCATCAAGATTAGTTAATGTATGCAGTAGTTATAACACACTTCCTGTTTCACGTTTCTCGCCATAATTTCGTTTACTCGCCACGGCCAAACCGTTCGAGATATCAAAAATCCCCTGGCAATTTTTCATCCTCAGTGTCTTGACTTCATGCTGACCGAGTTTCGTGCCGTGTGTTTGAATTCTCTAGGAGGAGTATTTCACATTCCATTGCATGTGTTTTCCAAACAACCCTTAATAGCCGACTTCCTGTTGGGCTGGGGTAAAAAGTAAGAGCATGAAGTATATATGAACCGATGAGATTTATATGTGTACTGAGTTTCATATTATTACATGCAAGCGTGTTTGATTTATGGACCAAGTGTTCAAACCCCGTTCCAGGGGGCGCTGTCGAGCCCCCCTGCCATGCCCGGGTACCAGCTTCAGCCCGGCCCTGATGGCCGCGGGTTCTGACCCGTGTGCAAAGTTTCAAGAGTTTTTGAGCACGTTAAGGCCCCCAAAAGTGCCCAAAAGGTAGTAAAATAATAATAATAATAATAAAATATAGCTGCGAGCAGCGATTACGGGCCCAAGCCGGTGGCACCGCAACCCCGGTGCCTTTAGTTACCTAAAGGCACCGGAGTGGCGGTGCCGCCGGCTTTGGCCCTTCATCGCTGCTCGCAGCTATATTCATATATATATATATATATATATATATATATATATATATATATATATATAAACAAGCCGGTGGCACCGCCACCCCGGTGCCTTTATATATATATATATATATATGTCTACATTGTTCAATCACGCCTCACACACACACACACACTTTTGCAGAGCCCACACCAATGCAAGCTCTATAGCACACATCTTCTCAAAGGTCAAAGCGGAGTTACGATATTGCCCGTCATGCACAGTAACCGTAAAGGCACCGGGGTGGCGGTGCCACCGGCTTGTTTATATATATATATATATATATATCGTATTATTCTAACTTGTAAAAAACTATTAACTTTTGTTAATATTCAACCATTTCACAACTAACTTTTTTCCATAGATCAAACACAACATAATTATATGGTGGACTGAAACAAAAATTATTAATTAAATAAAATTATTGTTTTCCTCTGAAATAGCAAAAGCATCACACACTAGCTGTACCTGCTCTAAATAAAAAAGAGTAATTCAATAAAAATACAAAATCGAACTAAATAAAATAAATTATTACAAAAACAAAATCAAACCAAAGAAAATATATCTTCGAAAAAAAAAAGCGAGTGTCATGAGGAAAGGCGCCTCAGGAATCGTCAGGATTAACTCCATGTGTAAGGAATTTTGATTGATTTTATTTGTCACTTGAAAATTATTGTTAAATGTGTGCCTGCATAACTTTAATAAGATTTATTTTCTTTGATTTGATTTTGTTTTATATAATTTATTTATTTCGATTTTGTATTTTTATTTAAATACTATTATTTATTTAGAGCAGGTACAGCTAAGTGTGCGATGCTTTTGCTATTTCAGAGGGAAAAAAACACATTTTATTTCAAAAAGGCTTTTCAATTAAATAAAATGTTCAAGCTTTGTTTTCGTTTTATTATTTTGTTTGTTTTAAGCTTTGTTTAATTTATATTGTTAATCATCTGACACAAAACAAATGCATAAAGTATCATTTTAACTTTTAAAAAACTATTAACATTTGTTAATAGTACATTGCCTGTCTTTTGTTAATAGGACAAAACATAGTTATTATATTTTATAATATTTTATAAATATATAAAATAAACATTTGTAATGAAATCGTTCAAAAAAATGATATTAGCATTGTTTTAAACTTTGAAACAGAAGTAGCGCAATGCCTGGCCACCTACCGCGCCGCCTCCTTTTCACAATCCGAGGGAACCATCTCCGGAATATTAACCTCACTCCTAGAAGTCCAATTCTCATTATTCATGCCTCTTACCTGGGATTGATTGCACACACACACACACACACACACACACACACACGCA
Organism: Tiaroga cobitis; assembly: GCA_030578255.1. Taxonomy (NCBI): domain Eukaryota; kingdom Metazoa; phylum Chordata; class Actinopteri; order Cypriniformes; family Leuciscidae; genus Tiaroga; species Tiaroga cobitis. The sequence goes on from CM060609.1 coordinate 16,039,181, forward strand.
CACACGCACTCACACGCACACACACACACACACACACACACACGTGTCAAGTCACTTACATTTTAGATGCAATATTGACTGTTCTTCTGTTTCAGCAGCGAAAATAGTTAAACAAAGATCACAGCAGAACCATTGCATCTCACAGCAACGTGTTTTCTCATTACTGAATGATTCAGCATTTTGAACAAATTGGTTGACTCAAAGATTCAATGACCAATCCATAAACATCTGTCTCATTCATGAATGACTCAGTCGTTCAAACGAATCGTTTGAACGAATGAATCAATGACCCGCTCATTAAGACGGTCGCCTGGCGACACCTAGTGACGGTTTAGTGTTATTTGATTATACACTCAAAATATTCCACAACAAATCCTTTAAATTTAATGATATTCAGAACAGAACACAAATAAAAAAATAACTATAATAAAGCCAAAACGAAATAATTTAAAACAAAAGTAAAAGTAAGTGGTGTTAGGCTCACGTAAATCTCTCTTTAGAATCTAAATGTTGCAACATTTGCGATGTATTTGGATGCTAAACTATTCTTTATTACAGGCTTTGTACTTCACTCACGTTCCAATATCGACGGAAAAAATCATCCTCTTCACTTGTGCAAAAATGTGCTTGGAAAAATCACAGTGGAGCGGTGCTTACTGTGAATGATACAAATTGTACTACTGACTATTTCAACATAGCAGTGTAATTTGTATATGTTAGGTTGAATGTTTTATTATTGTGTGTGTGTGTGTGTTTGTGTGTGTGTGTGTGTGTGTGTGTGTGTGTGTGTGTGTGTCAGTGTGTGTGTGGGGGTCTGGGTGGCTCAGCGCGATTGAACAGTGAAACATACTCCGTCATTTTCTTCATACAGGACATCATTCAAACGTCAAAGTGTTTACTTATATTTGTGTACACTCGCAATTAAACACAACATTGTGTTTTTGTTAAATAAATTAAAGTAATACGTCCCCCGAAATGGCGCTAATTTTAAAATGAAACTAAAATGCTCACGGCTGCACGGGCATTCATAACTCTGCGCGCCCACGGTGAGGGACGAGCAGAACAGAGCGAACGTTGTTTAGTTCATTCCTACTTCCATAGGAATTAATTGAAAAAGCTCACTCTACTCTGCACCATTATTAATGAATTGTGCAGACGTCCTTATTTTACTTTCGCTTTTTACCTGATTTTGAACACAAGAGGGCAGTATAACACTATGTATGATTTGGAAAAAATTTTTTTTTTGACTAAACAACCATTCTGGCTGTTTTTAAACTTAAACATTATTCTCTAATTGCTCTCACCATGCCCGTTTCTGAAACTCTGCACATGTCTACTGTCTAATAAATGTGATGTGTCTGTCGGGTTTCATGCAATTTCAAGTATGTTAAGAGTCTCAAAAGCATCAACAAAGAATAATAAAGTTTGATGCGTTGCCACGGCAACAGTATCTAAGATATCAATAATCCTTTCTCAGGTCTACATCTGCCGTGTGTCTACATTATACACATAAAGTTTGAAGCAAATTGGGTAAAAATAAGAGGGTGATTTCAAAGCCTTTAGGAAGTGACACACTTCCTGCTGCCAGTTGGTGGCGCTATAACTTTGACTCACAATAGTCACATCCATGTGATCGGACTCTTACAGCGAACACACTGCTGAAGTTTCATCAAGATCAGTTAATGTATGCAGAAGTTATAACACACTTCCTGTTTCCTTTATTCGCCATAAATTCGTTTCCTCGCCACAGCCAAACCGTTCGAGATATCAAAAATCCCCTGGCAACTTTTCATCCTCAATGTCTTGACTTCATGCTGACCGAGTTTCGTGGCGATTGGTTGAATTCTCTAGGAGGAGTATATCGAATTCCAGGGGCATACGCTTCCAAACAAACCATAATAGCCGACTTCCTGTTGGGCTGGGGTAAAAAGTAAAAGTACAAAGGATATATGAATCGATGAGATCTATATGTGTACCGAGTTTCATATTATTACATTCAAGCGTGTTTGATTTATGGACCAAGTTTTCGGACCCCGTTCCAGGGGGCACTGTCGAGCCCCCCTGCCACGCCCGGGTACCAGCTTCAGCCCGGCCCTGATGGCCACGGGTTCTGACCCGTGTGCAAAGTTTCAAGAGTTTTTGAGCACGTTAAGGGCCCCCAAAGTGCGCTGAGAGTCTCAAAAGTATCCAAAAAGAATATTAAAGTTTGATGCGTTGTCACGGCAACAGCATCTAAGATATCAACAATCCTTTCACAGGTCTAAATCTGGCGTGTGTCTACATTATACACATCAAGTTTGAAGCAAATCGGGTAAAGCCTGTTTGATTTATGGACCAAGTTTTCGGACCCCATTCCAGGGGGCGCTGTCGAGCCCCCCTGCCACGCCCGGGTACCAGCTTCAGCCCGGCCCTGATGGCCACGGGTTCTGACCCGTGTGCAAAGTTTCAAGAGTTTTTGAGCATGTTAAGGGCCCCAAAAGTGCGCTAAGAATCTCAAAAGTATCCAAAAAGAATATTAAAGTTTGATGCGTTGTCACGGCAACAGCATCTAAGATATCAACAATCCTTTCACAGGTCTACATCTGGCTTGTGTCTACATTATACACATCAAGTTTGAAGCAAATGGGGTAAAGCGTGTTGGATATATGGACCAAATTGTCTGACCCGTTCAAGGGGGCGCTGTCGAGCCCCCCTGCCACGCCCGGGTACCAGCTTCAGCCTGGCCCTGATGGCCGCGGGTTTTGTCCCGTGTGCAAAGTTTCAAGAGTTTTCGAGCACGTTAAGAACCCCAAAAGTGCCCGAAAGCATAAAAAAGCATGAAAAAGCTTAAAAAAAGGAATATTAATGTTTGATGCATTGCCATGGCAACAGTATCTAAGATATCAATAATCCTTTCACAGGTCTACATCTGGCGTGTGTCTACATTATGCACATGAAGTTTGAAGCAAATCGGGTAAAAATAAGAGGGTGATTTAAAAGCATTTTGAAAGTGACACACTTCCTGCTGCCAGTTGGTGGCGCTATAACTTTGACTCACAATAGTCACATCCATGTGATCGGGCTCTTACAACGAACACACTGCTGAAGTTTCATCAAGATTAGTTAATGTATGCAGTAGTTATAACACACTTCCTGTTTCACGTTTCTCGCCATAATTTCGTTTACTCGCCACGGCCAAACCGTTCGAGATATCAAAAATCCCCTGGCAATTTTTCATCCTCAGTGTCTTGACTTCATGCTGACCGAGTTTCGTGCCGTGTGTTTGAATTCTCTAGGAGGAGTATTTCACATTCCATTGCATGTGTTTTCCAAACAACCCTTAATAGCCGACTTCCTGTTGGGCTGGGGTAAAAAGTAAGAGCATGAAGTATATATGAACCGATGAGATCTATATGTGTACTGAGTTTCATATTATTACATGCAAGCGTGTTTGATTTATGGACCAAGTGTTCAAACCCCGTTCCAGGGGGCGCTGTCGAGCCCCCCTGCCACGCCCGGGTACCAGCTTCAGCCCGGCCCTGATGGCCACGGGTTCTGACCCGTGTGCAAAGTTTCAAGAGTTTTTGAGCACGTTAAGGGCCCCCAAAGTGCGCTGAGAGTCTCAAAAGTATCCAAAAAGAATATTAAAGTTTGATGCGTTGTCACGGCAACAGCATCTAAGATATCAACAATCCTTTCACAGGTCTAAATCTGGCGTGTGTCTACATTATACACATCAAGTTTGAAGCAAATCGGGTAAAGCCTGTTTGATTTATGGACCAAGTTTTCGGACCCCATTCCAGGGGGCGCTGTCGAGCCCCCCTGCCACGCCCGGGTACCAGCTTCAGCCCGGCCCTGATGGCCACGGGTTCTGACCCGTGTGCAAAGTTTCAAGAGTTTTTGAGCATGTTAAGGGCCCCAAAAGTGCGCTAAGAATCTCAAAAGTATCCAAAAAGAATATTAAAGTTTGATGCGTTGTCACGGCAACAGCATCTAAGATATCAACAATCCTTTCACAGGTCTACATCTGGCTTGTGTCTACATTATACACATCAAGTTTGAAGCAAATAGGGTAAAGCGTGTTGGATATATGGACCAAATTGTCTGACCCGTTCAAGGGGGCGCTGTCGAGCCCCCCTGCCACGCCCGGGTACCAGCTTCAGCCTGGCCCTGATGGCCGCGGGTTTTGTCCCGTGTGCAAAGTTTCAAGAGTTTTCGAGCACGTTAAGAACCCCAAAAGTGCCCGAAAGCATAAAAAAGCATGAAAAAGCTTAAAAAAAGGAATATTAATGTTTGATGCATTGCCATGGCAACAGTATCTAAGATATCAATAATCCTTTCACAGGTCTACATCTGGCGTGTGTCTACATTATGCACATGAAGTTTGAAGCAAATCGGGTAAAAATAAGAGGGTGATTTAAAAGCATTTTGAAAGTGACACACTTCCTGCTGCCAGTTGGTGGCGCTATAACTTTGACTCACAATAGTCACATCCATGTGATCGGGCTCTTACAACGAACACACTGCTGAAGTTTCATCAAGATTAGTTAATGTATGCAGTAGTTATAACACACTTCCTGTTTCACGTTTCTCGCCATAATTTCGTTTACTCGCCACGGCCAAACCGTTCGAGATATCAAAAATCCCCTGGCAATTTTTCATCCTCAGTGTCTTGACTTCATGCTGACCGAGTTTCGTGCCGTGTGTTTGAATTCTCTAGGAGGAGTATTTCACATTCCATTGCATGTGTTTTCCAAACAACCCTTAATAGCCGACTTCCTGTTGGGCTGGGGTAAAAAGTAAGAGCATGAAGTATATATGAACCGATGAGATCTATATGTGTACTGAGTTTCATATTATTACATGCAAGCGTGTTTGATTTATGGACCAAGTGTTCAAACCCCGTTCCAGGGGGCGCTGTCGAGCCCCCCTGCCACGCCCGGGTACCAGCTTCAGCCCGGCCCTGATGGCCGCGGGTTCTGAGATGTGTGCAAAGTTTCAAGAGTTTTCGAGCACGTTAAGGCCCCCAAAAGTGCCCAAAAGGTAGTAAAATAATAATAATAATAATAATAAATATAGCTGCGAGCAGCGATTACGGGCCCAAGCCGGTGGCACCGCAACCCCGGTGCCTTTAGTTACCTAAAGGCACCGGAGTGGCGGTGCCGCCGGCTTTGGCCCTTCATCGCTGCTCGCAGCTATATTCATATATATATATATATATATATATATATATATATATATATATATATATATATATATATATATATATAAACAAGCCGGTGGCACCGCCACCCCGGTGCCTTTATATATATATATATATATATGTCTACATTGTTCAATCACGCCTCACACACACACACACACTTTTGCAGAGCCCACACCAATGCAAGCTCTATAGCACACATCTTCTCAAAGGTCAAAGCGGAGTTACGATATTGCCCGTCATGCACAGTAACCGTAAAGGCACCGGGGTGGCGGTGCCACCGGCTTGTTTATATATATATATATATATATCGTATTATTCTAACTTGTAAAAAACTATTAACTTTTGTTAATATTCAACCATTTCACAACTAACTTTTTTCCATAGATCAAACACAACATAATTATATGGTGGACTGAAACAAAAATTATTAATTAAATAAAATTATTGTTTTCCTCTGAAATAGCAAAAGCATCACACACTAGCTGTACCTGCTCTAAATAAAAAAGAGTAATTCAATAAAAATACAAAATCGAACTAAATAAAATAAATTATTACAAAAACAAAATCAAACCAAAGAAAATATATCTTCGAAAAAAAAAGCGAGTGTCATGAGGAAAGGCGCCTCAGGAATCGTCAGGATTAACTCCATGTGTAAGGAATTTTGATTGATTTTATTTGTCACTTGAAAATTATTGTTAAATGTGTGCCTGCATAACTTTAATAAGATTTATTTTCTTTGATTTGATTTTGTTTTATATAATTTATTTATTTCGATTTTGTATTTTTATTTAAATACTATTATTTATTTAGAGCAGGTACAGCTAAGTGTGCGATGCTTTTGCTATTTCAGAGGGAAAAAAACACATTTTATTTCAAAAAGGCTTTTCAATTAAATAAAATGTTCAAGCTTTGTTTTCGTTTTATTATTTTGTTTGTTTTAAGCTTTGTTTAATTTATATTGTTAATCATCTGACACAAAACAAATGCATAAAGTATCATTTTAACTTTTAAAAAACTATTAACATTTGTTAATAGTACATTGCCTGTCTTTTGTTAATAGGACAAAACATAGTTATTATATTTTATAATATTTTATAAATATATAAAATAAACATTTGTAATGAAATCGTTCAAAAAAATGATATTAGCATTGTTTTAAACTTTGAAACAGAAGTAGCGCAATGCCTGGCCACTCCCGCGCCGCCTCCTTTTCACAATCCGAGGGAACCATCTCCGGAATATTAACCTCACTCCTAGAAGTCCAATTCTCATTATTCATGCCTCTTACCTGGGATTGATTGCACACACACACACACACACACACACACACACACACGCACGCACGCACTCACACGCACACACACACACACACACACACACACACACACGTGTCAAGTCACTTACATTTTAGATGCAATATTGACTGTTCTTCTGTTTCAGCAGCGAAAATAGTTAAACAAAGATCACAGCAGAACCATTGCATCTCACAGCAACGTGTTTTCTCATTACTGAATGATTCAGCATTTTGAACAAATTGGTTGACTCAAAGATTCAATGACCAATCCATAAACATCTGTCTCATTCATGAATGACTCAGTCGTTCAAACGAATCGTTTGAACGAATGAATCAATGACCCGCTCATTAAGACGGTCGCCTGGCGACACCTAGTGACGGTTTAGTGTTATTTGATTATACACTCAAAATATTCCACAACAAATCCTTTAAATTTAATGATATTCAGAACAGAACACAAATAAAAAAATAACTATAATAAAGCCAAAACGAAATAATTTAAAACAAAAGTAAAAGTAAGTGGTGTTAGGCTCACGTAAATCTCTCTTTAGAATCTAAATGTTGCAACATTTGCGATGTATTTGGATGCTAAACTATTCTTTATTACAGGCTTTGTACTTCACTCACGTTCCAATATCGACGGAAAAAATCATCCTCTTCACTTGTGCAAAAATGTGCTTGGAAAAATCACAGTGGAGCGGTGCTTACTGTGAATGATACAAATTGTACTACTGACTATTTCAACATAGCAGTGTAATTTGTATATGTTAGGTTGAATGTTTTATTATTGTGTGTGTGTGTTGTGTGTGTGTGTGTGTGTGTGTGTGTGTGTGTGTGTGTGTGTGTGTGTGTGTGTGTGTCAGTGTGTGTGTGGGGGTCTGGGTGGCTCAGCGCGATTGAACAGTGAAACATACTCCGTCATTTTCTTCATACAGGACATCATTCAAACGTCAAAGTGTTTACTTATATTTGTGTACACTCGCAATTAAACACAACATTGTGTTTTTGTTAAATAAATTAAAGGAATACGTCCCCCGAAATGGCGCTAATTTTAAAATGAAACTAAAATGCTCACGGCTGCACGGGCATTCATAACTCTGCGCGCCCACGGTGAGGGACGAGCAGAACAGAGCGAACGTTGTTTAGTTCATTCCTACTTCCATAGGAATTAATTGAAAAAGCTCACTCTACTCTGCACCATTATTAATGAATTGTGCAGACGTCCTTATTTTACTTTCGCTTTTTACCTGATTTTGAACACAAGAGGGCAGTATAACACTATGTATGATTTGGAAAAAATTTTTTTTTGACTAAACAACCATTCTGGCTGTTTTTAAACTTAAACATTATTCTCTAATTGCTCTCACCATGCCCGTTTCTGAAACTCTGCACATGTCTACTGTCTAATAAATGTGATGTGTCTGTCGGGTTTCATGCAATTTCAAGTATGTTAAGAGTCTCAAAAGCATCAACAAAGAATAATAAAGTTTGATGCGTTGCCACGGCAACAGTATCTAAGATATCAATAATCCTTTCTCAGGTCTACATCTGCCGTGTGTCTACATTATACACATAAAGTTTGAAGCAAATTGGGTAAAAATAAGAGGGTGATTTCAAAGCCTTTAGGAAGTGACACACTTCCTGCTGCCAGTTGGTGGCGCTATAACTTTGACTCACAATAGTCACATCCATGTGATCGGACTCTTACAGCGAACACACTGCTGAAGTTTCATCAAGATCAGTTAATGTATGCAGAAGTTATAACACACTTCCTGTTTCCTTTATTCGCCATAAATTCGTTTCCTCGCCACAGCCAAACCGTTCGAGATATCAAAAATCCCCTGGCAACTTTTCATCCTCAATGTCTTGACTTCATGCTGACCGAGTTTCGTGGCGATTGGTTGAATTCTCTAGGAGGAGTATATCGAATTCCAGGGGCATACGCTTCCAAACAAACCATAATAGCCGACTTCCTGTTGGGCTGGGGTAAAAAGTAAAAGTACAAAGGATATATGAATCGATGAGATCTATATGTGTACCGAGTTTCATATTATTACATTCAAGCGTGTTTGATTTATGGACCAAGTTTTCGGACCCCGTTCCAGGGGGCACTGTCGAGCCCCCCTGCCACGCCCGGGTACCAGCTTCAGCCCGGCCCTGATGGCCACGGGTTCTGACCCGTGTGCAAAGTTTCAAGAGTTTTTGAGCACGTTAAGGGCCCCCAAAGTGCGCTGAGAGTCTCAAAAGTATCCAAAAAGAATATTAAAGTTTGATGCGTTGTCACGGCAACAGCATCTAAGATATCAACAATCCTTTCACAGGTCTAAATCTGGCGTGTGTCTACATTATACACATCAAGTTTGAAGCAAATCGGGTAAAGCCTGTTTGATTTATGGACCAAGTTTTCGGACCCCATTCCAGGGGGCGCTGTCGAGCCCCCCTGCCACGCCCGGGTACCAGCTTCAGCCCGGCCCTGATGGCCGCGGTTTCTGACCCGTGTGCAAAGTTTCAAGAGTTTTTGAGCACGTTAAGGGCCCCAAAAGTGCGCTAAGAATCTCAAAAGTATCCAAAAAGAATATTAAAGTTTGATGCGTTGTCACGGCAACAGCATCTAAGATATCAACAATCCTTTCACAGGTCTACATCTGGCTTGTGTCTACATTATACACATCAAGTTTGAAGCAAATAGGGTAAAGCGTGTTGGATATATGGACCAAATTGTCTGACCCGTTCAAGGGGGCGCTGTCGAGCCCCCCTGCCACGCCCGGGTACCAGCTTCAGCCTGGCCCTGATGGCCGCGGGTTTTGTCCCGTGTGCAAAGTTTCAAGAGTTTTCGAGCACGTTAAGAACCCCAAAAGTGCCCGAAAGCATAAAAAAGCATGAAAAAGCTTAAAAAAAGGAATATTAATGTTTGATGCATTGCCATGGCAACAGTATCTAAGATATCAATAATCCTTTCACAGGTCTACATCTGGCGTGTGTCTACATTATGCACATGAAGTTTGAAGCAAATCGGGTAAAAATAAGAGGGTGATTTAAAAGCATTTTGAAAGTGACACACTTCCTGCTTCCAGTTGGTGGCGCTATAACTTTGACTCACAATAGTCACATCCATGTGATCGGGCTCTTACAACGAACACACTGCTGAAGTTTCATCAAGATTAGTTAATGTATGCAGTAGTTATAACACACTTCCTGTTTCACGTTTCTCGCCATAATTTCGTTTACTCGCCACGGCCAAACCGTTCGAGATATCAAAAATCCCCTGGCAATTTTTCATCCTCAGTGTCTTGACTTCATGCTGACCGAGTTTCGTGCCGTGTGTTTGAATTCTCTAGGAGGAGTATTTCACATTCCATTGCATGTGTTTTCCAAACAACCCTTAATAGCCGACTTCCTGTTGGGCTGGGGTAAAAAGTAAGAGCATGAAGTATATATGAACCGATGAGATCTATATGTGTACTGAGTTTCATATTATTACATGCAAGCGTGTTTGATTTATGGACCAAGTGTTCAAACCCCGTTCCAGGGGGCGCTGTCGAGCCCCCCTGCCACGCCCGGGTACCAGCTTCAGCCCGGCCCTGATGGCCGCGGGTTCTGAGATGTGTGCAAAGTTTCAAGAGTTTTCGAGCACGTTAAGGCCCCCAAAAGTGCCCAAAAGGTAGTAAAATAATAATAATAATAATAATAATAAATAATAATCCTAAGGAAAACAATAGGGCCTTCGCCTTTTCAAGGCTTGGGCCCTAATAATAATCCTTAGGAAAACAATAGGGCCTTCGCCTTTTCAAGGCTTGGGCCCTAATAATAAATAAATATATATATATATATATATATATATATATATATATATGAATATAGCTGCGAGCAGCGATTACGGGCCCAAGCCGGTGGCACCGCAACCCCGGTGCCTTTAGTTACCTAAAGGCACCGGAGTGGCGGTGCCGCCGGCTTTGGCCCTTCATCGCTGCTCGCAGCTATATTCATATATATATATATATATATATATATATATATATATATATATATATATATATAAACAAGCCGGTGGCACCGCCACCCCGGTGCCTTTATATATATATATATATATATATATATGTCTACATTGTTCAATCACGCCTCACACACACACACACACTTTTGCAGAGCCCACACCAATGCAAGCTCTATAGCACACATCTTCTCAAAGGTCAAAGCGGAGTTACGATATTGCCCGTCATGCACAGTAACCGTAAAGGCACCGGGGTGGCGGTGCCACCGGCTTGTTTATATATATATATATATCGTATTATTCTAACTTGTAAAAAACTATTAACTTTTGTTAATATTCAACCATTTCACAACTAACTTTTTTCCATAGATCAAACACAACATAATTATATGGTGGACTGAAACAAAAATTATTAATTAAATAAAATTATTGTTTTCCTCTGAAATAGCAAAAGCATCACACACTAGCTGTACCTGCTCTAAATAAAAAAGAGTAATTCAATAAAAATACAAAATCGAACTAAATAAAATAAATTATTACAAAAACAAAATCAAACCAAAGAAAATATATCTTCGAAAAAAAAAGCGAGTGTCATGAGGAAAGGCGCCTCAGGAATCGTCAGGATTAACTCCATGTGTAAGGAATTTTGATTGATTTTATTTGTCACTTGAAAATTATTGTTAAATGTGTGCCTGCATAACTTTAATAAGATTTATTTTCTTTGATTTGATTTTGTTTTATATAATTTATTTATTTCGATTTTGTATTTTTATTTAAATACTATTATTTATTTAGAGCAGGTACAGCTAAGTGTGCGATGCTTTTGCTATTTCAGAGGGAAAAAAACACATTTTATTTCAAAAAGGCTTTTCAATTAAATAAAATGTTCAAGCTTTGTTTTCGTTTTATTATTTTGTTTGTTTTAAGCTTTGTTTAATTTATATTGTTAATCATCTGACACAAAACAAATGCATAAAGTATCATTTTAACTTTTAAAAAACTATTAACATTTGTTAATAGTACATTGCCTGTCTTTTGTTAATAGGACAAAACATAGTTATTATATTTTATAATATTTTATAAATATATAAAATAAACATTTGTAATGAAATCGTTCAAAAAAATGATATTAGCATTGTTTTAAACTTTGAAACAGAAGTAGCGCAATGCCTGGCCACTCCCGCGCCGCCTCCTTTTCACAATCCGAGGGAACCATCTCCGGAATATTAACCTCACTCCTAGAAGTCCAATTCTCATTATTCATGCCTCTTACCTGGGATTGATTGCACACACACACACACACACACACACACACGCACGCACGCACTCACACGCACACACACACACACACACACACACGTGTCAAGTCACTTACATTTTAGATGCAATATTGACTGTTCTTCTGTTTCAGCAGCGAAAATAGTTAAACAAAGATCACAGCAGAACCATTGCATCTCACAGCAACGTGTTTTCTCATTACTGAATGATTCAGCATTTTGAACAAATTGGTTGACTCAAAGATTCAATGACCAATCCATAAACATCTGTCTCATTCATGAATGACTCAGTCGTTCAAACGAATCGTTTGAACGAATGAATCAATGACCCGCTCATTAAGACGGTCGCCTGGCGACACCTAGTGACGGTTTAGTGTTATTTGATTATACACTCAAAATATTCCACAACAAATCCTTTAAATTTAATGATATTCAGAACAGAACACAAATAAAAAAATAACTATAATAAAGCCAAAACGAAATAATTTAAAACAAAAGTAAAAGTAAGTGGTGTTAGGCTCACGTAAATCTCTCTTTAGAATCTAAATGTTGCAACATTTGCGATGTATTTGGATGCTAAACTATTCTTTATTACAGGCTTTGTACTTCACTCACGTTCCAATATCGACGGAAAAAATCATCCTCTTCACTTGTGCAAAAATGTGCTTGGAAAAATCACAGTGGAGCGGTGCTTACTGTGAATGATACAAATTGTACTACTGACTATTTCAACATAGCAGTGTAATTTGTATATGTTAGGTTGAATGTTTTATTATTGTGTGTGTGTGTGTGTGTGTGTTTGTGTGTGTGTGTGTGTGTGTGTGTGTGTGTGTGTGTGTGTGTGTGTGTGTGTGTGTCAGTGTGTGTGTGTGGGGGTCTGGGTGGCTCAGCGCGATTGAAAAGTGAAACATACTCCGTCGTTTTCTTCATACAGGACATCATTCAAACGTCAAAGTGTTTACTTATATTTGTGTACACTCGCAATTAAACACAACATTGTGTTTTTGTTAAATAAATTAAAGTAATACGTCCCCCGAAATGGCGCTAATTTTAAAATGAAACTAAAATGCTCACGGCTGCACGGGCATTCATAACTCTGCGCGCCCACGGTGAGGGACGAGCAGAACAGAGCGAACGTTGTTTAGTTCATTCCTACTTCCATAGGAATTAATTGAAAAAGCTCACTCTACTCTGCACCATTATTAATGAATTGTGCAGACGTCCTTATTTTACTTTCGCTTTTTACCTGATTTTGAACACAAGAGGGCAGTATAACACTATGTATGATTTGGAAAAAAAAATTTTTTGACTAAACAACCATTCTGGCTGTTTTTAAACTTAAACATTATTCTCTAATTGCTCTCACCATGCCCGTTTCTGAAACTCTGCACATGTCTACTGTCTAATAAATGTGATGTGTCTGTCGGGTTTCATGCAATTTCAAGTATGTTAAGAGTCTCAAAAGCATCAACAAAGAATAATAAAGTTTGATGCGTTGCCACGGCAACAGTATCTAAGATATCAATAATCCTTTCTCAGGTCTACATCTGCCGTGTGTCTACATTATACACATAAAGTTTGAAGCAAATTGGGTAAAAATAAGAGGGTGATTTCAAAGCCTTTAGGAAGTGACACACTTCCTGCTGCCAGTTGGTGGCGCTATAACTTTGACTCACAATAGTCACATCCATGTGATCGGACTCTTACAGCGAACACACTGCTGAAGTTTCATCAAGATCAGTTAATGTATGCAGAAGTTATAACACACTTCCTGTTTCCTTTATTCGCCATAAATTCGTTTCCTCGCCACAGCCAAACCGTTCGAGATATCAAAAATCCCCTGGCAACTTTTCATCCTCAATGTCTTGACTTCATGCTGACCGAGTTTCGTGGCGATTGGTTGAATTCTCTAGGAGGAGTATATCGAATTCCAGGGGCATACGCTTCCAAACAAACCATAATAGCCGACTTCCTGTTGGGCTGGGGTAAAAAGTAAAAGTACAAAGGATATATGAATCGATGAGATCTATATGTGTACCGAGTTTCATATTATTACATTCAAGCGTGTTTGATTTATGGACCAAGTTTTCGGACCCCGTTCCAGGGGGCACTGTCGAGCCCCCCTGCCACGCCCGGGTACCAGCTTCAGCCCGGCCCTGATGGCCACGGGTTCTGACCCGTGTGCAAAGTTTCAAGAGTTTTTGAGCACGTTAAGGGCCCCCAAAGTGCGCTGAGAGTCTCAAAAGTATCCAAAAAGAATATTAAAGTTTGATGCGTTGTCACGGCAACAGCATCTAAGATATCAACAATCCTTTCACAGGTCTAAATCTGGCGTGTGTCTACATTATACACATCAAGTTTGAAGCAAATCGGGTAAAGCCTGTTTGATTTATGGACCAAGTTTTCGGACCCCATTCCAGGGGGCGCTGTCGAGCCCCCCTGCCACGCCCGGGTACCAGCTTCAGCCCGGCCCTGATGGCCGCGGTTTCTGACCCGTGTGCAAAGTTTCAAGAGTTTTTGAGCACGTTAAGGGCCCCAAAAGTGCGCTAAGAATCTCAAAAGTATCCAAAAAGAATATTAAAGTTTGATGCGTTGTCACGGCAACAGCATCTAAGATATCAACAATCCTTTCACAGGTCTACATCTGGCTTGTGTCTACATTATACACATCAAGTTTGAAGCAAATAGGGTAAAGCGTGTTGGATATATGGACCAAATTGTCTGACCCGTTCAAGGGGGCGCTGTCGAGCCCCCCTGCCACGCCCGGGTACCAGCTTCAGCCTGGCCCTGATGGCCGCGGGTTTTGTCCCGTGTGCAAAGTTTCAAGAGTTTTCGAGCACGTTAAGAACCCCAAAAGTGCCCGAAAGCATAAAAAAGCATGAAAAAGCTTAAAAAAAGGAATATTAATGTTTGATGCATTGCCATGGCAACAGTATCTAAGATATCAATAATCCTTTCACAGGTCTACATCTGGCGTGTGTCTACATTATGCACATGAAGTTTGAAGCAAATCGGGTAAAAATAAGAGGGTGATTTAAAAGCATTTTGAAAGTGACACACTTCCTGCTTCCAGTTGGTGGCGCTATAACTTTGACTCACAATAGTCACATCCATGTGATCGGGCTCTTACAACGAACACACTGCTGAAGTTTCATCAAGATTAGTTAATGTATGCAGTAGTTATAACACACTTCCTGTTTCACGTTTCTCGCCATAATTTCGTTTACTCGCCACGGCCAAACCGTTCGAGATATCAAAAATCCCCTGGCAATTTTTCATCCTCAGTGTCTTGACTTCATGCTGACCGAGTTTCGTGCCGTGTGTTTGAATTCTCTAGGAGGAGTATTTCACATTCCATTGCATGTGTTTTCCAAACAACCCTTAATAGCCGACTTCCTGTTGGGCTGGGGTAAAAAGTAAGAGCATGAAGTATATATGAACCGATGAGATCTATATGTGTACTGAGTTTCATATTATTACATGCAAGCGTGTTTGATTTATGGACCAAGTGTTCAAACCCCGTTCCAGGGGGCGCTGTCGAGCCCCCCTGCCACGCCCGGGTACCAGCTTCAGCCCGGCCCTGATGGCCGCGGGTTCTGAGATGTGTGCAAAGTTTCAAGAGTTTTCGAGCACGTTAAGGCCCCCAAAAGTGCCCAAAAGGTAGTAAAATAATAATAATAATAAATAAATATAGCTGCGAGCAGCGATTACGGGCCCAAGCCGGTGGCACCGCAACCCCGGTGCCTTTAGTTACCTAAAGGCACCGGAGTGGCGGTGCCGCCGGCTTTGGCCCTTCATCGCTGCTCGCAGCTATATTCATATATATATATATATATATATATATATATATAAACAAGCCGGTGGCACCGCCACCCCGGTGCCTTTATATATATATATATATATATGTCTACATTGTTCAATCACGCCTCACACACACACACACACTTTTGCAGAGCCCACACCAATGCAAGCTCTATAGCACACATCTTCTCAAAGGTCAAAGCGGAGTTACGATATTGCCCGTCATGCACAGTAACCGTAAAGGCACCGGGGTGGCGGTGCCACCGGCTTGTTTATATATATATATCGTATTATTCTAACTTGTAAAAAACTATTAACTTTTGTTAATATTCAACCATTTCACAACTAACTTTTTTCCATAGATCAAACACAACATAATTATATGGTGGACTGAAACAAAAATTATTAATTAAATAAAATTATTGTTTTCCTCTGAAATAGCAAAAGCATCACACACTAGCTGTACCTGCTCTAAATAAAAAAGAGTAATTCAATAAAAATACAAAATCGAACTAAATAAAATAAATTATTACAAAAACAAAATCAAACCAAAGAAAATATATCTTCGAAAAAAAAAGCGAGTGTCATGAGGAAAGGCGCCTCAGGAATCGTCAGGATTAACTCCATGTGTAAGGAATTTTGATTGATTTTATTTGTCACTTGAAAATTATTGTTAAATGTGTGCCTGCATAACTTTAATAAGATTTATTTTCTTTGATTTGATTTTGTTTTATATAATTTATTTATTTCGATTTTGTATTTTTATTTAAATACTATTATTTATTTAGAGCAGGTACAGCTAAGTGTGCGATGCTTTTGCTATTTCAGAGGGAAAAAAACACATTTTATTTCAAAAAGGCTTTTCAATTAAATAAAATGTTCAAGCTTTGTTTTCGTTTTATTATTTTGTTTGTTTTAAGCTTTGTTTAATTTATATTGTTAATCATCTGACACAAAACAAATGCATAAAGTATCATTTTAACTTTTAAAAAACTATTAACATTTGTTAATAGTACATTGCCTGTCTTTTGTTAATAGGACAAAACATAGTTATTATATTTTATAATATTTTATAAATATATAAAATAAACATTTGTAATGAAATCGTTCAAAAAAATGATATTAGCATTGTTTTAAACTTTGAAACAGAAGTAGCGCAATGCCTGGCCACTCCCGCGCCGCCTCCTTTTCACAATCCGAGGGAACCATCTCCGGAATATTAACCTCACTCCTAGAAGTCCAATTCTCATTATTCATGCCTCTTACCTGGGATTGATTGCACACACACACACTAACACACACACACACGCACGCACGCACTCACACGCACACACACACACACACACACACACACACGTGTCAAGTCACTTACATTTTAGATGCAATATTGACTGTTCTTCTGTTTCAGCAGCGAAAATAGTTAAACAAAGATCACAGCAGAACCATTGCATCTCACAGCAACGTGTTAGTTCAAATTTTAAGGAAAACAAAAATATGATCTGAAATATCGCACATTCATTTAAAATTCATTCAGGTTCAATTACCAAACATACAAATCTCAATGTAATTTAAAGCAAACAATACATTTAAAATATATGGGTTGTATGCAATTTTTTTATATATAAAAAGATATATATCCAAAAATACAAAGCCTAAACTTTAACAAGGGTTAAACAATCACTGTAACAGACACAATCACACACACACACACACGTCAAATCACTTACATTTTAGATGCAATATTGACTTTTTTTCTGTTTCAGCAGCGAAAATAGTTCAACAAAGATCACAGCAGAACCATCGAGCATCTCACAGCAACGCGTTCTCATTACTGAATGATTCAGCATTTTGAACAAATCGGTTGACTCAAAGATTCAACGACCAATCCATAATCTGTCTCATTCATGAATGACTCAGCCGTTCGAACGAATCGTTTGAACGAATGAATCAATGACTCGCTCATTAAGACGGTCGCCTGGCGACACCTAATGACGGTTTAGTGATATGTTTAAAAGTATCATTCTTTCCAACGATTGTTAATTAACTCATATTTGAAACATAAGCTATATATATATATATATATATATATATATATATATATATACACACATATATATACACAAAAATAAAATAAACACATTTGAAGCGTGTTTGCTTACTAAATTGTGAGCTGAACGAAAGTTGCAGCAAATATCAGCAACAGGAGTCAAATTTCATTAATCACGAGAGTGAAGAGCTGACTGAAAAGATGATGACGGAATAGGCTATTTTATGTAAAAGCGCCTATTTAAGCGAATCTATCATTATACTCTTTTGTTGTTGTGTTTTCCGTGAAAAATAATAGACTATTGAACTCACAATTCAAGCACGCGCTCTGCACGCGCCACCATTATCAATGTCCGTGTGGACGTCCGCGATCGAACAGTGGAAACATTGGCTACTCCGTCATTTTATTCAAGAAGATCATTCAAACTGCAAAGTGTTTACTTATTTTTGGATACTCGCAATCAAACACAACATTGTGATTTTGTAAAATACATTCAAGAAATCCGCCCCCGAAATGGGGCTTCTTTTAAAATGAAACAAAAATGCTCACAGCTGCACGTCTTGTGGAGACGTCCGTTACTTTCGCTTTCAAGTTAGCGATTTTAAAGCCCCCAGCGGAGTCACGGTGGGAAAATATTCCCATAGTAGCATCAATTGGCCTACCTGATTTTGAACACAAGAGGGCAGTAAAGCACTATGAATGATTTTTATTTTTTTTATTTTTTTGGCTAAACAACCATTCTGGCTGTTTTTAAACTTAAACATAAATCTTAAATTGAAAAAAAGGAATACAATGGGTTTACTTCTAATATTAGTATAATTTTATAGAAAAATAAATGGTGTATAATTACATTTTAGAAAGATATGAGACATTTCCTGATTCTTTTTTTGACATAATCCCTCGCCATAGCAAAACCGTTTGAGATATTCAATATCCGTTCACAATTTAGCATCTTTAATGTATTTTCATCAAGTTGAAAAAGTTTTGTAACTGTAGATGAAACTAACCCCCCCCCCACACACACTTTTGTCACAAAAGGTGGCGCTACTGAGCCCCTGCACCACGCCCGTTTCTGAAACTTTGCACATGTCTACTGGCTAATAAATGTGATCTGTCTGTCAAGTTTCATGCAATTTTAAGCAATTTCAGGCATGCTAAGAGTCTCAAAAGCATCCAAAAAGAATATTAAAGTTTGATGCGTTGCCATGGCAACAGTATCTAAGATATCAATAATCCTTTCACAGGTCTACATCTGCCGTGTATTTACATTATACACATCAAGTTTGAAGCAAATCGGGTAAAAATAAGAGGGTGATTTCAAAGTATTTTGAAAGTGACACACTTCCTGCTGCCAGTTGGTGGCGCTATAACTTTGACTCACAATAGTCACATCCATGTGATCGGCCTCTCACAGCGAACACACTGTTGAAGTTTCATCAAGATCAGTTAATGTATGCAGAAGTTATAACACACTTCCTGTTTCCATTATTCGCCATAAATTCGTTTCCTCGTCACGGCCAAACCGTTCGAGATATCAAAAATCCCCTGGCAATTTTTCATCCTCAATGTCTTGACATCATGCTGACCGAGTTTCGTTGCGATTGGTTGAATTCTCTAGGAGGAGTATATCGAATTCCAGGGGCATACGCTTCCAAACAAACCATAATAGCCGACTTCCTGTTGGGCTGGGGTAAAAAGTAAAAGTACAAAGGATATATAAACCGATGAGATCTATATGTGTACCGAGTTTCATATTATTACATGCAAGCGTGTTTGATTTATGGACCAAGTTTTCGGACCTCGTTCCAGGGGGCGCTGTCGAGCCTCCCTGCCACGCCCGGGTACCAGCTTCAGCCCGGCCCTGATGGCCGCGGGTTCTGACCCGTGTGCAAAGTTTCAAGAGTTTTCGTGCACGTTAAGGGCCCCCAAAGTGCGCTGAGAGTCTCAAAAGTATCCAAAAAGAATATTAAAGTTTGATGCGTTGTCACGGCAACAGCATCTAAGATATCAACAATCCTTTCACAGGTCTAAATCTGGCGTGTGTCTACATTATACACATCAAGTTTGAAGCAAATCGGGTAAAGCCTGTTTGATTTATGGACCAAGTTTTCGGACCCCATTCCAGGGGGCGCTGTCGAGCCCCCCTGCCACGCCCGGGTACCAGCTTCAGCCCGGCCCTGATGGCCGCGGTTTCTGACCCGTGTGCAAAGTTTCAAGAGTTTTTGAGCACGTTAAGGGCCCCAAAAGTGCGCTAAGAATCTCAAAAGTATCCAAAAAGAATATTAAAGTTTGATGCATTGTCACGGCAACAGCATCTAAGATATCAACAATCCTTTCACAGGTCTACATCTGGCTTGTGTCTACATTATACACATCAAGTTTGAAGCAAATAGGGTAAAGCGTGTTGGATATATGGACCAAATTGTCTGACCCGTTCAAGGGGGCGCTGTCGAGCCCCCCTGCCACGCCCGGGTACCAGCTTCAGCCTGGCCCTGATGGCCGCGGGTTTTGTCCCGTGTGCAAAGTTTCAAGAGTTTTCGAGCACGTTAAGAACCCCAAAAGTGCCCGAAAGCATAAAAAAGCATGAAAAAGCTTAAAAAAAGGAATATTAATGTTTGATGCATTGCCATGGCAACAGTATCTAAGATATCAATAATCCTTTCACAGGTCTACATCTGGCGTGTGTCTACATTATGCACATGAAGTTTGAAGCAAATCGGGTAAAAATAAGAGGGTGATTTAAAAGCATTTTGAAAGTGACACACTTCCTGCTTCCAGTTGGTGGCGCTATAACTTTGACTCACAATAGTCACATCCATGTGATCGGGCTCTTACAACGAACACACTGCTGAAGTTTCATCAAGATTAGTTAATGTATGCAGTAGTTATAACACACTTCCTGTTTCACGTTTCTCGCCATAATTTCGTTTACTCGCCACGGCCAAACCGTTCGAGATATCAAAAATCCCCTGGCAATTTTTCATCCTCAGTGTCTTGACTTCATGCTGACCGAGTTTCGTGCCGTGTGTTTGAATTCTCTAGGAGGAGTATTTCACATTCCATTGCATGTGTTTTCCAAACAACCCTTAATAGCCGACTTCCTGTTGGGCTGGGGTAAAAAGTAAGAGCATGAAGTATATATGAACCGATGAGATCTATATGTGTACTGAGTTTCATATTATTACATGCAAGCGTGTTTGATTTATGGACCAAGTGTTCAAACCCCGTTCCAGGGGGCGCTGTCGAGCCCCCCTGCCACGCCCGGGTACCAGCTTCAGCCCGGCCCTGATGGCCGCGGGTTCTGAGATGTGTGCAAAGTTTCAAGAGTTTTCGAGCACGTTAAGGCCCCCAAAAGTGCCCAAAAGGTAGTAAAATAATAATAATAATAATAAAATATAGCTGCGAGCAGCGATTACGGGCCCAAGCCGGTGGCACCGCAACCCTGGTTCCTTTAGTTACCTAAAGGCACCGGGGTGGCGGTGCCGCCGGCTTTGGCCCTTCATCGCTGCTCGCAGCTATATTTATATATATATATATATATATATATATATATATATATAAATTATATATATATATATATAAATTATATATATATATATATATTTTTTTTTTTTTTTTTTATATACATATATATATATATATATATATATATCTCACTTGCCTTACCTGAGAACAATGAAAACAATAAAAAAAACTAGGGAATCACTAAACCGAGAGAATTATTCTGTTTTGATGATACACTCAAAATATTACACAAGCAATTCTTTAAATTTAATGATATTCAGAACAGAACAAGAATTCAAAAAAACTATAATTAAGAATTAACCGAAATAATTGAAAGCGAAAGTGAAAGTAAGTGGTGTTTGGCCACGTAACTCTCTCATTAGAATCAAACTGTTTCAACATTTGCGATGTATTTGGATGCTAAACTATTCTTTATTATGGGCTTTGTACTTCACTCAGGTTTCAATATGTGTGTGTGTGTGTGTGTGTGTGTGTGTGTGTGTGTGTGAGGTGCGGGTGCGATTGAACTGTTACACATAAAAACATACTCCGTCCAATAAAACACAACAAAGTGCTTTTTTCAAACTATAAACTCTTGTCAAACTGTAACCTACAACTGTCACCAAACTAAAATCACACGCACACACTGTCTAAAAGCAAAAAATATTTATCCAACCCCATTTAAAACAGTCTGTGGGTGCCATCTTTTGGACATTCACCACATCGCATTGATTTTCATTTATTGTCCTCAGAGCCCTAATCTGTTTATTTTTCAATTACACATTCTACATTGATTAAAAAAGAAAAATTCAAATGTGTTTTTATTTTATACAGGAATAAATTATTTATAATTCAGATGAGAATAAAGTTAGTGTTTTACAATTTAAAGGAAAACAAATATATTGTTCTGAAATATAGCACATTCATTTTAAATTCATTCAGCTTCAATTACCAATACAATCTTAATTTTATTTAAAGCAAACTATACATTTAAAAGATCTTGGTTCTGTGCATATTTTGTAATTTAAAAAAAATACAAAATTGTTATGCAAAAAGACAAGGCCTTAGAGATTTCTTTATCCTTTAATGCAGGAAAAATCACACAGCAATGAAAGGCTTAATATCATGTCACTGTAACAGCCAGCCAGCCACACACACACATATAAACACAGACACCAGCCCTCCCTCCCCCTCCCTCCCCACACAGACAGCCACACACACACACACACATAGAATGGGAGGGGGCCCTCTCTCTGTCAAAGAGTGACAGAGAGAGATACCATTTCATGAAATCCACATTCAAACCACAATATCTGACTTTCTGAGGGTTGGAGCTATTGACTGTAAATTAGAAAGTTGTTTGGCTTGAGGAGAAGAATATACAAGCTGAGTTTTGTAACTGTAGGTAAATCTAACTAAGTTATAACACACTTTATATGTCCTTTTTTAGTCATGAAAATTCATTTCCTCGCCACGGCCAAACCGTTCGAGATATCAAAAATCCGTCAGCAATTTAGCATCCTCAATGTCTTGACTTCATGCACGCCTAGTTTGGCGATGATTGAATGAATTGCCTAGGAGTAGTACTTCAAATTCCACAGCAAGCGTTTTCCAAACAACCCATAATAGCCGACTTCCTGTTGGGCTGGCGTAAAACTTGACCAGGGGTAAAATGTTTGGCCCGATGAGATCTATATGTGTACTGAGTTTCATATTAATTCATGCAAGCGTGTTGAATATATGGACCAAATTGTCGGACCCCGTTCAAGGGGGCGCTGTTGAGCCCCCCTGCCACGCCCGGGTACCAGCTTCAGCCCGGCCCTGATGGCCGTGGGTTCTGACCTGTGTGCAAAATTTCAAAAGTTTTTGAGCACGTTAAGAGTCCCAAAATCCCCTGAAACCTTGAAATGCATTAAAATCAATAGACAAATCCCTCACACACAGAGACGGAAAGAGAGGGAGAGAAAATTCTCAGAAACATCCACATTCAAACTAAAATATCTGACTCCCTCTTGGTCTGAGCTAATGACAGTAAATTAGAAAGTTGTCCGGCTTGATCTGAACAATATGCGTACCGAGTTTTATGATTGTAGGTAAAACTATAGAACTAACACCCCCACTTTTGTCAAAAGGTGGCGCTACTGAGCCCCTGCACCACGCCCGTTTCTGAAACTTTGCACATGTCTACTGGCTAATAAATGTGATGTGTCTGTCGAGTTTCATGTTATTTCAAGTATGTTAAGAGTCTCAAAAGCATCAACAAAGAATATTAAAGTTTGATGCGTTGCCACGGCAACAGTATCTAATATATCAATAATCCTTTCACAGGTCTACATCTGCCGTGTATTTACATTATACAGATGAAGTTTGAAGCAAATCGGGTTAAAATAAGAGGGTGATTTCAAAGCATTTTGAAAGTGACACACTTCCTGCTGCCAGTTGGTGGCGCTATAACTTTGACTCACAATAGTCACATCCATGTGATCGGCCTCTTACAGCGAACACACTGGTGAAGTTTCATTAAGATCAGCTAATGTATGCTGAAGTTATAACACACTTCCTGTTTCACGTTTCTCGCCATAAATTCGTTTCCTCGCCACGGCCAAACCGTTCGAGATATCAAAAATCCCCTGGCAATTTTTCATCCTCAATGTCTTGACTTCATGCTGACCGAGTTTCGTGGCATTTCTTTGAATTCTCTAGGAGAAGTACTTTAAATTCCATTGCATGCGTTTTACAAACAACCCTAAATAGCCGACTTCCTGTTGGGCTGGGGTAAAAAGTAAGAGCATGAAGTATATATGAACCGATGAGATCTATATGTGTACTGAGTTTCATATTCTTACATGCAAGCGTGTTTGATTTATGGACCAAGTTTTCGGACCCCGTTCCAGGGGGCGCTGTCGAGCCCCCCTGCCACGCCCGGGTACCATCTTCAGCCCGGCCCTGATGGCCGCGGGTTCTGACCCGTGTGCAAAGTTTCAAGAGTTTTCGTGCACGTTAAGAGCCCCAAAAGTGCCCGAATAGTCGTAAGAAAAATAAAAGAGAAAAAAAAAAAAAATAATCCTAAGGAAAACAATAGGGCCTTCGCCTTTTCAAGGCTTGGGCCCTAATAATAATCCTAAGGAAAACAATAGGGCCTTCGCCTTTTCAAGGCTTGGGCCCTAATAATCCTAAGGAAAACAATAGGGCCTTCGCCTTTTCAAGGCTTGGGCCCTAATAATCCTAAGGAAAACAATAGGGCCTTCGCCTTTTCAAGGCTTGGGCCCTAATAAATAATAATCCTTAGGAAAACAATAGGGCCTTCGCCTTTTCAAGGCTTGGGCCCTAATAATCCTAAGGAAAACAATAGGGCCTTCGCCTTTTCAAGGCTTGGGCCCTAAATAATAATCCTTAGGAAAACAATAGGGCCTTCGCCTTTTCAAGGCTTGGGCCCTAATAAATAATAATCCTTAGGAAAACAATAGGGCCTTCGCCTTTTCAAGGCTTGGGCCCTAAAAAATAACATCACATTAATTATGGGTGAAATAGAGGAGGGTAACAGAATTCGGTGACCTTTAAAATAGCCTTATCATATTTGGTGACCCTACTGTATGTCTGCTTCTGTTCATGTCAGCCCAAAATGATTTCTACTGTAAGAAGCTGAAGAGTTCACACATCATCAGAGTGAATTTGGAGTGTGTCACAATTATTATGAGTGAAATAGAGGAGGGTAACAGAATGCGGTGACCATTAAAATAGCCTTACCATATTTGGTGACCCTACTGTATGTATGCTTCTGTTCATGTCAGCCCAAAATGATTTCTACTGTAAGAAGCTGAAGAGTTCACACATCCTCAGAGTGAATTTGGAGTGTGTCACATTCATTATGAGTGAAATAGAGGAGGGTAACAGAATTCGGTGACCATTAAAATAGCCTTACCATATTTGGTGACCCTACTGTATGTCTGCTTCTGTTCATGTCAGCCCAAAATTATTTCTACTGTAAGAAGCTGAAGAGTTCACACATCATCAGAGTGAATTTGGAGTGTGTCACATTCATTATGAGTGAAATAGAGGAGGGTAACAGAATTCGGTGACCATTAAAATAGCCTTATCATATTTGGTGACCCTACTGTATGTCTGCTTCTGTTCATGTCAGCCCAAAATGATTTCTACTGTAAGAAGCTGAAGAGTTCACACATCATCAGAGTGAATTTGGAGTGTGTCACATTCATTATGAGTGAATAAGAGGAGGGTAACAGAATTCGGTGACCATTAAAATAGCCTTATCATATTTGGTGACCCTACTGTATGTCTGCTTCTGTTCATGTCAGCCCAAAATGATTTCTACTGTAAGTAGCTGAAGAGTTCACACATCATCAGAGTGAATTTGGAGTGTGTCACATTCATTATGAGTGAATAAGAGGAGGGTAACAGAATTCGGTGACCATTAAAACAGCCTTATCATATTTGGTGACCCTACTGTATGTCTGCGACAAACAATTCGGTGACCTTTACAACTTGTTACATCAATTTTGAGTGATTTTTTTGTAGTATTATTCTGTGCATTAATATAATAATTTACACAAAAATAATCTTTTTGTGCCATACATGTCTTTCATTGACTACTGGTTCCACAAATTAAATATATATCCTAATAAATAATATCCAATATAACATATATTATTCTGAATAGCAAAACACACTGAGAAAAAAACTTTTCCTAAACGTGCACGGACGTCAGGGCCGTTCTCTTCTCGCGTGAGAACATAAACATTAATGAACACGGAAACACACGTAGTCGGCTACTCTGAAAAAAAGAAAAACACATTGAGCTCAATCTGGGCAAGCAAATAATCATTTATTGTGTAAATAACCATCATTTCTAAACAAACGTTTCGTAAATACCTTACCTTTGGCTTATAGTCAGAAGTTACGCTGTTTGCGTAGATCACGCAGCACAGTGACAACCGCGCCCACTACGGTCACAGACTATGACGGTCACAGAATCTGGTGTAACACCGGCCTCGAAAAGTTATTAAAGACATCGTTAAAATAGTCCAAGTGACTACAGTGGCTCAATCTTAAGTTTATCAAGCGACGAGAATACTTTTTGTGTGCAAAAACAAACAAAAATAACGACTTTATTTCAACTATTCATTTCCTTCTCTTTGGGCCTCTAGTCAGTTAAACTAGTGTAATTGCGTAGAGCTACGTCACACGTAGGCTCACTATTGGCCGACGCTGGTCATGTGCGTGATGCGTGTGACGTACAACAACAGAAGCATACGCAATTACACTAGTGAAAAGTTTTACGGTACATTTTTATTGTTTCTTTTAAAACAATGCCGAATTTTCTCTCTTTTTTTGATTTTTGACATTATTTTATATAAAGAAAAATGCATGCTGCACATGTTCTTGTGAAATAAAGTATATTTTATATAAAATGACCATAAGTTTCAAGCATTATTTTTCACCATCATGATCAGGAAGTAACTCTCATAATACAATGAAACGGATAACTATATACAATTATATTACACAAAATCAATGTTTTAAAATGCTTATTGCACTATACCTTAATGTATCATTATAATAAGTATAAAGTATGCCGTTTCGTGTCTAAGCAAATTACGTTCCAAAACGTTAGGTGGCGTTACTCGGTTTAGAACGTAAGCTCCGCCCCTCACTTCCGGTCTAAGCTAAATTTGTTATTTGTGTGTGTGTGTACAAATAAAAAACTTTTGAGGGTTGAAACATTTGGGGTCAGTAAGATTTAAAAAATAAAACACTACATTGTGTAAAAGTGACAGTAAAGACATTTATAATGTTATAAATGGTTTCTATTCATCAGCCTTACTCTACCAAAATTAACATACAGACACATTTAAACAATCAATATAACACATGTACAATATAACACAATATAAGTCCAATGACAGTTATACGCAACAGAGTAGAGATAAGTCTAAGGACAATTAAAAGAAAACTCTGAGCAGATCTTAAAGGTCTAGCAGTTTGATAATGACGTAAAAGGCCAGAAATATACTCTAGTGCAAGTCCATTTC
Organism: Tiaroga cobitis; assembly: GCA_030578255.1. Lineage (NCBI taxonomy): Eukaryota > Metazoa > Chordata > Actinopteri > Cypriniformes > Leuciscidae > Tiaroga > Tiaroga cobitis. The sequence goes on from CM060609.1 coordinate 16,066,330, forward strand.
GTGCAAGTCCATGTAAGCTCTTAAAAAACATTGACAGTAGCCTACTTTTTATTAAAATGTATATTTTTGTCACGGGACTCAGAGACGGAAGAAGAGCTCAAGTGCAGGGTTTTTTAAAGGTTGGTGAGTGAAATTAGGGCGCTAACGATTAATCGACGATCGATTAATTGCCGATAATAATTTAACCGATAGGCTAAAACTTATCGGTCGTCGATTAAGGTCAACCTTGAAACACGTAAAGCAGACATTTGGAAAAATGAAGCGAGTTCGCCGGAGTTTGGGAACTTTTTACTTTAAAAGCTAAAGTTACACCTTCATGACTATACGTTTGCTTGTGCATTCGCAGCCTTGTTGTTTTGTGCAAATGAAAGTTGTAATTTTGTGTTTATTTTGTATATATCTTTTTAATCAAATATTGGATGTGGTTTTCGTTGAGTTAAATAACCCGCTAGCAAAGGGCTTCAGTTTGCCGGTGTTTTTTTACCGCTTCAGTTTCAGAGTGCACAGCTCAAACAGCAATGCACGACTTATAATAGCTATGATTGGGACTGTCATGTTACATTCTATTATAATGAGAAGACTATTTTAATAAATCGTTGTGAATTTATGGGTTTAGTTCTTTTTACATTCTATGGTTTAGTTGCCATGGAGCTCGTCCACAACAGGAGTTACACATTCTGACTAGCAGGCATCCGAGGTGGCATTGGTGACAGTTGTATTAGTCGTTATTTGATTATTAAATAAGTATTTTAATTAAAGGATCAAATTTCACAATCCTACTAGCCCTTTATATTAAACCCTTCGCATTCATTTAGTGAGGAACATAGCGTTTTGAGCAGCACAAGTTACTTGCATAGCCGTGAGTTATCTCACTATGGGAACGCCTCAGGTGTGATCGACTGCGTTAGGGAAATAGTCGCAGGGGGCACCATGGGAACTTTATGCCACTGTCCCTCCTAGTAAGTGAACCTGCTGAACTGGCCCTTAAAAATTTTGAAATGGGACCATCTACAATTAACAACCTTCTTCGTTTGCCTGGGGAAGGAGGAAAAGTGTTGAACTCCAAAGGGGGTGGAGCAGAAAACCCAAGGAGCCTGATTCATCCTCAAGACACTTGTTGGTGCATGGCCATGGCCGTAAAGCCAAACAATGCCTTGGGATCCATGGGGTCATCAAGTTGGTTGGTTGGTTATTAGACAATATTGAAACAGACAATTTGTACAAAGAGGGATCATACATCATTTCGAAAAACTGTCGAGGATAAAATACACAAAAAGGCCAAAGGCTTAATTCTATTGTGGTCCTCTGTTTATAAAATGTAAGAACAGATCATATGGAGAGAAATCACGATCAAGTTCAGCATCTCACTCCACTTTTAAAGTAATAATAAAAAAGTCATTTTTTAACTTGCTCTCTAAAAACACTTTCAACTTTTATCTGCTTTATACAACAAGGTAAATTATTACAGGCTATAGCACTATAGAAAGGAATTCATCCCCCTTAAATCTACAAGGATAAAAAATATCAGTGCTACTCCCCCTTCTGGAATGACTATGCACTTTTTTCACATGTAATAATCTATCAGGTACCTTGGAACACTTTTCTTTATTATTTTCAACACCAACAACAATTTAAAAAATGTTACCCTTTTTTCAACTTTTAAAAAACCAAGCTCTCTAAAATGTCCGTCATTTAGATGGAACTTTGGATGTGCTTTCAATATTACCCTGCATAGCTTTTTTTGAGCAGTCTGCAATTAATTTTTGGTTCGCTTCGTACTACCACTAAACCAAAATTTTGCAGCATAATCATAGTGTGCCTGCATGCACTAATGCTCCAGCTAACATTTTTAAAGGTTGAGCATTTAGAAAAGCTGCCTGTCTTGCTAAAAATTTTATCCTATTACATATTTTTGAATGAACTAAAACAGCCATATTTTCTCCTGTCAATGTATTATCTAATACACATCCCAGATACTTTACTTCCTGTTTTGGTGTAATGATCAAGTCACCAACCTTTACCTCTAATCTGGAGCTTTTTTTCAATTTAGCAGCCGAACCAAATAATATAGATTTGTTTTTTTTCCAAAGTGTAAAAACAGCTTATTATTAATAAACCATTTAGAGACCCTTTCAATCTCTCTACTTAATTTATTTTCAACATTTTCTTTCATTTCATGAGAAACAATTATTTTCTGCATCGTCTGCATTTAAAAAAAGTTCACTATCAGACCATTTTTTAACCATTAACATACAATAAAATAATAATAATAAAAAAAAAAAAAAAATATATATATATATATATAAGAAACTCCACTTTTTCAGAAAGGCCTGAGAGACTGAGGCATAACGCTCTTTCTCCCACCACAATTATCCCCATACTCCTGCCGCAGCTCTGGACCACTCTTGTGACCCAAAGAGCTTGGTTAGGAGAGCTCCCACTTTAGCAAAATGCACCCAGCTAGCTGCAATATAAGATTTACAGTGTTTGCGATGTCATCAGCCATCTTTGTCCGTAAACTTAAACGTAAACTTAGGCAGGGCTCCCTGATCGCTGTGGCGTTGGTCTGACAGATGGTGTAATTGGTACTTCCGCAGTTGGTCATGCCTGAGGCGTTCCCATAGTGAGACTAAATTGATTTTTGATAGAGAACTTAATTGTTGTACAGTCTGACGTCTGACAGATAACTGATATCCCACAGTGTGACATGGCTTACAGCTGGGATCATGTTTGTGTCTGACAAGCAACAATCGTAAGGACTATAGTGTGCACCCGCCTTAAGAATACAACCCCTTTAATACTTTATTGCACTTTATCCCACCCACTGACTTAAAGGAAGGGTTGGCAATTTTGAGGCTAGCAATAGTGTGAGCTAGATTTGAAAGCATAATATCCCACCCTACCTTTAGAGCTTCTCCAAAGCCACGCCTCCTTCAAATCACATGAACGTGTACAGCAGGGAGCAAACAAAAGCATCACGAGAGATGGTGTTAAAACCATAGACATAATAAATACATAGACGCCCTATCGGCCGCTTTGGAACGTTGCTGCGATACGTCAACGGGTCCGCCATTTTGCGGAGGGCAAGACTGCACTGTAATCTAATGCAAGTAAACGGTGAGCTGCGTTTTTTCTGGATAAAAACAAACTGTTTTTACATTTATCAACCGATTTCAGTGGTTTGTATGTGGTGTACAAAAAGTTCCATCTCTAGTTATTTAAAATCTCGATAGTTAGGCCTAGACTTGTAAAATATGTTTTTTTTTATAAAGAATGGTCAAAGCTCAGGCTTGTCATGTATTTGGCTTTTTATTCTTGGATAAGAATGGTGAAGACCCCCATACTGAGATATAATTTAAGTTTTCTTATTGTGGAAAAAGCATTTTCTGTGATTGACCAGATTTTAGCAATAACAAAGATAACTGATGGATCCTTTATGATAATATGGTACAACTACAGTGCAATGCAAATAGTAAATATAACATTAAGTGAGAAGTAATAGTAAATAGTTTAGTCAATAAAATAAACAAATAGTATACAGCAAATAAAATGGTAATGAATAATAGTATAATTATATAAAATAAGTACAATAATACAATCATAAAAATATTGATAATAGCATATAGTTTATTAATAATACTATAATAATAACAATATAATAAGAAATATCAATTACAGAATATACACAATAAAAAATAAGTTAAATAGTGACTTATATTTAATATTTAACTGTTTTTGCTAAATTTCAGTTTTATTGATCAGTAATAACTTAGCCATTATAACAGAAGTAGCTTCAGTCAAACATACAGCAGGATAAGTTACAACGTTAGCCTAAATATAAAGTTATGAAACTTCACTTTGCCCTCAGCCAAAACGATTTACCAGGGAACCATTTATAGATTAATGAGACCAAAGATCTTCCGTTAGATATACACAAGACGAATTATATCTCATGTTTAACCACTAGACTAGAGCCATCAGAGCCAGCGGCAAACGTCAGAAGCACTAGCCGAGGTACGGCCGTTCCAGGCGGGGTGCAGAGCGCTGAGTGCATCTTACAACTCCGAACACTTCAGATCAAATTTTTAAATAGGCGCTATCTTTATAAACAAACCACATATTTGAGCTTTAAACAACTACATCAACTGAAAAACTATTAAAACTACATTTCGTGACACAATAACAGTAGTATTTTTTATTTAACCTCTGAAGAACGTTACTACTAATTAAATCATGACCAAATACAACCAAAAACAAACGTTCAGTCTTGCTTGTGAAAGGTAATTCCTCGAAAGCTGTTTTCAATAGTGTGGCGATGTGTACAGCCCCAAGCAGCGCACAAAACAGGCATTTTTCTCAATTCCCGGTTTGAGAGGGAAAGTTGCCATCCCCAATATGGCGGCGCCGTTGACGTACGCTCCAGCGGCCAATATTTATTATGGCTGCATTCCAAACCGCATACTCAATGAGTAGGTACTTAATTTCAATAAGTACTTACTTAACGAGCTCGAAAAGAGTAGGTACTTTATAGCCAAATCTCGTTGAGTATGAATGCGATCCGGACATCTGCCATGTTGACGTTATCATGTGACCTACGACGCTTATCACAAGCGCGACAACTTAAAATATATGAACGACACGTTTAATTCATCTGATCTATCTGTACATATTTTGATATTGATGAAACTTGCTCATTTTGTGGTAGTATTGTTGAAGAAACAGCTGCCCATTTATTTTGTGAATAGTTGATTTAAGTTGTTATATTTTAAACCCTACTAATGTTGTGACCCAGTTTTATCCTTAGGCTATAACGATAGGCTATATTTATTTATTAAGAAACCCCCAAATCGTCATCTCTTGAATATGTTGTTAATTTCTTTATTTTATACCCAAAAAGTTTCTCCTTTAAGTTTTCCTTTTTCTTGATGAAACCTCTCGTTTCATCCCTCAGACTTATAACAACAATTTGTTTTAATGTATTATGAAGAACTATTTAAAGATATTTAGCCTTGTTATTGTTCTTTTTTCCTGTGTATAAATATCATATTATAATGTATACAAACCAATGATCTTTATGTTTTCTGTTTTGTCATGATTGTTCATTGTTAGATACAACTATGGTATCTTTCCATGATCTTGTATGTAATAATTTTAAATTATATGAGTGACAGGTGCACTAACACTTCATAACATCAGTAACTCGACAGCACAACCTAGAACAGTTTTCCTCGGCGTTTGTAATGTCTGCACAAAGGAGACGGGCCGCTGCTCGAAGATCTCTCCTTTGGAGAAAACTGTTGATTTTTTACTCGAAAAATGTAAGTATCACTCCTTAAAAATTAATATTACCTCAGAATGAATTGCATTGTTAGCCCACCTCAAAACATAAACAAAATAATAATATTAAATGCTGACCAATACTTAATTATATTACTTTTTTTACATACTAAAAATGATATAATTGAATAAAACAAGCTAAATGTTATTTGTTTTGTCATTTGACATACTTATGCATGAATACATTTATATTGATAAATGCAGTGAAACATCTCAATTGTCAGTCAAACAATGAATTAATGCATACATCAATGAAATAATTATATTTTATATACTGACAACAATAAAAAACATGAATAAATGAGTAAAAGAACAAATAAAAGTAACCATCACAATAAACAAATGCATATACAAGTCAACAACACATGGAACAAAGCTTTATTCAAACTACAAGCATGTATTTACAGGCGCTGAACCCCAAATCCTACTGCCATCTCAACACAGCGGTTCCCATTCTGCAGCTTTATTCTGATGAATTCACCAGAGGTGACCGTGCCTTTGTGCCGGAGCTTGTGGAGCAGGTGAAGGGATGGAGGGTCTCATAAGGGCAGATGGAGTGATGGAGGGTCTCGTAAGGGCAGATGGAGTGATGGAGGGGCTCGTAAGGGCAGGTGGAGTGATGGAGGGTCTCGTAAGGGCAGATGGAGAGATGGAGCGTCTCATCCATGGCACCACTTCCAGGATTCAGCTCTGGGCTCCTCATCCTCAGTGCTCACACCAGTCTTGAGACTTCAGATCCTACAAAAATTCACAAACATTATACAAAAGCAGTCATTTTAACAGCACAATGTCATTTGATTTATGTATTCAAAATAACAAAAATGACCTTTATATTTGAGTAAAATCCCTAAAACCTTTTTTCCCCAACAAATGCTGCCATCATCTTTCCTTGCAGGTCCTGCTCCACCACAAAAGCTCTGCAGCAAATGCACAGAAATCAAGAATCAGAAAAGTGCTGCAATTTCTCCATGAAATTACAATAATTCAAATAAACTACAACTTAAGATTTAATAGATGTTGTTATCCATTTCTGTAGTATACTCACTCAAAGCCTTTGATGACAGCATTCAGCATCATAAGCCTCTCTCCACTGGATAAACACATGCGTGTTCTTCCGTCCCTGTAACATACAGACAAGATTCACATTAACGTTACCTCTGTGATTTATAAGCTCAATACTGCATTTACATGCTGAGGTTGTAGCTGATGTGTTAACTCACTTTTTATCCAACTTAAATGTTCCTCAATTTATCAACAGTAATAAGGGACAAATAAAATATATGACATGTTTAGTTACTTTATAGATTTGTTTATTTACCTTATTTATTGCACATTTGTCTAATGTAAACAGTGTTGACAACAGTGAATTATCCTACATAATAGCACATTCATCGCTCAGATGTCTTATTCATATTGGGATGTGCTCATCTGCAATACTTATACAATATTTTTCTTTCAGCTGTAAATAGACATTTTAAATAAGCGTGTTTAAGATGTATTTAAATTCAGTTTAGAGACGTAACTTATAACGTTACGTGTGCTTACTGGAGCTCCCCTGTTAGCTATACATAATAAAACATGTTTTCACAGCTAAATCACAACTATACTATACTGTCTAACCCCTTTACACCTTGAACAGTTAAACGTTTACTCTTTAGTAGTTTAACACATACGACACAAGGAACCGTGTTTACTCCATAGACTGGTTAACTCACATTTGAAAACAATGACGTATCCTCTCGCGTGGCCTCCTGGGATAGAAGAGTATCCATCGGACGAGCACTCAAAAATCTGGGCACAAGCAGTAAGCCATCCGGGAACTTCTCGCCTACTCTTTTATGAATACTGATGTTTCGAACGTACTGCTTCCTTCACGTACTGTTTTCGCCTACTATATAGTAGGAAAGTAGGCATATTCGAACGCACTTAAGTCCGAATCTCGCGATAATTACTACGTCACCCAGGTAATTCTCGCCTACTCTTTTGGATTCATACATACTTTTTCACTCGCCTACTCTTTTTCCCATACTAAATAGTAGGGAAGTATGCGGTTTGGAATGCAGCCTATGTCTATGGTTAAAACTACCTCATGTCTCAAAACACATAATATGGCAAGCCCTTTTAACATTTAAAAGCTAAGTTTGACTATGCGGAATTAACATTGTAGATATAAACAACGTCTTTCTGACTAGTCGTAATTACATTTCGGATAGTTTGTATTATCATTTTAATAATGAACATAAACAAATTAAAGAGCACTGACCTGTACCACTTGACTGCTGCAGATTAATTTCGGCATAGTGTTGCCATTGAAACTCATAAATTCGAGTCACGAACCGCTCCGAATATAACGTCACAGGTTTCCATCTCTTACTCACAGTAGTTATGGCGTGATATAAGTATAAGTATAAGCTTGTTGTTTTGGTTCAGAAGGAACTGTAAAAGCTGGCTGGTGTTTCAGTTGCGGTGCTCTGTGACTGACGTCTGTCTGACGCCCGTTTCACACATACTCCGTTTGCAGTGCGTATGCGGTGCGTGTTGCAGTGCGAATACGGGAGCAGCTCGCGCTATAGTGCTTTCACATGCCTACTCACTATTTTTTTATTTCGTTTCATATGTTTGCAGTGCGTAACTGATCCGCGGCTGTACCACAAACACATAGGCCTACTCACTATTTTTATTTCAAATCCAGAAGTTATGCAGCAACTTTTATTTAAAAAAAAAAAGTTTTGTCAGCATTGCGATTCTCTTTGTACACATATACAAACTTGAATGGACGTATGCACGTTTAAACACAATTTAAACAATGTATAGGCCTATAATTCCATGCATTACATTCAACATTCAGCTTTGCCATCCATCACAGGTATAAATTTTATTTTTTAATATATTCAAATAAAAAACTTGTTTTAAATCTTACTAATATTTCACAATATTACTGTTTGTACTGTATTTTGATCAAATAAATGCAGCCTTGGTGAGCAAGAGCATTTTTTTTACTTCATCCATTCATCCATTTCCCATGTCACTTAGGGTTGTGGAGATGCCGTGATCCCAGCATCTCAGGCTGTGGGCAATGAAATACCCTGAATGGATGACATGAGAAGATTCACAACCCAAAACTGAACAAATTAAAAAATGAAAAAATTAAGTGAACAAATTAAACATCAAAACAAGAGTGAAGAATAAGTAGACATGTAGGGATTCATTTTTCAAATATTTATTTTGCATTCAAATAGATCATTCTCCAATATTTCATCAATTTAAGAATTTAATACTCTGATCATTAGAGGTAAAATATGTGACATGTAAATAAATATACATGGAAAATTATAAAACAATATATGAATAACTTCCAAAAATGGAAGAAAATAAACATTATCAATATTGCCATGTTTGTAGTTATCTAAAAAACATTGTATAGCACATAACTGGTCCAATGATATGAAATATATTACAATTAAAATAGGGATGCATTTCATGAGGGTATCCAAACCCCTCTTCTTCATTAAGTCGATGCCACTCAGTCGTCTCAACAACGTCTTGCATGACAAATTCTTCACATCTCTTTCAAGTCACCATTTCTATTGCACAGCATTCCATGTCCCTGTCCAACCCAGAACGATGCTGACAGGAATGATAGACACACATGGAAATGCATCACAACATACATAAATTAGCTGAACAGGCACAATTTGAACAAAAAAAAAAGATAGTTCCTTTTGGGCTTGTACATATAACTTCTATACATGGTGCAGGTGGTTTCAATACAATCTAATCGACATGCTGTGTTTTCGGTAAACAGCGATTTCAGATAGTGATGATAAATGGACGTTTAAAACATACATCCATCTCACTAAATGTATGATAAAAGAATGTGATGTACACTAGTAAAATTGCCTTCCCAAGAAACAGTGTCTGGCATATTGTGTAAAAGTGCTGGCATTGGAGAAAAAAGGAAAGAAAGTGCTTGTAAGACAAAATATTAATTTTAGGAGGAACACAGGATGTCTTCTACTCAATCAGACAAATAATCACAGCTAAAAGCCTTGTGGCTTCGTAATCTAAACTAATTTCCCTTCTAATATAAATCTGAGTAGGACCAGAGTTAAGCCACACCGCACTAAAATAATGCAGTATTATAAATATTGCAGTTATTAAATTAACATTTGTCAATAGGAAGAAGATAATAAATGTACTCATTAAAAATGTATTGATATTTGAGTCGTACAGCCTGTGTATCCTCTTGTACCGGTAGGGGTTGGTGTATGCCATCCATATATTTTGTACATTTCTTGATCCCTTACCTCCACTGTGCAACGATGCATGACAAATGCAATTAAAAAAAACATCATCCAAAGACATTTTGATCAAATGTAAAAGATCACAGAAGGCATTTCGCCCAGTAGCTGGTGCCATCATCTCCGGCAAGTCAGTTAATTTGCCTGTTTCCCTCCTCTCACAGATCATCAGTTAAACTCTCAGGCACTTCTAAGCTCTCTCTCTCTCTCTCTCTCTCTCTCTCTCTCTCTCTCTCTCTCTCTCTCTCTCTCTCGGAGCTCAGGTCCTCTTTGCAACCATTGGCACACATTTCATGTTTTCTGGAAGTTGTTACTGTAGTCCTATAACGTCCCATGTTCCTCCTGGGCATGCACGAGTATCCGGGTTGTATCAATGTCCCTTTGTGCTGCCAGGTCGTACTTGCAAATAAATTGGAAGAGCTAAGTGTCCCACACTGTGGTCCTTCTTCTGTCCCGATGCTGGAATGGACATTCTGGATGGTGTCACGGAGGCTATTACTGGAAGGCATGGTCAGCCGGTGGACCATAAGAAAAACCTGGGAATGCTCCAGCTGCCTCCCGTACGCTGCTGGTCATGTGCAGGTTATCAGTGTTGCATAGGGAGGTCGACACAGGTAAGTGTGTGAACTCTGGGTCAAAGTGCCGAAGGTCAGTGGGACCACTCTGTAAATTTATTAGAAACAATTTATTACATATATGCAAAGACAAGGATTTATGGTAAACTAAAATATACTTTAAGGCAAGACACTACAAGCAAAACCATTTTTTCATGCACTGGTCAACTTTACGATTTTGGGTTATTTTGCTTCCATAACACGTAGACTACTGGAAAGAAAGTTGTTTATCATTATTCTTTATGTATTTGCATCTGTAGATTAACCAGGAATCTAAAACTTTAGTAGCACTTTCATACACCAAACATACTCTATTCACCTGTGGTGAATTGCCTTAATGTCATTGCTTGTATGTCATGTATTTACATATATTTGTAATTACACATTTGTAATGATGAAGTTTATTTAAAAATAAATCAACTTTAAATGTAATATTGAAAAACACACCATGATACTTTACATGTGCTTTAGTATGTATGTCAACACTTTAAACTAAGTGTACTTCTTTAAAGCACAGCAAAGGATTATTAAAACATAATGATTTAAAATGTACTAAAAAGTTTAGTATTAGCATTTTTACAAATTATTACTATGCAGGTAAATTATAAACTTACCACTGAAGGAATGAAAGGAGGGATGATCTTTTTGGCCATGAGGTCATCCCAGTAGATGGGAGAGAAGAAGCTGTGGAACTTTATCTCCAGCTACAAATAAGCAAAAGTTTGAATAAGAATCGCAAATCTCAGAAAAATAAACCATATGCGAGTAGCACTGGTGTGTTTTTCCACTTACAAAATCATCTTTGGACCCCAGTCTCTTGGTACGGTCCTTGTGCAGCAAACCCTCCAGCAGGTCACGGCCAGAATTGGACACATTAGGCTTCAGGACTAGAGGCTTGTGAAGGATGTTGTTGTACATCTCGGCAGTGTTGCGACTGTAGAATGGAGGCTAGAAAAACAAAGTGCGAGAGATGAATTGTTTGCTAAATGTATCCTCTGCTACAATGTAATAAAAATTGTTGTTTCAAGCGTTAAAATGCCTTAAAATTTTAAGTTTAGTCAACTCAAATTTCCAAGTTATCACTTAGTACAACTTCACATTTCAAGTTGACTAAACTTACAATTATAAGGCAGCCTGAACACTTCTTAAGTTGAAATAATAATAATTATTTGTTACAGTGTACAACTGATCTAGTCATTTTACAGGCAAAAGGTATTCTCACCAGTCCATACAGCATCTCAAACAGTACTGATCCCAGGCACCACCAGTCTACTGTACGATCATAGGCCTGTTTCTGGAGGACCTCAGGTGCCAAGTACTGTGGGGGGAAAAAGAGAAAGAAATCAAAACACTGTTTAAATCCAAATTTCATGTCAAATATAGACAAACTATCTTATATTCGCTTGTGAAAAAAGAAGTACACCTTTGGATAAAAGCGCACTTATTACAGAAATAATATACTTAAGTGTCAACTGAATACTACGTTTTCAGACACTGGAATTAAATGGAAATGTATATACATTATGGTTAATCTGTACTGCTGAATGTACTGAAGCATTTATGGTAAACTATAATATACTTTAATTTCATTTCTATTGAAACTGGTTTGTTTAAAAATATATATAATGATGAAGTTGCAATTTATTATGTTTAATATATTTACACTTTAAAGGTAATCCTGAATAACACTACAGTTAACATTATAAGTACTTAGCATGTGCTTTAGTATGTTAGTAAACACAAATTAAGTGTACTTTAAAGCATGAAAAAATTTCAAACATAATTATTTATAATGTACTTGTAAAATGTTTCGTTTAATATTTTAAAAGTGTACTTTAAGTGTGTTAAATAGTCATGAAAGTGTACTCCCTTTAAGTAGCCTACACGTAAGTGGCCCTCTATTTCATTATTATAATATGATCTGCTAAAACACTTTTTGTTTTAAAATAAACTTTTTAATTTGAAGAGCACGTTCAATACAATTAAGCGCACTTCTTTTTCACAAGATAGTCGTTAATGAATGACCTACCTCAGGAGTTCCACAGAACGTTGTGGTTGTGCCATTTGATTCCAGTCCCTCTTTGCACAGACCGAAATCTGTCAGCACAATGTGGCCCTGACAGTCCAAGAGGATGTTCTCTGGCTTTAAGTCTCTGTGAAAATTGACAGGTAAAGGTAAGACCCCATGGTCACCATGATAATGAACAGAATCGAGTACTCAGTTCAAATACTTCTCCACTAGAAGGCACTGCAGGCATTCACATACCTGTAAACTATGTGCAGTGAGTGGAGGTAACCGAGAGCACTAGCTATCTCAGCAGCATAAAACCTTGCCCTGGGCTCCAGAAACACCCTCTCACGCTGGAGGTGGTAGAACAGCTGCAGAAGAAAAACACCAAGAGTTCATGAATTCAGTCATCTATTTTAAGCTGAGGCTTGGCCTCTTTCAGGCTATGAATGCATTGTTTACTAACCTCGCCTCCATTGACGTAGTCTAGGACAAAGTACAGTTTGTCTGTGGTTTGGAAAGAGTAGTGCAGCCCAACCAGGAATGGATGTTTGATATTTTTCATTAATACACTCCTTTCCGCCATGATATGCTTTTGCTGAAAAACATTTTGAGTGTCATTGTTATTATGATTGTGGCGAAGTGCTTTCACATCTATATTAGAACATTGCATTAGGTCTTACCTCTTTCTTTTTCAGAATGATTTTCTTCTGTAGCACCTTCACAGCATAGTACTGTTCGCTTTCCTTGTGCCGCGCGAGTAGAACCTGTGGAATAAGACGCAGTTAGCATTCTCAGTTTAGAATATGACATAAATGTTTACATCTTGACTGTATAAAAAATGAAAAGTTGCCCACCTTTCCAAAGCTCCCCTTCCCAATGATCTTTATGTAGTCAAAATCTGAAGGTTGGATCCTGTTAAGGAAATTAAAAAAAAAACATCAGTAATGCAAACAGCAAGTGGCCTGACTGAAATCCAATTAACCAGGCAAAAGATTGAGAACAGAAATTGGGAAGAGTAACTACGTACTGAGTTTCTTCAGCCAAAGAGCTCCTGGGATTGGTCAAAAACAGGTGATTCTCTTCCAGCTCCTCATTCTGGTTTTCATCGATTTTTAAGAATGAACCAACCTCATCACTAGACAAAAGAGATAAAAAAAATACTAGGGATTTTATTTCCGATAGTTAGCTTTGTTTAAAACCCACAGTTTGTAAAAACAAAAGACAAACAAACTGATTCAAATATTGTGTTGGGCAGTCAAAAAGGTTGAGAACCACTGCTTTAAATGACTTATTTCTTGTAATGCCTTTGCACACAGATAGATGGCAGTGTTGTTGAAGTTTATGATGGGCCATTTCTGGTTTTGGAACATTCAAAATTACTTGATTAAAATTTTAACCTGACAAGACAGCTCCAATCGGTGCAAGAATATTACATTACATAAATCTACTAAAATATAGATCAAATACTATTTTATTGAAACCAGATAAAATCAGTCCTCCTGCCCAAAAATGATGACTTTTAGTCTGTTAAGGAACACCCCCAGCATCTTCCAGCATGAATGAATATTGTGGAGCATATGGAGGGTAGAGATGCGGTGAGAAATTTTCCACTGGTCCGACCTGAATAAGACCAAATGGGCCCCACTTAATTGAATCAGGCCCTTATCCTCGTCTGGGGACATTAGGGATTTTCTCAAAGGTGCTTACTGCAGCCAAGCGGCGGCCTGGACAGCTGCTTTTCGCAGAGCACTATTCTTGTGCTTGGCTTTATCTTGCCTGTACAGATTAACCTACACAATTAGCAGAATGTACAGCTAAAGTCCGATGATGGGATTACAGGTTACACCAGAGGTTACAGTGTTGCCTTGGTGAATGAATGATGGAAATTTCCTGAACCACTTTCTTGCTGATTTTGAAACACAGAAATCATATATGCTCTTATTTGTTCAATGACCTATGTCTTTTGTCTGTACAAAAATCTACATGTATAGGCTAATTTTAGGTAAAAATGCAGCCTCATGGTTTTTTTTTCTCTCATAAAATTAAATATTGGGATACTTACTGTTGACAAATGGGAGGGTTGGAAACAAGCTTCTGAATGAAGTCGTTCAAGCCCATCTTCCTTTCTTTAATAAAAGCTGAAATTAAAAATAACCATTTACGTCAGAAGGAAATCCACAGCTGACGTCATTAACAGCCTGTATTTGAACTGAATGAAATGCCTATATGAGAAGGGAAACCCTTAAAAAATCTTAGAGGTTATCGACATCGATAAAATAATCATTTGCACGTCAGGTCTATGCCAGAAATCATGTAATATACAGTCTGTGATTCAGGATCTGTGTGAATGTGGTTTACTGTCAAGAACGTGTCAGTGTTACACAACAGACCGCATTGCTCACTGCAATTGTACACATATCACGAACGATAGGCTACTTCATCATTTCTTTCATTCTCTTGAAACACCGACCACCTAATTTACTTAACCAATGTAAAAACAATTAAACCCGAATAAAAATGCAATGCAATATATTTTTTTAAATGCGACTAGTGAAAAAATACATTATAGACCTAATTAAAATAGACTGTACAAACACAAAAAACGGCTATCACCACTAAAGGCATTTTGTTTTCTCTCAATACAGTTGTTTAATTGCATTTTTGACATATTGCATCTTTTTTTTTCTAAAGCATAATCAAATAAGCAAATTCTTTTATAGACTCAATCAAACAAATTTACTCGAATAACTCAAATCTGTTGAGAGAGACGTACCGGTGAGAACGGACACGATCCCCCTCATCTTGCAGTATGTCAAGTCGCATCCAGCCTGAGTAACTGCCATAACTATTATTTTCTAAGAATAAATCCACAGGATGAATGTATTCCTTTAGAAGCCTTTTATTGCAACGCGCTGATCTCCCAGCAGCGAACCGTTTTGAGTTTGACGAAGCGCACTAACGGGTTTTGATGGCAGGCTGTTGGATGGGGAGCGCTACTGTCTTTCCCCGCCAGTGCTGGACTCCTATTTTTATACGGAACACGTGGTTTTGGAGGCGAGGCTCTGACATCACTTGGGTAACCGAGGAGACTTTCAAAATGTGATGTCACGGGATCCCACGAATCTATGTTTCACCGGTAGGAGGCGATGCAAGGGAGTGGAGGGGGGAGGGGGGCGGGGGGCGGGGGGGCTCACCATCTCATCACAGTGTAACAGATTAAATTCTAATCCTTATCAGTAATGACGAAGAAGAGAGTGAAGCAGTAAAAAATGAGAAATGAAATGCATTCAGTGAAATTAGGGGTTGATGCACATGACATGAGATTATGGTTAATGGAAGACATTCCTGGGCTAAATAGATGTGCTAAAATATTCTCCCTATTACTTAGGCCTACTGAGAATTACGTACAATATTAATCTGTTAAAGCCTGTGTTTTAACAGATTCTCATCTGTGAACAAGCCACCATGTTCAAGCAATCCGACCGGGTCAAGGGTGAGGAGTCTGCGCCATCAAGGCTACGTAAACCGATACTCTGAGCCACATCAATTAGTTCTCAGCCTGTTCTCCATATGTGGTCCACTGACCCTGTAAGTTATATAAGTGTGTCATAGCATGATGCCATCCTCGATCTTATAATACAGAATTTTCCGGTCAGTCAAGGGGGACAACTATAGATATAACCCAGGGATTTTGAATTGGGGTCGCAGGGGCCCCCAGGGGGCCGCAAGAGATAAAGGGGTCTGCAGAAAAGTGTATGTTTACAGTGAATGTATATATATATATATATATATATATATATATATATATATATATATATATATATATATATATATAATGTAACTGTGTGATATGTATGTGTATTAATAAATATATTATTACTAAATAAATATAATTTTTGTATTATATACATGTTTACAGTGAATATGTAATGTAACTGTATGTATGTGTATTTATATAAATATATATTATTACTAATTAAATATTATTTTTATATTATATACAGTTAGATTTATACATATAGCCTATATATTGATATTTTCACTTTAAACGGTTTTCTGCAGACCACCTTACACTCTTGCGGCCCCCTGGGGATTTAACAGATTTAAAATCTCTGTGTTTATGTTTATATTTTCCATTTTATTTTTAAGTTTAAAGTTGAATAATTTTGTTGTGAGATTCTGTAATTTGTATTAGTCTTTTATACTGTATATATATATATATATATATGAAAACTATAGCCCTATATATATACTATATATATATATATATATATATATATATATATATATATATATATATATATATATATATATATATAGTATATATATAGGGCTATAGTTTTCATCAATTTTTAATATTTATGTTTGTCATTTTAGTAGCCTGCATCAAGTTAAACTAAATAAAAAGAGAAATGTTGCTTTAACAACAATAACCCTGGTGCACATGATTTGCATTTCCACTTCCATAGAACCATTTGGGACTTCTTCCGTAATGTATAACCTGTTCTATCTGTAAATCCAGTCTAGACATAATGCCACTGGAATCCTTTCATTTTACACAAAGAGGATAAGTTCTTTTTGAGAGTTTTTTAAAATCACCCGTAGATGAGGAGCCTTGCCAAGTTCTGTTTAAACAACCAGGGTCGGGTGGCATGACATTACCTGACTTAAGAGTTACATGCTTTGTATCCAACCAAACATCCTATCTTTCAGATAGCAGTTAGGAGTAACCATGCTGGGAAATTCAGCTGGAACAGGTTTCAAATAACAAAAAGATGGGGAAGTTATTCAGTGGAATACTGGATAGTGCTTATCCGGTTCCACTGTATTTCAGCTGATGAATAATAGACAGATGTAAGATTTCAAGCCATTTTGATGTATTCCTATTTTTTATATACCCAAAATGTCTTACTCTTCTACGAAAATAAACAAAAAATACTGTAAGTACTGATGAAAAAAGATTACTACTATTGGATTACTTCCAATCTAGGTTTTTTTGGCAAATCAAAAGCTCTAATAACCTAATACCCTTTCAAATAAGTAAATATTTGTTTGTTTATGCTGACACTAGGACAGAGAAACAACAATATTATCCATCAGGTGACTATATCTGGTGGTTCAGCTTTAAAATCTTTTCTTTTTTTGTCTCGTCTCTTCCTTCTCCCACTATAACCTCCCCACATTTCCACATAACCGTGTTACTGTAGTATCTCATATGCCAAGCGCACAGGTGGCAAAGTCTTTCCGCTGCTCACCGAATGTCCTTTGAATGAGTCATTCTGTCATAGTTGTCAGAGATCCAATTATTACTATTTCCTGTTACTATACTTGCCACGTTACCGTGGAGACGCAGGTCGACTGAGAGTGTGCATTTGCATAACAGGCCGAGTGTCTTTCGGTCAGATACCGTCTGCCACACTCTGGTGGGCAGGAAGTGAATCATCTGAGGAGAAGGGGGAGTTTATTCTTGACTTCTGCACCTCCTCTCACTGCTCAGGGCCGATTGCCTTTTCTTGCGCCAACCTCATGCCCACACACTAATGTATAATAGATCGATTTCTCTAGCTGCCATTAGCTTAGTCCGACCCATGGTCTTGATGTTTGATGTCTCACTTCTGTGTTTTTTTTTTACAAATTGATTCGTGATTCCCCCTATTTGCATTTTTCTCTCTCTTATCTCATCCTTCACATGCCTCATCTATGTATTATTCTCTGTAATGTGTTTGGAGCTCATTGGGAGCTGTGTAATGGGCATTGAGGCATCTGCAGGTGGGTGTTCTTCAACTGTTAACTATTGCTAACTATGTTGATTACAATGGAGACACGACATGAGTTAGAAAACAAGTTACTTGAATATTAGTAGGCCTGTACCATTGGTGGAGCACTTTGCCATTTTGAATCCTGCATTAAGACAATCCATAGCTGCAAGTAGGAAATGGAAACCACTTACAATAAGGTTCAATAACATTAGTTAATGCTTTATTAATGTATTATTAACTAAAAACACTAAACTTTTATTTTACAGCATTTAGCAGTTAATGTAAGTTTATAAATATATTGTTGATTGTTAACTAATGTTCGTACTATAAGTTAATTTAATATCAATTTTAAATTAAAGAAATTTAAATTAAGGAAATGATTAATTGTACAATCAGTTCCAGTTGTAAAATAAATAAATAATCATTAAATCATAGTCTAAATTAAATTAATGAATGTACAAGCGTATTGTTCATTGTTAGTTCATGATACCTACAGTAATTCATTAACTAATGCACATAACCAAATGAACCTTATTGTAAAGTGTTAGAGAAAATCTATTGAAAATGGCCTTAAATAGTTACTTAGAAATATAAATAATGACATATCCATTTATATAGATTAAGCTTTTTTTTCTTCACATAATATCATTATATCCCAAAGCTAATCTTCTTTGTTAACAATTGACACTGATTGAGTCTCTGCTATAACAGAAAGTCTGCCGAAATCTTTCAGTGTTCGTGACATTAATTCCCCAGTTTGGGGGTTTCACGTTACTGTATTTCCCCTTTAAGGATTATATGTGTGAGATAACTACAGTTGTTTCTCTTTCTGAGTGGTAAGAATTGAAGTTAACATGAAACAGCATTCACAACCAATTTTATTTTCAGTCACACTTTATATTAGGTGTCCTTAACTATGCACTTATCTAAAATAATAAGTACAATGTACTTAATGTGTTGTATTGTAAAACACTTTTGCTGCTATTGAGGTGGGATACGGGTAGGGTTGGTTAAGGGTCAACAGTGTAATTATGTAATTACAGAAATTAATTACAGCTGTAATTACATGGTATTTCAAGTACAATGTAAAAAACATGTAGCTATGTACACAATAAGTGCATTGTACATTAAAGACCCCTTATTTAAAATGGGGCCTTATTTTCTAATGTGATGTATACACCTGTTTCCAAATGAAACAAGACATTTATGAGGGAAAAATAATCAATAATCAAACATTGGAATAAAGTGCGCTGATAAATCATACACAATTAAGCCATGTGTATTTATGTGTTGAAGGCTTATGAAGTAGGTTCAATGTAAAAGTGAAACAGAGCATCCTGCTCACCCAGGTAACAGATGAAACAAACAAAGCCAAAGAGATCAAAGCCTAGACAACTAAATCAGACTAAAGTGGATTATGTCTGTTGTGATGGATGAATGAATGGATGGACCGGCAAAGCTGATCTACTAAACACAATATGTGCCGTGATAATGATTTTATCGGTAATATTGCTTCCTTTTTGCAAAATAAAAGACTTATAATAGGTACAAAAAGTGAGGGCAAAAGAAGGAACTCGTACAATATCCTGAATATCAATTGACCTTTTTAAAAAGGCGGTGCAAATGTCACATTTGAGAAAATGTTATTTTACCTGAATGAAAAATATACACATCCAATGACTTCTGCCACCCTTAAAGTGAAATCTAAAAAGTTCCTTCCCTTGACTGGTGTTTATTTTCTAATGACGTCAGTTTGACGGCTTGGGCAAAACATCCTTAACAAACACCTCAGTCTGCAGTCAGCGAGAGGTGGTGTGGGAAAATCAAGCCCTGCCCTCTAGTTCATATTCAGTTTTCCTCAGAAATACATAACAATACGGAAGTCTGCCTCAACATCCGGTTCATTTAACATGGGGATTTTATGTGTGTCTTACCTCAGAGCTTTTGTCTTTTCAACTGGATCCCACAATTCAAATCATAAAGTATCATAATCCATCACTATTTTTAAATATTAAGTCATTTTAATGACCAAAAAGACAATATTTTGCACTGTCCTGCATTTGTTACCTTGTTACCACCTGATTTTCTCTCATTACAAAAAAATAAATAAATAATCAAAATTCTAAATTGCGACACCTAAGAGCAAACATATTTTTATTCAGATCTGTTCTACAAGATGACGAGAAGTACATTTTCTCATTCCTTTTTTTATATAGTTGAGGTGTTAGCTGCATTTGTCAAGAACAACTAGTCAACTCTGTTACACAAGTTACTGTAAATGTTGTTCTTTAATTACTAAAATATAATTGTAAATGCATATAAACAAGTGTTTGGTCCTCAACCATCTAACCCTACTTAGTGACGGCTCAATTTAGGCCAAATTTACAACCGTGTTTGTTATCCTGTTACTTATATAGTTCTTTATTTAATTTTTTTTTTAATGTAAATATTGTCCATGTAATATTGATGTTTATTTGATGATCATAAGCATCACATAGAGCTTTAAGCTTTATTTAGCCCACAATTTTGGAAACAGGGTTGCAAAAATTGCATAAACAAATGACCCTATAGGCGCACGACATCACAATTCCTTTGTTACAGCGAGTACAGTTTACAGTCAACCTGTATATTACGTGTCTTTATATACAATGTACTCAGACCTACATAAATAATAAGTACAATGTACTTTATGCTGTATATCAAATCACTTTTGCTGCTATTGAGGTGAGATACAGGTAAGGTTAGGGACAGGTTTGGAGGTATGGTTAGGTTCAAGAGTGGGTTAAAAGGGTAACAGTGTAATTATAGATGTCATTACATGCAGGTAAATTTTAATAATATAAGTATAATGTAAAATATGTATTTATACATAATAAGTGCATTGTATTAAATGTATGAATTTAAATGTTAGCACATAGACACCTAATATAAAGTGGGACCAAGTTTTATTCTAGTTTTTTTAAAGACCATTACCTACTCTTTTTGACCCTTATATAAATATGGTCCATTTACTAAAAGAGTGTGATATGTTGATGTATTCATGTTTGCTGCAGTTCAGTATAACACGTTTCTGCAGCTCAGTTTCAATAAATGGTCATTTTGAACCAAAAAAGAAGGTTTTGGTTCTGAAAGAGTACATCTCCTTTTCTCAAAGATCAATGAAAATATAATTTCATCTTGATAAATCTCATAAAATTGGAGATTTTGAAGTAACATTTCACATAGTTAAACAGGACAGAGCAACTCTGTAAAGGTAAAGTAAAAAGGTAACACTTTAGAATAAGGTCTAATTAACATGCATTAACTAACATTACCTAACAACGAGGTTTTAACAACTTTTTTAAAGGTTAGTTATTAAACATACAACTGAAATACAAAATACAATGTTGAAATTAACATGAACTAAAATGAATAAATGCTTTCGAATTATTATTCATTGTTAGTTCATGTTAACTAATGTAGTTACCAAATGTTAACAAACGGAACCTTGTGAAGTGTTACCTGTAAAATTGACAAACTTTGCTACAACTAGGGTGATACTGGTCAGTTTTTAGTTGAAAAACTTCCTACCTATGAATGATTTCTTCCCAGTCTTCATGGTCATTTAACAGCGTATCTCTCAGTCCAAAGTAGATCCTTCTTCTTTATTGTGCTTTGACAGAAATCCTTTTAAAAGCTGATTCTAACGCAGTATCCTCAGCAGTTCATCATTTTGAAACATTTTGCATGTGAACAAATATGTGTGTGCGGGTGTGTGTAGGTGTGTGTCTAAATCTCTCTAGTGCTGCAGTATTGTTAGAGGCGGTCTCATCGCTTCAATTTCAAAGATCAGCAAATTATTGGCCTCATCACTCTTTGCTCTGTATCTCTTCGCCTCTCTTTTTGCTCTCCTTGTCTTTCTCATAGTTCAATGATAACTGAAACCAAAAACTGGTGACGTATCTCCAGCCTTCCTTGTTCTTGAGTCTTGCAAACAAAACAAAGCGACAGGTGTCGGATAGCAGCTCGTCTCACGAGTGTCCTGGTACCGCCCTATAGGGAAACCAGTTTCCAGGTTACCGCAGTCACTAGGGCAATACCTGCACCGTCTTCTACACTAGTTTAGTTGTGCCATAAGCTTCTAATGACTTCCCAGGTCCATTGCTACGCTCTGGGAATATCTTACATAAAAATAAAAAAAACGAATAAAAACAATGACTTGGCAAGTTTTTCTAGTTTCTTGCTGTTAGAAATTGCCAGGTCAGGCAAATGTGCAGCTACACCTGGCCAGGATGATTTGTGTAAATAGGCCAGAGGCGGTGCATTTATTACATACACTGGCTAATATATTATACATAATCATATATAATATCACACATATATTATTTAGTCAAAGACCTCCAATGTCCTAATGACATCAAATGGTTACAATTTCATTGAGCTTTATTAAAAAAACAAAGCTAAATGTGGAAGTGCTTCAATGAAAAGAAGCACATTTCCTCATGTAAAGGTTACCTAAAGGTTTCCTCATTAAACCATGAAGACGATCCAGAGATTTTTAAAGAGACAATCAAACTTTTATTACTGATTTCCTGCCCAGTGCACATTCATCTCCACTGTAGAATAGTTTTATGTTAATGGCCCTTTGGGTAATAGAGAGCACCTCAAATGGCATCTGCTGTTCTTTCTAAACGGCTGGCTTAATGGCACACTGGAAGTTTAATGAAACCATTATATCCTTATTATTGCCTAGCTACGGTGGCCGGGAAGTGCAAAGCAACATTACAAAGACTGAAACACTTTTACAAAGCTCGAGACAAAGTTACATTTTGGAAAACATTTTTACCCTACCATAAAACACAATTACATGGGCAAAACACTTTTACCAAGGACAAAACAAATTAACATTTTAGAAAACAAATCAACATTTTAGAAAACAAATTAACATTTTAGAAAACAAATGAAAAAGACGCAAAACACTTTTACCAGAGCCGAAACAAATTTACAAACGATCGATTCCTCATGGAAAGGGAATGTACCACATACCGGAAGTGACGAGTGAACGCGGGTGATAGGTGTTGTTGGTGAGCGCGGTCAATTCGTGTTGTCAATGTGGAGTATATGGCGTGAATTAAGCATAGGAATTAAGTTTATGGTGGTGACCGAACATGGACTGCGACCGAGGGATGTTTTGCCCGTTTTGTGGCAAACACATGAACAGCTTAACGCGGTTTTGCTATACGTGTGGTCTGTGTTTGGAGTTTTTAAAGGACGCGGACCAGACGGAAACACAAGGGACTTCTCGACAGCCGGACAGTGCTAAGCAAAGTAAATGTAGCATAACGTTAGCTATCTGAGGACATGTGGATAAAAGTGGGTAGTGATGCTAATGATTTTTCGCGCGGCTTCTAACCTTTACAGTCTTTTTGCTTCTAACTTTCTATTTTGAAACGGAACTCTATCCATGTCAGCAGAACAACCATGCCCATCATTCAAACAGTTCATGGAGTATAGAAGCTCAAAGTCAAAAGAAAGACAGTCGTTTAACTATGGGCCAAAAGGAAGATCTAGGCCTAAAGAAAGAAAACACGTCCAGGTAAGTTGTACTGACCGTCCTATACAATTTTGCAATGTTCTATATGTCTTTGTGTGTGTGTGTGTGTGTGTGTGTGTGTATTTATTTTACCTATACATGAATTATATCTTTGTTATTTTACTGTTAGTTTCTGTAACTGACTGAGGTGCCCTCTCGCTGCCTACCTGGACCCACAGCTGCCTGTGTGAGCTTTACTTAACATCACAGAATACACCTACTGAAATACAGTTGCTCTTGCAGGTGAATAAACACAAATGACACAAATGAACCAAACCATTAAAAAAACCACATGAGAATGAAGTGGGGGGTATCCACTGTCCCACATCATTGTCGATTCTACAAAGGTACTATAGGCCTTTATTGAAGTGTCAGTCATCCAGAACCAACTTAAAGAACTCTGAAACTTGCGATACAAGTATTTTAATAGTTAAAAATAGTAGTTTGAGCTTTCTCTTATTGTATACCCTTTCCATTCAAAAAGAAACTCAAACAAACTCAGATTTGAGTTCAGGAAGCGCTCCTATCCACATGTTCTTAAGAAATAATTTATCTTATTGAAATAATTACATTGTTGATGTGATCAGAGAATTAGCTCGGATGAACTTGAAACAGAATATGCGATTTATAACAAATAATGTTTTTTTTTTTATAAATCTTTTTGTTCCCTCTACTACTACATGTTACTCAAAACTGCCTTATAGCTTTTATCACGGAGCTAATCATTGTAATATGTTTCACCGTGTTTCAGAGATGCACCAGGACAATAATCAACAATTCAGCCAGGGGTGGGTTTCCCGAAAGCATCGTTAGCCAACTATAGAGGGAATGCATTAACGTCACTTTCCCGCTGGAACACGCCCCCCTCAGTCGGACTGAGTGGCAAAAGAGCTGCTGCGTGGCTGGAGTTAATAGGGGAAACTGCGAAAACACGAGTAAAACAAACTATTATCAGTTTAAACTAAAAGTTGGACTTGATATAGTGTTCCTTAAAACTTAGGCCAAAGATCCAGTGATCCATGGATATTGACACGCAGCCATCGTGTTTCCTGACACTTATATGTGCCTGATTTCGACGCCGGGGAAATACGTGAAGCAAATTTGCCTGTGAACGCTTTATAAAATACAATATAGGTAGGTCTAAATCCAGGTGATCACATCAATGTTATAAATAGGCTATAATTATATTGTCCAGCCCTAAAACTTGTAGCCTATAGTTTTTTGTCAGTTTATTAAAAAAGTTTATTTTTTATCGGAGTAGGGTCATAACTGGCTTAAGCATAAACCGGTCGACACAGGTCGTTTTTCGCCTCTTACTCGTTTTTCGCCTCTTACTCGGATTTCGCATTATGTAAACCCATTAACCTGCTTTCTGTCGGCTTATTGAAGCGCGCATGTGTAAAATGTGACAGAAACGCATCCTTTGTGCAGATTTAAAGGGTTAGTTCACCCAAAAATGAAAATTAAGTCATTAATTACTCACCCCCATGCTGTACCAACCCCGTAAGGCCTTCGTTCGTCTTCGGAACACAAATGAAGATATTTATGATTAAATCTGAGAGGTTGATCACTCCTCCATAGGCTGCCTAAGGGAATGAAACTTGACGGCCCAGAAAGTCATTAAGTCGTTTTGTTTGTTTTTTCGCACAAAAAGTATTCTCGTCGCTTGATAAACTTATAGTTGAGCCACTGTTGCGACATGGAATATTTAAACATTTTCTTTAATGACTTTCTGGGCTGTCAAGTTTCATTCCCTTAGGCAGCCTATGGAGGAGTGATCAACCTCTCAGATTTAATCATAAATATCTTCATTTGTGTTCCGAAGACGAACGAAGGCCTTACGGGGTTGGTACAGCATGGGGGTGAGTAATTAATGACTTAATTTTCATTTTTGGGCGAACTAACCCTTTAAACACATCCAGACAGAGCGTTTTGCTGGAAAGGAAGAAGAAAATATATCACAAACGCAGACTCTTTCATGACACAGAACATTATAAAAATGTCCTCTCATCTCGTGCAGCAGAAGTAGAAATGGTTCAGTCAAAACGCTGCATCTGTAACTGCATGAGAGGATAATATACAAACTGTAAGTTTCCCGCTGACATGTTGCAAGCTTTATTTAACATCAACCGATATAACAAATGAAATACTCAAAGTCAGATACGCAAATTATTGTTTTGTCGTTACAGGTCATGGCCTGATTTATTAATAAAGTCATGTAAACATGCCGCGGTTTACTTGCGTTGTTATGGTTACTGGTGTGCATGTAAAAGTGCTCAATGATAACTGCAAATTCACTTTTCTCTGCCTGGAGTCAAGTTGTTTCTATGATAGTAATATCTGATGCTGAGGATCTGGATCCACCTGAAACAAATCC
Organism: Tiaroga cobitis; assembly: GCA_030578255.1. Taxonomy (NCBI): domain Eukaryota; kingdom Metazoa; phylum Chordata; class Actinopteri; order Cypriniformes; family Leuciscidae; genus Tiaroga; species Tiaroga cobitis. Next base: position 16,092,301 of record CM060609.1, read on the forward strand.
AGAAAAACTGTCTTGCTACAGGTAAGTAAAAAAAAAAAAGAAAAAGATAAAGACTGACATAATTTACATTTATTTAAAGGAGCTGTATGTAAGAAATTTATTTCAATTAATCATAAAAAGGCGCTGATATGTCACTAGACATTAAGAAATCATGTTCATTTCAAATACTTATATCACTGACAACAGTAGTATGGCTAGGATATTGTCATTTAAAAAGTGGACTTGCAGCCCTAAACTGATGTTGATGTTGTCATGTTGTGTTTTGGTCTGATGCGCCACCCTCCACCTATCCACCAATCACAAAGTCAGTAGTGTTTCGGGATCCGGGTTGCCAGCTTTGCTCTAATCTACCCTAACTAGTCGGATAAAGATGTCTAACGTTACTAAATCAAAAAGACCTCGTTATGATTCAGAAATTCGTCGTGACAAAGTCAGAAATAAAACCAGAATTTGCATTGGAGATGCTTTTGAAAGATGGAGACGGCTGAAAACGAAGAAGAATTTGAACACAGACGCCAACGTTGCTAATTTTCTCCTGGACAGGTAAGATTCATCTTGGCTAACTTGTAACGTTACTTGATGTCAGTGGACATTTCATATATTCATGACAGTCGAACAAAGTTATGCATGTTCGTGCAAAGTAACGTAACGTAAGCTCACATGGGCGTATGCTAACATTAGCAATGTATTATAGGATCCTGTTTCTCTGTCCTTATGCTGAGACGCAGAGGAAAACAACATTAGCTCTCCCATTATGGCAATTTGAAGCGTAATTGAGACAGAAGCCTAACTTTACCTCAGAAAAAATGATTCGTCATTCGTTCTTCGCGTATATCGTGGACTAAGTTACACATGCTGCAAGTTGACCTGTATGAACATTGCTAATCAAGTTTAGTTACTCTAACAATATTTTATGATGAAACTGAAAACAATCCTGTGATAGCCATTGGTGATATTGAATTTGTCCGGCGTTATAATTGCTGTGGTAAATGTTTTGGTTATTTGTTAGCCCGCTTATGACAAAAACTTTAGCACTTGTAAATCGATTTTTTTTTTCGTCTTTAAAAATAAGGAAGTTTTATTTTGTGGTTATATGTTTTTTGTTTTGTTTTACTATTATACATTTATTTTTCCACAGACTTTTTTTTAAAATTGTAATTGTATTTATATGTTCAAAATAACGAAATCAAATTAAATATCAAATCAAAAACGCTTATCTCTTCAGCTATAATGGCCCTAGCACCTCAACACCTCAACACCCCTCAACACACCAAAAACTTACTGTGTACGTCTCGTCGTCACTTGCCATTGGAAGCAGCCTACGTTTCTGCTGAATCCTGCAGCTAATCTGGCAACCTCGAGTCAGGGGGTAGGGGGAGGGGATACAGCGCTCTATGGTATTTTTAAAGTGATTGCAGTACCAGTTTTGGCCACAATCCTACATACGGCTCCTTTAACTGATTACATGGGGAAGACATTTTTGTTTGTAAGATGTTTTAACATGGAAATGGTTATTTCCCAACACAGACCTGTATAGACCTGTACACAGACCAAATGTTGAGCAAGAGGACGAAGAGCCGGTTGCTGTCAATGTGAAGAATTTTCAACACACAGCAATGTAATATGACTAGGGCTGGGTATCGTAGCAAAATGTTCGATACCGATACCGATACCTTGACTTCCTTGATACCGGTTCCTGAACGATACTTTTTTCGATACCAATTTTATGTAACCAGTTTTAACCATATAACATTACCTAATTTTAATTTTTTCAGTTTGTTGATTTTTTTACACTCATATTTTGAGTATGTAAAAAAGCACCCAAACCAAGTTTTCTATGTTTCCTAATCATTTAACAACATGTATTCTTTACTTCAATGAGCTCATTGTTTCTGCCTAATGCATTGTTTAACAATGAAACTGCATGAAAATTAATTGAAATACATTACACTGTCACCTCTGATAACAGATCACTCTAAATTCTAATTTAGACACATGCATTTTCTGTAATAGACTTCTGCGATAGACGCGTATTTGACGCTCTATTCACGTTCGGTGTGAACACACCATTACTCTCAAGTGTATTCTGTGCGCTTCTAAGTGCCTTGGCTTATCAGATTTACCGTGTTACCGGTAGCTGGTACTGGTACCTTGGCAGCAATTAACTTGTCGAAAATATTGCATAGCGTGCTTCTGGCATCGAGTCTGGCACATAGGTACACTTTGGATCATTTCCACATATTTTCTATCTATCTGGGTTGGGACGCTTAGCCCACACACACACACACACACACTACAGCCTCACGTGCGACGAGCCACGTCTTTGGGCAGCCGCGTAAACTAGTGTTCTCTTTCATAGTATCGAAACATGTCTTGTTTTTCGGTACCAAATTTCGGTACCTAAGTGGTTAATCTCGTCAACGTCAGTGAAACAATAAGCATGCAGCATGATTGGCAAAAACGTCTCTGGTTACTTGCGTAACCTATGTTCTCTGAATAGGGAACGAGACGCTGCGGAAAGCGCAGTGGGATATTCTCTGAATGTGCCGATTGTCTGAAGCCTTATAGAATCACGCCAATTCATTGGCTGATGGCGTCCGCGCGATACGGCTCCGCCCCGACGCTCTTACGTTGCATCATTACATATTCGCGCGCGCGCCATCTGCTCCTCAGATTTCTCTACCTTCAGAACGAAGCGGTCACGTTTGCCCTTCGCTCGTGATTTTTCTGAGCTACAAATACATCAAAGGATTATTCTCGGCGCTTCTGCGACTGTTCAAGCGGAACTCTGTTTCTCCTTACGGTGAAGTTGCCATGGATTACAGACGCTGTACTCCGCCATGTGCTCGTTACATCGCTAACGACGACCCACACAGTAAGTGCGTTAAATGTTTGGGTTTCTCACATGCGCGTGAGGCAGTTATAGGATCGTCTAAATGCAAATTCTGTGAAAATGTGTTGCTCAAAACCCTCAAATCGCGGCTCGCGGTCTTTGAGAGGGAATCATTCGTCTCCCCCTGTCGCGCTCCCGAGGCCTCTCGAGGATCCGCGACTTGGGGTTCGGATGTAGAGCTTGAGGATGTGGAGTTCGAGCAGACGAGCCCCTCTCTTTCTCTCCCTCCCTCCTCTCGGCACGCGCGAGGCATGCCAGTTGAATTTTCACACGATTATTTGCGCCCCAGCCCGGGAGCACGCGACGCGGTTTCTTTCGGGCTGGAGGATATACTTTTTACCGAGGCTTCCGACTCCGAGGATTTCGGGCCTACTCTCGCCGACGAGGTTATCCCGCCGAGCGGCCAGGAAGCGCAGCCTACGCGGAGCTCGTTGCATGCTTTTGCGCGCTACGGAGAAGCTCACTATTGATTGGCCCGACGAGCCACGTGAGTCTCAGTCGTCGAAACTCGACGAAAGGCTTCTCAGTGGCCCTAATTCTAGGCCTCAACGGAGGAAGCTGCCATTTTTCAGTGATTTGCATCATGAGATCTCCAGATCCTGGAAGCAGCCTTTCTCTTCGCGCCTCACTAATGCGGCTGCTGCTGATTTCACCAACCTGGTAGGCTCTGTGGAACAGGGCTATTCCGCCATTCCGGCGATTGAGGAAACTTTAGCCGACCATCTTGCTCCGTCGTCTGCGCCGTCCTGGAAGTCGCGCCCCCTCCTCCCCTCTAAAGCATGTAGGACTACTTCCTCTCTCGTTGGGAAATCCTAAATGGCGGCTGGGCAGGCAGGCATGACCCTGCACACTATGGTCATTCTTCAGGCCTACCAGGCGGACGTCCTGAAGGATATGGACGAGGGCGACGGCGTGACCCCTGAAGCGGTCAAGGAGCTTCGTAAGGCTACGGATTTAGCCTTAAGAGCCAGCAAGCATACCGCACGCGCTATAGGTCGCTCTATGGCTGGTTCTGTTGCGGTGGACCGCCACTTGTGGCTTAATCTCACGGAAATCCGTGACAAAGAGAAGGTTTTCCTCTTGGACGCCCCCATTTCTCAAACGTGGTTGTTTGGTGAGGCGGTCAACACAGTGGTTGAGAAATTCCGCTCCTCCAAATCCCAATCGGCTGCGTTCAGATAGTTCATGCCCAGAAGGGCTAGGGAACCTTCTGATCCCCTCCCCCGGTGCGACCCAGAGAACGTCCCTCTCATAGACCGGAGTTCTCTTCCAGAAGAAGCGAACCGGGGCATCCCCCACCTACCACGGTTTGGGGAGCCCGCGGTCGCCCGTTTCCCCGTCAACGGCCTCACAAGCGCCTCCAGTTGAAGCGGTCCGACAAACCGACTGCTCCGGCGGCCCAGAGCCGTTCCTGACCTTCCGGTCAGAAAAAGGAGAGCTCCTCTGCTTCCTCAAGGTTGGGTCAGACCGCGCAAGCGTTTCTGCCCACCTACCAGCTCTCCTTTCCTTGCCCTGTCACCTTCGCCACTCAGAGTGTCTCGAAGTGCAGGCCATATTTCACCGTCTCTACTCAGTCCGGTGCGGGAGGAAGGAGACGCTTTCTGCTTTCTCCCCTCACCCCCCACACTCTCTATAACTGCCGGCCGCATCCTGGGAGGCACTTTCCGTTTTCCTCCGGAGCAGGCGGACCTGTTCACCATGACCCCAGTCTCGATGCCTCCCATCACGTGCCAGGACGCCGATGGCCCTCCTGCACAGTCAACCTCTTCACCCCAGGAGCGTCAGCACGGCACCCTCACTCAGGTATGTCGTCTGCATTACAGCATCCCTCCTCCTCTATCACATTTCCTTCCAGAGTGGGAGCGTTTACCAGGGGTATCGTCTTGGGTTCTTCGCACAATTCGGTTCGGCTACACTCTTCAGTTTTGCCGCAATCCCCCCCGTTTCAACGGGGTGTATCCTACTGTAGTAGACAGCGCCACTCAGGCTTCTGTACTTCAGCAGGAAATCTCTTCCCTCCTTCTCAAAGGAGCAATAGAGGAGATTACTCCAGGGGAAACTGAGCGGGGCTTTTACAGCCGTTACTTCCTGGTCCCGAAGAAGGGCGGCGGTTTGCGTCCCATACTGGACCTCCGCCGACTGAACTTCGCCCTTTACAAAGGGAAATTCAAGATGTTGACGCTGAAAGCTATCATATCTCAGATTCGGCCATTGGATTGGTTCGTGACGATAGACCTAAAGGATGCTTATTTTCACATCCATGTTGTGCAGCGACACCGTTGTCAGGTTCGCCGTTGGAGAAAGGGCGTTCCAGTACAGGGTCCTTCCCTTCGGCCTATCTCTGGCCCCTAGGACATTCACAAAGTGCATGGATGCAGCTCTGGCCCCATTGCGGCTCCAGGGCATCCGTGTTCTAAATTACCTGGACGATTGGCTCATTTTAGCCCAGTCCAGGAAGCTAGTGGCCCACCACAGAGACATCGTTCTAAGTCATATCCAGTCTCTCGGTTTGAGGTTGAACTCGGAGAAGAGTGTTCTTGCTCCGGCTCAAAGCACCGTTTTCTTGGGGGTGAACATGGATTCCGTTCTCATGCAGGCCCGCTTGGCCCCTGCACGGATTTCCAGCTTGACGGCATGCTTGGCTCGTTTTTTGCTAGGCGATCATGTGTCTGTGGGCACCTGCCGCAGGATGCTGGGCCTTATGGGCGCGGCCTCCTCCGTGCTACCGCTGGGCCTACTCCACATGAGACCCTCATTTGGTGGGTGAAACTCTCAGGGGTTCAAACCCTCCGGGTCAACCCTTCGCCTACTGAAGGTATCGCGCAGTTGCTTTCGAGCCCTGTCAGTTTGGCGGGACCCTCTTTTTCTTCGGAAAGGGGTCAGCATGGGTGCGGTATCGCGTCGCCAGATGATTACGACGGATGCCTCTCTCACCGGCTGGGGAGCGGTTTTCGAGGGCAGACCAGCGTGTGGGGTCTGGACCGGAGAGGCTCTCTCTTGGCACATAAACTGCCTGGAGTTAAGGGCCGTTTTTCTGGCTCTGCTTCATTTCCTCCCTCTTCTGGAGGGTCACCATGTCATTGTCAGAACAGACAACATGGCAGTGGTGTCTCATGTGAACTGGCAGGGAGGTTCTCGGTCGCGCACCCTAGACAGGCATGCGCGTCACCTTCTCCTGTGGTCTCAGAGCAGATTCCTATCTCTAAGAGCGGTTCATGTCCCAGGGGTTCTGAACCTCGCAGCAGATTTTCTGTCGAGACAGAAACTCAGATTGGGGGAATGGATGTTGAACCGCCAGATGATGGCCCTGATCTGGAAGGTTTTTGGAGAGGCGGAGGTGGACCTCTTTGCATCTCAAGAGTCGTCCCAATGCCCGCTTTGGTTCTCCCTGAGTCCCCCGGCCCCATTGGGGATAGATGCGTTCGCTCACCCTTGGCCAACGCAGAAACTCTATGCCTTCCCGCCCATCAAATTGATCCAGGCGGTCTTGGCCAGAGTGAGAGAGAGCGGAGTCCGCCTCCTCCTGGTAGCTCCGTTCTGGCCATCTCAGCCATGGTTTTCGGAGCTATTTCCGCTACTGGAATCTTCCCCCTGGAGGATCCCGGTCAGGGAAGATCTGCTGTCCCAGCTACAGGGCAGGATATGGCATTCTTGCCCAGACATGTGGAAGCTGTATGTTTGGCCGATCAGAGGCCGTTAGCATTAAGCTCTGGTCTCCCAACTGACGTTCAGGAGACCATTGCGAGTGCTAGAGCCCCTTCTACAAGGAGATTATATTCTTCAAAATGGTAGGTTTTTGAGACTTGGTGCTTAGCACATGATAGGAGCCCAGTTAACTGCCCTGCTGGTTCAGTACTGGAATTCCTGCAGGAGAAGTTTGCGGCTGGAGCAGCAGCTACCACTCTCAGAGTTTATGTCGCGGACATATTTTTTATATATGAGTTTTCTATTGCAGCACATAGAGAATCGGATGAGATTCCCCTGGGCAAATTAAGGTTAGTTTCTGCCTTTATGCGTGGGGTGAAGCGCCTGAAACCGGCTCGCTCCCCTAGAGTTCCCTCATGGGATCTTTCTGTTGTCCTAGAGGGTTTGACGAAAGCCCCCTTTGAGCCCTTGGAGTCAGCTCCGGAGAGGATTCTGACTCTCAAGGTTTCTCTTTTGTTAGCTTTGTCCTCATTAAAGCGGGTAGGAGACTTACAAGCTCTTTCTGTTAGCAAGTCTTGCTTGGACTTTGCCCCTGGCCTGGTCAAAGTTTCCTTGAGGCCGAGACCAGGGCATGTCCCCAAGGTTCTTTCCTCAACTTTCCGCTCACAGGTAGTTAACCTTAACGCTTTCCACCCTCCTCCATTTTCGTCTGAGGAAGATAGGAAGCTTAACTTGCTCTGCCCAGTTCGTTCTCTTAAGATATATGTAGACCGCTCAGGCGGTTGGAGGAAATCTAACCAGCTTCTGGTTTGCTTCGGTGCTAGCCGCCGTGGGCTTGCTGCATCAAAGCAGAGGATTTCTCACTGGGTCACAGAGGCTATCTCGTTGGCTTACGGGGTGTGTGGCTTGCCTTCACCTCTTAGCATTAGAGTGCATTCCACCAGAAGTGTAGCATCTTCTCAAGCTCTTTTCAGAGGAGCACTTTTGGAGGATATTTGTGTTGCGGCAGGCTGGTCCTCTCCGCACACTTTTGTAAGGTTCTATAGCTGTTCTATAGCTCCCAGGTTCTTTCTGTTTGAACTCGTTTTGGTCGTTGTCTCTTTACCAGTCATAAAAAGCGCTCTAGCTTGGCGAGTTTGGTAGTCCGTTCCCACTGCGCTTTCCGCAGCGCTGAGTGAACCTATGAAAGAGAACGTCTCTGGTTACTTGCGTAACCTATGTTCTCTGAATAGGGAACGAGACGCTGCGTTAGCGGCCAAGCTCCTCGCGCTGCTGACAGTTTCTTTTCGGCAGAGAAATCTGAGGAGCAGATGGCGCGCGCGCGAATATGTAATGATGTGACGTAAGAGCGTCGGGGCGGAGCCACATCGCGCGGACGCCATCAGCCAATGAATTGGCGTGATTCTATAAGGCTTCAGACAATCGGCACATTCAGAGAATATCCCACTGCGCTTTCCGCAGCGTCTCGTTCCCTATTCAGAGAACATAGGTTACGCAAGTAACCAGAGACGTTTTTGCCAATCATGCTGCATGCTTATTGTTTCACTGACGTTGACGAGATTAACCACTTAGGTACCGAAATTTGGTACCGAAAAACAAGACATGTTTCGATACTCGGTAGTACCGAAGCAATTCGGTCGGTACCTAAAAAGTACCGAACTCGGTACCCAGCCCTAAATATGACAGCTTTTGACTATAGCACTCCAGTTTTTTCACTGTACAATAGTTCTGGTATATCTGGAATATCCACAAATGAAGTCACTTTTTGTCATTACAGGGAGGAGATGTTTGTTTTTTGTTTTTGCACACAAAGTATTCTCGTCACTTGATAAACTTAAGGTTGAGCCACTGTAGTCACACTTGCACTATTTTAATGATGTCTTTAACTTTTCTGGGCCGGCAAGTTTCAATCCCTTAGAAGCCTATGGAGGAGTGATCCAGCTCTCAGATTTAATCAAAAATATCTTAATTTGTGTTCCCAAGATGAACGAAAATCTTACGGGTTTGGAACAACATGAGGGAGAGTCATTACTCACAGCATTTTCATTTTGGGTGAACTATCCCTTTAAAGTGCAGTTGCCAAAGTTGTTTTTATAATGTTACAGTATGTGAGCATGTTCTTTTCTCAGTTAACATTTTGAAAATGTTTTAGATCCATGACTCTCAAACTGGGATCCCTTTGTGAATCACTGTTTTAGATAAAGAAACAAGAAATTTTGTTTTCTATACTACAAAGTGTAATAAATGCTCATTACTATTTTTGATTCATTTGAATCATTCATTTACTTCACATTTAAAAACAATTAAGCTTTGAGTGACAGATTCATAAATATTGTGTTCAGAGAGGCAGCAGTGTTTCACCACTACAAAAAAAAACCCCTTTTTGATCATTTCATAGCTGAGCCATTTTTTTTAGTTTTATATACAGTTCTGATGCAGACTCCCAGCTCTCCGGCTTCTGTATCTGATTGTGTTCCATGGCAAAGTCCAAGTACTCCTGCATGTTTGGGTCCCCACAAGGAGTCATTGACAGGCTGGCCTCAGGAAGCGCATCCAGTTCAGCCTGTTCCACTTGAAATCCGCAGTCTCTGGAGCCAAACCTATGTTAAATAGAAAACATTAGTGGTGTCAACAATAATCGATTCGGCGATGCATCGCGATGCGGGAAATGTACGATTCAGCATTGATGCGGCAAAGTGCCATAATCGATTATGTCACTGTTTATTTTCTGGCCTTGGACAATAAAGTTTTAAAGTTTCAATTACTTCCGGGGGCATAATAACAACAATAAAGATGGCTGAGGCGGAGGGAGATGACCGCGATATGGCCCCATTCACATATAGCGCCTAAAAACGCTAGGCGTGCCGCGTTCTCCTTTTTCCAAAGCGCTAGGGCGGTTGCGCTCTGGAGGTGTCTGTCGTTGCGAAGCAACCATCAGCTGCGCTCTCCGTTACAGCAAACCATTCTTGTCATGTGACCTACGGTGCGCTTGTGGCATTCTGAAAAGTTGAGATGTTTTTATCTGGATGCGCGACCGCCTCGCTTCCATTATGAGCGCGCATACTGCGCACCTACATTTGAAATAACGAACTTGAGCGCGCAAAAGACGCGATATGTGAACAGGCCCATAGACGGGTAATCAAAAACGCACCCAAAGCTTGGATTAAAATTTTATTTTATTTAATGGCATTTATGTTAAAGATACAGGAGAGTTATAATACACACATAGCAGCCAATAAATCTGTTGTTCGATATCTGACTGCTTGTATTGCCTCGTGACTGATGAAAAATTTGCCTTGTTGTGTGCAGTAGAATTGTGATGCATCGCAATGCATCGTAGAATCGAATTGAATCGAATCGTTACCTGGTGAATCGTAATCGAATTGTGAGGGCAGTGGCAATGCACACCCCTAGAAAACATAATTGCATTTCTTTTCATTTAAGTTAAAACATTATATTTATACTTTTATCTGTTTATCACCTGTATGGTAAGTAGTAGAGTTCATTGGGCACTCATCCTGGACATGCTGCGGTTCTGGAAGGGCGAATCCCGTGACTGTTCCACAGTCTCACACACTCATCCAAGTCCTTCTGAATAACATGACAAAAGCAATATCTCAATAGGCACTGATGCTCATGACTCCCGTTGAAGTATCCAGCAACTCTAAGGTCTGCAAATAACTCCATACAGAACTGAGACCTATAGAAATGGATAAAAATGTTTAGTTATACTTTCAAGTATATACACATATGTTTAAATAATAAAATCAAATGTTAGTTGTAAAGAAATTCATGGTCTGTAAATCTTTTGGTTATTCGGTTTTTCGGTTTTCAACAACTACTTTTCCTGACGGGCAGGATTTGCTTTACATTTTTTATTGATCTTTATTGTGCTCGTTTTTCATTACTGAGAAGAAAACCGAATGGCCAAAGATGCAATGACCCTATATGAAGACAAGTCACCTTCCCTTTCTAAATATAGACCACCAGGACACACAATACGCTGGTTATTTATAGATGAGCCGTACATGTGGCTGAACGCTCCAGAGTAGTAGGCCCTGTCCCAAATGGCACATTCCGGACTTGTGGACTTCCTCAGAGTCCACACTTCGGTGACGTCATGTAGTGCAGATTATAGGGCCCTTAGCGCGAGTCCGTGAGGGCGCATTGAGAGGTATTTTTGGGACAGACTCGATCGTCACGCCGGAAGCAGGAAGACGGTCTGATTGTTGTTATGGACAGGAGCTACAGGTTCGGGGAAATATGCTGCCTATTGTTGTTGTGTTTACATATGACTCAGTAAATCTCTGACATTCTGTTCTATTTATTTAATGAATCATAATGCGATCGTATTATTTAGCTCGCTATTATTAGCCTATGTTTGAGACATCAACCACTGGTCGATGATCTTAATGTTTGTATAAACTTGTCATAAAAACCGTAATGATAATTACACTTAAAATATTTTCTTCTCAGCCATGTTAACAATTGTCCGTGAGCGAAATCTCCTCCCATCCGTTGTCTGATTGGCCTTTCGCAAGGATTCCTGTTAAAGTGCGTGGAGCCTGCATCTATGCGGGCTTCGCGGAAGACCGCTTCAAGGGTACAAAGGGGGCGCTGCTGAGCACACTTCAGGGCGTTCAAATGCTAAATGGGACGGCCTACGGACTCGTAGACTCGGCGAGCACGCGCAATTTAAGTCCACGAGACCGAAAGTCCGCATCAAGTGCGCCATTTGGGACAGGGCCGTAGTCACTGTGATGGGGGCGTAGGGTACATTGAATTGCAGCCATTATGCCGTTCTCAGTGCCGCAATCAGTCCTCAGTCTCATGTCTGGTGTTTCCGTCTGGTCCGCGTCCTTTAAAAACTCCAAACACCGACCACACGTAAAGCAAAACCGCGTTAAGCTGTTCGTGTGTTTGCCACAAAACGGGCAAAACATCCCTCGTTCGCAGTCCATGTTCGGTCACCATAAACTTAATTCCTATGCTTAATTCACGCCATATACTCCACATTGACAACACGAATTGACCGCGCTCACCAACAACACCTATCACCCGCGTTCACTCGTCACTTCCGGTATGTGGTACATTCCCTTTCCGTGAGGAATCGATCGTTTGTAAATTTGTTTCAGGTCTGGTAAAAGTGTTTTGCGTCTTGTTAATTTGTTTTCTAAAATGTTAATTTGTTTTGTCCTTGGTAAAAGTGTTTTGCCCATGTAATTGTGTTTTATGGTAGGGTAAAAATGTTTTCCAAAATGTAACTTTGTCTCGAGCTTTGTAAAAGTGTTTCAGTCTTTGTAATGTTGCTTTGCACTTCCCGGCCACCGTACCTAGCCCTTTCTATAGGACACCTCGTTATTTATGTCTTCATACGTTCTGCAGACCAATTCAGGCTGGAATCAAAGGAAGGACATTAAGCAATTTCAGCTAAAGATTTCTTATCAAACTGTTGCAAGAGACGACACACAACTATAAATTAGGATTTTGTTCATTGTTCATAATGTTCTTATTCAGGTTTTTGAGTGGTGTAAAGTTCCTCAGGGTGCATCACTGTATTTATTGACTTCCTTATGATGACTGTGGTTATTATTAGCACCAAATCTATTATAAAATTGCTGTCACTTTAAATTATTACATTTAAAGTGAGGACAGACATGCAGAACAATGAGCTGGTTGTCAAACCGAGGCGATTTTCCACTTTCTATCCACATTTTCACATCTTGAGGTCACATAGTGGGTTTTTTTTAGCCACACTGTAGAAAATTAGAGCATTGCCCCATGACGCTTTTAGCAAAGGAACTGAAAGTGTTGGTAGTTTTTATCAAGCAATGGCAGTCACTTGCTGTGTTACTTCGAACTTCTTGTTTAACTAAATAGCTCAATGTGATAATTCCATGTGTGACTGGAACATTTTTCCATCACTTTACAAATCACTAACTAACTAACTAACTAACTAATTGTTGTTGTTGAAAATCGTATTATTATTATTATATTTTAGCTCCTTAAGCTAACAATACGTGGTTACTACTTTACAGTGTATGATATCACTCAGAAAAGTAACAGCAAACTCTTCAGTAATGAGGCGTCTGCAGCACAATAAATGACATGTTACACAGCTAAGTTTAATACTTAGGTGGGAGTTGGTTTGAAATCCCTAAGTAATGAAAATAAAGAGGTCAGCAATTTCCTGGGATTGTAAAACCTACAGTGACAACGTTTGTTATGTCATGGTCTTACAAAGAGCAAATAGCTTGAAATAAAAACAAGAAGCAGAACATTAAAACAGAAGCATTTGGCAACAAATTATAAATGTTTTTTTTTTTCTTTTCTTTTTTTTCTCGTAACTGATTTAAATTGTATTCATATTTTCAGACTGCTATGGAATGTTAACATTTGCAATAAACCGTGACTGGGGCTGATGACAAGCCAGCTGGAGTTTTTTTGTAAGCCCAAGAGAGTCAGTTGTTCTTGTTGTTTTTTTATCAAAGTTCAAACAAGTGCAACTACTTTCAGTTCCTTCTGGTATACTGGACTGAGAAATACTGATATGAGAGGATGGAATTTTTTTTATCTAACAACCAAACTAATTGTAGATGCACAATATCCTTCTGACTCACTGAACATCTTAAGTATGAAACTTTTATGTGTAACTTTTCTTGTTTATTACGGACATCCTTGTGAAAAAGAAATGTATGCACTTAATTGTACTGAATGTGCACTTGTGTACACCAAATCTTAAAATTATATATTTTTTAAAACTGTACTTGCAAATGATATAATATTAATTAAATAAATGGCTACTTCTTGTGTAGCACTTGCATGACTGTTTCTTAACACAAGTAGGTAAGTACACTTTAAAAAAAGCATTTTATAACTATGGCAAACTAAATGCTTTACTTTAAAGTACAATTTAAATAATTATGTTTTGATAATATTTGCCATGCTTTAAAGATGTACACTTATTGTGATGTGTTGATTAACGTACTAAATCATACGGTGGCTGAGAGAGCTCAACGTGCTGCAACTGAAGAAAACACATGCAAATAGAAAAAAACACGTGCAAATAGAAAAAAACACATGCAAATAAAATAAAAGGCATGCAAATAGAAAAAAAAAACGCGTGCAAATAAAAAAAACACCCGCAAATTAAGAAAACATCTTCATCAGTTTCACAACACACGTGTGCTCCAAATACTCACAACACAAATACAGAAACGCGCTGCAAGAGTTCACAACACAACCAAATACAGAAACGCGCTGCAAATAACACAGACCACAACGGAAATGTTTCCAGGGGAACCAAATAAGTGACGAACCCGGCTGGGACGTGCTGGCATAGATATCCATAAATCTATGCGTGCTGGTGCTTACAGCTTAAAATTATACTTTATTTATTTATTTGTTTATTTATTCGAGCAAAACATACAGAGATTAAATTTTTTTATGACATACAACTTGTATACAATGTACAAAATGTATTAACAATATGTTCAATGCCATCAGAATACAAATGAGAAAAGAACAATGAGCTGGAAACTAAAATTAATAAATGAAAAAGATAAAGAAGAAAAACATTAAGGAAAGATATTTATCTATACATCAGTTACACTGTACAAATTGTTTCATGTTATTACATTTTCATAAAGAAAAGTTTCGTAAGAAATGTTAGGTAATGTAGGGTCCAAAATTTTAAAGTTGAGAAACACACAGATATATAACGCATATTTTAAAAGCTTTTTTGTAAACTAAAAATAAAAATGTATTTGCATCCCTTATGTTAACAGCATTATATATCTGTCGTAAGACCAGCTGATGGACACCGTGCTGCATTGTCATGGGAACATCCCAGGTGAAAATAATGAGGAACTACGTTGTCTTTCGTTGCTCCCCTTCATCAAGTGCGCTCCATAGAGCCCTGCTCACTCCAAAGGCCCACTTTAAGGGCTCTGCCGTCTGCCCTTCGAAGGGAGTAGGGCATAGGGAAGCTCACGAGCAATAAGCACGTCCCAGCTGGGTTCGTCACTTATTTGGTACCCCTGGAAACATTTCCGTTGTGGTCTGTGTTATTTGCAGCGCGTTTCTCTATTTGGTTGTGTTGTGAACTCTTGCAGCGCGTTTCTGTATTTGGAGCACACGTGTGTTGTGTTTTTTTTTTTTTTTTGCAGGTGTTTTTTCTATTTGCACGCGTCTTTTTCTATTTGCATGTGTTTTTTTCTATTTGCACGCGTTTTTTTCTATTTGCATGTGTTTGCTTCAGTTGCAGCGCGTTGAGCTGTCTCGGCCACCGTAAAATCATGTGTAAAGTATTATTATCATTTTAACTGTGGTGTGTTATTCGATATTACATTTAAAGTTAATATATTTTACAAGTACTAAATTGCAGCATCACTACAAATGTGTAATTACAAATATTTTAAATACATGACATATACAAGTTTCAATAGAAATTACATAAAGTATATTTTTGTTTAACCACTTTAACCATATCAAAGACAATAAAAGTAATTATAAAATGACATATAAAGATGTGTTTAAGTCCTACTTAAGTGGATAAAAAAGCACTCTAAAGTTCAGCTAATTCTATTTAATGTAAATTTAAACTATCATTTATTTTCATCTAATTGCAAGCGTTTCATATAATTGCAGGTGTCCATATTTATGTAATATATATCTCACAAAAGTGAGTACAGTACCCCTCACATTTCAGCAAACATTTTAGTATATCTTCTCAAGGGACAATACTATAGAAATGAAACTTGGATATATTTTAGAGTAGTCAATGTGCTGCTTGTATAGCAGTATATATTTACTGTCCTCTGAAAATAACTCAACATACAGCCATTATTGTCAAAATAGCAAAATAAAGTGAACATGTCAAAACTCTGTCCAAAGTGTCAATATTTTGTATGAGCACCATTGTTATGGGGTGTACTCACTTCCGTGAGATACTGTATATGCTAAAGTGTACTTCTTTTTCACAAAGTCATGAATGACCCAAACCATAGGAACCACCCACAACCCACGACTAGCATAATGCTCTTGGGTTTTCCCACTCACATTTTTCTCAGAAAATCCAGTTGTCTTTTAACACTTACTTGAACTGTGAACTATGAACTCATGAATAACATGTAAAATGCTGTGAGTAGCACTTCAGTAAACAGCATAATCGTCGTGATAATTAGTTCTGATCATTCAGTGCTATATGAGCTGTTTGAGGATTGCTCACTCATGCTTATTCATGATGAAGTGTGGGGAGCAGAGGAGAAGAGAGACAAAGATGACATTTTAAACCTGAACACTGTCTAAGGCGCTCTTTAAATAGCCTTTGACCGTCTCTGAGTTTGTACTTGGGACTTATAGACAGGATTGATTGGACTTATGGACAGGCACTTAAATCATGTTACCCTTTTTAGCACATGCAGCATCATAGAACAGCTAACATCAACAACTCATTCACTTTTAAATAGTCAATTCAATTTGACTTAAATGTGTGTTATGAAATTGATTTAGCAAACTAAAAATGGCATTACAGCTCTGCCCTGACCTCACACTGATCCAGATCTCACCTGATCTAGAGCTGCAAACTTGTGCCAAAAATAGCCTCACACTTTTTCCTGTCCCTAAGATAAGCTGTTCCCTTTGAGAATAATCTAAGTTAACACACAGTGAGAGATCTATTATGTGATGTCCTCAGAGGCCATACAGATGTTAATTAAACAATCTATGGTTGCTTGACATAAAGCAATGCAATTTTGGCTGAGATTATAATGATTATGCTGTATTAAACATAAGGAATTCTTTTCTGGAACTAATAAAGTGCAAAGTCAAATTTATGCTGCTTTAATAACTAATATTGGAATCAAATAGAGCACATGGCATTTAATAATTTTAATCACTAGAGGCCTTTTAGATTAAATATGCATAATAAATTGGTAATTAATGAACTTGCATTGCAGCCGTATAATCTTAAAAGCTGTTGCATCGCGCATACTCCATGCACTGTGAATGGGGTGTTAAAATATAGCATTTTTCATATTAAATCATTTTCCATTGCAATTCAAATGGCTGTATAGGGACCACTGGGGCTACATGGGCTTATGGCCAGGGCCTAGTCACACCCTTGAGTATTTATACTATAATTTGCATTTGTAGCATAGTTGTCTGCACGTGTTTTAGGTCACATGAATCTTTTTGCTCTGGACATTGTTGAGTTCTAAGAAAGACTCACCATTCATTCCAGATTAGGAATGAAGGATTATTGTAAATCCATGTGAGAGGCATGTGCTAGCCTTCATTACATGAGAAAGGTTAAGTCTATATTCTCTCTCTCTCTCTCTCTCTCTCTCTCTCTCTCTCTCTCTCTCTCTCTCTCTCTCCCTCTCTCTCTCTCTCTCTCTCTTAAGGTTAGTGTTATTTCAGTATCACTGAGATCCTTTTTTTTGTGCTGTGTGTGTTTTTTTGTCATTTTTATTAAGTCTGGCTGTGCACATTTTATTACGTCAGTCTTAACATCTTGACAAAGGCTTCACGAGTTCACACTTACAAAAAAGTCAGATAGAATAAATGCATGCTTGGCGTGCTGTCCGAGGAGAGGGCTCCGGGCTCGGTATGCGGCCCGAACCCAGAGTTTCCAAGTCGTCACCCCGCCAGGCTTCACCTCTGTTGGGCAGACCCCGGACTTCACCATGGCTCCTCCAGCCATCAGTTCCAACGTGGGCCCTCGTTCTGATGGCTCTTCTCTGGGCCGCTCTCTGGCTCCTCCCTCCAACGCCTTCACTGGTGTTCCCCTTTGCAGGCTGCTCCGGTTTCCTATACTTCGCCTGCTCCTCGTCCACTGCCAGAACCCCTCCCTCCTGTTTCGGGCTTGTTACACCGCGAGGACGCGTTTTCCTTGTACCTTTTACCTGAGTTCTCGTTCCTTGTTTGTTTCCTTGGTTTCTAATTTGTTTAACACCTGTTCCTGGTTACATGGATTGTGATTCACAGTTTCACCAGTTTTCTGTTTGTCATCATCAAACTTTATGTGTAGTTGCTTTGTTAAAAAGTCACCAGTATCCTGTTATTCCTGCGTTTTTCTCTTCTTTGGATTTAACTACACTGCGTGTACATGACCTTACCTAACAGTCCACTAACAGTCTACTAATACTCTAATGAGAGTTAGTTCATTTGACATAATTGCAAAGTTACTTTTAGTTTGTAGAGTGTCTAAAGTGTGCCATCGAAATAAAGTGTATCCCTTTTTTATATTTTATATGAAATGTCTTTCTGAAAATCTACCGTCATTTTAACAATTTCCTTTTTAGATTAAGTAGCTCTCAGAATTTTTTTTAACTTAAAAAGAGCTCAGGATTTTATATTAATGTATTAATTTAATTTCATGTTTCATATGAGAAATGTACGTCATCGTTATCACAGTGCTTGTTGTCTACTATTAGCAACATCACATGAATGCTCATCACATGAAAACTCATTAGACAAATAACATCAATGAAATACCTTCAAACAACCAGGGTTATTAGTCAACTAAAAAAAAAAAAAACGTTACTTGAAATAAAACAAACATTAAGTGAAATACAATAGAAAGCTTATTTTATTTCAGCTATAGTTAAGAAGACAAAGCCTATCATTATAATTTAGTTTAACTTGATGTACTAAACTAAAACTAAGACTAAAACAAAAACTATTTAGACATTAAAAACTAATAAAAATGACAACACAACAAAATTACTAAAACTTTAACTAAAATAAAAATGAAAACAGATCATATAAAATTAAACAACTTAAAAATATAATAGTATCTCAAAAAGGACACTACAACTACTATGCACAAACAAAGAGAATAATTAAGATTTTTGTTAATAAATAATTAACTATTTTGTAGTTTTTTCTAGCATTTTATTTTTATTGATAAAATAACCATTTTTACTGTGTACTATAATGTATTATAACTTTAAAAACAACTATTTTATTTACAATTAAAGAGTGCTTTTATTTGGCAGGCAGGTTTGCAAGACCATTTTCAGGGTGCCTTTAAAGTTTGACCTTTAAAAAAATCTGTTGATGTATTCTGTGATCCTGACATGATGTAAACTTCCTTTTTGAGACGAGCATGTCTCTGAGAATCTGTGACAGTTTAGCACTTTAGCATTCAGATTAATACTTTGATTTACTGTGTCTGAAGAAGGGCACTTGGTTTAGCGCTGTGCACAATGTAAAGGATGACCTGACATTAAAATAGCGCATGCCCACATGCGTCAGCAGTTCTCAGAAATCCAATAAATTGGACTGGCCTGATTAATAAAATGTAATGGCAACATTATCATTGCATCACAGTGTTCAAACAGTCTGTACAGGGGCTGCTGCTTTATCCCCCACGTAAATCCCAACTATCTTCTTAGTTTTGGTAATCTTGACTTTGGTCAAAAATTGCCACTGTCATTCGTAGATGCACTTATGTCATTCTAAATTGGCTGTGGTGTCTAATGTAAAGCACTATGCAGTGTAATGGTTATGACACTGTGATCTAGAGGTTATACAACAGTTCTTCATCTATGTGCTCATGTAGTGAATGGGATTATGGATTTAAGTAGGGTTAAAGGAGAGAGCTGTGTCATACTGATGCTATTGTCAGATGGGGTGAAACACAGCCGGCCTTCATCATATTTGCACGCAGTTACTGGAATGGCTGCAGGTCAAATTGCAAACAGGTCACTTGCTTGTTACATCACAGAGTAAAGGATATCATAAAGTCATCATGCAGTTAATTCAATTGATAAAGTTTTTGATTGTTAAGTTGACTTATAACATCAAAATACATATTTTTTATGTTATATATTGTAGTTTATGTTGATTAAATATGCCTTTCTGATTACTTTTTTCCACATGGTTGTCATCTTCACCAGTTTGCTTTCTTTGGCAACAGCACAAATGCTTCATTGAGCAGGAAGACTTACTAAATCAAGCGTATCATTGAGGGAGGCGACATTTAATGATTCCAATTACAATCCGTGGCTCTACGGTCTGCCTCAATGCACTCTGGGGAAATGAGCCATCTCTCTTACTTTGCAAGCAGCAGGTTAGTGAATTATGTTGAGAACACGGCACACATTCCCAGCCTGTTTTGATTTTCCCCTCTGTTCTTGAATAAGCTTCCATCATAGATGAACTAAAGAAAGAAAAAGGTTGTGACCCTCGCAGGTGCTGTGTCGACAAGGAGGGCTCTATTTTGGAGAGCGTGCTTCATGCACCTCACCCCTCAAAACAATAGTGAACATGTGGAATCTGACAAACAGAGAGAGAACTTGAACCAGCATAATCTCACTAGGAGTGTTGAGGGAATCTGGTTTTGACAGGGTCTGATTCTAACCCACCGAAGCTAGTCATGTGCAAACAAAGCATGCTGTTATGCAGTCCCAAGTCTGTTTATAATAAGACTGTGATGATATATAGTAATACTAAGAAATGAAACGAGTTGCATAAGGCTCATTTCATAGTCTAACTCATAGTTGAAGGCAAGAGAAAGTTCAGATTCTTTTGAAAAAAAAGTGCACTTAATTGCATTGAATATGTATTCAAAGTATTGTTCCCACTTTATATTAAGTGGCTTTAAGTATGTACTTATATCAAAAAATAAGTACAATGTACTTATTGTGTTCATGTTTTATAACACTTTTGCTGCTATTGAGATGTGATACGGGTAAGGTTAGGGACAGGTGTGGTGGTATGGGTAGGTATAAGGGTGGGTTAAGGTGTAAGGGAAGGGTCAACTGTGTAATTACAAATGTAATTACATAAATTAATTACAGCTGTAATTACATCCTGGTATTTTTATAATATAAGTACAATTTAAAAACACAATACACAATAAATCCATTGTATCAAATTACGAATTTCAATGTAAGTAGTACTTAAAGCCACTTAATATAAAGTGGGACCAATAGACCATGGCTATATA